>OY979447.1:3751466-4997789 GCA_963855545.1 Ethmia dodecea
AACGATAGACTCCAAACTTCAATGGAATTCTCATATTTCTGCATTATCTAACAGACTGAGCTCAGCTGCTTATGCCGTCAGAAAAATCAGATGGCTTACTGATGTAGACACAGCAAGACTCGTTTATTTTAGCTACTTTCACAGTATAATGTCCTATGGCATCTTGCTGTGGGGCAGAGCTGCTGATGCAGAATCTATTTTTATTTTACAAAAAAGGGCTATACGCGCCATTCACAAGTTAAGATGTCGTGATTCCCTAAGAGAACTGTTCAAAGAAATTAATATTTTAACAATGCCTTGTCAGTACATTTATGAAAACATTATGTATGTACGGAAAAACATATTACTGTATACTAAAAACTGTGACAGGCATAATTGTAATCTAAGGAATAAAAATAAACTAGAGCAACCTCAGTCACGATTAAGTAAAATTAATAATTCCTTTGTGGGGCTTTGCATACGCTTTTATAATAAAATACCAGAAGATATTTTGAAATTGCCTGAAACTGTGTTCAAAACTCATGTTAAACATGTACTTTGTAAAATGGCATATTACAAACTAGACGACTATATAAATGACAATGATGCTTGGAACAGATTTCCTCCAGTCCAGCGCAATACGATAGCGAAAAACAAACGAAATTATGTAACCCAATTTAGTAATATGTAACAATTGATTAAAAGAATATTGTGTTGAGGAGTTTCTTGCCCCGCTTCTTCTCCTCAACCATACATGCTGAAGCGGTGGAGTTGAAATGACGTTCAATAAGTGGACTTGTAAGTTCCTATTTTGAATAAAACATTTTGACTTTGACTTGACTTTGACTTTGACCTGTGGGTTACTTTCGAAAAAAAATAACACATATTAAAAATAGCTGAAATCGATTAAGTAGTCGATACTGAACAAACTATAATTTCAGGAAATGCGCTTATTCTGTTACTTAATGTATAACTCGTGATATTTTTCAACAATGCTTTCGTAGGCTCACTAACGTCCTTTAAACCTTTTAAGCCAAGAAAACGTATTGAAAGAAGTGCGCATTGGAACCGCACGGTGCTTGACTAAAGGAACCTTTGTTCAAGATATACTTTTAAATTGTATAGATAATTACTTAGATTTATAAAGCTTTGAGTGGATTTTTATTTGAAATATAGGTATAATTATCGACGAAGCATGTTTGCAGATATTATTTTGTAATCTTTTATTTCGCTGTTATACAAAAAGCAAGTAATGCGCTTACACGATTATGGAATTTATGGACAATGAACAGGATTTCATTTTTATTTATATAAAAGATAGGAAGATTGTAGTTCCAAATATGGTGAATTTTTGTTAGCCTGGCTGTGGTAGCAAAGCTCCCATAGTTATTACAATTTCTTTTTAGATAATTAAATATGTGTGTTAACCCCAACGCCCAATGTTAATCTTAGAGCTTCTACTCGTATCTGTTGCTACCATAAAATATATATATTTAATTACCTTCTTAGCGAAAATTACAATAGGGCCTTATTGTCTATTTATAATTGTAATCGCAATCGTCTTCATTTTGACATACGTTGCTTCTTCCGTACATCTATCAATACATCTAGTGAAAGAAGAGTAAGCAGTGATCGCGTAACAAATGTCAAATAAAGACGATTACAATTACTAATAAGGCCCATGATTAGAGCATTCACGAGGCAGTCTGATATCGCAAGTTAGTGGTTGAAATCATGTTTTTTTTTTATCCAACCAGACAGCCTAGTGATCGAGAACCGGTTAGCATATAGGCATCCTATAAGCTACATACTTCACACTAATGAAAAAGCGTTTATTATACTTTCTCATAAATATGATAATTACCACCAAAATTTAAAATCCGATCAGAAATAAATAGAGCAACAATATTTAATATTCGAATTTTTCTCCGTACCATATTGATGAATGCAAATAAATTGACTATCGAAAAGCCATTTCATCGTTCCTCGATTTATGCGTCTGTAAATTTTGATCCTCGCTCATTAAAATAAAAACAGTTTTGTATCTGCGAAGTATCAATTACTGCTACTCCGTGAAAGCTATCACATGGAATTTATTCCTGATGCCTCTTATACTGTGCCCTGAGATCAAATCATTAGTCTGACCAAGACTGTATGTTAGTTCGTCCTTATAATGTTATCATACAGTACTAGCGGTTCTGCGCGGTTTCACACGCGTAGTTCCCGTTACCGTGGAAATACGGGAATAAAATATAGCTTATGTTACTCAGGAATGTTATAGCATTTGAATTTATTTATTACAACCTTAGAAAGATACAAATCATTCCTCTTTATAATATTAGTCTAAATGTAGACTACCGGGTTGCCCAAGGATCCAGTTTACTCCCGTTGGCGTAGGATTTTTAAAATTTCTTCGCAGAGGTTGCCTACGATATGTAAGAAGCCTACAGACCGTATTTGAGTTGCGTCGAACATGGCGGTACAGATGAAAAAAAAAACAGTTGTAGCGACACTACATAGAACTCACCTTCGCTCCTCCATACAGTCTTGGTATACATGTTCGCCGTAATTAAAAGGCATGTAAAAAAACTTAGGCATAATAGACATAATATAAGACACCTACATACCATATTTCAAGTTTTTAGGCGTTATCGTTTCAGAGTAATAAGTATTCATTTTTTTAAGATTTTTTTTTTTGCGTGATTTAAGTAGACGGTTTTCATATATCAATAACAATACCGCATTCAATTTCACGCTATAGTTTTAAGGTGTTTTTTTTTTATTATTATTTTACGTACATACATCGCTAGTAACAATTTAATGATGTATAATATGTCGCAGTCGGATTGTGCGCCGTATTACATAACGTCTAGCCGTTATCAAAAACAGGGCCGTTTTGAAATGCGGCGGTTCAACGATTAGCCGGATTGAATGCAGCTAAATGAACAACCGCCGGAATGTATTCGCCGCCATACGTTATTTAACACGGCTAACCAAAATGTAATACAGCGAAACAATAGCCGCCTCTTTAACAGGTTTTAGTTCCGATTCGTGACGCTGCTGTTTCAGTGATGCCAGAAGAATACTATTGTAACTTTTTAGGTGATTTTTTACTCCGTCAGGTTACTTTTAGGCTTTTTTAAGGTTGTTACACTATTCAAAAAGTTACTTTTATGTGATTTTCCGGAAGTTGTACAAGATTTTTTTATATATAGATATAGCTTCATATAACATCAGAATAACACATAGCCTATATTTTATTCCCGTATTCCCATGGAAACGGGAACTACGCTGGTGAAACCGCGGGGCGGTGCTAGTATAATATAAACTTCAATCGAAAACTTAAAAATTACACCATATAAACAAATAGAAAATATAAACTTGTGTATAAAATGTTTGGAATAGTTTAAAGGTAATAAGTGTTTTTAGATGGCTGTCCCATTTTAAACATTGTTTTTTTTGTGAGTATGGGCACCCTACAATCTAAGTAGTAGTACGATGCGGCTAAATGTAGCCCGCCTTATTGAAGAACGTATCGCAATGACAATCCGGCCAATCGTTGAACCGCCGAATTCAAAACGGCCTTGTTTTTGATAATGTCTAGCCATAATGTAATACGGCGGATTATACAATCCGACTGCGACATATAGATTTTGACACGACGAAAACTAAATCCAAATAATTTTATTAATTCCTAATACACACCTCGAATACCCTTACAAATTTTATTAAAGTTTCGAAGTTATTATTCGGTATAACATAAATTAGCCGATTTTGTCAAGCGAGGGATTAATTAGAGGCGTTTAGTTTTGGGATAGTTTTCGGTTTCGGGTGTAAAGGGTACGTGGCCTTCCCATACCGATTAATTTTATTTGGATTTGGGGTCCTATAAATCAATTGACTTCGATATTTCATGTATTTTGTAACAGCCACTTGTTGACATTAAATTATGATTGAATTAATTGCTTGTTTAAGGTTATTTAATGTATTTTACTTCGTTACTGTTGCTTTAGTGTTTTGATACTAACATTAAACACAGAAAGAGTCAATTATAAGTAAGTTCAGACATTTTTTTCTTCTTACTTGCGCGTTTAGCTCACATTAAAATAAATAATAAAAGGATGTTAATTAGAAAAACCTGCCTTGAAAAACGCACAAAAGCTTTTCGTAGATACTTTACGAGTATAGGTACTTAAATGGGACGTCTACCTCGAGATACCCAATCAAATAAAAAAGGACCATTAAAATTGGATCATCGTATAAAAAGTTATACGTAGTCATATAAAAATATCATATACGCGTCGACTGAGAACCTCCTTTTTTTCGTACGTTATAGTACATTATGATATAAGTGCGGTAGGTTGAAAATTACAGCCGAGGCGATATTGCTACAAGTAAGCAGAGGCTGTAATTATCAAAGCGCACGTATGTCATACGACGTTTTATAACACATTTGCGAGGAAATAAAATACTCCGACTATGGTAATAGTACATTAAGATATAAGTGCGGTAGGTTGAAAATTACAGCCGAGGCGACATTGCTAGCCCGAGCCGTAGGCGAGGGCTACAAGTAAGCAGAGGCTGTAATTATCAAAGCGCACGTATGTCATACGACGTTTTATAACACATTTGCGAGGAAATAAAATAAAACTCCGACTATGGTAAACGAATAAAAACAATACATCGTTAAGAAAAAGCGCGCGGCGCGCATCATCATTTTTTTTTAGGCAAAGGCACAAAAAACAGCCAGTATTACTAATAAAGTAAATTAATATTTTTGTGTTTTTGTTACAGATTAATTGGTTGTAATTTACTGTCAAAATTATTTAAATTAAATAATTATGTACATAAATATTTCTTTATTATATTTTATCTCCCAAAGTTAATTTTAATCATAAAATGTTGACAACTTTTTTGACATAAAAACTCTTTGCTGAGATTTTAAAAAGTACCGTTCGTTTTTAGACGGAGCATCTTGATAAACCGTGCGTTTTACTTTACACTTACCGCACTTGGGCGTAATGAGATACAATACGATATTGAAATTGGTGAAATAAGACACCTTTTACGAGCAAATGTGTTATAAACGAATAAAAACAATACAGCGTTAAGAAAAAGCGCGCGGCGCGCATCAGCATTTTTTTTTAGGAAAAGGCACAAAAAACAGCCAGTATTACTAATAAAGTAAATTTATATTTTTGTGTTTTTGTTACAGATTAATTGGTTGTAATTTACTGTCAAAATTAATTTAATTAAATAATGAGGAATTTTCAATGACATTAATAAAATTTCTTAAAATTGAACTAGATGGCGCTGATCAACATTGCAACACATCCGTCCGTCATGTCATGTGCATTTTCGCAGATGAAAGAGACTGAGTTTTTGTTTATCGTGGATTCGGATCTTTTGTTGTAACACAAACCACTCGTAAACAATGTACAAACAGAACAATAAATAAAATACAAGGCAATGAGTACGTAACCTTTTTTGGATAAAAAGTCAGATTGTTTTTTTTGTTTGACAAATTCTTGCGACCATAGATTAGGTAAAAAAAACCCAAGGCTTATCAGCACCATCTATTGACACCTTTGAATACTCAAGTGACAGCTGTCACCGAAAACGCCTCATTATGTACATAAATATTTCTTTATTATACACACACCGGCACAATTAGCGGAACAGAAAAAAAAAGGAGAAAAAAGAGGGAATTTAGAACAATGAATGTAATTTTTAAACATTATATTATTTAAAATGAAACAACAATTAAATTAACATGTTTTGACATTCATTTGTAACACCATACTTAAAATTTTATAAAAATAAAAATTAAATTAAACAAAATGCATTTTTCTTCGATTTTTAATTATAGAGAAACAGCAGAAAATTCAAGATTTTCCAAAGTTTAACAACAATTTCAATGACTGTTCAATATCGAGTGTTTCCTCCTCGTGCTCTGATGAGGGTTTCCATCCGTCTGGGCATGCTGCGGATGATGTTATCAATGGTTTCTTGGGGCAACCTCTGCCATTCTTCAAGTAATGCGTTTCGCAACTCGTTGAGATTATTGGGAGGGGGCATTCTTGACTTTACACTCCTCTTTAGCAAGTCCCAGACGTGTTCTATAGGGTTCATATCGGGGGACCGTGCTGGCCACTCCATCACCGTTATACCAACATGGTTTAGGTATGTCTGTACTGTGCGAGCACTGTGAGCCCGAGCATTATCCTGCATTAGAATGAAGTTGTTACCAATAAAGGGGGCAAATGGCACAACATGTTCTTCTAAAATCTCCCTGATATACCGATCAGCATTCAGATTCCCGCCATCGACCACTACTAACTCCGTACGAGCTCCTAAACATATTCCTCCCCAGACCATAATTGAACCGCCGCCATATGCAACTGTATTTTCAAAATTAGACTGGATATACCGTTCTCCTTTGCGTCTCCATACTCGCTGCCTTCCATCAATTTGATTTAACATAACTCTGCATTCATCAGTAAAAAGAACCTGTCCCCAGTCGTCGAAGTCCCAATCACGATGTTCACGACCAAAGTGTAGACGGTTTGTGCGATGATGTCTCTCAAGTTTTAGGGCTTTGGCGGGCACATACGAGCCTATACCCACTTCTTCGAATCTTCTACGAACTGTCCGCTCACTCATCCTTACTGCTCGTACCTCTTCCAGTAAATTTCGAGCCTGCACCGCCGTTAGTCTCGTGTTCCGTCGGACTTGAAGTTGGAGAAAACGGTCATCCCTCCTTGAAGTACACCTTTTCCGGCCTTGTCCTCTCCTTCTCACTAGAGCATTCGTCAATCTGTATCGTTGGATGCTACGATAAATCGTTGATAACGATCGACGAAGGCTTCTGGCAATCGATCTGTAGGTTTGACCATTTCTCCTCATTTGATCTGCCCTAATGATTTCTGATGGCGTTAAATCAGGCATAATTAGATGCTCGTAAATTATCAATATGCGAAAAAACTCAAAAGCCTCAAAAACTGCAATTCAAAGCTTTTCAAATGGAATTCACGAACCTTCTAAAAACGGACAAGCGGTGGAAAAAATGAATCAATGAAAATTAAAACAAAAGAATGAAAAAAGGGCAGTCGCTTAGTATTCCATTTTTAAATTAAAACCCAAATTTAAAAAAAGCTTGTTTAGCCGGCCAGTAACTCGCAAAAATGCGTAAATACTCCCTTTTTTTTCTGTTCCGCTAATTGTGCCGGTGTGTGTATTTTATCCCCCAAAGTTAATTTTAATCATAAAATGTTGACAACTTTTTTGACATAAAAACTCTTTGCTGAGATTTTAAAAAGTACCATTCGTTTTAAGACGGAGCATCTTGATAAACCGTGCGTTTTACTTTACAATTACCGCACTTGGGCGTAATGAGATACAATACGATATTGAAATTGGTGAAATAAGACACCTTTTACGAGCAAATGTGTTACATACTGCTGTTGGAATACATACTGTAAGTGCATGTAATGTAATTAGTCTTGGGTAGTTCGCGAACGACCTAGTTCGAAAGAGCGCTATTTTAGGTGAACTATGCGAACTAGTTCGTCCAGAATCTCGCTCTTAGTTCTTTTAAATATGTATTTTTCTGGCGTCCGCTCTATTATGGAGTGGCGCTGCATGGCTAACCAAAAATTTTTTTACTCTTGCGCTCTTACAATAGTTTATTATTAAAATATGTAAATTATAGTCTATCTATGGCTAAAGTTTTGCACAATAATTAAATGAAAACCATTTCGTTTATAAAATTTTCTCCATACATAAAAAAATAAAAAAATAAAACTAAATGGACGAAGTAGTTCGTGGTCAGACTGCCAACTAAATTGAGCGCTCCCAATGGCGAACGACTATGCCGAAGACTAAATGTAATGTGTATGTATTGGCTCAGTATTCTCACTCAACCACGTCTTCACTGTGCGGCGGCCGGAGCTAGACTGACCTACGTCCGTCTAGCACGCCCCCCTCCTGCACACTGCGTGGGTTGTAGATCCGAGATTGTATGTTTATGTATATTTATGTGTGTGTCATTTACCTGTATGCTACACTTACATTTTAATTATCTTTACTCACAAAAATAGTAGGTATCAACTTTTTTTATTGTTGCTAGTCCTCGTCATACCCTTTAACCATAGATTGGGTAAAGAGCTAGTAGTAAACAAGGCAATATTGCGTATCGGCTCCTCGCCCGGATTGGCTTACATGTAACACAGAAACCTTGCGGTGCTGCGGCCTTGCAGTGTCAGTTACAGCGTATCGCATTTCACCCCAAGACTTATAGACACGCAACTATTATCACACGGGCCGTGTGTGAACAACTCAAGTTCCAACAACCATAAACAATATTATATGGTATAAATAGCAACGCCCCGCGGTTTCACCCGCGTAGTTCCCGTTCCCGTGGGAATACGGGGATAAAATGTAGCTTATGTGTTATTCTGATATATAAGCTATATAACTGTAAAGTTTCATCAAAATCCGTTCAGTAGTTTTTGCGTGAAAGAGGAACAAACATCCATACATACCAACTTTCGCGTTTATAATATTAGTTAGAAAATTTACAGTTATATAGCTTATACATCAAAATAACACTTAATCTACATTTTATTCCCGTATTCCCACGGGAATGGGAACTACGCGGGTAAAACCCCAGAGAGCTGCTAGTTATACATAAAATGCATAATATACACCTCCCTCACAACCATTTTTTTGAACCATAGCTAAGAACACTTTCGATCAAGTCACCTTTCAAACGAAAAAACTAAATCAAAATCGGTTCTGCCGTTTGGAAGCTACAAGCAAACAGACAGACATATAGATACACAGAAAAACACGTCAAACTTATAACACCCCTCTGTTTTTTGTCAGGGATTCAGAAGTGAATTCTTCCACAGAAATATACGGTTTTAACTTTGCCACGATGATCGTAAACGTTTGTCTTTACCTTCGCAGTTCTTGCAACGCTATCTTGGTCTACGAGAATGTTTTCAGTGTCTAACGAGTTTTAGCGTTCCGTAGGTGCTATTCTGGAAAATGGAACACCTGTGGAATCACCTCGATGTCTCACATACCCATTTTAGTAGACGACGGGGAAGCACAGGGTTTAAATTTACTACTATATTTTTATACGTTGTTTATTTATCTATTACTAGTTCTGCGCGGTTTCACCAGCGTAGTTCCCGTTTCCGTTGCAATACGCGAATAAAACATACCCTATGTTACTCAGGGATCTTCTAGCTTTCTATTGGTGAAAGAATTTTTAAAATAGGTCCAGTAGTTTTTCAGTTTATTCGTAACAAACATACAAGAGGAAAGATTGGTATACCTCTTTATAATATTACTAGCGACCCGCCCCGACTTCGCACGGGTACAATGCTTATACTAAAACCTTCCTCTTGAATTACTCGATCTATTAAAAAAAACCGCATCAAAATCCGTTGCGTAGTTTTAAAGATTTAAGCATACAAAGGGACATAAGGACATAGGGATATATAGGGACAGAAAAAGCGACTTTGTTTTATACTATGTAGTGATAGTCTATCTACTACTTTATGTATTCTTAAGTGCATGCAAGAGCAACGCCTTCTATTTACACTAAAAGAATAAATGTGGAAGGTAACTTTAGATAGGATTTACTTAAAAATTGTTTTTAAGTATATCCATAAAAACATGCTAACTTGACTAACGTGGTAGGGCACAGGGCAAAGTAAATATTTTTCTTATATTATTATGTGGACATGTATCTATACAAAAGTTTCTGGTTAAAGTAAAAACTTCGTGAAACTAAGCTCGTAAAAACAAAAAAGAAACAGTTTTGTGACTGATGTGATAATATTAGAGATACAAAAACAGACGAAGTTATTATCAAAGAAACAAACGGAACATAAGATGGTTTTGTAACCGAAAGATAACTGTTATTACTTTGTAGTACTTCTTGTTTAAGCTATTGTTTTTCATCAGAAAACTTATTCGGTTTTATTAGGTGTATCCTCAGCCATCATCATCATTTATTACATTATTATTGAGACTACCATCGAAGTAGTGTTATTGATGTGGAGGACTTTACCGAAACTATACACAATTCAAATAATAAGTACGTCACGTTTAGTGATCCTAATAAATATAACAATGTTGAAAAGTTACTACTTTCTGATATGAAATGATTTATGCCTTTTATAATACAGGATAACAATATCATTGCCTGCCTCTTAAGATTGAGCGTACTCTGAGGTACTTTCAAATCTACCAAAATCTATAATTAGCGAAAAGCAGACCGTGGTAGGCGGAGCCTATTTGTGACTCAGAGTGGCGTGATAATAGAAGGAGCACGACAGGTTTACTATTTTAAATCATTTATAAATAATAAAGTTGCAGTTTGTTTCTATTAATATTTTTTTACAAGTAGCAGTCTACAAGCGTCATGGAATCACGCATGAACGGCTGAACCAATTTCGCTAATACTTTTTTAGTTGTGTTTGTTATTGTCAAGAGAAGGTTCTTATAAAAGAAAAAATATTAAAGCACGTAACATAAGAAAATTAAAAAAAAACTTAACGACCATAATATCTTTTCTAATGTAACCTTATAGTTTTTGACATAACTTTCTGTTGTACAGGCCAACGTTTATCGGGTCAGCTAATGTATAAATAACAATACAATACAATACAATAGGTACAGTACAGTACAGTGCAGTGCAGTGCAGTACAGTGCAGTGCAATACAATACAATACAAGACAAGACAATACAATACAATACAATACAATACAATACAATACAATACAATACAATACAATACAATACAATACAATACAATACAATTCAATTCAATACAATAACTCTTTATTGTACACCAAAAACAACACAATATGGATACCAACATTAACTAAAGCACAATGGGCGGTCTTATCGCTTTTAGCGATCTCTTCCAGACAACCTTAGGATGGATGAAACTGAGAGATTAGAACTAGGGTAGACGGTGCACTATATAATATTATTGAACATACTCATACATACTATTACATAAATAAATATATATTGGTATAAATATAAACATAATATATTACATTAAATAAATTAACAAGAATAGAAAATACTTACACACATTCACACATACTTGAGGAATATAATTATATCTTTTAAAAATACGTTTGTTTTAGTAAAAATACTGACGCTGAAAGTACCAGAGTATGCAAATATAATAAAAATATTATCAAAAGCAAACGCAAACAGTATCCTTTTGAAATTCTAAGCAAAATATAGCGGCCTCATTGTAAACCGTCTATTCAACGTTCCCACGGCACCGCACACCGAAAATATTTTATACAAACATCATTTCAGCCGAAATGTATGTGTGCATAGTTTAACTGCAACCCGTACATTTCGAGTGATGTACGTCGTGTGGAGGTTGTAACTTTGTGCCATTACTAACATTGGGACACATGGCTACGAAAAACAACAAACCATGAGAAAATGTGATGGAATATTAAAAAAGTATCACTCAATTTGGAACTTTATAAAAATATTCCATAAACAAATGAAATAAGAAAATTGTATACTAAATAATTAGACAAGTAGATACATATTTTAATGAAACCTGTGATCAGGTGAGCCAGAAGATCACCCTTCTCTCCTAAAATGACAACAATTTAATGATGAAAAGAATTATAAAACTTACGAAGCTATCAAAATGAACCTAAATCTATAAAAAGACTAGAATGTTTTCTTGAAATCATCAGACATCCTCACATTATAGGAGGAAATAATCATAATAACGATTCTGCGTAATTGTTAATAGAAACACTAAACGCAATAAAAATATACTCTTACTCGATACATATTATTATCATAAAACTGTAACAAGACTGTCTCTGTAAATGAGATATTTATTGAAAATGTCAATGTTAGTGTAGATTTAGATAGATCGATCGATATAGATCGATTTAGATATCAAAACACCAATTTTTGTAATTTTTGTCTATCTGTCTGAATGTGCACGCATCACGCAAAAATGACTATAAGGATTTTGATGAAATTTGAAACAGAGATGACTGGGTCAACGTCTAGGGTACTTTTTACTACGGGAAAATATCTCATTTCCACGAGAAAATATAAGAACAATACGTACTACTCCGAAACGATAACACCTAGAAACTTGAAATATGGTGTGTAGATGTCTTATATGTCGTAAGCAACCGCTATGAAGGGTTTTTTGAAAATTCCTACAGGAACTGGAATAAACTGGACACGCGCGTGCAACGCCAGTCAGAAATATAAGTTAATTAACATTTTACAGTCTGATACAGGATAACAATATCATTTCAGACAAAAGACAAGCAAACTATAGAAACTAGAACAGAAGTTTGCCAAAGACACTAACAATAATGCTCAAAACACACAAGAATAACGAATGAGGTGTGAACACTGAGCACTCCTATCCCGCGCAAGAGTTTCATATAACTTTTATACGTGATTTCACTTCATATTTTAGTTGAAAGTTACCCTAAGTGCAGTTTATTTAATGCGAAGATAGTGGTAGTTCGTGAAGAAGTGTTGTTGAACAAAGTTTCTTAGCTAAATGATTCAGTTTTCAGATATTTTAAAGTTGAGTCGAGACCTTAAGCGCACGTTTGAGCGCCAATTTGAACATTAATTTCAACGGCATGTCTGGATTTTATTGCCTATGTAGCGACACTACATAGAACGCGCCAATAGAAGGCCGAGTTACATAGAACGCGCCAATAGACGGCCGAGTTCTAAACCGCGCTATCGGAGTTTTCTAATGAGTTTGTATAAATACAACTGTCCAACATCAACCGTTGGACCGCGGTCCCCAGGCACGATCACCTCGCCTGGCGGAAGATTTTCCTTTTCACGATGGAGGAGCATTCCACCTCCGCTCCTCCATACCTAATTTAACAGATCCAGTAGATTTTCAAATTATAAAAATCTTCAGGAACACACTTTTTAATGTACCTTTGGCAAATCAAGCGAAGTAGGTTAATTAACTTCTCTTACTGTAAAATTTCGCTAGCATGTTCTCTTACGCTATCACAATATGCACGGCAATTTCTTGTTTAAATAGGTATTTACACAACGCTCTGTTATTAAATCCCCTGAGCAAAATATGTTGGGCTAGCCTGATTTTTTAAATTGATTTATCTGTATTAATAATTATCCTCATATCTGTTTGTGTGTTCATAAATATTGTGTATGGACTATATCTAAAGAAGTGTAGTTATTGAACTCAAACACAAGCGAGCTTTTGCAATCCATAACAAAAATGTGGGATACTTGACTTATGGATACATAAAGTCGAATCAATTGAATCAATGAACACAAATGTTGGCTCCAAGCAACATTTGAATTCGCAGCTTCCGTTTCCGAAGGCACTTTAATTAATACTTCAAAACCGACGGCAATAAATAAATACATAAAAATAATTACAAATTTTTTTTTATTTGTTAAACTACAATGTACCTAATTCCTAAGATGTCGTGAGACTTGTGTACCAAAGTTTTACCGATACACAGTGTGTGATTCTAAGACTGCATGTATATGAACTTCTATTTCAGTTTCTTGCGTTTCGTTGGCACCCCTTAAACAAAGCACTGACCTGATGATAAATTCTGGGCATTTACCGAGGGCAAGTTTTTAGCCACAATGCCGAAAACCGAGCTATGAATTAATGAGCGGCTTCCTAACCATAAACCCTGTAGACTAGAGAGAAGCGAACGCGATAACGGTTTAAGTGATTTTAAAAATAGTAATTGTAATTAAGAAGAATTAAGGAGAATTAGGAATAAGACCAGTGATATAGAAGGAAAAGTTATTGTATAGCCTTGTAATGCGAAGAGATAAAGGTAATGTCATTGTAACTCCTCAACCCTAATATCATATATAGAATACTAAAAGAACATAAAACAGCTTGGTGGGGCTGTAAACATGTAAACACATGTAAATATAGTCAAAAATAGAAAAATATTAAAACTTAGGAAAATACGAAAAATTATGAAAATTCAGTAAAATAGGGCTTGGTATGATCGAAGAGATGTTAAAATAGCATAAAAGTTTCATAAAAGTAGTTAGAAATTGGTTTCAGTAGGGTTCAGGAAAAACCGAAACTTGTTTAGTATGGAAAATATAGCGGAATAGTTCTTGTATTAAGATAAACCATTTTTCGGTTATAACTCCGGAACTATTGGAGCTAGAGAGATAAAAAGTATATCATTGTAATGCTATTCACAGACCCTACGGTATGCAAAAGGTTTCATCCAAATCGGAGATGGTCGGGTTTTTCCGGCGCGGGACACGAAGAGGGGGTTCTGGCATCTATGGTGAGGGAGGGTGAGTAGTCATGTGGCGAGGCTACCACCTCAACCAAAGGTTGGACCTATGGTGTACGATACAAGGGGCGATACGATGAGTATATATGATGCATATAAATAAATAAATAAAATAAAAATATAAAACTCTCATATGGCGTTATTAGCTTGAAGGTTCGTTAATAACAGAAGTTAAGAGGATAGGCAGGTATGGGTTCCCTGTCTGCTTAATGGAATATGGTAGTTTTATGCAATATTCTAAACGAGCCTAATATATGAAATGCATGGCATATAAAAGCAAATAAGAGAGTTTGGCCTATGTTACACCTGGGTTTCCCTCCCATCTTAGGGCGGCTAACGCCATCCGCTCGAACGCAAATGTCGGGACGAGACAAGGGTTGTGGTGTTTGAGTTATTGACGGGGTGTGGTACTGCCCGAGTGGTGCAGCGGTTGTGTCAGTACGTTTCACCGCACCGCGGTCGGTGATTATGTCGGCACATACCAATGCTAGCTTGGCGGTGGCGACACCTCCGCTCTTTAACTTGCATTATGACTTGCTTGTGATGTTGGGGCTTACGCTTCGACTCACAATTGTCTTGTTCAACACTGTTTGGCGATATAGTGCGAAAAGGTAAAAAGTCCGGGCCTCAGCACTGCCTAACGGTACGGCACGGTGATCTTATATGGACTTAGTTTTTGGACATGTTCCATAAGCTTCGTCTGATGTAACGATCGCTTTTAAATATTACACATTGGAGGTAGTAGCAGAATGACTGACGACGCACCTCTTAGCGCTGTCTTGTGGTTCATAGTAAACACCCTGGGACTACTTCTGAGCTTCTTGGTGCTAAGTAACGGAGACGATGGTATCGACTAACACTTAATTTATGGAGGTTGATAACGTCTCTCATTGAAATGTGAAAAGCAACATCTAGCTTGGTCGTGGACCTGTGCGGTGCGAATTGGGCATTAACACAAGTTATCTTCGAGGAGTGTTGTTGGTCTAGTACGCGAACACTCGACCAAATCTTCAGGAGTAAGCTCTTCGGAGTCTGGAACTGGAGTCATGTCGGTATTCGTATTGGCATGGTAAAGGGGTCTAGAATCTTGGTTGGCTTGACGGGGATGTCTGTCATGCTTCTGTTGAGCTTGATATTATAATAAAAGTGATACCACGAATGAACGAGAAAATGAGGAATGCCTCATATATCCTATGGTAACCATGTATTTGCAGAACGTACATTGGTTACTTCATACTATCATATGAGTGCGCGCGCGACGCGTATCAATATAAATTAATGGTTTTACCATTATAAGCTCATTCAGGGTGTGACAGCGCTTCTGATGGCTGAACGAGAATCGATGGCTCGTAGGGACCGAGGTCGGGTCACGACGAGCATTAAGACCTATGAACGAGTTGTCCTACGGGACTTATTGCCTTTCGGGGCTTACTATAAATGATCCTGAGGTCTTAAAGACTATCTTACCACCAAGCGCCTTCGAGCGTAACTTTTATTATCAATATGTTCGAGAATGCCTTTCGAGGCTTACTGCAAATGATCCTGAGGTCTTAATGACTGCCGTAACTCGCCTTCGGGGCAAAACTCGGCACCACAAACGACTTCGGTCGCAACGGTCCCTTCGGGGCAAAACTCGGCTTCGGCCGCATCAATCGACTTCGGTCGCAACGGTCCCTTCGGGGCAAACCTCGGCTTCGGCCGCAACAATCGGCTTCGGCTGCAACAATCGGCTCCGGCCGCAACAATCGGCTTCGGCCGCAACGATCCTGCTTAGGCGGGATAAAAGACCGGATGTCCGGCAAAACCGGGACGTTCGGGGGGGTCGCAATCGCAGCTGTGGAATTTTGCGGGTTGGCGATCACCGTAAGGGGCGAGGTGGAGCTCCTTACTCTTCCCACCAAACACATTTTTATTTCTTTTCTTGAAAGGAGGTGAGAATGTGGGGAAGACGATTTTATCTCGAGTCTGTCATCAGATAAGAGATAACTGGGGTGGGAAATATGAAGTGTCCTTCATGAAATATTGCCTTAGGCATGAATGGCGCTGAAGTGGGCAGCGCTATTAAAGATTAAAAGCGAGCGAAAGACAATTTTATAAATATGCGATAGAAAACTAACGGTATAGTTGAATCAAGTTAAGATTTCTTTTGATGGCAAACAGTAAATCATGATCCTCAAAAAGGATCTGGATTACTATTCACAAAGTAGTGTCCTACACTACTAGACGATCAAATAAATAAATTACTTGGCCAAAATTGCAGAAGTTATTTGTGACGGTGTCGACCTATTTAGCGATGCCTCCTGAGTTAATACTTTGGAGATCATCATGAAAGCTAAATTTTGAGGTCGTTTAAAATTATGCGTAGGACGTTTGGCGATTGTATTCGTATTCGTCTTTACGTGTAACATCAATACTCGCTTGCTATAAGATTAGCAGCGATTTGACATAAAAGTGGATTTTATCTAATTCCGTGCGAGAGAACATGTTAACAAAATATTGAAACGATATATTGTGAATGAGATTCTTGCTTTGAGCTGTGCAATACTAGCTTAGCATTATATGATGTTTAGCTTGTGTTGCAGCGTATGAATTTTAATACGTTGGAATTACGGTTCCTTCGTATAGAGAAATGTATCCATATTATAAGTATAGGTCTTAGGTTTAGTTACATCATTATCATCATCAGCCAGAAGACATTCACTGTTGAACAAAGGCCATAGAATGCCACAACGAACATCATCTTGCTGCTTGCATTGACCGGTTACCTGTGACCTTGACGATATTGTAAGTAATGCCTTAACGTAACGGAATCTGAAGAATAGAACTGAAGAAAATATTGGACGGATTGTGGTGTAACTTAATATTTAGGGTGAGACGGATAAATCAAAAAGGGCAAGGTATTGTAGGATGCATCTCGTTAAGTATAAACTCTCAAAGCAGGCTTAATTGTATTTAATATCAGAAAGACTTCTACTCAATTGCATAATTCCTTTGTTAAGGCTAAGTACTATACTTTGTGATTCGCTTCAGTTGAAGCAAGCTAAAATTGAGTTTTAAAGCTAACTTTTGCAACTTGTTTCGTCTGCACGCTTATACAATATCCGCAACCAAACAGATTAGGAAAGTAGCAGAAAAGATCCAGTTTTCTTTTCTACAGCAACTGTGGATATGGTATATCTGAACCTAGTGATAGTAAATTGCAAATTCGCATTGCTGATAAATAATCAAAAAGTTAGGTTACCAATATTAACATTGTAATTGAGTGTATGTCACGCATAGTTCCATAATCCTATAGTAAAAAGTTTTGTGTATAAAATGGATAGATTTTTTATGTTAAGTGTATTTTAATGTGTTTATTAGATGTTTATATATGTGTACCCTTAGTACGTGATTTGTCTAGTTTGGGAATAAGTCCCAAAGGTTATGAAAACCGTGTATGAAATTGTGTCGCACAATTATTACTATTTTTCTATACTATACAAAGAAGTTCAAAATTCTCCTGAAGATTCTCCTTTCAAAAATAAATAAAATAAAATAAAAGAAATTTCAGAATAAAGACGACTTAGCACAAAGTTAAAATAAATGGTTTAGAATTTTGTCCGCCATCTTTTTTGCTAATGATGACACAAATTATTTGCTGAGAGGATGATTAAATGACGTCATTTTATATAAAAGAAAACTCATAAAGCTTTAACATGCTTAAATAATAATAGCGCCCTTGTTACGATCTCTTTTGTACCGTAATTGCGCCCCACTAATACCTTTAAGTTCGCCCAGCTTTCTATTGTAAGTTCATTAGTTCATAATATCTGCTTTGGTGGCTTAGCTCGGGTTCCTGTAGCGAAACAAGAACTAATTGGAACACAAAAAAGTTTTTTGACGTTTTGCAGTTATGCAACTCATGAACTAATTGTGTTTTGTTTCTCTTATTGTATAAAACAGTTGTAAGGTTAGTTTTTATAATAATAATAATATAATTCTTAGTTTAACCTTACTTAATTATTCTTAGTTGTGTAAATAGACCCGGTCCGGCGATGGGCTCACCACCTATCACGTTTAGGGGTCCAATATATCTCGTGAAATGTGGGTATATCCAGTAAGGGAATACCTCTGCCTACCCCCTCGGGACAAAAGGCGTGAGATTATTATTTTATTTATTTTATTTTAGTTTATCAGCCTATTATGACTATGCGTCTGGCGTCTACAATATTTCTAAGGTAACAATCAGAGTAAGTAAGTGGAAATATTTTTCAACAAATACCAAGATTGTTTACGATGTAAATACGTCCACATACTAAGTGTGAATACTAACAGACGGACAGGATAAAAGTAAAGTCCTAAAACGACTTTTCCCAAAGAGTTTATCGAAGTACTACCCTTTATCAGATTATGGTAAGCCGGTTCCAGAAAACCTTTTTGGATATCGGTACCCTGAAGCTATTTTCACTATTTGATATAGAGCTGACTTATTCCGCGTGATATTTGAATAATATTACGTTAAGAATATATTTGATGTTATTTCTGAGGTTCGAATATTAAATGGTATGCCTTCAAGGGTGGTTTATTGATGTTTAAAACTCACATATAGGTACTCGAACTAAACTAATTAGTAACTGAAATCACTAACTAATTACTAATCAAAGTTTGCTTACGATGCTGCGGAAATCACTGTTTCACCAAAACAATTTAGTCACCTTGCCGCCGATAAGCGACTAAATTGTTTTTGTTTATGGCAACAGTAAAATGAACTAATATTCTCTATTTTCTGTTTAGCACTATGTATATTTAGTGGAGAGTTTTAGTTTGTTGTTACCTACTTGGTATTTTTTGAAATAAAGTTATTATTACTTACGCTTAGGGGTTCACTATCTCGTGAAATGTGGGTATATCCAGTAATGGAATACCTCTGGGCTAAAAGGCCTACCCCCTCGGGGATAAAAGGCGTGAGATTATTATTATTATTATAAACTTATTATTATTATTGGAAAATGTACTGATGTTGCTATTCAGTAAGTCTTCATAAAAGCAAATAAAAATTTATAAACTTTCACCTGTTACATTGAATCACAAATGAAATCAGTTATACGATCAACGACAAAAATGTGAGTTTTTTAAATTTTTTAGTGCATTTTTATTCTAGTGGCGATTGATATATCGCTAAAAGTTCTAGTGACCATTCCTTTGTGAATTTTGATGTGACCTTAGACTTGGCAGACTAAATTACATTTTTCAAAACGTTCGCATAAATACATCTTCTAATACATAAAAATCTTGTGTCGCAAAAATATCCTTTCTAAGATATTTTTTAGTGCGTTCTAAATAAAGTTTGTATTTTTTTATTGATTTAATAATTAATTTATCAGATACACAGAAAAAAGTGGCAGAATATGTATTACAAACACACTAAAACACAGGGGGCCAATTCCACTAAATGTCAACGGTTATAGTTGGATGACAATGTCATCTCAATGGTCAGTCGATGGTATTATTTGCTCTGAAAAGTACCAAAATAACACCATCGACTGACCATTGACATGACATTGTCATCCAACTATAACCGTTGACATTTAGTGGAATTGGCCCCCAGTTCAGCGAGTAATCCGTTTGCACTGGAAAACAAGCTTTAAGTGAAACCTGCTGTTTTGCAAGAATGTATAATGGAGGAGTACGCAGGGCACTGACGAATTCATTATTTTGCATAACAAAACCCTAACAAGTAAAGAACGGTGGCGAAACAATAAACTTGGTTTGAGCACTTTAATATAGGGTTGCCTCAAACTTTTATCAAAAAAATATAATACACAACACGCAAGTAATGTTCAAAATTGTAGCTTCCGACCGAAAGTTCGGTTTCGGTTTCGGCCGAGTTTCGGCGCCAGTTTCGGTTTCGGACGAAATTGGCCGAAAGTATTGCCGAGACCGAAACTGATTTCGGAAGCTATTGTGCACGCTCGCCTTACTTCGTTTCTCTTTCATGTCCTAATTAATGCAGAATAATGGTAAAGTTTCAGTATTTTAAGGAATTTTATAGTTTACCACGTGAGTTTCGGTTTCAGTTTCGGTTTCGGTTTCGGCCTTAAAACCAGTTTCGGTCGGACACTAAAAATACTAGTTTTACCCTTGTATAAATACCCTGTATAATAAATTGATACTCAAGAACTTTTTTAGAGATCAACTTGGTTATTATGTAATTGGTTAAATAAACTAACTTAGAAGGGATTTAGGTAACTCTATTCTCCAAAAAGGTTTCCTCTAATTTAGTTTTTTACTACAATATACCCCAACTTTTAACGAGATCAACCAACAATAAAATTGGTTGAACATAAAGCTTGTTTTCGGGCGAATTACTCGAACACCGTTAAGGATGAATAATAAAACTCCGGTGTCGAATACTCGTATTAGCAAAACTCATTTTGCTAAAGAGTACTTTATAAGATAAATGTGTTAAGTTTAATTGAACTTTTATAACTTTTATCTTTCCATATTTGTTGGGAAACATTAATTCTGAAATTTTTTATTGATTCTTTTCCAATTAGCAACGTGTTGGGAATACTACAGGTAAAAGGAGAGGGGCAGAATAAATTAATAACAGACGAAAACAGCGTTATTCTCGCCGACAAACTGCTTTGTAGTTTGGCAAGTGTAATTTAAAATTGCATAATTACTATTTGTGAAAGTAAATCAATTAAAAAAGGGGTTATACTACCGGATGAGCAGTTGTTGAATTTGTATTTTTCCTTTTTGCGTTGGAATTTACATAAATCATAGTACTCACGTCATTTCTATTTATATGTTATCTATATATTTATAAGAAATAAATGCCAACGAAATATACTTAATAAAACCTTAAAACATGACAGGTGTTGATTTTATTGGTAACTAGCGACCAGCCCCGGCGTGTACTAAAACCTTTCTCCTGAATCACTCTACTTATAAAAAAAAACTCATCAAAATCCGTCGCATAGTTGTAAAGTTCTTAGCATACATATATATATATATGCTTAGATTTTGTTGCGTTTTTTTAGGGACAGACAGTCATACCCCGGGAAGCGACTTTGTTTTACAAAGCATATGTATTTCTGTTGCTGATGTAACAACAAATAAAGAAAAAAAAAAACAAAATTACAGGGGTGTGTCCGCAAGTAAGGAACTGGTTTTTGTTTCATTGTACAGTGATACGGAACCTTTCGTGCGAGTTCGTCTCGCACTTGGCAGTTTTTTTTTCGACGGTAAATAGGATTTGAATTTTGAATTTGAATTTTGAACCGACTATCTAATGCTACGATCACTAACCCGCCTACCAGGCCTCCTCTACTATAAGATATGACCAAGGTTAATTAAAATATTTTTCTACTGAATAATAATCAACCTGTATACTGTAGAATATATTAGCGGTCTCATAATTTATGTAGGTCTAGCTGAAATTTAATATACAGTTTGCAAATTAATTTACGAAAATAAAATAAAGTCTTTCTAAATCGTTCATCACTGTCGCGCAGCCAAGCAGACGTCGAGTTAGTATATCAGTCAGATTTTTTAATTTCATGAATTAAATGAAATATTAATTTAGTTTAATAAAGTAGTCTAGTTTCTGCAGTTTACTGCCTTAATTTATAACAGTAGTAAGCATAAAAAGAGCGTAGCATTATAAATTTCTTTTTTATTACTAGCTTTTTATTATTAGCTTCCTGTGACTTCTTCGCCTTTACTGACCAAGTTAAAAAATACTCTGTATAATAGTGCATATACAGGGTGACTTTTTTTACCGTCTGGAAAAAAAATGTGGTGTGATAGGTAAGTGTAATAGATTAATTTGGCAATGTTAGTAACATTGCCAAATTAAAAGAAATTATTTTTTTCACAATTTTTTTTACATATTAAACTAATATACATTACTCAATTGTAGTCAATAATACACATTGAGATATTTGGAATAGTATTTTAAAAAGAAACAGGCTCGTAGATTCCATTTATGCGCAATCTACCTACAACCGCCAGATGCGCGTAGTACTGTGCGTAGTTTTCTAGATTTTGTAAATTGCGCTAAACATGACATTTAACAATTAATCTCGTGTATAACTTCGGCTCTAGATACCTTATACGTAATTTTTTTTTCCGGACGGTAAAAAAAATCATAATATAGAGGTAAATATGTCGGCTTCTAGGCAGGGATATCAATATGAAACATGTTTCGAATTTTTAGTGAGACCTGCAAAAACACAACAACGAAAACCACAACATAAACAAAAACATACGGACAAATAGACTAAAAGTCTAAAAATAATTATTTAAAAAAATGCTTTTTGTGATGTTATATCCTTCATGTTAAGTTTTCCTGCCTTTCCATCAAAAGGTTTATGAAAAATCTTTGAATGCAGTTTTACTTATTCCACAAATAAAGAAATGTTACCATCCAGTAAAATTTGTACTGTTAAAGAGCCTGCTTCACATGATGAAAATCAGTGAGGCTCGGGTTCGAATCCTGGCATGTACCAATGAGATTTCCAAAACTTACGTACATATTTATCACTTTCTCGACGGTAAAGGAAAGCAACGTGAGGAAACCCGCAGGTCCCAGAATTAATTCTGAGACATGTGTAAACAGACCCGGTCCGGCGAAGGGCTCACCACCTATCACGTTTAGGGGTCGAAAATTCTCGTGAAAAGTGGGTATATCCAGTAAGGAATACCTCTGCCTACCCCCTCGGGGATAAAAGGAGTGAGATTATTATTTTATTATTTATTTAATATTATGGCAACTTTCTCTTTCAAGCAAGCATGAGCTTTTTTCCGCCCTATATATTAACAAAGATATAAAAAACACGATCTCAAGTAAACATTGGCAACCCTAGCGTTGCGGTGCATTCAGTGTGTCGGGAAATAATGAATCACATCTCGTCTTAAGCTCCTCGACTTGGCTCGTTATTGTGCCAGCCCTGGCACTACTCAAGCACTACCGAACAGAAGTATTTAGTTACGTCTACCTGGGTTTGTATTTGTGCAAATGAGTGAATTGGAGTCATGATGTGTTATTCAATTTCCCAAATGCGAAAGGTTTGCCGCCAGGTACATGCAGACTACGTCAAAAAATGTAGGAAAATTAATACTTATAAAAAAATCCTGAGTAATTATTTGTTTTAATGTATGCTTTAGTGGTACTAAGGTCATTTGTAATCGATAATTTCATCGACGTTTCAATGATTTACTTTATATCAATGTTACAACATACCTCTGCCTACCCCCTCGGGGATGAAAGGCGTGAGATTATATTATTATATATATTAAAAAAAATGAGTAATTTTATAAAAAAATTAACAGTAAATATAGTAATTATAAAAAATTAGTAATTTTATCAAAAAATTTATAGTTGAAGATTGTTATGTTATGGTTACTGCGCTATGTTTTGGTCTAATGTACAAGTAACTGGCTTCTAGCCTCTCTGGAAAAACAATTCCTGAATGAAGAGGCTAGAGGCCAGTTACTACAATACAAGTTGTACTTATACACACAATACAAGTTGTACTGGCTGGTGCACCGACTGTACCGCAGAAGATTATTTTTTGGGCGTATCGTAAGTCGATTTATTTGTCGCTTTCTTTGCACATTAACAAACAGGTTTGTTAATTATGTGTGCCTGAGTCTGTCGTTAAGGTACTGACATTCTGTTTGCGATGGAAATACATACATGACTATGTATGAGTTGGCCCCCAATATTCATTAAAAAGTACCAACGACTTTCCGAATCTATTTTAAACGTTTCAACGCCAGAGGGTCAATCAAACTGTTATTCCATTAAATGTCAGTAACCAAAATTAATACAGTTATATCGGAATCACTTTATAAATTTTGACATCTATATTATCTTATCTATCTATATCTGTATATAAATTATGTAAAAGAAAGTCGTGTTTGTTACACTTTTTATAACTCAACAACGGCTGAACCGATTTGGCTGAAAATTGGTTGGGACGTAGCGTAAAACCAGGAGACTGACATAGGATACTTTTTATTCCCACGAGAACGGGAACTACGCGGGTGAAACCGCGGGGCGCTGCTAGTATTAAATAATTTGAAATACTCCTATTTACTATGTAACGAAGGATATTAACACATTAAATAGTCCTTTGACAAGATTAAGCTCTTCAACCATTCAAACGGGTCTTATTTTGAAATCATTACCTCTTACATGAATTAATCCCTGTAATGTGAAATTTCAATAGAAATAAAGAAAAGTTTTATATGAAACAAATAAGTACAACTAAAAAAGAATCTTATACTAAAAACACACCAAAAATGGTCCCGACTGAGCATGTACAGGTACTTCTGTAGTGCTGGTCTTCCGTGTTGCCACATTATCTACTATATAAAAATAAGTCGGGTTTTCCTTCCTGGCGATATAACTCCAGAACGCACGAACCGATTTCCACGGTTTTGCATTCGTTGGAAAGGTCTAGGGCTCCGCAAGGTTTATAGCAAAGAAAATTCAGCATTGCACCCGTGCGAAGCCGGGGCGGGTCGCTAGTAATATTATAATATATACTTACTTATGGCGCTTTTGCAACGGAAATGTTATTCATGAAATATGAAATGATCTCTTATTTAAATCCATCTCAAACTTGATGTATCTTTGTGCAATACAGGCTGTTGTTTTGTAGCCCTACTTAGGATACAGGTAACATGACATAATATAAACCAACATCGAAATTTGATTCTAAGTTAAATTGTAATTAAGTATATTTTTTAAGTTCTGACAGTATTATAACCATGTATGTAACCAATAATAGTGAATGCCAGTTAATATAAATGCAATTATTTTATAATTTAATAATTGTAATGCGTAAAAACTGATAAAGCAAATTGCAAAGGAACAATAATTTTATGTAAGACCTTTTAATGTACCTGCAATTTGACAATAAATCTTTGAATTTGAAACACCTTAAATCTACTTTATTACACTCTACTGCTTTTGGTCAGTGTGTATTTCCTTATGAAAAAATTTGGGCTGTAATCTCAAGTGACTATTTCATTACGTTAACATATTTTTTACGTTTTCATATAGGTACTCGTTCTAAAATAAAATTTGTCCTCAAAAGATTAAAGTTCTGAAACTTTGCCTTAATATAGGTACTCTCATTGAACGTCGAGCTAGTAAGTAATACGAGTATACCCATAAGTCATTGAGAAGCTCTCCCCAATGCCCTTACCAGGATTAGTAGAACCCGAGCCTCATTCTGAGACTAGTTCATTGCCCAGATTAAGGTATTTCATAAACATCATCATCAACGCGTACTAGCCCACTGTTGAGCCAAGGGTCTTCCCTCACACAAGAGGTCCGTACCTCCTAAGCGAGCACACAGCGGATTGTTAGAGATAGTGTTAGACTAGTGGCCAAGCAACTGACAAAATTGTTCAAGCTGAGTCGCTTTAATAAAGTTTACCCTAAATTTTGTGAGGACGCCTTTGACAACCACCCTGTATAACGCTTTCAACAGTTTACAAAGGAAAACACAGGTACATTCTAAGATTTGAGATGCAGTGAGATTTCAGCTTTCTTCTCGGCGCCCGTCAAGTTGCAAGATTTAACACTCAAAAGGCTGAGAGAAACAACATTGCCTTTGTATATTTTGTTATGTATTGGTTTTTAAAGGTGTCTGAAGGTTTTGTATCTTCTTCTTTTAGTCGATAATGACTTTTCACCGTGGGTATGGTGACTTTCAGCAATGTCCAAGTAACAAAAAAATTACGTTCGGAGAATGTAATGTTCGGAAAAAAAATTGCATAACAACATACCGTCAAGTATCTGAAAACAAGTGAAGACAGCACATGACGGCACAATATTTGCAAGTATTTTGTTAGTATTTGAATATGGGAGTAAAGAGTTAGAAAAGGAAACATAGTAAATATGGCTAGTTAGAGTAACACAAATATATATAAATAAATATGTATACACATTTACCTATATATTTTAAATGATAGAAAATTAAATAAATTTAAGTATTGTATTTTAATACTATTGACAATAATAAATTTTGCAAGAGTAAATAAGAAAAGGAATGTACAAGTACTTTACTGTGTTATTTATGCAAAGTACCTATTTTGGTTGTGGCTTCTTCTGCGTAAGAGGAGGGAGGTGAAAAGGAGTCAGTCCTTATTAGGTATTGTTTGCTACCTCGAAACAATTTTCATGTTGATGAAATTACTTATTTTTTTCAAATGATTTCTGTGAAAAAAAAACTTAAAAATCAACAAAAAAGAAAACGTATCACTCTGTTTGAAATCACAAGCAATGATTTTAAATTGCGATGACGAATCTTTCTATTGGAAATTAAAGATAAAATATGTAAAGTGCAATTAAATTCGCACGATTTTTTTTTTCATTATTAGCATCTAGGTAAGCGAGTAGTAGGTGTTAAATTGTTGGTCCCGGTTTTCGGTGTGTTTACGCACAATGGAAGTCGTTAAGCCATGTCAGATACCTTTGGGTGGCTTGAAAAGTTCTGACTGTTAAGTGGCCACTAGCTTAACACCACCTCCCAATCCGCGGTGGGCTCGCGTGGGAGATTCTAGCCCATACTTCCTCAGGTGTGAGGAAAGACCCTTAGCTCAGCAGTAGGCTGTTACGGGTTGATGATGAAGGTGCAACGTATGAAAAGTCATTTTATATGATTTTTGACTTGCTTGATGCGCTGAAAGACTCTTGAAATAACCAATCTTAATCATGAAAAAATAAAAAATAAATAATCTCACGCCTTTCATCCCCGAGGGGGTAGGCAGAGGTATTCCATTACTGGATATACCCACATTTCACGAGATACATTGGATCCCTAAACGTGATAGGTGGTGAGCCCATCGCCGGACCGGGTCTGTTTACACATGTTTCAGAATTAATTCTAATACTGTCGAGCTAGTGATTTTAATCATGGACTTAATATTTCTGGTAGGAAGTGCTAAAGTGTATTTTTTTGTAAATTATTTTATTTTAAAATTAAGAAAAGTTTTGTTGAAACTACCTCGGTAAAGAGCTACGCTTCTTTGCGCCAGTATTTTTATAGTTACTAGTAGAAGCAACAAAATAATACTGTATAAAATACAATTGACAGCACGTTAACCAAACGAAGGGTGTAAACAAGTTTGTTTATAGCACGTCGCTGCACCTGTCTCCAACGAAACAATTTCCAAAGTAAACTTACTGGGGTGTTCCGGAACGTTCGCAACTGTTGATGTTCTAATAAAATTCCTTATATAGGGTGTTCAGGAAAACCCAACGATCCTTTGAGTAAATGAACTTTCCATATTATTTTCATTTGTATAACAGGAGAAACGGGCATCTCCTGGTAATTTTTATGCAAGTAATTTTGTATTTGAAAATGATTTACTTATACAATTGTAATCACAAATTTAAACAATACTTCAGCAAAAATTACATAAAAAGGGCTAATATAAAATTACTGACTACTGAGTAGACCAACATGCATGGGATTAACCGACTCGACTCTATGTAAGGCTATTAATTATAATTATTATTGTAAACCATATTTACTAGTAAGACATGAGATTAAAAAGAGCTGCCCTTGAGTTTCTTGCTGGCTCTTCTCGGGGTACTGCATTTGGAACCAGCAAATCGTCGTTGGAGATGGACTGCTGTTTACGTCAATCTTCATGGAAGAGTTTAGAGTGCCTTGTTATTAGACTATTGACTTTTCGAAGTGTATTTTCTATACAGACATAAAATAAATGATTTTGGTTTTGTCTTTTGACTTTGTATAAAAAATATTTTCACACATTACTGAAGAGGTCCGAAGAGGTATTCCATTCCTGGAAATATCCTCCTTTCACCAGTATATTTTAGAGATCTCTAACCGTGACAACTGGTTACCTAATCACTAGATCGCTGTTACACGTACCGTCTACATAATAACAAATTCTGGGATCTGTGGGTTAAATCGAGACGTTTTCCTTCACCATTGCTAGTGATAAATATAAATGTAAGAGTTTTTCACGTTAATAAAATACTAATGTCTTCTGTATACCAATATGTTCGTAAAAACATCTTCTAAATCCCATACAAAATGGTCAACATTGTAACATAACGAGTTCATTGAACTAGCAGTGACGATGCCCACGTGGAGAAACATTTTTCCCGTTTCCGTGGGAATTTAACAAAATCCTTTGTTATCGGATTTCTACATCGAAAAGGAACATAAATGCCAAAAATATTTTTTTGTGTGTTATATAATCATATTTTTCTTGAAGATAATATTGTAGATTGTAAAATAATAGATGGATACACTATTTATTTTGGTTTTAATTATTTTTTTCACAAAAAAATCGTATTAAGACTAAGGCTAGGGGCTTTCTAGCCGCATCACCCATGGCACTGCTCCGACCGGACCAAACCATCTGCTGCGTCCTGCTGTACCGTCGACGCAGCTGTATGTGTCCCGTTTGCACTGGTCTACGAAGGTCCAAGACGTCGTAGACTACATAATGAAGAAGTCCACATTTTCATTGAGGGTTGAACGGTTGGAGTCTCGCCGCAAAACGAATTTTAATTCTTTTGTGGTTAGAGTACCAACCCATCACCTGGAAACCTTCATGAAGGAGGACTTCTGGCCGCAGGGAGTTGTATTTCGGAAATTCCGGGGTCAACTACCTGCCGACGTTACGTGTAAAATAGTTTAGTTAGATATTTTAAATGTATGTTAGTTATAAGGTATATGTAATATGGGCCTCTGTTTACGTTATTTAAGATCTATTAATGTAAATATTGCCTGAAATAAAGATTTATTATTTATTATCATTATTAGTATATCTAATTATTTTTTCATTTACGTCCCAGCTCGTATCTAAGGTCCGAAATGAGCACCTCAGTCCACATAACATCCACAAACATACTTTAATAGTTTAGGTCGTAATTACTTGAACCACAGATCTATTGAGATCAAGATATAGAAACGAAATTCTTATATTAACAGCGTGGCCAAAATGGGACTTGTACTACTCAATTATTCGTAACAAACATACTAAAATACAAAAATGCAAATCTTGCCTCTATAAAATTAGTATAGCTATGTAACAGAATAAGCGCAATTCCTCCTCTTTTATACTTTTATCCCCGGGGAGTTAGGCAGAGGTATTCCATTTCTTGAAGTAGGTATCCACGTTGTATCAGTAATTAAGTAACTAACAACTATTTATTTTAAACCAATAAAATATGAGAGATATAGGTAGATAGGTATTATAATAGCTTTACTATTTTTTATTAAATGTTCGTAATTATTCTAATAAAGCCACGTTTTCACGGCACTGAATTCCTTTCACTGTCGATATCCTCTCCGCGAAACTAAAACATAGGTGTTCGAAGCTCTTATTATTATATCGCTCTATCGCTGGTGCAGTGCTAGTGGCATGTTTGCGAGCGCGCAAGTGGACGGGTTCACCGCCATTCTTAGAACGCGCGCCACGGCAGCGCTGCGCAGAGTGCGATCCAGCCGCAACAGTCTCCTGGCCGTCATAGGGGGCAGGCTAGACAGTCGCCTTACCCAGCACTGGGTCGGGCTGCACTCGGGTGTGGCCACTCACACCTGACTGCACCTCGGGCTGTTGCTTTTTTTTAGCTTGTGTTTCTTTTTTGTTCTGTAAATTACTAACATAGTTTTTCTTAAGCTTTACTAACAAAATATGGATGTTCTGTCTGAAATAAAGTGATTTTATTTTATTTTAATTTTATTTTATATACAATATTTAATTATAATTAAATTGACGCGCGTGTGGTCCGCTCATGAGTAGTAGAAGTGCCGAGCTGGTCCGGCTTGCTTGCATGGTATGGGCCCCCAAGCACCCCTAGTCGTCGCCTCTGTCGTCCAGTGGCGTAGACAATAGGTTCATACTAAAACATGGTTTGTTATTCTCAAATTTAACTCTGTGGGTCTCACTGCAAATTAAAACAAAATTACTTGCAAATTGCTTTTCTTCAGCAATTTATTTAAAAAAATAATTATCTGTCTGAAGACACGTTTAAAGTTATGGACATAAGCCAACATTTTGCTGTCGTGCGACCACAGATTAACAACTTTTTTTGTATGATAACGCTAGTACAACATAAAAGTTGTGTTATGTCCGGAATGCGTAACATTCATCAACAACTAGCGGCGTTGCCTGATCCTGTGAATCCCCGCTCTCGTGGGAAATTCCTAAAATCACTTGTTAGTGCTAACTTACGTCATTCATAAAAACTTTATACAAAATTTCATGCTTCTCGTTTTAGCAGACCTTTAATCGATCAGTCACACAATCAGCCAGTCAGTTTCTTTTACCTATACTAATAATAAACAGAGGAAAGATTTGTATGTTTGTATTTTTGTTACGAAACCTATACTGGACCGATTTTAAACATTATTTCACCAATGGAAAGCTAGAATATCCCCGAGTAACATAAGCTATATTTTATTCCCGTATTCCCACTCGAACGGGAACTACGGGGGTGAAATATACCTAGCAGAAAAAGAAGAAGGACTAGCTATTGCCCGCGACACCATCGCGGTTACCCTTAGGATACTATGTATTTTAGGGATGAAAAGTAACTTATGTCCTTTCTGAAGATATAATATATATCATTCCACTAGTTTAGCTGTAAAGAGGTTATAAACAGACAGAGTAACTTTTCCCGGTGGGAAAATTAACCGGATATACAAAAGTGAAGGTAAAGTTGTAAAAATAGCACAATAGGGCTGTTACTAAAAAACCCATCTATTTGGTCCCTCAATTATATTACTAAAAATATTGTAAACGTATTTTTTCTTTTGTCCGTCGAACAAAAAAATAAAGACGTCATGCCCCGTGCCACAAATGTTCGCAAGAAGTGACATAAAAAACCCACACACTCCTGAAGTTTGATACTTTATATCTCGTTAATTTCTATTTATTTGATAAAGCAAAAAATACGTATTCAATATTTCTTCTTATCCTAACTAAGGGACCAAATAGAATCGATTTCTTTTTACCCAGGAAATATCCCAATAGTAAAAAAATGACTTTTTTAGCACAAATACTATAGGTTTACTCAAAGAGATTAAAATATAATAGGGCATAGAGGGGACAAAGCGAGGAAAATTTAAAGCCAAAAGTTATTCCAAAGTGGAATAAGTCTAGTACAATTTCGACCGAATGACAGCTCACGTTCATACTAACTGACATGAGCTTGAGCTTCAAACATGCTTCAAATTTTTGTATCCTCTATGTCCTATTATATTTTAATCTCTTTGGGTTTACTATTTGAAGTATGATACCAAACCACCTGGATACCTGAATGTTATTACGGACGTCCAAGGTGTATATACCTTGTGAGCGAAGTTCTTGCATCTATCATATTGTGAAGTACGTAGCCATTATCGCTATTTCACATGACTTGATCGATGTGAATGGAATACGTGACTATTCTTACCTCGTATTCATAGACCTGACGTGACGGCCCTATTATATAGGTATTGGTTTAGAATAGGATCCATTATATTTGCTTGGGTGCCGTGAGGCTTGTGAGAGGCGGTAAAGGCAATCCTCTATCAATAAAAAGTCAAAGAGTATTTTGGCGCTTTAGTCAATGTCAGCGCATAGTTATTTGCGAGAAGTAAAGCCCATGTAGACCAACACTTACCCACCGTTAAAACAATAAACAGGAGTGCGATTTTTGAATCTCACTGGTGATATCAAAATCACCGGTGACTAAAATTATCACCGATGACTTTTATGTCACCATTTTCCAAAAGCCGTATTTTTGAAAGTCACACGCTGTTTTCAATAAATCGTCGCAATCACAAAATATCACAATCGAGCCCTGCTGCTGATTCTTCCGAAAAACATACTTTGGCACTTTTGGCACATATTACATACGTCAACTGTCAAAAACAATCGCATGGTGATTTCAATTACGAGTGGGGGCACTCGTAAATCGATATCATAGGTATGACAAATGTAAGTCACCGATGAGTTTCAAAAATACGAACTTTCGGAAATCACTCACATCGGTGAGAATTAGTCACTTGGTGAGATTCAAAAATCGACGAAGGTGTAAACTTATAATAATCAGGTGTTTAGTAGTATATTTTATATCGAGGGACTGAACGAAGCCATAATATGACCGTTCTATGTTACTCTCTAATATACCGCCAATATTGGTTTATTAATAATAATAATAATATAATAATAATAATATAGTGTAATTTAATGTCGCCGTCTCGAACAGTTGGCAGATTTTATTAAAATCTTTTATATATATTGTTCAAGACCGATATGAAGCGAAACTAAATTGCCGTGATACATAAACAATAATTATGATAATATTCTCAATTTTTTCCGTTTGAAAGAGAAAACAGTTACACAGTTTGGAAGCATCAACTTTAAATAACAAACTATTGATCATAGTAAAACTTTTAGCTTAACAGTGGGTTCAATTCTACAACACCGTCTAAACCTCTTAATTTTATTTGACAGCTGCTAAAGCATTTTGCTATTCTAGGCAGTACTGTCAAAATCAAATGACAGGACTAAAAATGAATCTGACGTTCCTAATTTATCTGGCCAATTCAATTTAGGTTTAGCGACCTTATGGCTATTCTGTGGACGCCATTTTAAGCATTTTAGAAATGTCACCACGACTAAACCTCCTAAATTTAGCGGCGATTAAAATGGTGTCGCTTAAATTAGATTATAGGAAAAATCCCGACATATTTGTGTTTAAGTGTTATTTTTCAAGATATGTTCCATATTTTTAGAAATAGTCAAGAGGGTTTTTGGTGGAAATACGAAAAGGGGGATCATGTTTTTTTGTAAAATTTATATTTTGCTGTATATTTTGGGTTTTGACTAATAATATTTTGTGTGGCAGGTGTCTGTGAAGGTGTGCAGTGAATGGAAAGTTCGATAAAATGCATAGGATCGACGTTGTTAGATTGCCGAAGTCATATAATGAAGTCTTCAGTAAAAGTAATATAATTTTACTGTCGATGATCCAAAAAGGGGTGTTGATGACTCAGTATTTTTGTACATGGACTCCAAAGCAGAGCCGTTTAACTAAGAAATTTGAAGATTGCTGGAGATGTTATTGAATTAACAAGAAAACAAAGACTGAGGACGAGGCACATATCCATTTAAAGATAAACTTAACTGAAGACGAGGCAGTACGGTCTATGACTCTAGCCTGTCCAAAGAAAAAAAATCTATTTGATAATACCTTTTCAGTGTTGCCCGAATAATAGTGACTTTAGTATTTGAAGTAAAACAAGAAAATATAAATTAAACCTATGTTAAAATTATAAAAATGGCATCGAAAGTAATCGTTGAGAACTTTATTTACATATTAATAAATATATACACATTTATTATTGTATTTTTTTTAGATTTCATTCATTCGTTCACTCAGCTCTTTTTTATTTGTAATTGAAACACTATTCAACTTAGGCATTTTACGCTGTGGTTAAAGACTATCTAAATTTAGTAACCATGGCGTTCTAGAATTGCATTTGGCTCAGCGGCTGCGTAAAACTAAATATAATTTAAGAAAATTTAGGCAGTGGACGCGTAGAATTGAACCCAGTAACATTTATAAGACCCGCTTCGTTTGGATGAATTTCGAACGTTAATAAATCTATGAAAAAATTGAGATTTTGAAGTGAAAACTTATTTTCACCATGACAACATATAATTTAAATTACTCAATGGTAAAGCTTCATTCACATTAGTGATATTTTATTTTAGAGATTATTCCCAACATACCAACAAATAATAACAAAATTTTAAAATTTAATTAATAATCTCACAACTTTTATCCCCGAGGGGGTAGGCAGAGGTATTTCATTACTGGATATACCCACATTACACGAGATATATCGGACCCTGAGTGACAATTAGTTTTTAAAAAAAACTTACGTCTATATTTACTTAATACTAGCACGACAGTGTAGGAAAACATCTAGAGGAATCCGCAGGTCCCAGAATTGATTCTGAGACTTGTATAAAATACCCGGTCCGGCGATGGGCTCACCACCTATCACGTTTAGGGGTACAGTCAAGAGCAAGTCAAGCTTTACACTACCAGTTTAAGTTGAGCTCTGATTTATACTGCGCGCCATAGAATACAGGGCCGGGTCAAAGTCCAAAGTGTCAAGCTTAGCGTGCTCTTGACTGTACAAAGAATATCTCGTATAAAAGTCTGTATATCCAGAAATGGAATACCTCTGCCTACCCCCTCGGGAATCAAAAGCGCGAGTGTTTTATATTTTTTATATGTATAATATTAGACGGTAAAAAAACAAGTGGCGGTCTGTTGTCTATTCCTACGTGAGCATATGTATACTTATATATTATATAGATTACAAGCATCAACTTATATACCTACATTTAACTCCTTACCTTTGTGGTATTCCAGTATCTGTAACCATAAAAGAACTTGTGTTTTACGAGTAATACTACTTTACCGCCTTGCGCAAAGATTTATCTATCATTTCCAAGAGATATTATATAATTTCTTGTCCGATTACCTTACTTCTTGTTTGATACGATCCATTTCATATCCAAGAAGATTCAATTCAAATCAAGACCAGATCGAGCTGCCAATGAGCTTCAAATCAATCTTTTGTTTTTATAGTTCTATCTCTCTCACTCTATTATAGTTAGGGAGGCGAATAGGGGAATTTTCGGTAATACTCGAGCGTGGCAGTTTAAGATATGAGAGATACCTTAGACCTAATAGAACAACCTTGTCAAGTATTTAGCTCTATAAGTAGTGACGCGCGCCTAGGACAGACGATCAGATTAGTAAAAAAAAATCGATAGTCTGAAATACTCAAGCGCGTCAGATTAAGATATTGGGGGTTGATTTTAGTGTTTTAAGACTAAATTTAACTAATCTGACGATAAGTCCTTGACGCCGCCAAGTTATAGGGTCACGAACTTGTAAAAAAAAACGTTAATCCGGCATTCTCGAGCGCGATTTTTTTATTTTTTATTTTGAAGAATATAATCTTGTTTTGTTTTTCAAAATTCTTTATTAACAAAGAGATACACGTAATGCATTTTTATATACACCTAAAAATATATAAAAATAACAAAATAATGTTGAATTACTTGCTTAGGCTAGTGACACCTGTCCGAGTTTGTTTCAATATACATACATTATCTCATAACAACATAAAAGATTACTTCATACTTAACAGGGTACAAGCTATTAGGTACTTTAAATGTGGTGTATTTTAATATACGAACCACTTGCTGCAATGTGACGGTACTTTACATTATTAGTTACTAGCTACTTAAATTATTAACAAACGGGTTTGCGATCAGGTAAGTTTTGTGAGCCAACTCGCTAGGGCTACCCCGCCTCCCTCTGCTCGCAGTACAACAGGCGAGCGAGGGGACCCAAGCCAGCCAGCGAGAGATCACCATACATCTATAATACTAACAATAGATGCATTTTATGTTTAACTTGAATTGAATAACACATAGTGATGGGGGAGACGATAAGTACCGTAGCTGTCGATATACGATAAATCGCGTAAAGAACTGCGCCCAATGTTTGACACCAAGCTATTAGAATGTAAATAGTTTTTATCATAGAATTTTAATGCCTGTTTATATATGAAATCTTTTATTAGCGGTAAGTTAATTTTAAGATGCAAATTCTTTAAATTTGATCTCAATGGTGTATTAAAGGCAGTTTTAAGTGCTTTATTTTGAATAACTTGTATTAGTTTATAATTAGTTTGGCATGTACTGCTCCATACAGGACATGCGTAAGTAATACACGGCCTAACCAGGGTGGTATAAATCCTGAGTTTAGTATGAGGACTTAGTTTACTTTTCCTATTAAGTATCGGGCCTAGGGACCCCAAGGCTTGAGCTCCTTTTACACGTAGCTTGGAAACATGCTTTGACCAGTTAATCTTTCTATCTAAAGTTACACCAAGATAACGCACAGAACAACTCCAAGGAATTGAATGTCCATCAATTTTCAGCACTCTTTTGGGGAGCTGACGTTGTCTTGTAAATAAAATCGCCTCCGTTTTTGATGCATTTAGTTTTAATTTCCACATAGTGAAAAAACAAAGTAACCTTTCGATAGACAGCTGCAAGCGACTGATAACTATGTCAATGTCGTCGGAAGATGTGAAGGATGCCGTATCATCAGCAAAACAAGCCAATTTGGTAAAATTTTGGATGGGAATGTCGTGTATAAACAAAAGAAACAGGTATGGTCCAAGTACTGAACCTTGAGGCACGCCAGCAGGCACAGTTTTACATAAAGATCTGACTTCACCTATATGGACTTGGAACTTTCGGTTCAGCAAATAAAAAAAAAAAAAATCAAAAATCGTTTATTTTCTATTGGTATTAAAATATACACTTAGAAACGTCAATATTTTATAATAACAAGGCACTCTAAACTCGTCCATGAAGATTGGCTAAATGCAAACAGCAGCCCATCTCCACCGACGAGCTGCTGGTTCCGAATGCAGTACCCCGAGAAGAGCCAGCAAGAAACTCAAGGGCAGCTCTTTTTAATCTCATGTCTTACTAATAAATATCGTTTACAATAATAATTATAATTAATAGCCTTACATAGCGTCGAGTCGGTTAATCCCATGCATGTTGGTCTACTAAGTAGTCTGTAATTTTATAGTAGCCTTTTTTACGTAATTTTTGCTTAACTATTATTTTAAATTTGTCAAGAGGCAAATTTTGTAATTCAATGGGAATCTTATTGTAAAAGCGTATACATTGACCCTTATATGATTTGGTAACTTTAGATAATCGACTAGCACAAGCAGCCAGTTCATTCTTATTTCTAGTGTTTATACAATGTCTGTCACAATTTTTTTTGTAAAGTGATATATTCTTTTTAACATACAATACGTTTTCGTAAATATACTGTGACGCCAGTGTCAGTATATTAATTTCCTTGAATTTTTCCTTTAGAGACATCCTAGACCCCATTTTATAAATTGCACGAATGGCTCGTTTCTGCAAAATAAATATTCTCTGGACATCAGCAGCATTCCCCCACAGTAAAATGCCATATGACATTAAGCTGTGGAAGTAGCTGAAATAGACAAGTCTAGCTGTTTCTACGCTTGACATATTACGTATTTTTTTTACGGCATATGCAGCAGAACTGAGCCTTTTCGCCAACGTATCAATGTGCGGTCCCCACTGTAACTTAGAGTCTAGAGTTATTCCTAAAAATACTGTAGTGTTTACACATTCTAATTTTTCGTTTTTAACTGTAACTGAGTTTAAAGTTCGTTTAACATTTGATAAAGAAAAATGTACACATTTAGTTTTTTTCTCATTGAGAAGTAGATTATTAACGTTAAACCAACTGACAACATCATTAATTGCACTGTTCACTTCGTCATAAGACTTAATAGGTCGTTTAATTTTAAAAAGTAGAGATGTATCATCTGCGAACAGTACAATATCATGTTGCACTCGGTTGGGTAGGTCATTTATATAGACCCGAAATAGAAAGGGGCCTAAAATGGAGCCCTGCGGTACACCAATACAAACCGCCGATCCAGACGATCTTGAACCGTTTACATCAACACACTGTATCCGGCTTTTCAAGTAGGACTTTATTAAATCAAGAGCGCGGCCTTGTACTCCGTAATGACGTAGTTTTCTGATGAGAATTTCATGATGGACACAATCGAATGCCTTAGATAAATCACAGAAAACCCCAACAGCATCCTGCGACTCCTCCCAGGCATCAAACACATGATTTACTAGCTCAACACCGGCATCGGTTGTCGAGCGACCCCTAGTAAATCCAAATTGCTTTACAGACATTATACTGTTGATAGAAAAATGTGCACTCAACTGATATAGAATAATTTTCTCAAAAATTTTACTAAGTGTCGGTAGAATTGATATTGGTCTGAAGTTAGAAGGGTCTAATCTACTACCGGCTTTGAATAATGGAATAATTTTACTATGTTTCATCAGATCAGGAAACACGCCATCATCAACGCATTTATTATATAAACAAGCTAGAGGTGAGGCAATTAAGTCTATTATGGATGATATGATTTTTACAGATAAGCCGTCGAGATCGGCAGTATTTTTCATTTGTATTGATTTGAATGCTTTTAGGATGTCCCAAGGATTTACATGATCGAATACGAAGTTGCGTGTATTACATGCAGCGGTATGTTCTTGTAGTAGCGATTCAGCGAGTGCGGGTGACGAGTTTAGTGACTTGGTCGTCGAGACTGGAATATCAGAGAAAAAATTTACAAACACTTCAGATATATCTTTATCATTTCTTAAAATTCTATTGTTAACTTTCAACTGAAAGTCAAAATGTTGAGATTTAAATTTTCCAGTCTCGCTATTTATAATTTTCCATGTAGTTTTTACAATGTCTGTGCTGTTTTTGATTTTATTACTTACATGGTTAGCTTTAGCCGCGGTACAAATACGTTTAAAGACTTTTGAATATTGACGAACATAATTGCAAAAGGTATCACTAGTGTTATACGTCCTTTCCTCGTATAGTTCATATAATCTTTGTCTGCTTTTATGAATTCCCACCGTCGCCCAATCACTGAACATTAGGTTGTTATTGATTTTTACACTTTTTGTTTTAAAAACATTATTACATTCGTTCTTAGCTAGTGTTAATACTGACTTGTACAAATCGTTAGGGTCATCACAGTATGAAAAATCTAAAAGTTTATTTTCTATGTTATTTCTAAATTGCTGAAGGCGAGTACACGTTACTGGTCTGTATTTAATATCTTTCTTTAGTGCCTTTTCAGTACACATCTGATAAGTTACCATCAGGCCACAATGATCTGAGGATAATTTATTAATTACGGCTGTATCATCAGGCACGAGGTTTGTAAAAACATTATCGATGCATGTTGCTGTGGTCGCAGTAATTCTGGTAGGCACTGAAAAAAGATTTACAAGATTATGGCATTTGAAAAATGATACAAGCCTACTACCAATACTGGATGAAGTATCTAAAAGGTTAATGTTAAAATCTCCACAAACAACAATGTATTTATTTTTATTGCTAATTTTACATATGGCTTCATCCATGATTTTCTCAAAGGGTTCATAACAAGAACTGGGGGGTCTGTACACGCTCATTACAATAAGCCGCTCGAGCTCTGTGCAGGCTATCTCCACAGATCGCTCAACAGAGAGCCCAACAATGTCCGCGCGCTCTTTACACTTCAAACCGTTACGTACAAGTATTAGAGAGCCACCGCGTATCGAGGCCTCCCTGCTGAATGAGCTGCCAACCTGGTGGTGGTTAAAACCAAAAATGAACTGGTGTTTTTTTAGCCAGTGTTCTGTAATGCACATTATATCAATATTATTACAGTTCATAAATAGTTCAATTTCTAGCTCTTTACTTAACATACCTTGAATATTTTGATGCACCAGGTTTATTTTATTTAGGGTATTGCAATTTAATTTTTTACTTTTACTAGTAACATTTTTATTAATAGGACATGACGTATAGCCAGAGTTAATCTCTGTTGTCTCTATTTCTAATTTAAATTATTATTTGGAACAAATTCTAATAAGAATTCAAATTCAAATTCAAAATAAGACTGAAGAAGCTTTGTCAGATAAACCGGTACGTGGAGAGAGATTAGTTTATGAATTAGCCCATTATGCCAAACGGTGTCAAAAGCTTTTTCAATATCGAGCAAAAACATTCCAGTTGATTGCTTAAGATTCATGTGATGAGCAATATGTTCAGTGAGTCTTGCAAGCTGTTGGGTTGTGGAGTGATTGGCACGAAACCCAAACTGCTCCTCCGGCAATAGATGCTTGGTTACGGCTTCCAAACGTTTAAGTATGATGGTCTCGAAGAGCTTGCCAAGGACTGGCAGTAGGCTGATAGGACGATAACTACCCGGAACAGTTTCATCCTTACCTGATTTCTTTAACGCGATAACTTTAGCTAGTATCCAGGCGCTCGGATAATAGCTCAACATTATACACGCATTAAATATTTTCGTCAACATTACAACTCCTTTTTGAGAAATATTTTTAAGCAATAAATTGTGAATATTATCCTCTCCTGGGGATTTACGAGCTTTGAGCTTGCAAATGGCTTTCCAAATCTCATGAGGATGGGTAAGTTTGTAGTCAGAGGTAACCTTGCAACCATTGAGGTCAGCCAAGGATTTCTCGACGTCATCTTCAAGATCGGGACTACACCAGTTTTGTGTAAGAGACATATTGTCACTAAAGGCTTGCGCAAGGGCTTCACATTGTTCAGAGGTACTCGCAGTCAGTTTGTCATCACTAATCTTAAGGGGAGGGATTATGGAAGTTTTAGATTTCAATGACTTCACGACACGCCAAATATCCGCACTAGGATTATCTACTTTGGCAAGTTTATCGTTCCATGTTTTATTGTTAAATTCTTTTATGGCAATTTTTATAGTAGCTTGCAAGTTATTTATGACAGACCGAAGATATCGTTTCATTTCACTTTTAGGTAAACGCTGCTCATCTCTTCTTAAACAGTTTTTGTTTTTGATCAACTTCATTATACTTTTCGGCAGTTTATGTACTTTAATCAATCGTGTTTGGATGCTTTTTGGGATAAATTTATCACGGGCTTCAAGAACAGACTTATTGAAGTGATCAATTGCCATATCAATGTCGTCGGTTGTCTGCAGTGTACAAGCTGAGAGAATAATTTTACTATCTATTACTGAGCGGAAGCTGTGCCAATCAGCGTTGTTGTATTTGAAGAATTTCGGCGGTGACCTACGACAACAGTGACCACCTACAGTAAAGAGGATAGGTAGGTGATTAGACGATGGAGTAGTTACAGCATGAACATCATCAATCCGAGCAACATTCAAACTGAGAACTAAGTCAGGGTTTGTAGGCTTAAGATCAGACCGGTAATTAAGTTGACTTGGAGTATCAGACGCATGTATAACATAATCATTATTAAGCATGTGTTGAAACAGGGATCTACCTCGCGTGTTAATGTAACTGCTACGCCAAAGCTCATGATTTGCATTGAAATCGCCCATTACTAGGGTATGGCTACCCAACAAAAACAAGATATCAAGATCGCTGTGCAGCAAAGGTAGATTAGGTGAGTGATATGCTGAAATAATAATGTGATCTGTACCATTGAAGGCGATCTTAATACCAATTGCCTCAAGATGACGCGTTTCAGGTATAGATACCAAACTGTGCTCAAGATCCTGCTTTACGAGAATAGCAACCCCTTGACCTCTCCCACTTTTATGTTAGTCCTGCCGATAACATATAAACCCAGGCACGGTAAGATCAACGTTATTTGTGAGCTTGGTTTCACACAGTGCAATAATATCGACAGACGCGGTACCCACGGCGAATTCCATCAATTCATTAAGCTTAGAACGGACTCCGTCAGAGTTCCAGGATAAGAATTTAAGCTCATTTGTATTATACATATTGACCAAGATGTGTTAAAACTAACATGACTTTTTCGATCATCGACGAACAAGCTGCATACTGGGGTTTGAGATTTTTTATTACTAGTAGAATCTCAAGCATCTCTTTGGTGTTAGGATCGCTGTGGAGACTCGTCATTGGGTCAGGATCAGGCATACTCACTTCATGTGGTTGAGGATCTTTCTTTGAGAATAAGTTGGACCATGGCATTTTTCTACTAATCATTTTGTTCGCAGTATCAGTTGTATTTATAGGCGTGCCACTATGGTGAAAAGCAGCTGGATTTTGACGAAAAGGAGCTCGCCAAGCCCTTTCTGGCATGACACGAGTTTTACTCGCCTGGGTCTTAATTTTGTTGACACGTTCAAGATAAGCGACACGGGCACTACACTCACGGTAGTTTGCTGGATGATCCAAGTCGCAGTTGCAGCATTTGGCAGGTTCATCGCGAGACTTTTTGGGGCAGTCCTTTGTAGCGTGATACTCTGTACATTTCACACAACGTGCAGGCATATTGCAGTTACGTGATGAATGACCGAAATTTTGGCACCTGAAACATTGCGTTCCGTATTTATTGTTCTGCTTGTATTTCTGTATGTTGATAACACAGTGACATAAATATTTAATCTGACGGAATTTGGTAATATCAGCTCCAGGTTTAAGTTGAACCAGGAAAGGTGGACAAGCTACTTCCTCCAGCTTTGGTGACTTGAGCCTGGTCACTGCAGCACCAGGAAACCCAAATTTTTCTAGTTCGGATGGTAATTCCTCTTCAACGAACGAAGGTAGTCCTCGAATCACCACTTTCGGCGCTTTTTCGTCCTTACGCGTATACGTTAGGAAGTGATTATCCGTCTTCATAAGTCCATTCTTAACCGCCGCATGGGCTTCAGGAGTATGGCACATAACGGCAACTTTGCTGTCACCTTTGTATTGCAGATGGAAGCGATTGGTGTGCTTCGAAATCAAGTCCTTAATGGACTGGTGGGTCCAGTAATTCTGCAGCAATATAATGATCGGGGGGATGTGTCCAGTTTTCCTGACAGCAGAGACAGCTTCATGGTAATACTTGATTGATGGGTCGGAATTATCGACAGGTAGTTTCTCGAACTTGTTGTGAACAGGCAAGCCACGAGTAGTGTCAAATCTCAATTGAGATTTCGACACAGTTTTCTTTGCAGGTCTAAAATCATCGAGCTCTTCAGCTGGTCTCTTTGAATTGAGACTACCACTTGACGAAGATCTTATTAGGTAAGAATCCATTTTATCCGGAGCACCACTATCGACAAATTGTCGATAGCGGGTGGTCTCATCACTACGTAGTACACACGGTGAGCAAAAAGAAAACAAGAATGTTACTACACAAAAGGAATGTGAGGTAGCACGCGCACGTCCACACTAGGCGAGTGGCGATCGCGGAAGAATATAATCTAAAACTTACTAAAAATACAAAATCTGCCGGTTTCCGCATGACCGGAAGTGTGGAGGAGCCATTTCGTCTTCCGAAAAACGCGTTGCGGCATATAAGTCGCGAATGATACATTTTACACAAAAAAAGTTTAAATAAACAAAAAAGGTAATTTTATTTTACACAAAAAATGTCTCTTTACATTTTTGTCCAAAGTTAAAACTTTTTGACTTGAAGCATCATAAAAACTCAAACTCCCGGTTTTTTGAGTATATCTCGAAAACTGAGGTTTTTAAAATAAATTGATATGAAATAACGATGATTAAATTATTGAACTTTTATTATATCTCAAAATTTTTTTTTTCTAAAGCTTCTCGACAATTTTTGTGGACTCGGAAAAAGTTACGCGTATCTGTATACAAAAGTTTTATTAACATGTACAGTTCCATGTATGTATATTATTCAATAGCCTGTTGATCCTCAAATTGTTTTTTGGACGTACCGTAACTCGTAAGCAAAACGAAGTGAAGAATTGAAGCAAAAAAGAGGAATTTGCCATAAACATGTAATACAGACTGAGCGCTTCGCGGAAATATGCCGTCCCACCAGTATTTTTCCTTAATTTCGCAACATTGATGGTGGGGAAAAAGCGGTAGAAGGGAATTTTCGGTACACCTTAATATATATATAATTCCCCGTTTTATCAAAGAGAAAGAAAGGAAAAAAATAAACCAAAAAACCTTTTTCGGTCAGATTAAGAGAACCCACCAACATTTTTGTCAGATTAAGAAAATATGCTTTTAGGATACCAAGATAAACCTCCCCTATGAAAATCTGACGCGCTCGAGTATTGCAAAAGAACTATTTTTTTTGCATTTTCAAACATTCATCGTAACTTATCGTCACGCCCAAATCGTCAGTTTTTTTAAAGGGAGCTTCCTTGGGGCCTACTTAACACCCCTTCCGAAAATCTGACGCGCTCGAGTAATTTTTTTTTTTTTGCATTTTTGACTACTTTTTATGCCTACCCCCACCACGCAAACCGGCAGATTAGTATACCGTTGTTATCAGAGGCACTTGGGGCATACGTAGTATGAATATCTGACGCGCTCGAGAATGCCCAAGTAACTGTTTTTTTTTACATTTTTGAAAAACCGTACACGCCAAACCCACCGCTAAAATGGTTTTTACCATATTAGCTTTTCTTTTCGAAATTATTTTATCTTTCGATTTTGATAGGTCTCGAAGGCGCCGTTGAATTACGCCATTTAGCTACCTCACCTCCCTAACTATTACTATTCTGTTCACCGATGAGATTTATGACCACTTTTTATTTCAATCAAAACGAGATTTAAGAAGGAAGATAATTTTTATACTAAGAATAGACGTCTGTTTTGTAAGTTTCAACAAACTTTCACCTATTGAAAACACTTTTTTTTTATCATTGTGGCACTTGTTGCATATTTTTATTGGTGTACATTACAGATTTGTTACTTACTTACTTATTTAAAGGCACTTAAAAAAAACTATGTCGTCACTGTACATACATACATACACACAGGTCACGCTTTCTTCCCACAGGGATAGGCAGATGGATCGCCACTTTGTTCGATCTCTGCATACTTCTTTCGCTTCCTTTCCATCCATAAGCCTTTTCATGCCCGCTCTTTTATTCTTCGCACTCCGGACCCCAGCTTTTTCAAGGACGCCACTAATTTGATCCGTGAACGTCCTTCTGGAGCGTCCTCTTTCCTTGCATCCATTCGCACCATAAATCTCTTTCGTTACTCTTCTTTCATTCATATGTTCTAAAGTTGACATACATACATACATATAATCACGCCTCTTTCCCGTAGGGGTAGGCAGAGACCACTTCTTTCCACTTGCTACGATCCTTACATACTTGGTTCGCTTCGTCCACTTTCATTATTCCTTTCATACATGCTCTTCGGTTTAGGGTACTCTTGACCTGGCCTTTTTTCAAGACGTCCCCAATTTCGTCTCGAAACGACCGCCTAGGTCTACCCCTTCCCACACTTTCATTCACACTCGCCTTATACACTTTTTTAGTCAATCGTTCGTCATTCATTCTCTCGACATGGCCAAACCATCTCAGCATACCTTTCTCAATTTTTGTCACTACATCTTCCTTCAGACCACATCGTTTCCTTATCTCACTATTTCTTATCCTGTCACTCAGTTTAACTCCTATCAAGTTGACATGTACTTAATTAATTTGCTGACGACAAATTGTTGTACGAGTATAATAAATAATAGATAACAATATTAATAAAACATAATTCATTATAATTCATCTATAATTTAGAAGTATATACTATTGCGTTTGAAAATATATTATCTGTTAGCAATATGTATAATTATTATTAAAAAAAGCTATATAATAAAGTTATGTAAAGATAACCATTTCTTTATTTGAACACTACATTTTAAACAATACATTAAACATCATTTTCGATAAAGGCCGAAAATGTTTATAAAGCTCATTATCTGAAAATTTACGAATGAAATAAATAAGCGGCCTTTTTCTTTTTCTACGAAACTACGAGTATATTCAAAAATAATAAAGCAATACTAAGTCCAAAAGAATAACCGACTAACAAAAAGACAAATCAACACTAAAATCCGAAGGTTGCCTAATATAATCTTACTAGCGACCCTCCCCGACTTCGCACGGGTGCAATGCCTATACTAAAACCTTCCTCTTGAATTACTCTATCTATTAAAAAAAACCGCATCAAAATCCGTTGCGTAGTTTTAAAGATTTAAGCATACATAGGGGCATAGGGATATAGGGGCAGAGAAATAGACTTTGTTTTATACTATGTAGTGATAATGATGTTGAGGTACAAAAGCAACAACAACGCCGAAGGGCAGAGACTAGCACGTCCGGGGGCCGTTCAATAAATTCTCATTCACCAAACAAAATCCGTAGAAACAAATAGTGAGTTAGGGTTGCCAACTTTTACTTCCTTTCATTTATTCGGCTACTAATGGTAGCGTTCTTTTGTTTAAGAGGCAACCAGTAGACCACGACTCAGTTAGTAATGGATTGTACATTTGAGGGGCCTGTTGGCTCAGATGGTTGACCTTGACTTCTGAGTCGGAGGTCGCAGGTTCGATTCGCGCTCGGGGCTAAAAAGGAGAATGCCCATTGGCCCTACAAAATAATGCCTGAGATAGACAAAGATGAACTCTACATCTAATTGTACGTCAATTAAACAGAAATCCATTAAAATTTACTTTATTATCCCAAAACTAGGCCCAGAAGCTAGTTTAAAACATTTTAATAAAAGACAGGTTATGTCAAATTAATTATATTTTTGTTACTTTTAGGTAATAAAGAGCTATAATTTAAAGAAAATAATATATCTCAAAGCTTTATCTCAGTACTTGCAGCTTGTGGTGATATCCTCTTGTAACTATTAGAATAACTTCATCATTTTGCATTGAGAAGTTGGTTTAAAGATTAAGAAGAAGCTACGTTTCATCCGTCTATGATCGAGATAGCAGTTAGCACAGTGCATGTTCCAACACATTCCTGTTATATTACCTATGTGTTCGGAGGCACAAATCTCAACCAAGACCAGAGTTGTCGTATATAGAGGGTTTAAATCCGTTGTTAACAAAAATCTGAGTTGTCGTGTTAGGCGGGTCTCTTCAAAGTCCTTGTTTGAAAATAGGTATCACGTAAAGATAAAACATCAAAATCATTAAATAATAGTCAAAGTAGTAGAAAAGAAAAGATCGTAATAATAAATCTGTAAAAACACAAGTTGCAAACGAATGGCATCAACGATTGAGCGAAATGTCATATTTTCAAGTCAGTTGTGTTCATAGAGCAAAAGACAAAAACTATTTTGTTTTTCCTAAAATAATTAGACTTTATTGAATGTTCGCATGCTACATACTTTTTAGATCCAAAACCTTATGTCTGTTATTTCAATGAACAATGAATTTAACAGGAAATTAACCAACAATCAAAATAAGTATTAAAACAAAACGTTATATTTTCACCCTAGTTATACAGATTCAAATATACTTTGATTATTCATATTTTATTATGAATGAATTTTAGGGCTAGTAGGTAATGTTTTCTGTTTACTTCAGGCATTATATGGGCATTCTCTTTTTGTTCATGAACATGTTTGTAGGCTTAGTGTCTTTGTATTTAACATTTATTTAAGTACTAGTAGCGCCCGCGGTTTCCGATCCCGTTTATTATAAATTATTATATCCAATATATTATTCTGATGTAAGCTATATAACTGTAAAGTTTTATCAAAATCCGTTCAGTAGTTTCTGTGTGAAAGAACAACAAACATCCATACATACAAACTTTCGCGTTTATAATATTAGTAACTAGGATAGGATGTTTATCACTTGTTTAGTATCCATAGTACAGACTCTACCTAGTTTGGGACTACATAACCGTGTTGTGTGACTATAGTTTTTAGGATATAGCCACAAAAAGGCGGTTTTTTTAATTCAAACTGTAATGGGAAGAAATGGTAGAAGCGTTCTCCTGGGAATCTGCTAGTGCTATACAAATAAAACGTTGAAACTGTCACACTGTCGTTTGTTGAAAGTTTCGCTAAAGTTTGGCTCCCGCTTCGCAAACGCTTGGTCGCTCAGGTTTGATCAACGCTTAATCTCTTGTCCACTGTCCGATACTTGTCCGAGCAAACACGGTCTTAAGTAGACGTAAAGATCGGTTCTCTAAAGTGTCAAAAGCAGGCGGAGCTTGACACATTTGTAACGTTCTTATTACAATGGCCTTAGAGGTCTGACTCGTACTACAAGTGTAAAGCTTCATGTGCTCTTGACTGTACAGCGCATGCAACAAAAAAAAACATTTATTTTCTGTAGGTAAAAAAAGTAGGTACCTACACTTAGAAATGTCAATAGTTTACTAACAATGCACTTTAAACTCTTCTATGAAGATATGATGGATATGGCTAATATAATAAATTAAGAGTAAAAAATATTTTTTAAAACAAGCTTTTATTTTAATGCGCTAAAAAGAATAAAATAAAGTTTTCCATTAAAACTTTGACTATCCTTAAACGTCATTACACAATTTACTATGTCATAAAAGCTTGTCGCGAGATTTAAGTACTCATATTTAAGTAAAAGAATTTTCTTTTCAGACTAAGTAAATATAAGTTTAAGAAAAAAAATTATTCAATCAGTTATAATAATAATATAATCTCACGCCTTTTTATCCCCGAGGGGGTAGGCAGAGGTATTCCATTACTGCATGGATATACCCACATTTCACGAGATATATTGGACCCCTAAACGTGATAGGTGGTGAGCCTATCGCCGAACCGGGTCTGTTTACACATGTCTCAGAATTAATTCTGAGACCTGCGGGTTTCCTCACGATGTTTTCCTTCACCGTCGAGCTAGTGATAAATATGTACGTAAGTTTTTGAAAAACTCATTGGTACATGCCAGGATTTGAACCCGAGCCTCACTGATTTTCGGCCGGCTCTTTAACCGTCCGGGGCCCTATCACTGCTCAGTTATAGTTATTAATATATTTACTATATGAGTAGATATATCTCGCGACAAGCTTTTATTACATAGTAAATTGTGTAATGACGTTTAAGGATAGTCAAAGTTTTAATGGAAAACTTTATTTTATTCTTTATAGCGCATTAAAATAAAAGCTTGTTTTAAAAAATATTTTTTACTCTTAATTTATTTTTTACTTTTTAGTTGGATTTAGAATGACGTCACATGGCTAACCATGCATATATACAAAAGTACTCGTAAAGACAAATCATACGAGCCCAAACTCGATGGGATTATGTCGTTTAATTACTGAGTTCCTATGGCCATCTTCCAGCTCCATCAACAGACCCTGGTTACCATCTAGTATCAAAGTACTCGTAAAGACAAATCATACGAGCCCAAATTCGATGGGGTTGTGTCGTTTAATTACCTAGTTCCCATAACCATCTTCCAGCTCCATCATCAGACCCTGGTTACCATCTAGTATTAAAGTACTCGTCAAGACGAATCATACGAGCCCAAACTCGAGGGGTTTACGAGTAGTCATTGAGGAGTTGCCACATCCACCTCCTGGCTCCATCATCAGATCAGCTCGGTGGTGCCATAATATTGCATTGTCACCGAACTTACATAAGTATACCAAATTTTCAGCTCAATCGGTTGAAGATATCTGCTTCAAAATTGAGTTGCGAGATTCCACCCGAACATACATAGTTACATACATACATTGCAAGTTAATTAAAAGCTTTTAAAAAGCAGCCCATCTCCACCGACGAGTTGCTGGTTACAAATGCCAAGAGAAGAACCAGCAAGGAACTCAAGGGCACCTCTTCTTAATCTCATGTCTAACTTGTATACTAGAGGGATGGCAAGGTGTGGTCAACATGATTTCTTATTTCATCTGGGTGGAATTTTTTATTAATGTTAATATAATTTAACATAATAAATTGTGGCACACCATTTACAGACTTTTGGTCAGTCCCAAACTATACTATGGGTACAGAACCTGTACTATGGGTACTAAACAACCCTGAAAGGGTGTATTATGTAACTTAATAAAAGGTACTCCGCCTGATATTCCCGCTTTCCGATGTAGGGCGAGGTGTGGTTAAAAAAGGAAAGTTTTTTATGGATTTATTGACATTGGAACTAAAGATCACCTATTTCCTCAGTTTCACGAAATTATAATTTCGCGTGAAAATAGACAGGAGAACAGATCAACAGACGAAAAGCTAAGAAACAATTAATTTGTCGGCTGCGTACGCCATTGTTTACCTTATTACAAACGCAATAGAACTCATAGAATGGTCGGTAGCTTAATTTACTTGACAAGGTAAACTTCCGAATGTAACTATGTCTGTTTAATAATTCAAATAACTGTGTATGTTCCAGTCAAACGAAGTCGTTTCGGTTGTATTGAATTGTTTTAAGTCCGGTTATTGCTCTACTCGCAAAAAGTGACTACCGGTAAAAAAACGCCACTTTTCAATTCAAAATGAATGTTCCGAACATAATAATCACTAAGTAATCACAAATTGAAAGCCAAAAACGAACACCCTGTATTTTAAAAGAAACTTAAATATTTTTCAATTAAATTTATTCTTAGCCAACATTAGAGTTCGTAGTTGAAAATAGCTACGTAAGTAAGAGATACAATAATGCATTGATCAAAGCAAATAACCAGATACGTTAGTACGGTACAGAACAAAAGGAAAAGGGATATTGAAAATCCGTAACTCCTGTATTCCCTATAGTAAAGGCTAAGTCCGAAATAAATTTCAATGAACATACAAGGAAACAAGAAAAAACAAATTCCCTACAGACATTTCCTAGTTATTCTGAGCTCACAAAGCCTTTCCTAGGCACTAACTTTATTACTTGACGCAAATATGTTTGAGAAAGAGCAGCCAAGTCGAGAAGTTGTTTTCTGGGTTTAAAATATTAACTTATAATTGAGATAACACCAAAAACCATATATAGATTGGAAATATCAATGAAAGGATAAATATAAAATAAATACGATCAAACCTTATCCCCGAAGGGGTTAGTAGAGGAATTATATTCCTGGAAAAAGCCACTTTTCAATAGTGAATTTTGTGATCTTTACACATGACAGGTACCTATGAGTTTTTCACGGGGAACGAGAAAGCATATGTAATGGCAACCTCCCATCTGTTACTTTAAGTGGAATACATCTGCCCACTCCTGGAGATAATATGAGGCAGATCATTAAAAGATAATGTCTGGCCCGAAATTTGATTATAATTATTTTTATGTACAAATAGACATCACGAAGGTGCAATTCTACTAGTTATACTATATTTCTGATAAAAATAAAATAAATAAATAATCTCACGCCATTTATCCCCGAGTGCGTAGGCAGAGGTATTCCATTTCAGAAAATACCCACGTTTCACCAGTATATTCTTTGGACCCCTTAACATGGTAAGTGGTGAGTCCATCGCCCCGGACCGGATCTGTTACATATGTCTCAGAATTAATAATGATAAGAATATTAGGACACAAGTCGCACGTTTATTAATTAATTCTGGGATCGACGGGTTTCCTATTCCTGATATTAAACAGTCCCAAATACCCAGTTCAGACAAATGAATTAACAATTTACGAAGATTACCTATTGCTCCAAAAGAGACGGAGAAGCTTTGTAATGAAACTTAGACTTGGCTCGGTTCACTCCTGTGCACACAAACCGTTGTAAGATGGAGACGAAAATTGGCTTAAATGTCGACCGTTTTCAGTTAATATGAGAAGAATAATACTTCCTTTCCGCTTGCTTTAACTTCAATGCAATTCTCTTGCGGAATTGCAATGTTTTCAGTAGTAGTAGCCAAGTTTCGTTATAAAGACAGAAAGGACAGTTTGTTTACTTACCTTGTATCTAATGCGAATATACATTATTCATCAGTCTTCTTCTTATCACGTTCATGGGACTCACCGTCAGTTCTATATTGTGGTCAACCCTTCAAGATAAATATTATATCTATACATACCTATTTAAATATTATAAATGCGAAATTAACTCTGACTGCTAACTTTTCACGGCTAAATTCACCCGGAATCAATTCAAATTTAATTTGACATAGGATACCGGAAACAAAAAAAAAAAGTTCTCGTGGGACTGATTCACGGGCAACAACTAGTATATTACTAGTAGGAAGATATACAGACCCGGTCCGGCGATGGGCTCACCACCTATCACGTTTAGGGGTCCAATACATCTCGTGAAATGTGGGTATATCCAGTAATGGAATACCTCTGCCTACCCCCTCGGGGATAAAAGGCGTGAGATTATATTATATATTAAATTATTTATTTATATATATATATATATATATATATATATATATATATATATATATATATATATATAATATATTTATATTATATATTATTATTTAGGAAGATATTAGCAACCCGCCCTCACTTCGCTTCGGTTTATATGGTACTAGCGGTTCTGCGCTGTTTCACCCATGTAGTTCCCGTTGCCGTAAGAATACGAGAATAAAATATAGCCTATGTTACTCAGGGATCTTTTAGCTTTCCATTGGAGAAAGAATTTTTAAAATCGGTCCAGCAGTTTTTGAGTTTATTCGTAACAAAGATACAAACACTCAAAAATACAAATCAAAATCAAAATCCGTTGCGTAGTTTTAAAGATCTAAGCATACATAGGGACAGACACATATCGCGACTTCGTTTTATACTATGTAGTGATAGTGATGAAATGTGACTAAAATTATTTCTTACTAGCAGCGCCCCGCGGTTTCACCCGCGTAGTTCCCGTTCCCGTGGGAATATCGGAATAAAAAGTATCCTATGTCCGTCTCCTGGTTCTAAGCTACCTCCCCACCAACTTTCAGCCAAATCGGTTCAGCCATTAACGCGTGATGCCGTGACCAAGGGAAAAAGGGATTCATTTTTATATATTATATAGATTATTTATATTCTCGATACGGTTACCCTAAAACAACTAAACGAACATTTACATGCATTAATAGACGATGCCAAAGAGAAAAGTGATCTAAACACCACTAGATAAAGCACACTATTATGTCACACAATTTGGAAGCAAATATACCAATCGAAACTCACACAAGCGTTCACTATGATCGTTTTCAATTTTAGCGTTCAGTGATCTACCCTACTACAGACGGACTAGTGTTGTGCTATGCTCGTTTACTAATCGATTTAAATACTCCATTATTTTAAAATTATTTGTCTTGGTAAAAAGGGCGGCTTCGGACGGGTACAATGCTAATACTTAAACCTTCCTCTTGAATCACTCTATCTATTAAAAAAACTGCATCAAAATCCGTTGCGTAGTTTTAAAGATATAAGCATACATAGGGATATAGGGACAGAGAAAGCGACTTTGCTTTATACTATGTAGTGATACTTCCATACATAAAATGAACGGATTTAGATAATATTTTTTATATCGGACTACCAATTGAAATGCATGTTAAAATATGTTTTGTCTGTTTAACCTATCTACCACTACGTGTAAAATAAATATAAAAAAAATACAAAAACAGAAATGTGCTAACAAAATTACAAACCACAGATCCTTTTACACAATTCGTAACAAAAGACTTCCGCACGTGTTTATAAGTTAGGATCGATTCGGACGTTTTCATCTCAGTTTGAATACCGAGAATAGTCGTGCAATTAATCGATTTCGCCCATCACTAAACAGTGCTGTCACCCTGAAATTGACGAGTCTATCCCAGTGGATCACAATGGGCCAGTAGATCCATCTGAATCTCTGATATGATGGAAATGTCCCGGGCCAATTATGTTTGGGTAAATAGAGGTTGTGTTATTGAATATTTTCGGTGTATTACGCTCCCTCGGGCTAGGTTGAGTATTAATTTGAATATTTTTCTTCTGTTTTCGCCGTTTCGCCTCACTTTAATTGGTTTCGGCAGCCGATGGCGGCTGGATTATTGATTTTTCACGTTCAGGAACAAAATACATTGTCGAATATTACATATTTAGTAATGAAATACACTTCTATTTTACTTTTTATTCTCACAAAAAAATATATAATAATCTCACGCCTTTTATCCCCGAGGGGGTAGGCAGAGGTATTCCATTACTGGATATACCCACATTTCACCAGATATATTGGACCCCTAAACGTGATAGGTGGTGAGCCCATCGCCGGACCTGGTCTATTTACACATGTCTCAGAATTAATTCTGAGACCTGCGGGTTTCCTTACGATGTTTTCCTTCACCGTTGAGCTAGTAATAAACATGTACGTAAGATTTTGAAAAACTCATTGGTATATGCCAGGATTCGAACCCGAGCCTCACTGATTATCGGCCGGCTCTTTTAGCCGTATATATCGCTGCTCTTATTTATTCTATCAATATTTTATTATACCTACTTGTACTATTCCTATAATATGTGCTATCGACCATAGCTGTCTGAAAAAAGGAATTATTATTATAAGCAACTTTCGAATAGACTACAATAACATATAATATGTGAATATAATAAAAGCAAATATATATATGAAAAAAATTCTAACTGACTAAAAACCAATTTTCCAAAAATATATTTAATTGAAGCCCCAACTAAATTGATTTCTCGAAGTGCTGATATGCAAAAGTTTTCGTTGAAAATCACTACTTAGTATAAAACAAAGTCGCTTTCTCTGTCCCTATATCCCTATGTCCTTATGTCCCTATGTCCATTTGTATGCTTAAATCTTTAAAACTACGCAACGGATTTTGATGCGTTTTTTTTAATAGATACAGTGATTCAAGAGGAAGGTTTTAGTGTTATCATTGCACCCGTGCGAAGCCGGGGCGGGTCGCTAGTAAGTAATAAGAGAGTTTAAAAATGCTTAAAGGGATATATTAAAAGAAAATGGTATTATTTTAATAAAAAAAAAGTGAACGTTTAAGGCGAGGACTGAGTGAGCGCCGAACACGTAATGTAACTTTTGTGACAGTCAAGGGTATGTTCGTATGCCTGTAAAGATGTCAGAGAACGCCTCCGCAAAGTTACATGGAATTTTTCCGTTCCCTTGGGAATTTCGAAAAACCCTTTCTTATTAGGATAAGAAAGGGTTTTTCGAAATTCCCCGAGGGGTAGGCCTCTAAGGTCATAAATCTTATCAAATCTCCATTAGTTATAAGTTACTAACATAGGTTAAGGATATTTTATTTACTAACATAGTTTTGTCTGTTTTGTGTAACTAACATAGTCTATAAGATACTTTCTTACTAACCTGTATGGACCTAAGAAGTCTGCTAAATAAATAAATTATTATTATCTCTTTATTTATTTTAGGTCTTACATTAGGCTTTTTACAATATGTATATAAAAGTAAAATATATAAAAACTTGTTATTATTATAAAAGGAACCTACTGTAAACATTATCTCAATTCAATTCATTCATTCAAACAAGTTACTAGCTTCAGTGGTTTCTGTGCGTTCATGAGTCAGTTAGTCAGATTTTTTATCTTTATATAATAGTACTAGCTGATGCCCGCGACTTCGTCCGCGTAGAATTTGTTATTCCTTTGCGTTTCAAAAATATATCAAGAAGGATAATCTACACTATCTATCTATCAACACTAATATTATAAAGAGGAAAGATTTGTAGTTTTGTACTTTTGTTAATAACGAATAAACTCAAAAACTACTGGAACGATTAAAAAAACTCTTTCACCATTAGAATACTACATTATTCCTAAGTAACATAGGCTATATCTATGACGAAAAAGAATTAGGGATCCTTACTAAAACTTGACTGTACATGCCAGGATTGGACTCCGAGCCTCACGAATGAGAGGCTGGCTCTTTAGCCAGTGGGCTATCATTGCTATTTATTTATATTTTTGTTATTCAAAACACCCTATATACAACGCGTCCCAGAATAAGCGCAATTCCTCATACACCCCAATTATTATACTAATATAAAAATATGGTAATGCATTCGTACTTTAGTTTTGTCTAACAAATCTACTATTTAAAAATAAGTCGGGTTTTCCTTCCTGACGCTATAACTCCAGAACGCACGAACCGATTTCCACGGTTTTGCATTCTTTGGAAAGGTCTCGGGCTCCGTGAGGTTTATAGCAAAGAAAATTTGGGAAAAATTTCAACAGAAAAACGGGAAAATTTTGTAAGCATTGCACCCACGCGAAGCCGGGGCGGGTCGCTAGTTTCTTATATAAAGAGCGATAATAGTACGGTTTCCACAGGTAGCTCTAACTAAATTCAGTTCTATGCTAATTCGTTTTTCTGAAAAAATTTACATATACTAAAAATAATACTGATTACGTATTGTATAGCCTAGGACACTCTAGTTTATGATTTTTGAATTAGTTCTTGATACCAAAGGCTATGCATGTGCTCATTATAACAAACAAATTCCCTCAAGGAACCCATAGTGAATTCTCAAAAAAAGAAGTGGACTTTGTATGGAGACTTTTGAAGAGTATTTGTGCCAAGTTTTAAGTTGATAGTAGAAAAAAACCACACTTTTTCATACCAACTTCAACCCCTGCTTTCATTCCTTTAGGGAATAGTTTTCGAAAAATCCAAAAACACGTGTCTCATCATTTATTTGTAAAAGTGTTTGTACCAGGTTTTAAGTTAAGAGACGTAAAAAACAACACGTCTCCATACAAACTCCAACGCCCTGTTTCACCCCCTCGGGGGGGGGGGGGGGTGGTTAGAAAATCCAGAAATACGTGTCTTGTTATTTGTTTTGAGGAGTATTTTTACAAAGTTTCGAATTGATACACCAAAAAATTAGGGTTTTCCATACATACATGAACGTGGGAGAGCCATGCTTCGACCGGAGTGATACCACGGCCTCACAGAAAACCAGCGTAAAGCAATGCATTGCGTTTTGTTGAATGAGTGAGGTAACCGGAGGCCTCAATCCCCCCTCCCCCTCCCCTCCTCTCCCCTCACCTCCCCTCCCCTCCCCTCCCCCTACTCCCACCTCAAAGGTCGGCAACGCAGTTGTGACTCTTGAGTTGCAGGTGTCCATGGGCGACGGACGTCCCTTACCATCAGGTGAATCGTCTGCCCGTTTGCCCCCTTTTATATCATAAAAAAAATACCAACTTTAACCTTCTACGATTTTTAAAAAAATTTAAAAACACGTGTCTACTCATTTATTTTCAAAAGTATTTGTACCAAGTTTCAAGTTGATAGACGTAAAAAACAACATGTCTCCATACAAACTCCAACCCCCTGTTTCACGACTTTAGGGGGTGTTTTTTGCAAATCCTGAAGTACGTGTCTTGTGGTTTGTTTGGAGGAGTATTTGTACAAAGTTTCGAATTGATACACCTAAAAATGAAGGTTTTCCATACATTACAAACTCAACCCCTACTTTCACCCCGTTAAGGGACGATTTTCGGAAAATCCAAAAACACATATCTACTAATTTATTTCTAAAAGTATTTGTGCCAAGTTTCAAGTAGATACACGTCAAAAACAACACATCTCCATACAAAATCCCACCCCCTGTTTCGCCCCCTTGGGGGGTGTTTTTTACAAAACTCAGAAATACGTGTCTTGTTGTTTGTTTTGAGGAATATTTCTAGAAAGATTCGAATTGATACACCCAAAAATCAGGGTTTTCCGATACATACCAAGTTCAACCCCTACTTTCAGGCCGTTAGGGGTCGATTTTCGGAAAATAAAAAAACACGTGTCATCATTTATTTCTAAAAGTATTTGTACCAAGTTTCAAGTCGATACACGTCAAAAACAACACACATCTCCATACAAAATTCCACCCCCTGTTTCGCCCCCGTTGGGGGTGTTTTTTACAAAACCCAGAAATACGTATCTTGTTGTTTGTTCTGAGGAGTATTTCTAGAAAGATTCGAATTGATAAACCCAAGTATGAAGGTTTTCCATACATTCTAAACTCAACCCCTACTTTCACCCCGTTAGGGGACGACTTTCGGAAAATCCAAAAACACGTATCTACTCATTTATTTCTAAAAGTATTTGTGCCAAGTTTCAAGTTGATAGACGTAAAAAACAACATGTCTCCATACAAAATCCCACCCCCTGTTTCGCCCCCCTAGGGGGTGTTTTTTACAAAACCCAGAGATACGTGTCTTTTTGTTTGTTTTGAGGAGTATTTCTAGAAAGATTCGAATTGATACACCTAAAAATGAAGGTTTTCCATACATTCCAAACTCAACCCCTACTTTCACCCCGTTAGGGGACGATTTTCGGAAAATCCAAAAACACGTATCTACTCATTTATTTCTAAAAGTATTTGTGCCAAGTTTCAAGTTGATATACGTCAAAAACAACACGTTTCCATACAAACTTCATCCCCCTCTTTCACCCCCTTATGGGGTGTTTTTTCAACAATTAAGAAAAACGTTTCTTGTTGTTTGTTTTATAGAGTATTTTTACAAAGTTTCGAATTGATACACCCAAAACTGAAGGTTTTCCATACAAACGTTCAACCCCTTTTTCACCCCCTTAAGGGTTGAATTCAGAAAAATCCTTTCTTATTCCTAGCCTACGTCTTAAAAACAATAGCTGTGAAAAAAATCAGCTTTCTAGATCTAAGGGTTTAGGCTGGGCGTTGATGAGTCAGTGAGTCAGGACTTCTCTCTTTATATATATAGATAGATAAAAGAACACAAACTAGTACATAGTCTCTAATTTTGACGTATAAAGCGGACTTTTTTTAATGAGCTCAGTAAATAAAGTATTCCGAAAGAAGCTTGATCCCTATTCACCTTTCTCTACGGCAATCAGGTCTGAATGAGGGTTCAGTTGGTCAGTCAAATTGGGTCAGTTTCCACGACAATTTGTAGATATTGGTTTAAGCCAAATATAAAGAGAAGCATCGCAAAGATGAAAAAACAATTTTTCCATTGGTTGTAGATAGTCATTTGTAAGAGATATGCTTTAAAACTGATCTGAGCAACAAAAATCTATCTATCTTTTAAGACATTTTTTTTAAAACTTTACATAGTAGATTATAATATATTTTTAAAAGTACCTTTTGTTACCTGACCTGAACGTGTAATGTAATTGAAAGCTACGAACGTGCGTACGAGCCTAGTACTCTGTACCAAATTAGTATAAAAATGTCACAACCGTTACATATTATTAACATCATTTGCTCTTGTAATGCTCTTAAATAGCTCTAGAGAAAATGCTGTTGCGTTCTCAGAAAGAATTTGCTATTAAACGATCAAGGTTCAATGCCGTGATGACCTTTTCTTGACCTTTCACTAGTTTTTATTAGCCCAGACACATGATATCGAGCGAGTTGACTTGAGACATTCTGTCCTTTCTTTAGGCATTTTCATAACCTTAATTAAATACTGAAGAGGTTATAACCACCCAGTCGAAAATCGGAAGACAAGGTCACTCCTGAGCGAAGAGGCATATAAAATCGTAATTACGTATTATTTATCACTACGAATATAACAATAACAGCTACAATGTTTTTTAGACTCACCTGTAAGATTATTTGTGAAATCTGTGGTCTCATCTCACAATAACTGTTCAGAGTGCTTAACTTTCTGCTCCACTTGCTCTACAGACACTAAGTGTTTCTTCATTCAATTGCATCTACCAATATTTGCAACAATACTGCATTGACACGTACTCAATTCTCGTAGATACGAACGTGCTTTCAGACCGTACTGGGCAAATGTACCGGAAAAATACCGGGTACCCGGCAATACTGCTCTGATACTGTTGCACGTATGTACATATTATGTGATCGTGTGTTGCGACCTTTATGATGAGAGTGGGGCTACAAAGTCTAAATTGGTTTTTTCCCCTCTTATTTAAATTCTTAGAATAACTTGATAAAAGCAATTTCGAAATAGCGGTAAAGTAACAGCTGTTTATAAGACCTAGACTAATGGCTTTCTATTACCGTGTCTGCTATAGAATATAATAATAATAAGTAAAGGTCGCATACGCTCATAATTTAAGTTCAAAATACTGAACTCGGCTTGAAAAGTTGTATATAATGAGTCTAAAGACTTAGTTGGATCAGTTTTTTTAAAACTAGCGGTTCTGCGCGGTTTTACCCTCGTAATTTCCGTTCCTGTGGGAATACGGCGATAAAATATAGTCTATGTTACTTAGGGATATTCAAACTTTCTATTGGTGAAAGAATTTTTTAAATCTGTCCGGTAGTTTTTGAGTTTATTCGTAACAAACATAAAAAAATACAAACCTTTCCTCTTAATAATATTAGTGTAGATAGTGTAGGTGTAGATATTATTTTGCTATGGAAACCTCACAGGTCCCTTATATGGTACTAGCTTTTACCCGCGGCTTCGCTCGAGCACGTTTATTTCACCCCCTTAGGGCTTGAATTTTTCAAAATCCTTTCTTAGTGGATGCCTACACTGTATAAGCTATCTATGTGCAAAATTTCAAGTCTCTAGACCCAGCGGTTTAGGCTGTGCGTTGATACATCATCAATCAGTCAGTCAGTTTATTATTTATATATATATATATATATATATATATATAGATAGATATATAGATGACATGTGGCAACCCACATCAGTGGCATCGTTTTGAGAAAGCGATTAAAGTTCAAAGTATTAGTAGTATAGTGTAGTATAGACAATCGTATCATGTCTCGATCTTGCGGTTTGACATGTTGAAACTTGTACGGAAAAGCAATGTGAGTTTGCAATAAACTAAAATAATGTGTAGCGGCTTACTTTACGAAAATGATAGTGTGGCAAGATTACGCATGCTTTTTTTCTATGACAAGTTTACATAACTCCTTTTATCGTATGTTTTACGGCCACGCGCTGTCTTTTATTGGTTTTCTATTTCGTCCTCCGTTTACACTGGCCGGCAACAATGAGTTGGAGTTGACTTCAGAAATTGTTTGACGATTGTCTGCCGCTAGTCCCTTTTTGTGCACTTAAGTGTAATTTGTTGACACTTGATACTGTAATAGCTTTGGATTGCTAGTTTCGCTTAGTGGTGCTCACAAAACTGAGCAACTATTAAGTGCATTCGACAAATGTTATATTCATCACCAACAACCGGTAACAGCCCACGGCTGAGCTAAGGGTCTTTCCTCACACGTGTGGAAGTATGGGTCATAATTTCTATACTAATATTATAAAGAGGAAAGATTTGTATCTTTGTTACGAATAAACTCAAAAACTACTAGACCGATTTTAAAAATTCTTTCACCAATGGAAAGCTATAATATCCCTGAGTAAGATATACTATATTTATTCCAGTATTCTTACGGAAACGGGAACTAAGTGGGTGAAACCGCGCAGAACCGCTAGTATATAATAAACCCTTATGGGTGTGAGTTTGTTGGTAATTTTCGCAGTATTAGAACTAGGTATTTGTTCTCAAGGTTTTTTTTTGCATAAATATTATTGAAACAAACTTCTTTCTATGCGCCCGCTTTTTAGACGAATTTTTTTTTAATATAACAAATGGTGACAGTAGAGCCTCTTCATACGACACGAGCATTTCATGAGCAGGAGCATTTTAACGAGTCATCTAGTACGCGCTCATGCGACCTTTAAGGCATCTTCAGATAGATTGCGAGAGGCGAGAATGTTCAATGTTCTGTCACAAGTGAACACTTGGATCTAACATGCCTTTAGGAAAATATACGTTGATTTTTCTTTGTAGATTCCTTTATAAACTCAATTGTGTTTCAAGTCAAATAAATTTTTGTTTCAATAGATCAGTTAGCTGCCTAATCAAATCACTTACAGTTTTTTATTATCTGTATCTAGTTTAATCAAACGAAATGAACTGTACAAAAAAATGTACTGAGTGACGTCACAATTATTTCACATATTTGAGTGATTTATTGTTTTAATAAAAATCTAAAAAATGAATCTCTCTAAGAAAGCTTTTCTTCAATGTAGGAACTTATAAGTCCACTTAATGAAAGTCACGGCAACTCCACCGCTTCAGCTTGTATGGTTGAGGAGAAGAAGCCGGGCAAGCAACTCCTCAACGCATTGTTCTTTTTATCAATTCATACTTAATACTAAATGGTTTTTATAATTTTGTTATTTTTCACTGTTGTATTGCGTTGTGCTGTGTGAGGTAATCTGGTCCAAACATCATTGTCCTCAATACGAATATCGCTTTTCTAAAATATTTCTCTATGTACTTGTGAAGATCTTTAATTAGCTTCCTGATGTTAAATTGATTGCTCATTATTATTATTACAGCTGCAAGTCTCCCTAAAATGAAGTTATTAAATAAATATAGTCATTTGGTTTCTATTACACCATTTTTCAAAGTACCTACTTGTGCAATATGAGTTTGGAAGATATTGATTTAGAATATCAATAGGTGTTTAGTGCTTATTACCACTTCGAAATGTGTTATAAGTGAGGAGACACGGCGCAATAATACTACCCCATTATATTTTTTTATCGGTTGGATCATAAAACATAAGTCTGTTACATTTATCGTTAAACATAATAGCTGTAGTATTGCGCTGCGCTATAGGATCTGCAATCTTGTTTGTAATACGCTATTTTATACGTTGTTGAAAATGTTTTGTGAACAGGTTTTTCGACAAATTTAAAAATATTAGTCTATTTTGATTTGCACATAATTTTCATAAGACGGCATATCGGCAATATAAGTATGACGTTACAAAAAAGTCGGCAAAATGGGAAAGTCGGCAAAAAGGTCAGTACCAATATTATACTGTTTCTATAGCAGATATTACCTTTTCCAAGGGATGTTTGTGTTGAAGTGCTCTAACTTCAACACACACAGCACTTCTTAGAAAAGATAATAACTGCAGTCGAATTTGTCCGCATTTGGTTAATAAAATCTATTCACTAATCTAATTATAAACTACTAGGTTTCACCTGCGTGGCTCCCGTTCTCGTGGGAATAAGGGAATAAAATATATCACATGTTACTCTCTGATAATTTAGCTTTCCATTGGTAAAATATTTTTTAATTTTAGGCGTGAATGCGTAACAATCGTATTTATAGGATATTTCATCGAAACATCCAATATCAAAATTGTGGAGTAAATCTAAAAACAACCACAGTTACAGCAGCTGATACAAAATTGATGTTACTTTCTACGACTAAATGTCTCTTCAAATTGGTTTTAAGAATTTATTTACCTTAAAATACCGACTAATATTTCTCAAACTCTATCTAGAATTGCCTATTGGAATGTAGCCTAATTTCGATGCTATCAATTGTCTGGGTCTAAGTTTTAGGCTATACATTCACAGGACGGACCAGGAATAATGGCTTTGCGAAATATATTGATTTGGAGTTTGGAGAGGTACACGAATAAGCTTCTACTACAAATATTTGGTTCTTTTGCTGACGAAATAAGCACTGTTGGTTATGTCTGTGAACTATTTACAAAAAAATCACTGTAAGTAATACTATTACTTTACAATCTTAAAGGATGAGTTTAGAGTGCCTTGTTATTAGACTATTTCGACGCTATGTAAGGCTATTAATTATAATTATTATTGTAAACGATATTTACTAGTAAGACATGAGATTAAAAAGAGCTGCCCTTGAGTTTCTTGCTGGCTCTTCTCGGGGTACTGCATTTGGAACCAGCAACTCGTCGGTGGAGATGGGCTGCTGTTTGCATTTAGCCAATCTTCATGGACGAGTTTAGAGTGCCTTGTTATTATAAAATATTGACGTTTCTAAGTGTATGTTTAATACCTATAGAAATAAATTATTTTTGATTTTGATTTTATTGACGGTTCTAGGTATGTGTATTTTTTTTACTTACAGAAAATAAATTATTTGTGAATTCTTTGAATTTTACTAGCCCAGCCCGGATTGTTCCCGTATCATCTAGTGTGTCGGGTTAGTATTGATAATTTAACTAGGGTAAATACATTGACAGTGAATACTGAATATGCTTGGTGAAATTATTATGTGCCTAAGATTATCGCGTGATATTGTATTAGTAATGAAGAGGATTGAGAAAAGTCCGTGCAATTTTAATACCACTAGTGAAATTATAATACCACGGCTTTTACAATAATTCTGCTTTAATAATTACAATTTATGATATCCATCCGGTTGTTTAAAAGAAATTTCTTATAGTGATAACACCGCCCGCTGTACTCTTTGTTTGTTTTAGTACCACTTTTTACATTTCGACTTGTGTTTTACATTAAACAGTTACGGCAAACTCTATTTTTAACCTGCTTCAAAAAAAGGAGGAGGTTATCAATTCGACTGCATGTTTTTTTTTTTTTTTTTTTATGTTTGTTACCTCAGAACTTTCGACTGGGTGAACCGATTTGGATGATTCTTTTTTTATTTGAAAGCTGGTGCTTCCAGATTGGTCCCATTAATTTCGTCCAGTTCCGACAACGGCATCCATGAGAAAACCATATAAGTTGAAGATTGAAGTCGGTTTTTTTTACTCTTTAGAGTGGTTATTAACCGTCTTCTCCGAAGAGGTTCTCAATTCGACTGTATTTTTTTAATATTATTTGGTGAAGTCGGTTATTTACTGTTTAGAGTTCTATGTTGTATATATTATGTACATATTTATTCGAACATTTACACATATTATACTTTCATTTACAAAAATTTTAATACATTTTCAGTATACTCGTATCTGTAAGAGAATGTTCAGACAGCCTTTTTTTTTTTTTTTTTTTTTTTTTTTTTTAAATCAATTTTCTTAGTAAGTAGGTACCTATTGGATTAACTCATTGTATGAATATTTTAAGATGTTCGCGTAATAGTCTTCACGAACAATGAATTTTGACGTAAATACATTAAAATTGCTTTGATGTTAACAGCTTTTGTTTTAGTCAAATAAAATTACCCAAAATATCTACTTACAGTGTACTTAAATAGAATTCTATAATTCAGAAGTTTTTAATGAAAGTTTTGAAATACGCACAATATGTATACTTTTATACTAAAGTAATCTACACTAATATTATAAAGAAGAAAGGTTTGTTTGTTTGTATTGAATAGGCTCCGAAACTACAAAACCAATTTTACAAATTCTTTCATCAATGGGAAGCTACTTTATGAGCCAGTATCTACGCGGGTAAAACCGCAAAAGCTCTGCTAGTCCATTCTGTCTTTAATAAAACATTAACTTGATTTCATATTTCATTTCCAGTGATCTTTATCGTATGTAAAAACATTGTCTTTGAAATGTCACTTGTGAAATCATGTGAAAAAATCAGACAAGTGCGAGTCGGGCTCGCTCACCGAGGGGTCCATGGCCGGCACCAACGCTCTTGTGACTCTTGAGTTGCAGGTGTCCACACGATACGGGCGACGGTACTCGCTTACCATCAGGTGACCTGTCTACTCGTTCGGCCATTTTTTTTATATAACAAAACATTATACACCAATTATTGATTACGTACTATAAATAAAGACAATATTTTTTTTATGATTTAGTTGTGTATAATTTTGAGATTTTATCTTTATTTGCAGTATAAGGCAATGTTACTTGCCTTTCATAGTTCTGTGTCAACGTAAGTAGCCTATAAATTTGGATTCCTTTGAGAGTGTCTAAATGTACGTTTTTTATCCGTATCTTTTGTTTTACTTTAACTTAGAAATTAGATTTTGTACACAGCTTTCAAGGACCGTAGAGTTGATGGTTTTAATTTCAACTCCATGCGTTCCCGAGATAAAGGGTCTTGACAGACCAAAGTAAAACAAAATAAAAAAATAATCTCCAAACAACCATTAGGTATTTTGATTTTAGGTATTTTGAACTTAGGTTATTTAACGTTAGGCTTTTTAATTTTAGACATTCAAATACTTAACCTCCCCGAGGGGGTAGGCAAAGGTATTGACGAAATTGATCCTATTTTAAGGCTTACGTTTCTTATAGATATTACTAGGCTCATGAAGAGCCTTTCAACGCTAGCGAAAGTCGATAAAATATGATGTCGTTGAGAGACGCACGTGAAATATATTAAAATTAATAAAAATTATTTGAAAAATAAAACAGCAGTAAAAGTATAATATTTTTGCAAGCTCCACCAAGTCCTATGAAAGTTTATTCACTAGAAGAGTCGACACTTAAAAGTTAGAGATATGAGAGTTCAGGATTTAAATTTATTTGTTATACTAAAGTGCAGTTTACCTTTTCAGTGCTGAAGCGAGAGATATTTCTATAGTTCTGGAATTTCTTTTGAACTCTAGGTATTTTTATGGACATTTGCAACTTCTGAAGTGTTCTTATACTACTGATAGTGGAATTTTTTTCTTTATTTATCTTCATGTACCAAGAAAATGTACACATGGCAAACTTAATGCCTAAAGACATTATCTACCAGTCAACCATCAGGCTATGCAGAAATAATTTGGCGGAATGGGCCGTAAATAATAAAAATTACTTATATTGCTGATTAATGAAACATAACCCTACGTAAATCCTAATACTTATATACGTTGATAACATAAAGTAATACATACAATATATCCTAATAAATACAAAAATACTTACATAAAATAAACTACAGATGATGACTTTCTTTTGAACAATTTATGCCTGACCCGATAAAAACGCACGAATTTTCCTTTTAAAAGAAAAATTGTACTGGGATTTCTTAATCACGATCATTTGAGAGAGTACTGGTACCAGGTCGGCTGTAGGATGATTAATTTTTTTATTATGAACACTGCTTGACTTTTACGAGCACGTATATGAACCTATTGATGGATGTAGATGAAGCGCGAGAGGTGTGCTAGGATCGTAGCAGGTGGCGGTCTATTGTATCTGCCTCGGGAACTGTCAGCATTTGTATGTCTGTTGTATGACCGATGAATATTTTACGAAATTCCCACGGGAACGGAAAATAAAGGATACTTGCGAACATCACTCCAAAAAAGGAGCAGAACTTTACTAATTTCGTTCCGAAGAAGCTTCGGTAAAAAAAGTACTTCCGTAATAAATTAAGCTGAAAGAAAAACTTTGGCGTCACGAAACAAATTACCGGTAACACAACTTGGGCCAAAAGTGAGGCAAAACCTCAAAGTTGCGGCACAAAGTATTAAAATCCAGCTAATTACTGTGTGTTACAAATTGCCCAGCACTGCACATTTCGCTTTAGTGCGTGGCCTAAGTCATCAAAATTTAACTAAAATAGCTATTGAAAACAAACTGACTTTGCCGAAACTGGTTATTTTTAATTCTAATACTGATACCGAGTGTTTACAAGTGCCTATAGTCAGTAAGTAAAACTTCTTAAAAAACTTCTGAGGCGCGCATCAGAATTGATTCTGGTACTTCTTCTGAGGCTCGCATCAGAATTAATTCTAGTAATTGAATTGATACCAAATTGACCTGAATTGAGTGAAATGGGACCACACCGGAAGTACCAGCTTTCAATCGGTTTACCCAGTTGAAAGTTCTGAGGTAACAAACATAAAAAAACATACAGTCATATTGAGAAACTTCTCCTTTTTTAAATTCGGTTGAAAATATAAACCAGTGATAGCCTAGTGGTTAAGTAGCCCGTTCTTCATTAATGAGGCTCCGTTTCGAATCCTGGCATGTACCTACATATTATAAGTTTTTCAATAAACTTACGTACATATTGACCGGTAGATAATGCTTTGACGCCTTAAATTCGCCATGTGTACATTCTCTTGGTACATGAAGTTAAATAAATAAAATATTTATCACTTAAGGAAAACATCGTGAGGAAACCCACACTTCCCAAAATTCACTTTGAGGCATGTGTCACAGACCCGGTCCGGCGATGGGCTCACCACCTAACACATTGAGGGGTTCAAAGAATATACTGGTGAAATGTGGGTATTTCCTGAAATGGAATACCTCTGCGTACCTCTTCGGGGAATAAAGGCGTGAGATTATCTATACTAAATTATAAAGAGGAAGATTTGTATTTTTGTATGATTGTTACGAATACACTTAAAACTACTGGACCAATTTTAAAAAATCTCTCACCAATGAAAAGCTGGAAGATCCCTGAGTAACATAGCTTATATTTTAATCCCTTATTCTCACGGGAACGGGAACTACGCGGGTGAAACTACGCGGAACCGCTAGTTTATTATATTTAAGTACTTCTGCCGACCCTTTCGGGGACGAGGCCCGTGCCTTGGACCTAGGCAGACTCTCGGCTCTATTCGAGTCGGCCGATTGTTCCCGCAACTGGGTCAAGCCGAGCCGCGCCGATTTTTGCCATTTAATTAGAAGCGGCGTCGACGGGGAATTCACTCGTTCCTTTTCGCCGGTTTTTGCCGGCTCGAACCAGTTTTGTACCGGTGTAATCTTGTTTATGTGATACGAAAAGTTTTTTTTGTTAAAGCTTGTCGTTCAAAGGCGGATTTTTGGCCAAACACATTGGTTTATTACATTTGACGATACAAAGATAGAAAGAAAGAAAGACCTGTAAAAGTTAAATACAAAACAACTTATAATAAAGATGAATTTAATGGACAAAAAGGTAACATTGAGGTGAACATATTTATTACTAGCTGTTGCCCACGACTCCGTCTATGTTTTCTGTAAATTATCGCATCCATCATCATAAAAACTATATGGGGGCACGGTAGTCGCAAGTCGAGCAAAAAGCAGCACGGCCGTACCATCATTTTCTCGAAGCAATTCACGCCATTATGTTTTCCGGAGATGCAAAGTAGTCTATGTATTTCCTAAAAATATAAACTACCAAAAGAAAGGCAGCTACAATTTTTAATTTGCCCACGTGATATATATGGTCTGTAATATAAACCTTAACGCTTCTAAAAGGAGAAAATAAGTATATGGAGGAGTTGAGGTGGAATGCTCCTCCATCGTGAAAAGGAAAGATCTTCCGCCAGGTGAGGTGATCGTGCCTGGGGACCGCGGTCCAACGGTTGATGTTGGACAGTTGTATTTATACAAACTCATTAGAAAACTCCTATAGCGCGGTTTAGAACTCGGCCGTCTATTGCCGGCGCGTTCTATGAAGTGTCGCTACAAGTACTTACATCCTTAAGAAGATCGTTTACGCAATTTACATTTTACATTTTAAATTACCCCAGTTGTAAATACAAAACCGCTTTTTGTAAGTAAATTGACTTTGGTGTGGAAATAAATTCTCACTCAATTCTCACAAACGCAATTTGTTCAATGATCATTTATAAACTGGCGTCTTTATTCATTTCGTACAAAGAAAATGTCAAAAAAGTTCAGACATTTCTCTTGAACAATAAAGATTTTTTATTGTGCTATTAATGTTTAATGTATGTTAGTTTTTGTATGAAGCAGTAACTCCTATTCAATTCTATTCCATTGTATTTTTTGTAAATTCATATACATTGTATTCGGGGCCCATACCATTCAAAAGAAACCTCTGAAACAACCTAATTTATTTGACTTCTTACGTCATTTTAACCAGGCTGCATTAGGAGGAGGGTGATGTTTTTTGGTCGTTTAATATTGTATGTATATAGGTGCAAGTATTTCTGTTCATTGTGAACGGTTTGAGGAATTTTTAACAATGAGTTATCCCAATCTTACCTAGTTCATTTGACACGCGGTCAGTTATTTTGGGTTCTTCTTATACACAAAAAAAGTCCGACACAATTAACACACTGTTATTTTGTCCCAAACAGGTAACAAATAAGTGACAGATTTAAACACGAAGTCAACAGATATGTTCATGCACACATGTTGACCCCGAGTGTGAATCGAACCCCCGACCTCCGAAGGTCCCTACCATCGGAGGTCGGGGGTTCGATTCACTACCTTTATTGATTAAACGGGCTCATCAAAAATAAATATGCCTTATACCCGAGGACTGCGGCAGAGTTATACCATTTCTTAAATACTAAATTTTCAAAAGTATATTTATCTACCCCTTTATGTGATAGGTAAGGAGCCCATCACTGGATCGAGGTGCAGTTACTGATGCCTCAGAATCAATTCTGAGCCCTGCGTGTTTCCTCACGATGCTTTTTGTGCTAAGTTCTAGATAATTTTTAATAAAAAAAAACTTCAAACAGGAAACTAAAGTAAAAAAGCACTAGTCGCCACTACGATTTTCGAAGGTTCCCTTGGTTTCACTGGGATGCCATCATCAGATCCTAGTTTCCTTATCATGGTACCACCGTTGAGATATCACGTTTCCAACAAAAAAAGAATAATCAAAATCGGTTCATAAACGACGAAGTTATCCGCAAACATATTATATAAAAAAATACGGTCGAATTGAGAAACCTCTTTCATTTTTTGAAGTCGGTTTAAAGAACTCATTGGTATATGTCACAACAGGATTAGAACCCGAGAATCACGCAAGGAACGCAGGCTCACAAACAACCGGACTCACAGTGCTGGCTTCTAATTAATATAGCTACTTGTTAAGCGCCGAATTTGCAATATTTAGTGATCGGAAATGAAAACACTCGAACACTGGAAATGATTGCTGAGTAGTTTCCAATATTAACATCAGATTTTGCAAAACTTTACGCACCACCGAACCGCATCGGTGGTAAACCAACGTGCACATAAGGGTTATACAAAATATTCACACTGCATGAGAATATTGTAAGATTGTGCAGCAGATGGTCTTTACTTCCTACTTTACTAATGGGTCATTTTGTTTGTCGTTGTATGCAGTCAGGTTTTAGAATTTTTAAATAAACTTTTATATTTTATACTTTTTAGTTAGTAACCAACTTTAAAAATAGGATATTTTTTTTATACCTGTTCTATGATACCCAAAGTAACATAGTTCGTCGTCTTCCAGACCTGCGGGTTTCCTCATGATGTTTTTCCTTCAATGTCGAGCTAGTGATGAATTTATTTATGAAATACTCATTGGAACATGCCAGGATTTGAACCCGAGCCTCACTAATTATCATCATGTGAAACAGGCTCTTTGACTGCTCTATCTGTTATTAGATTATCTTTATTATTTCTAGGTGTTACATATAATAAGTGGTTTAACCTGTGCGTTGATCCGTTAGTCAGTAATTCAGGACAAAGCATTTTATAGGTATAGAAGATTATACTCTTCTATTATTTTATGTGTTCCACCTCTCAGCAGCTGTTGAGGGTTGATGATGATAATGTGTTCCATAATCTTGCACTTAACCTATTATGCGTTCAACCAGTGTAGATGATAGCTAAGTAAAATCAATATGGTCTGCAGTGCGTGAGAAACAACGATTTGGTATCACATTAACGCTTTGTGAATAAATGTCAATGTTTATGAAGTTCATTTAGAGCATCTGAACGAGGTAATTCGGCGCGCTTTGATTTCTGCAAACGTGCCCTGCGCTTCAGAACCTTCGAGTCTTTGCAGATCAGACGGTAAGCGCCCGGATGGACTTACCTTGATCCCTCGGGAGCGTGGTCGTAGCCTCCTGTGGGATGCTACATGCAGCTGCACTTTCGCAGCTTCTCATCTCTCAAGCACAATGCTCCGCCCAGGTGCTGCGGCTGAAACAGCGTCCCGTCTCAAACATGCCAAGTATGCTGACCTAAAATCAGCATACTTGTTCGTACCTGTGGCAGTGGAGACAGTGGGTACGTGGGGTGCGGAGGCCAAGAAATTTATTGGGGACATAGGGAAACACCTCCGGGAGAAGGGCTTTGACCCCCTCTCTGGGTCGTACCTCGTTCAAAGATTATCTTTGGTCATCCAGCGTGGCAACGTGGCAACGCAACGCAAGGGTGTAATTTAAAATTGTATTATTGTTTGTAAAGGAATAATAAAAATAAATAAATAAATAACATTATCATCATCATCCCCTTACATTTTACAATTACTTGGAGCTACTATATTATTGAAACATTTGCATTTTTACAACTGGTTACCTGGCTGATACCAACCTACAACCCTCCCTAGAAATGAAAGAAAAAAAGAAAATATTCATTTTGGCGTATAATATAAAATATAAGACGGTGAAGGAAAACATCGTGAGGAAACCCGCAGGTCTCAGAATTACTTCTGAGACATGTGTAAATAGACCCGGTCCGGCGATGGGCTCACCACCTATCACGTTTAGGGGTCCAATGTATCTCGTGAAATGTGGGTATACCCAGTAATGGAATACCTCTGCCTAGCCCCTCGGGGATGAAAGGCGTGAGATTATATTATATATTATATTATTATAAAATATAATTTACAAACTAAAATCTAATACCAATTAACACACCAAAAAAGGTCGCCACTCAGCTTAAGCTACAACAGCACAGGCGCTGCTGCAGCCTTGGTATTCTGTGGCGGTATGTTCCAGTAAGTGTGCAACTACTGCAAAGCGAATGTTGTAAAGGGTTAACCATTAGCGCTAGGACGTCCAACCAATTCTTGATGGCCTGGTACTAAACCCTTCTGTTCAAGAAATACTGTCTTTTAGGGTCTGAGATGGTCGCACATATAAGCAAATCTTCCTAAACAACATAACGCCATAAACATAAACTCCCGAGAAGTAACTTTAGGCTCAGGTGTTTAAAATGAGGAATGGTGATAGCCAAATTCTATTTTTTCGCTAAAAATGAACGACTAACTTCAGCCGTAAATTCTCCAGGCGTTTTGTACTCATTTCCCATTACTCGTCGACTTTCAGTCTGTTTAGACATTTCGTTGGTATTTTTGTATTTCATGGTATTCTTTTATATTTAGTCTTTTGTTTATTTTTTCATTTCAATTATCTTCGTTTGAACTTTTGTTCCTGGTTCACTTAGCACCTTAAATTGTTTCAAGTATTTCGTACAACCTTATCGTTTTTTGTTTCTTGCAACTTTATAATTTTAATTGTACTCTGTTCTATAGTGACCATAGTAATACCCAATAGTAGAGTAAACAGTAAACACTTTAAGTGTCTACTTATTGCCATAATTAATATCCAGCAAAAAAAGAAAAAACTTGTTTCTGTTCCCCCGTAGCTAACTGCGGAACATAAATTACTTGTGTATATTTATCATACTCTTGTTCTGTGCACAAAATGATAAAAATAAGGCGGTATTATAAATCATCATCATCATCAACCCGTACCAGCCCACTGTTGAGCTAAGGGTCTTTACTCACACATGAGGAAGTATGGGCTATAACCTCGCAAGCGAGCCCACCGCGGATTGGGCGCGAAATATAATTTTCTATTTAAGTATATTTATTTTCCTGTTTAATTGCGATGTTAAAACCTAAAACTAAGGTATGTTATAACAAACTGTACTGCAGCATTCGTTAGACAACTTACTGCAATTAGTAGGAATACGGTCTTCATTAGTGTGGAAAGTTTTACTGGATGGCGAGGTATACACGTAATACAGTGCACCACGCAAGGGGATAGTGCAGGCTATAGGTATCTTCACTACATCACTATCACTACATAGTATAAAACAAAGTCGCTTTCTCTGTCCCTATATCCCTATGTCCTCAAGGCCCTATGTTTTCTTAAATATTTAAAAATACGCAACGGATTTTGATGCGGTTTTTTTTAATAGATAGAGTGATTCAAGAGGAAGGTTTTAGTGGTAGAATTGCACCCGTGCGAAGCCGGGGCGGATCACTAGTCTAACTATACAATATGTTTCTACTAAATGTTGCGTGTTTTGTACACTTACAACACAGTGATACACTATTTGTATTGTCTAGCCATAGATTTAGTTAGTTACTAATGTTTATTTTTTAAATTTGAGGCTATATAGAGTCCCGGGTGAGACAAGCGAATAGAAAATCGTTGAAAGCAGTTTTTTTTAAATGAAGGAATGTTTCCTTAAAGTAACATGAGCTGACTTAAGGATGCACTAAACACGTTATGAAATGCCTTAGTGGACAGGACTAATTTTAACTAATTATTTTTATCTCAGATCTCTTTTCTTTACTAGGAGAAAGAAATGACAAGGACGGTGAAGGAAAACATCGTGAGGAAACCCGTAGGTCTCAGAATTAATTCTGAGACATGTGTAAATAGACCCGGTCCGGCGATGGGCTCACCACCTATCACGTTTAGTGGTCTAATATATCTCGTGAAATGTGGGTATATAGTAATGAAATACCTCTGCCTACCCCGTCGGGAATAAAAGGCGTAAGATTATTTTTTATTTTTTTATTTAAACTAAAATAAGTTTAGTTGCTGTAAAGCAGAATCGGGGCCACTGTTCGCCTTATGGGGATACGGCTTAAAGCAGTTCGGGCTCCAACCACACCCTGAATGGAGTACTCGACTGTGCTATTATCCCACAGCTGGATCGGACAGTGATATAATAAAGAAAAAAATCTCGGCCATTTCCACTGCAAAGTCAGTATCCGTGAAAAGGAATTTTATAGAAATGATGCTCGAACCTAAGCCCAAATGAATTTAATCAAATCTAAACCAGAGATGCGGATGCTTTGAAATTTCTGGTCGCTTTACGAGGGCGCGGGTCTATTAAATGAGTGGCCCGGAAACGTTGTGGAATTTTGAATCGAATCTCGGACTGGAGGTGACTTCTTTATTGAAATTGTTTTGATGACGAAAAATTCGATTAATTGTAATATTGAAGAATGATACATTACTCTAGCGGGTGCCCAAGGGCGTTTCCTACGCGGATCGTGTTTATATCTGACCCGACCAAAGAGATTAAAATATGATAGGACATAGAGAGGGCATTGGGAATATTTTCATACAAAACTTTAAAGCATGTTTGAAGCTCAAGCGTAATGTCAGTTAGAATGAACGCGAGCTGTCATTCGGTCGAAATTGTACTAGACATATTCCACTTGGAATAACTTTTGGCATCAAATTTTCCTCGCTTTGTCCCCTCTATGCCCTATTATATTTTAATCTAGTATTGATGCAATGTTATTCTGTTGATGCTATTTAGTAATACCTTTAGCTCAATTTTATGCAATCGAACTTCAAACTTTCTTATTTCCAACCAACTACAAAGAAAATGCCTATTCGATAGAAACATAATGAATATCAAACGTCAAATAAAGGTCAAGAATGTTACAAATTCAATATCACGGGACAAAATATAAAGATGTTACTTGTTTGTCGCTGAAATCTGAAGTAAAAGTTGAAATATTGACTTTTCTTTTATCATTATAAGAATATTACCAGAATTGCATGATGACAGTCAGACTTCAACGAAAAGTGGGTATTACCAGGAATAGAATAATAATAATAATTTTATTTTCTCTCAACAACCAGGTAGCTTAAAATAGGTACAGGATTGAGATAAACCTATACTAAAACCTATAAGCGTGAGAGAATACCAGCTGCCTACACTCTCGGGGTAAAGGCGTGAGCATTTTTTTTATTTAATCAAACTCTTGAATCTGATTAAGGCTGCCTTAATTGTAAAGATGTGTAAATAAAATAAAAAAAGAATAGCGTACCAGAATTAAATAGAAAAAGTTTAGCTACCTCGCAATCGCGGTAAAGGAAAACTTTCTGTAATGAATGACTCACTTTTGTCTACGAACTCAGTAATGTGAGCCATAAAGAGCTGAGTATTGTTCGTAAATAGTAATAAATATTCCATTACAGAACTAGAAACAATAAATCCTTTTACCTTTGATCCATTTTTAATGATTAAAACAATCATCCTATCCAATTTAGAGACTATTTTCTAAGTCACTGTTGTTTAGGATGTCAAAGAAAATCATTTGTCAAAATACATATAAGTGCCTTTGTTTAAGGTGAGTCGATATAGTATTTTAAGCTATTATTATAATTGTGATAACACTTTTGACATTCAGGTATTTTGAGGAAACCAGTATATGTATTAAATAAATAAATGGGTAAATAAATTATGGGACACATTTCACGCACGGTTATTCAGTCCCAAACTAGGCAGAGCCTGTACTATGGGTACCAAACAACTGATAAAAATACTTAAATAAATATTAAACGACAATACGTGTTGGTTGTTTATTCTTAGTACACGTGTAATGCTTATTACAGACAATATTTTAATTAATATTTCATTGCTTGTTCTGTATCTTCCAGTTATGTCACTACGGGGGGAGTAATCTCTCATGACTTTTCTCCAAGAGAGGGCTCTTTCACGAAAAAACTACTGAATGGATTATGATAAAAACTTTACAGTTATATAGCTTATACATCAGAATAACACATAGGCTATATTTTAACTCCGTATTCCCACGGGAACAGGAATAACTGCCACTATGCAATCATCCATTGACTAACCACTACACCACTAGTGATCGATAAACACTAGAGACAGCATTCCGAAAAAACACCAATGTGCAAACCGGATATTTCCGATCTGAACCAGATTGAACCGGTTCTTTCTGACCTAAACAACAATTGAGTTGTTTATACCTGTGCCGTCGATTTCCCAGCGGCCCATATAATGGAATGAGATCAAGACTGAGGCGGACGTGACGCGAATGCTAGTTTCAGATAGGATTTGTGATAGGATTGTCTAAGTTTCGTGCTAATTTAGCGCCAATTTATGAAGATACTTGTATCTTTCTAGCCGATTATGTTCGGTCGTGAGTAGTTTCTTCTTCTTTATGCTGTTAGCACTTGTTTATGCTTTTTATATCAAAAATGCAAAAATGTATAACAGTTTACCTTCATATATATCAAAAAAATTTAGTCATTTGTCGAATTTAAACGTAAATTACCTGAGCACATCCTATCTATTTCAAAGAGTACCTAGACGGTGTTGTTCTAGAAAGGCGGTTTACTTAGATAAACGAGCTATTATCTAAGGCGGTTTAGAAGGTTTTTGTGATTCTGTGCAGTGTGAACGATTAACATATAAATATTTTTTATCATGTACCTTTTCTCATGTAAATGACAAGTGTCTTAAATGAGAATAAAGTATCTTTAAACCTAATATCATCCATCATGAGTAAAGGGAATTTTATCAAACCCACAGGTAATGGGTGTATTGTCACGTAGGGGGGTGCGAAAATTACTATGGGGAAAGACGGATACTTCTAGTAGTTCAATACCTCTTTCAATCTCTTCGTGGGGATAAGGTGTGGTAAATAAATAATATATTTATTGCACAGGTATTTATATACAGCTACTGGTATAGAGTAACTGTCCTCCTAGGCAAGTGGCAAAGAAGGTTTCTTTCGACTAGTTGGCGTTCGCCTAGTTGTAATACTAACAATTAAGAACTATATCTTATTGACTTTTTTTTTTAGAGTATTGCGTCAAATATACGTTGGTTGCGCTATAAATTTGTCATTATATTTGACTAATGTTTACGTTTTTAAAATTAATGTTGTTATTCTTGATCACAGACTAGGCCTACGATGGGACGAGCTTACCCAGAAGATGACTGTTCACTCGAGCCTTAAGGGTCGACGGGTTATATGAACACTTGGCTAGACTGAAGGATGTTTCTCAGGTTAGGTCAAGAAATCAACAAGAACTCAAAGCAAAATTACCATCATACATAAGATCTCGATAACTATTGCGTATTCCTTATATACACAATGTAAAAGTAATAAATTACTATAATAAATCACACCTGTCAAGTTTCAGCCCACGAAAGGCTTTCATCGGATAAAAACAACATAAGCTCCTCAAGAGAAAACCTTCAATAAAACCGGTTAAGTTATAAAAGCGAAGTTATGTTCTCACGAAGTCTTGCATTTCGCATAAGCTCAGTATGCATATCGCGAGCCTTCATGGGTATATAATGTATTCCTTTAGAGAATTTATGCGCTAATATCAGGTGCTACGAAATGCGCTGGCCAAGAAAATTCAGGTTTTGTTACCGACTTCGGCCGTTTGTACTTTATGCTCGTGCCCGTGTCTTGGGCACAAGTTATAAGAGCTGACTTTCAAAATTTCTAAAATCCTACGGACCCATGTCTATGTACGGACCTTTGAAAAAACAAAAAAAAAACTTTTAAATAATAATAATAAATGGTGGGACACAATTCACGCTCGGTCATTTAGTTCCAAACAGGGCAGAGCCTGTACTATGGGTACTAAATAACTGATAGATATACTTAAATAAATATTAAACACCCAGACGGAAAGCCAGCAGACATGTTCATGCACACAAATGTTGGCCCCGAGCGGGAATGCCAATTAACATAAAACTATTTTAACGTTCCTTAAAAGATAACGTAAGAGAGCACTATTAAGTTTTTTAAATTCCCTCAGTAACAGGAAAACACATTCACGAGGGCAACGTCGCTAGGCACCGGCGTCTAGTATCTTTGAAACCATAAGAGTACGAAATTGAAGATTATTTCAACAGTTTCGTGTTTAGCACGAAGCCGTAAAAAGTTTTATTAACATTTCTAAAATATTTATTTTGCTTAAACATAACATAATACGTATTTATAATTTATTCCACTACTAGCGGGTGACTAGCGTCGTTGCCCGCACGGATCCAGTTTATTCCCGTTCCCGTGGGAATTTCCAAAATTCCCTATGTAGCGGTTGCCTACGACATCTAAGACACCTATATACTGTATTTCAAGTTTTTAGGTTTTATCGTTTCGGAGTAGTACGTATTTCTCTTGGTAAGCATTTTTATATTTTCCCGTGGAAATGAGATTTTTTTTGTAAAAGATACCCTAGATATTGACCGAAATACTCAGTTATCTCCAAACCAAATTTCATCAAAATCTGTCAAGTTGTTTTTGTGTGATGCGTGCACAACCAGACAGACAGACAACAATTTTTAAAACTGGTGCTTTGATATTATCTAAATCGATAACTATCTGCACTACCGTAAAAAATCATGTACAGACACGGCCCCATTACAGTTTTATTTTATGTATAGATAGATTTGTAAAAAGGTTGATACCAATTGAAAAACTGAGAAACACTTCAAAGGATGTCAAAGAAAAAGAGAAATAATAATGAGAACATAAAATGTTATTGCGAATTTACGTAAGTAAATTTTTTATCTCACTTCAAGATCAAACGTGTCAAGCTGATTGAGGTCAAAATAATACTTTAGAAATTTACACAAAATTTACTGTTTCAGATTTTAGCTGGTTCGAGTCCCGGGTGATACAAGCGAATTTTAGAAAATCTTTGAATACACTTTTGTTTCTTTAAAAAATAAAGGAATGTTTCCTTCAAGTAAAATGAGCTAACTAGCGGCCCGCCCCGGCTTCGCACGGGTGGACATGTACGTTGATATATCACTAATCAGTCTGTTTAATAAAATATATATAGATTAACTATGCAAAATCTTACCTATACACGATAAAGTCAAATACACTTTGTTGGTCGAACAATTTTTTAACAAAGACATTAAGATAATACCCGAGCAACAACGCCAAATACGCAGTGTTAGAAAATGCAGGCTAGAAATACCCTCCACTAGGAATATGTACGGCAATCAAACACTTCAAGTCATAATACCTACCCTCATAAATGAACTTCCGAAAAAAATACAAAATGAAATAAATAATAAAAACATTAAGCATAATTTAAGAGAATATTTTATAGCAAACTTATAATTAAAATAGGTACTTAAGAAAAAATACTAACGACGTTTAATTAACACTCCATTACAAGATATATATAGATTCATAGAACAAAATACTTACTTATCTAACATTATTTGTGCATACCAAAAATTCATATTTACTATAAAAAAGTCACCTCCTGTATAATGTACGCGAATGTTTGAGTCGAACAAAAAAACCACAGTGACTCTAATGAGTTGTATCCACCTATAATAGCATGGCGTGTTAGATTTATCATACTACCTGATAAAATAATTGTCGACGGAATTCGGAGTGTACCGAAAAACCCTACCGGTTTATATTACACTCTTTGGTGAACATTTCATGTATTTGTTTTGAATAAGTTAATAAATAAATAACTGACTTTTTTGTTGAACTCTTCAAAATATCTACTGGATTATCATCATTCCATCGACAAGACTTCAAATTCGTCTATCCTAGTGTCGTGGGAAGTATCTTTAAAATTCCTTCATTTTGCGAATCAGACATTTTGCGATGGTTCCTAAATTAGGAAATTTAGAGCAGTGTTTAAAGACAAGATAATAAGAAGGAAAACATTGCAGTTGTAGTCACTTACCATCAGGTGACCCATCATTTTACATAGCTTTTACCCGCGGCTTTGCTCTCGCACGTTTATTTCACCCCCCTAGAGGTTGAATTTAGCAAAATCCTTTCTTAGTGGATGCCTACACTGTATAAGCTATCTATGTGCAAAATTTCAAGTCTCTAGACCCAGTGGTTTAGGCTGTGCGAAGACCCAGTCAGGCAGTTTATCATTTTATATACAACATGTAAAAGAATAAGCGCAATTCCTGAAATTAGTTTGTTCAGAATCGACTATACTTATTCTATTTCAGCTATGTTTAATATGAGTTAAATTTTTCCCAAAAATGAATTATCGTTGCTGAATTTAGTGCTTTCTTTGCCGTTAGACATAACTGAAGTTCGATTGCATCATATATTTTTTATATTAACATACTAATTGGGGTGTATGCGGAATTGCGCTTTTTCTGTTACGCTTTGTATATAAATAGATTACAAAATGAACATTGTTGTAACAGCAGCAACGCTATTTGGTCAAACCGTGTACCATACACGAATCGCCTGCGGAAACGTACCTCTCTGCGGTATGAAATTGAAAATTTATGAAACAACAAGATTTGCTTCTTCAACCTGCAGCGTTCCGTTTATCTTCGGGCTTAGTTCGAAAGTTATTTCGTGGCTCACTGCTGGGCTTCTGTTTTATGTGGACTCACCAATTTGACCTGTACTGCTTTCTTTCATTCAAATAGATGAGGTTGATCTGGAATTAGCTGTGACTGGCGCAGCGCTTGAAAACAGCTCCTATAAGATAAGGGTAATATTTTTCCATAGCTTGAAGAAACGCCAGCCCCTCTAGCCAAGTGACATTGCACAATCTAATCGAATGTTCTTTTAGATTGACATGTATGGGATTGACATTAGCGTTAGCGCTCGTTGGCAAGTGCTTATGTCAATCCCATACATGTCAATCTAAAAGAACATTCGATTAGATTGTACAATGCTACTTGGCTAGGGGGGCTGATGTCTCTGTTAGTAAGCCGTTTTTGAATGCAACCCAAATTGGCAGTCTCAAATCATCAATGCCACAATGGCATTAAAGTTAAAACCACAGACCTAAATCTCACTTAAATCTGTGGTTAAGACAGATATCTTGCTGGTATTTAAGCCAAAAGTTATGTATAATTAAAATAAATATTATGACGACGGGTTATTGTCAGCTTTATTATTTTGTAAAAAATAACTAAGTCTAGAATTTACTATCCATGGCAAGGTTTTTAGTAAGATATTGTTCCCACTATATTGTGTATGTATTCTTATGCACGTTGTTGTATAATTTTGCTCTGATGTACATTTAAATAATTTTTGTCTAATCTGAATATTCTTGTGGATGTAAGTACAATCAAGAGCTACACTAAGTGTAAAGCTCATGTGCTTTACACTTAGTGTACGAGTCTGACCTCTAAGGCGATTGTAATAAGAACGTTACAAAGTCAAATGTGTCAAGCTCTACGTGCTCTTGACTTTCTAATGAGAGGCGGAAAATCACTAGTCATTACATTGAGCATTGAGATATTGTAAACAAAATCATAACCTAAGAAGGTTATGATTTTGTTTACAATATCTCAATATATCAAGAGATCTACTTACATTCAAATGCTTTGCACCTAAAGTTTCTCAAGCCTCTTACCGCCGAGAGGGTAGGCCAAGGTTTTTGTATTCTCGATATACCTACTTTTCACGAGAATATTCGACCCCTAAACGTGATAGGTGGTGAGCCCATCGCCGGACCGGGTCTGTTTACACATGTCTCAGAATTAATTCTTGGACCTGCGGGTTTCCTCACGATGTTTTCCTTCACCGTCGAGCTAGTGATTAATATGTACGTAAGTTTTTAAAAACTCATTGGTACATGCCAGGATTCGAACCCGAGCCTCACTGATTTTCATCATGTGAAGCAGGCTCTTTAACCGTTAGGTTATCACTGCTCTGCGCGGATTCTGTAATCTATACCGAGATAAAATCCCGCACATTTCCTTCTAAAGCGCGTTATTTATAGAGGCTTCTTTCTGACTGTACAAATGTGTCTGAACTCGAAGACGTATGTTTATTCGCATGTCAATCTCTATTACGCCATCTTGTATGGTGAGTTAAAGGAAATTGGTTTCACCAGATTTATAGTTATTTCTTTTATGACGATTGATTCTTACTGTTGGTTCTGTAACGACATGTACTATGTTATTTGTAAGTATTATAAGTAGCTAGCGATACTGGAAAAACCAATAGACAGTTGTACTAGAAACATGTGAGCTTAACGAAATAGTTTTTATATGGTCACCTACAACCTACAAGACACTTAATAATTCCATCTACATTTCAAAAAAATTTATATTCAAGAAGCATCACGTTTTTGTACCAGTACTTTTTAAATCCTTATTAAGTAGTACTTCTGTAACGCTTGTGCAAACTAAGATCAGTATTCTACTACAAAAAGTGTTGAATTTTGTAATTATTTTCATTACATTAATGAATGTTCGAAAAAGATCAAATCTTAGCTTATCTATTGTTGAGCTTACAACACAATTATCATTACTACTAGCGACCCGCCCCGGCTTCGCACGGGTGCAATGCTGAATTTTCTGGACCCACTCGAACCCACACAAAAAGTTTCATCAAAATCGGTCCGCCCTTTCTGGAGTTAAATCGTTAGGAAGGAAAACACGACTTATTTTTATATAGTAGATTATATGCGTCTAATGCATCTATTAAATATAGATCACCTTAATGCTTGTTCAATGTGCTACAATATCATCGATAACACAAGTTCGAGCAATGCTGCACGTGACAGGAACCAAATAACTTAATAATTCTGCTTGCTTGTTTTGAAAGTCTTGGTCAGATCGTTATAATCTTAATGATATCCTATTTGTATGTTGTTCTTCATATTATTATGCAACATTATTAACGCACATCCTTACATACATACATTTATAAATTATAGCTACAATAACGTGTGGTAAGCCTATAGTCTTTTTATTACTTACAATGTTGATTCAATGCAACGTCAAGTTAATTTTTTTTATGTTACATTATATATAAAAGTTCGACTAAGTATCTAGTTCCATGCAATACTATATACCGAGAAAAAGACAATTTCAGGACGACCAATACGTCTCAAATGTCGTGGAGTGATTAATTCTGCTACCGGCTAGATTACTACCTTTGATTGATGGTCTACAAACGTATTCGGGAATTCCCGTTTAGCTTCAAGCACTTGGCCAATGTCTGATATTCTTTGTTTATGACTGACCACAGGCCAGCAAAACAGTTGTTTTATGCTTGGTTACTTTTTTAAATGTATTTTTTTTGTTTGTCGGTTGTTTTAGATGATTTTTTTTCAGTTTTGCATTGTGTCCATAGTTCGCTTTTCTTTAATTAAATAATTATATTAAATTATATTATATTATTAAATTATTATAATTATGTTACGAGTACCTCGGCCCTGGCAGTCCGCTCCTTTATAGCTATGATACAGTGTCCAATGTTATTAAGACTATCTATCTATCTATATGTATAAAAAATAAACTGACTGACCGATCGACCAACGCACAACCGAAACCTCTGGGTCTAGAAGCATGAAATGCACAAAAGTACCTTCAATGACATCAATGAGCACAAGAAAGAGATTCTTAGTGCTCACTGATGTCACAATAGCTGCTTTTAAAGTAAGATTCCCATTTAATTACAAAATTTGCCTATTTACAAATTTAAAACAATAGTTAAGCAAAAATTACATAAAAAAAGGCTACTATAAAATTACAGTCTACTTAGTAGACCAACATGCATGGGATTAACCGACTCGACGTTTTGTAAGGCTAAACCATATTGACTAGTAAGACATGAGATTAAAAAGAGCTGCAATTGAGTTTCTTGCTGGCGCTTCTCGGGGTAGGTACCTACTGCATTTAATTTTGGAACCAGCAACTCGTCGGTGGAGATGGGCTGCTATTTATACAATTAGCCAACACTTATGGACGAGTTTCGAGTGCCTTGTTATTAGACTATTGAATTTTCTAAGTGTATTTTCAATACCTACAGAAAACAAACGAATTTGTATTTGTATTCCTGGAAATTCAAACGGGAACGTGAATAATGAGGATCCGCGCGTACAATTTTCAATCCTACTTATACCTATTATAAACACGAAAGTTTGTTTGTATGGATGTATGATATTTGTTCCTCTTTCACGCAAAAGCTACTGAAAGGATTTTGATGAAAAGCTTATAGGTACATCAGAATAACACATAGGCTATATTTTATCCCCGTATTCCCACGGGAACGGGAACTAAGCGGGTGAAACCGCGGGGCGCTGCTAGTTATAAATAGCTTTGTAATTGTTATTAACATTCATAGACCCTATTTCAAAAAATATACCCTCGTTCTGCTGCCAGGTAATCTAAATAATATAACGTCATAAATTTGTGACCAGCAGTTTGCCAGCAAACTATTTATGGCCTACTAAAAATCTAAAGCTATGCCCATCGGCCACTCTCACAAATAACCTCCTTAATAATTCAGGGTTTGTGTCCGGTCCTGGTACCGAAAGATATAATACGTTTTAGTTTAAAACTGTGCTTCAGATTTCAAGAGATATTGGTCCAGTAATGTAATATTTTATAACCCTTCCAGAATAGGCCAGCAAAAGTTTGCAAACATATTTATTTATAAATTGAATAGCCTCTACCAGCGACTTCGTATCAAAAACATGTATAATAATAAATAAATGACAATAATAAATAGTAGGACACAATTCACACACGGTTATTTAGTCCCAAACTAGGCAAGGCCTGTACTATGGGTACTAAACATCTGATGAACATACACGAATTCAACAGGAATATGTAGGTGTCTGTTGAACTCACGCTCACAAATGTTGGTACCGAGTGGGGATTGAACCCGCGACCTCAGACTCAGAAGGCAGTCTCACTACCGCTCACTAAAATACACGTTTTCTTTATGAATTTTTTAGCATTTATTTTAATTTAATTCGTAATCGTCTACTTATTACCTATACGATTTAAAAAGTACAGACGTACGGACAGGCATTTAGTAATCCTATCCTACCATAATAATATTATAAACGCTAAAGTTTGTATGTATGGATGTTTGTTCTTCTTTCACGCAAAAACTACTGAACGGATTTTAATGAAATTTTACAGTTATATAGTTTATACATCATTCTAACACATAGGCTATATTTTATCCCCGTATAACCGCGGCGCGCTGCTAGTGCATACACATAATGCTTACAATTCCAAGGGGTAGGTAGAGGCAGTAGACCGCCACCTGCTACGATCCTGTTTTTGACTGATGGACTTACTCTTGACCACAGACTAGTCCGAAAGCAAAGGCGGCCCCTACAATGGAACAAGCTTGCCCAGAAGATGCCTGTTCACTCAAGCCTTGACGGGTTGATTGTATTTAAGAGAAGCCAGATAAAGAGTACCCCAAACCATGTATGAACCGATTAATGGATGAAGAAGAGTGTTAGCTTTAGTAATAACATATTAGCAATACGGTCCCGTCGGGAGTCTTTGGGTACGGAACCCTAAACTTATTTGTAAAGGTACGAGTAACAAAGAAAGAGTTTCAGTGTACGCTAGAGGCGCAATGCAGTGACCTAGCGACCTTTCGCTTTACTCAGGTCATGTTATCGTTTCTTTAGTAATTTTAATTTCTTTTTACCTAAAAATAATAGTAAGTAATTTATACTGTAAGTTATCGAGGGATATTATAGATTACCATTGATGATTTTTGTTTAAAATCGGTCCAGTAGTTTTTGAGTTTATTCGTTACAAACATACAAAAATACAAATCTTTCCTCTTTATGATATTAAGTAGTGTAGGTTTATATAGTTATTTTTACTACCATAACCCTTCATGCATTTCCAGTAACGACAATAGCACCATTAGATTCTGATACGTATATTGCCAGAGGATAACATAAAAGGAAAACGTGGCTCGTTGAAACGGTGACAGAGCCCGGAGTAGGCCGTGTTGTGTTAACTTGCATTATAAATAAGATGATTTCACCAGCTAACCGAATTGGTGCGGCATTTGTTATTATTTTACTTCGTTTCGCCTCGCAAAGGCTAAATTGGGTTGTGCCATCGTCCCCTAGGGTGAAGCAAATTATGTTTTAGAGTTGTACCGTCACAGCTGATTACCTTTGAATTTTTAACTCATGTTCCGTAATAATAACAATGATAAACAATTACCCGTAAAAGATCTTAAAATAACATATAACTCTAAAGAGTAAAAAATCGGGTTTAACGAATAAGACTTAAAAAAATACAGTAGAATTGAGAACCTCTGTATTTCCGAGTTCATATAACCCACAAGCCTTTAAGGATCGAGTGAACAGGCATCTTCTGGGCAAGCTCGTCCCAACGAAGGCCCCGTCTTTGCTCTCGGGCTAGTCTGGGGTTAAGAGCAAGCCCATTTTTTAGAAAAAAAAAAAAAAAAAACCTTTTCTTTTTTTGAAATCCGTTAAAAAAGAATCATCAAAATCGGTTGGCGTCATATTGAGTTATTCGTCCATTTGTTGCGCACCTAAGCAAATTTAAGACTTATTTGGTTTTCTCGTGGATGCCATTTTCAGAACTGGACCAAAGACGGTGAAGTGACCACTAGCTATTCACCATCTTTCAATCCGCGATGGGCTCGCTTGGGAGATAAAAGTCCATACTTCCTCATGTGAGAGGAAATACCCTTAGCTCAGCAGTGGGCTGATACGGGTTGATGATGATTGAGATATGGAAAAATATGGAAGTAGTTTTTTAAAACTTATTGTGTGAGTATAAAACTCACCAGGATTCAAACCAAAGCCTCACGCATAAGACTTACAGCGAACAGATTTATCACTTGTATTTTAACTATACAATATAATTTTGAATTTCGTGGCATACCTATGCACTTTGATCAGATAGTTTCACAGTGAAATACCTGGAAAATAACCCAGACGATCTGATAGTAACTTTCTATTACAGACTAGACACGAGATTCCAAATCGCGTGTGAAGTGAAAATTAAACAGGAATACACATTAAAACTAAACAATGAAAATTCACATAAAATTTTCAACACGAACACACAAATTTTTAGCATGTCTATAAAATGAAACAGTTCTTTTTGGAGGATATTACAACCGAGAAACTTAACAACGAAATATTGTTAAAGAGTAAATAAAATATTCAAGTTTTAAAACAAAATGCGAGTTTTTGTATCCGATCTTCATCTTCTATTGATACTGGTAGAGGGATACCTACATACACGAGTGTTAGGGTTAAACCCGCGAGGCGCGGATCCTGTCACGTTGCCGCGGGGAAGACCGGTAGGTGTAGCTGCCAGTGGACGGGGAATTCCCGGTGATGGGCCAATGCATAAAAGGTGTGACGGTGAGCCTACACTAGAAAACAACACTACCATTAGAAATCATCATCACTCTACAAACTAATTTAAAACTATTCAATGATGCGCTTTTTAATACAACTAAACATTGCTTACTACACATTTTACGTACAAAATTGATGTTTTACGTGCAAAACTGATGCGCAAAAACTATGATACAAGACGAAAGATCTTAATACCTAGGTTAATCAATCTTACGAAAGCTACCATGTTGACGCTCTAAATAACCTTTATTCCACCATTAGTGATCCGGTCCAAACAATGCTTGGCAGTAATCGACTTTTAAAACTGCAAAAAGGTTCATTAAACGTTCTACCGGTAGAAGAAAACAATCCAAGAGCTTAAAGTCGCATCAAGATCGGTCGACGACAAAGTGGGTTTGTATAAAAGTTATTCGGATAGAATGGTTATGAAATTGACGCAATCCGACTAATATTATAAACGCGAAAGTTTGTATATATGGATTTTTGTTCCTCTCAACGGATTTTGATGAAACTTGACAGTTATTTAGCTTATACATCAGAATAACACATAGGGTATATTTTATCCCCTACGCAGGTGAAACCGCGGGGCGCGGCTACTGATCTATATGCGATGCCTCTATACTCTTTAGCAGCATCCGCCGACGTAGAGATGAGGAGATATGATGAGGAGGACACGGAGTGAAGGTCCAGGGTTCAAGGATCGGAATAAACGAATATGCAGCAGCCAAATTAGTGTATTGTATGGAGCAAGAGCACAATTTTATTACTGTAGTTATCGTGTTTTCTGTACGTAGAAAAGCTTATCATAAAAATTTCTGATTTTAGGTCGGAGACTGTCTAGCTGGTACTGATTTGCTGGTACCTAATAGAAGTGAGAGCTGTAACTCTAATTTCAAATTCCAAATTTAGAATATATGGCCAGATAAAGAAATTAAAAGGGCAAAAAGTTGATAAAATGACGAATAAAAGATATCCGATAACTTGGTACTTCCAGGAACAGAATTCGTCTGGTACGAGTATATTACAATTGTTTTTTAGATACAATTAACTCATTGTTATTTAGTCCCAAACTAGGCAGAGCCTGTACTATGGGTACTAAGCAACTGATACACATCCTACTATATAATATATAATATGGATGTATGGATAGATGTTTGTTCCTCTTTCACGCAAAAACTACTGAACGAATTTTGATGAAACTTTACAGTTATATAGCTTATACATCGGAATAACACATAGATTATATTTTATCCCCGTATTCCCACGGGCACGGAAACTACGCGGGTGAAACCACGGGGCGCTGCTAACAGCGCCTATGTGTTTCATATTCGCTGAGTATTACGATTTCACCTGTTTACCTTTAATTTCCCAAGTGCCTGCAGGTTTATATTCCTGTAATATTAAGGAATTTACCTTAAGAGCCCTAATTTTCGGTTGTAATAAACCTTACAATGTAGCCTCCCTTATCTATAATTCATAATGACTTTTCCCTTTGGGACCAGTAGTCACAGATAGGCCCTTGAGATTCCGGTTCCTGTTGCTTCGAAGCTTGCCTTGTTTCGGTTTAATTTGGAGATAATTATTTAATGTATACTCTGACCTTACTTTATTATAATACTAGCTGTTTTGCACAGTTTTACCTGCGTAAAAAAAGCAGAAGCTTAATCGGTGAAAGAATTTTCAAAAATGGATCAATAGTTCTAGAGATCACTTACAAATGTCCTGACAAACAGTAAAGTTTATGTAATATTAGTATTCATTGAGTATAGACAAGCAAATGATGTTCCTGAGAGAATTTCCAAAAATCCCTTTTCAACCGACTTCAAAAAAGGAGTTGGTTATCAATTCGACTGTATTTTTTTACATTTTTATCTCAGAACTTTCGATTGGGTTAACCGATTTTGATTATTCTTTTTTTATTTGATTGCTGGTGCTTCCCGTGTGGTCCCATTTTTTATTTGGTATAGTTCTAACAATGGCGTCCTTGAGAAAACAATATAAGTTGGAGACAGTTTTGTTACTTTTTAGAGTTTAAAGATTTTAATGAAATTGGCATGTAATTATGCCATACCGTCCTTTTTACCAGTAATAAAAATGGCTTTTAGAGTTTCTTATTCATTATTTTCTAGGTACCAATTCGTTCTTTTTCACAATCAGATATTTAATTAAAACTTCAAAGCGCTTTCATTTAGTACACATTTAATATAAGATTATAAAATAATTACTTTATTTCTTGATTAACTAAAATCCAATTTACACACGGTCCCTTCGACATAAAAGAGACTGAGCATGTCGTAATATAGTTACTAAATAACTATAAATACTACATGAAAGCAACAAAATGTCTATCATGCAAACAAACGTCGGCTCCAGGTTACAATCTCTGACTCAAAGCACATGAGTAAAGAAACGGAACAGAGACAAAGCTTCATACAACCGCGCTGTCGTAGGTACACTACTACAAGCATGCAATGCTTGTGTGCGTTTCTACTAGCGCTGCGTCACATACGCGCCGCAACTGGATAAAACCGGCTCGGTCAGTAGAAATGCCGAGGGCCGCGCAATGGTTGCCGTATTTGTTTCGCGCTCCTGCTTAGTGAGAAATGGTTATTTTAAATTGTTTATGGTAGAATAAAGTATTAAACTAAAAAGTCAAGAAAGTGTAAATAATTAGATTCGGAGGTGTAAAATGGTTACCTACTGTACAGTTTGCATGAATGTCTCGAAAATCACATATGTGACGAAATAAAATTGTTTGTTAATAGACCTGAACAACCTATAAATATGTGCAAAGATTCTTTAATTACTCATTACAAAGAACTCGACGTAAACATTGTAAATATTGGTACCTAATGATATTCTGAATCGAGTGTAAGATTGTAAAAATATTATGCCATGTGGAAGCGTCCTTAATGATTATTTGAAAAAACTTTATATCCATTAGATTTAGAATTCATCATTAGATTAAAAGATTTAATAATTTATTAAAAATAAAAAGTTATAAAAAAATATTTAGAGTAGGTAATTTGTAAATAATCTAATGTACAAATAAAAGTCTAATAAACGTTTTGTTTATTTTATTCTCCTTTGCCAACCCTACTAAAATAGGTAAGAATTTTGCACGCTCCTTAGAAGCTTTGTCTCTGTTCCGTTTCTTTACTCATGTGCTCAAAGGCAGAGTGTAGGTAATTTGGAGGTTATCGTAATTGCGACTTAATTTCAGTAGGTACATCGTAGGTACGTAGGTACACTAGGTACGTACCAGTCAGTAATAGTAAATTATGAGTTCGGTAAGTTGAAAATTACAGCCGAGGTGATAGTGCTAGCCCGAGCCGTAGGCGAGGGTTACAAGTGAGCAGAGGCTGTACAGCGTTAAGAAAAAGCGCGCGGCGCGCATCAGCATTTTTTTTAGGCAAAGGCACAAAAAACAGCCAGTATTACCTACTAATAAAGTAAATTAATATTTTTGTGTTTTTGTTACAGATTAATTGGTTGTAATTTACTGTCAAAATTAATTTAATTAAATAATTATGCACTTAAATATTTCTTTATTATATTTTATCTCCCAAAGTTAATTTTAATCACAAAATGTTGACAACTTTTTTGACATAAAAACTTTTTGCTGAGATTTTAAAAAGTACCGTTCGTCTTAAGACGGAGCATCTTGATAAACCGTGCGTTTTACATTACACTTACCGCACTTGGGCGTAATGAGATACAATACGATATTGAAATTGGTGAAATAAGACACCTTTTACGAGCAATCCACTATATAAAAATAAGTCGGGTTTTCCTTCCTGACGATATAACTCCAGAACTGACGAACCGATTTCCACGGTTTTGCATTCGTTGGAAAGGTCTCGGGCTGCGTGAGGTTTATAGCAAAGAAAATTCAGCATTGCACCCGTGCGAAGCCGGGGCGGGTCGCTAGTGTGTTATAAAAATTATTACGCATCTTAACTAAACAGCTCTTGATTTAAGTTTATTCTTCACCGTTGACCTGGTGATAAAGTACATGTCCTCGGCACTTTGAGTATTAAACCAACAGGAGACGTCACGCGCACTAGTTTCTTTGCAAAAAAGTCTGCCAATTTCTGCGCGGGGGACGAGAAAACGCACACAAATTATGTTAAAACAAACGCATTTTTTTAACAAAACAATAAAACACTAGCTTAAACTAGATGCACACAAACACATTCACCAATCCGAGCACTCCGTGAACTCAAAAAAACTAGTAGTATATAACAGGTATGATCGTTGACCGACGCTTTTTTTTTAGCAGAGGGGAACGCCTGTCAGTGGTGTCTCAGGTTGGTTTATTACTCAAAGCCTCGGCAGGATCCGAACCCGAGCCTCACGCATGAGGAGTAGGCTCTCATCACAGGGCTATCACTGCCCTCTCTGGGTATATGCTGTAAACTAATTATTACAGACTCACGTAGGTATTTATTTATCTTCTACAGCATTCAGATAAGCGGTATTCGGGGAAAACTTTGTGCCGCCCTAATCTCCATAATCTGGTACATTAACGGAGTTGCGGAGTAGTTTCACGTAGATTAATTTATCATAATATATTAGTGATGTGAGGATTCCTACTACTCATTCCCGTTGGTGTTTGATTTATAGAGCAGCTTTTGAAAGCTACTTCTTCGCGTACTGTAAGAGCTGGATTTACGGTCCGCCTATTCTATAAAGCAATCTTACCTCTATAACTATGTTATCCGCCCCCCCTTCGCACGGCACTTGTCACGTAATTATAATAATAATAAATAATAATATAATCTCACGCCGTTTTTTATCCCCGAGGGGGTAGGCAGAGGTATTCCATTACTGGATATACCCACATTCCACGAGATATATTGGACCCCTAAACGTGATAGGTGGTGAGCCCATCGCCGGACCGGGTCTGTTTACACATGTCTCAGAATTAATTCTGAGACTTGCGGGTTTCCTCACGATGTTTTCCTTCACCGTCCAGCTAGTGATAAATATGTACGTAAGTTTTTGAAAAACTCATTGGTACATGCCAGGATTCGAACCCGAGCCTCACTGAATTTCGGCCGGCTCTTTAACCGTCCGGGCTATCACTGCTCATATACACATAAATCACGAAATTATATACACATCAACCTTTCCTCTTGAATCACTGCATCAAAATCCGTTGCATTTTAAAGGTCAAAGCATACATAGGGGCAGACAGACAGTGGGAAGCGACTTGGTTTTATAGTATGCAGTGATAGACGTTTCTAAGTGTATTGTGTTTACCTACAGAAAAAAAAATTTTTTTGATACAGCAACAAATTATAAAAATGGAATAAAGTTATGTAAATCAAAAAACATGTTTTTTCATTGTAACGTGTGGTAACCCTTCCTGTACTAGTCCGACTCACATTTAGTCGGTTTTTAGGGTTCAAAAAGGTCAAAACGGGACCCTATTACTAAGACTTCGCTGTCTGTCCGTCCGTCCGTCTGTCTGTCCCAGGCTGTATCTCAAGAACAGCGATAACTAGACAGTTGAAATTTTCACAAATTATGTATTTCACAACAAATACTAAAAACAAAATAAAATAAATATTTAATACAACAAACTTGTTGTTTTTGCCATTTTTATAGATAATCGTAAGGAACCCTTCGTGAGCGAGTCCGACTCGCACATGGCTGGTTTTTTATTATTCTGTTAATGTGGCCGTCATGCTTCGGTAGCTCTCGAAACCGGGCCTTAGGACAACAGTTTAAACAAAGCTAAAAGAGTCCAATTCAAAAACAACGGAGGTGTGAATTAATGGGTCCAAACAACTCGCCACCAAAGTCGACCCGCAATTCACTGCGAATGCAAACAACAAACATGATGACTTGCGATGCTTGCTGTACCGCCAGTGCGCCGTTTGCTCAGATAAACGTGAGTTATTGCATGTTGCAGCCACATGCACACTGTTTTTCTAGTAAAAAATGTGCACTGCTATTCCTGGAACGAAGAAATACATCACAGTAAAAAGGCCACTTACAAACCTTTTAAAGGTAATGGGGAGGACTGATTATGCTATTTTTAGAAACTTTGCTTCGCATAGGGGGGAGGGGGGGGGCATTGGGAATATTTTCATACGAAACTTTGAAGCTTAAGCATCATGTCCTTATCATGTCAGTTAGTATGAACGCGAGCTGTCACTCGGTCGAAATTGTACTAGACTTATTCCATTTGGAATAACTTTTGACTTCAAATTTTCCTCGCTTTGTCCCCTCTATGCCTTATTATATTTTAATCTCTTTGCTCAAGATGCAAGCTATATCTTTGTCAAATTTCATACATCGGTTTAGAAGGGCAGTTGGAAAAAAATGTGGATTCAAATTGAAGATGTATAATATAGTGTTGTATACAGATGTAGTTCGTACTTTAAAAAATAAATTCCGAAATATCTATAGTAAATCCAGTATCTACAAAAATATCATACTATATACATATGTTATACAATACTTACTATATACTTACTATAATTATGTATTTAAAAATAAAATAAAAATAATAAAAGTTTTTTTTTTAATTTTGACAAAAAAAATATATAAATAAATAATACATTGTGGGACACGATTCACACACGGGTTTTAGTCCCCAACTTGGCAGGGCCTGTACTATGAGTACTAAACAACTTATAGACATACTTAAATAATTATCGACCAGACAGCCAACAGACATATTCATGCATACAAATATTGGCCCCGAGCGGGAATCGAACTCGTGACCTCCGACTCAGAAGAAGGTCACTACCAACTGAGCCAACAGGCCCGTCAAAGAGGAATCGCGTGGAAAAGTGCCCAGAGGACTAACTGTATTCACTCTTTGGAAACAAAGCTGTGATAGCCCGAACGGTTAAAGAGCCGGCCGAAAATCAGTGTGGCGGGTTCGAATCCTGGCATGTACCAATGAGTTTTTCAAAAACTTACGTACATAGTTATCACTAGCTCGACGGTGAAGGAAAACATCGTGAGGAAACCCTCAGGTCTCAGAATTAATTCTGAGACATGTGTAATTAGACCCGGTCCGGCGATGGGCTCACCACCTATCACGTTTAGGGGTCCAACATATCTCGTAAAATGTGGGTATATCCAGTAATGGAATACCTCTGCCTACCCCCTCGGGGATAAAAAAAGGCGTGAGATTATATTTATTTATTTTATTATATAAACAAAGCTGTTAGTTTGACAAGGGATAACTGAGTCTTGAGAGTTTTTTGATAATCTTTCACACCTCTTCTATACATTTTGTATCAAAGAAGTACCGCTGCGCCCGCGCTTAGCCCGCGCCTCACCTCCGCCCGACGCTTCTTGTACTTGTCCCGCGCCTTACGGTCTTATGGTCTCAACACCATCCGCCTAAACATGTAGCCCTTATTGATGTCGCCGTATTCGCGCCTCTTGAAGCAGAGCTATTCAAATATGCTTGAATTTATATGATATGAATCAATTTATGGAAATTCATACCTTTATCTGATCCCAAGGTAAGTAATAATTCACAGAGCTAATATTCCCAACCACTTCGGGTTTGGAGGATTTAGGGAACCGATGCTAAAATTGAATTTCGTTCCACCTTCGAATCCTTCAAAATTAAATAATAGTCAGATAAAGTTATCAATTTAATTATTTTAAGGTAAGATTTGATTCACAATAATCGAGTAAATTATAAAAAATAAAAAAATAAAACAGTAACTCTTCTAGAACGCGATCCAAGAATGCAACGATGTTCAAACAGAACTCTGCGTACGATCCGAATCCAAAAAAAGACTAACCGAAGTAAGTATCCAAAGTCTATAATATATATTTTTGCAGAACATAGAAATAGCTTAAAGCGATAAGACTACCCATTGTCCTTTTTAAAGTCATTTTGTCACTTGTTGCATATTTTATTGGTGTGCAATGAAGAGTTGTTAATTATAACTTGAAAACGCTAAGAGTAAAAAATCATTTATTTTCTGTAGGTACAAAAAGTAGGGAGTAGAAAGGTCAATAGTCTATATACAAGGCACTTTGGATTAGGCGCAAAATGCCACATTCTCAAAATTCCACATTCTCAAAATGCCACATTCTCAAAATGCCACATTAGCAAAATACCACACTAACAAAGTGCCATACTTGTTCAACTCCCTTTCTTGCAGTATGTTCGAGAGTGTGGCATTATGAGAAAATGACATTTTGAGAATGTGGCATTTTGCGAATGTGGCGTTTTTAGAATGTGACATTTTGCGAAAATCTAATGTGTCATTTTGCGAATGTGGCATTTTGCGCCTAATCCGGCACTTTTTAATGCGATAGTTGATTTGAGTTTATAACCAATTCTAGTTATACTTTACTTCTTTGGCCAACCCTGTAATGCTTTCATAGTTTTTTGCAGAGTTAAATTTGTAAATTTTCCCACTTGTACCAAACTGTTCGCTTCTGACCTGTGGCGAGTTTAACTACCACGACAGTTTTGTCTGAAAAACGTTAAAAGCATTTTAACTGTGTTTTGGAAGCTTCCCACATATTAGGTATATGACACATTTCCCACAGTATTTTTTATCCCCGATGAGGTAGGTAGATGTATTCCATTTCTGGATATACCCACTTTCACGAGATGTTCTTTGGACCCCTAAACGTGATAGAAGCCCATCGTCGGACCGGGTCTGTTACATGTCTCAAAATTAATTCTGGAATCTGCGGGTTTCCTCACGATGTTTTCCTTCACTAAAATTTACATAAATTAAATTTATAATCAATTACTTCAATTAGGAGAACCGAAAACCCAACCAGACATTGTTACGTTTAAATACTATATCCGTATTCGATAATCACTTTCCGGCACCGTACCTTTAACCCAGTCCAACTATTTCCTTATTAGGATTATTAAAAATGTACGCGATTGTACGTACAAGAATTATTTACTCGACTATTGGCTTCGACAAAACTACTTACGTAATCATTAGTCGTTAACTATTAATAGATCACAAGTACCGAATAACAGCTATATTATTAAGTTACTTTTAATATACAGTTTGGGTCTCCATAGAGTGCACATATGAAAATGGGTGAAACTGGACACATTTTTATCGACGGAAAAAATGATACAAAAAAAACTAATTTATTTTTATTTATTTTTTTATAAATATTTTTTCTTTTGATTACGTACTGTTGACTATAACTTTTTAACTAAGAAGTATATTGTGATAAAAACAGTAATGCATATATACTAATAAAATAAAAAAATACCCAAAAAACGGTACCAAGAAATAATAAAAAGGGACTTTTTGAGGAAAATCTGTATTTTTATTCGTGTTTTAATTAATTATCAAATTTCTCTAAATAATGCCCAAACTATATGTAGTTTTTATTACTTTATGTAATGTATCGTATTACCTTTCAAAAGACAAAAATCCCGTATCTTTTATATTCATATTCGTATTCTTTTATTATCCATTTCACATCGTTTACTATGAGTGTTTGATCTGAGTCATTACGGGTGCACCATTCAACGCTTCGTTGTAGATTGTCCCATTTTATTATTTCTTTGTACCGTTTTTTGGGTTTTATTTTTATTTTATTAGTATCTTCTGTTATTTAACATCATTACTTTTTAAATACATAGTTTAAAAGTTATAACGTTTTCTTTACATAAAGTCAACCGTAAGTAATCAGAAGAAAAAAATATCTTTATAATATAAAAAAATTAAATCTGTTTTTTTTTTACATTTTTTTCCGTCGATAAAAATGTGTCTAGTTTCACTCATTTTCATATGTGCACTTTATGGAGACTCACACTGTATAGTAGCGGTTCCCGTTCCCGTAGAAATACAGGAATAAAATATAGCCTATGTTACCCAGGGATCTTCCAGCTTTCTATTGGTAAAGATGTTTTGGAATCGGTCCAGTAGTTTTTGAGTTTATTCGTAACAAACAAACACAAATACAAACATAAAAATACAAATCTTTCCTCTTTATAATATTACTAGCGACCCGCCCCGACTTCGCACGGGTGCAATGCTTATACTAAAACCTTCCTCTTGGATCACTCTATCTATTTAAAAAACCGCATCAAAATCTGTTGCGTAGTTTTAAAGATATATATATTTTTATAGATTAGCAGAGAAATCTCTATGGTTAAAGAGCTCCCTTCTCATATGAGAGGATAGGTTAGCGTAAAAAAAACTTACTTACGTATTTCGTCTACATTTTAGTGATGTTATTGCATTGCTGGCGTGTTGCAGATTCTTAAAAGTTATACTTCACAACGAAACTATGCTTGAATAATAAACATGTAAGTTTTTATAAAAAAACCGTAACGTAAATATCATAATTAGATTCGTAATTTCAACTAAGTTAATAAATAATAATAATAATATAATCTCACGCTTTTCGTCCCCGAGGAGGTAGGCAGAGGTATTCCATTACTGGATATACCCACATTTCACGAGATACATTGGATCCCTAAACGTGATAGGTGGTGAGCCCATCGCGATGGGCTGATGGGCGATGTTTACACATGTCTCAGAATTAATTCTGAGAACTGCGGGTTTCCTCACGATGTTTTCCTTCACCGTCGAGCTAGTGATAAATATGTACGTAAGTTTTTTTGAAAAACTCATTGGTACGCCAGGATTCGAACCCGAGCCTCACTGATTTTCGGCCGGCTCTTTAACCGTAAGGGCTATCACTGCACTATCAAAGTTAGAAAAAACAAAAATATGAACGTTAAAGCCGCACTAACTTTATTAATATTCTTCTATTGTATTGTTGTAAGCAACAAGTACCTCTATTGTTATATAACTATTATAATTAGGTTCGTAAGTTCCTGTAATACTCGTAGTTACTGAGATAACAACTTGCAAGTTTGACGTAACGCACATTGGAATATATAATTATATACTTAATACAATTCCGTACTAGTTGTTAGGGCTTTCTCGTTGGAGTTCATACCGCACAGGTTTAGAGATATTAGAGTAGAAAGAGGATACATAAAGACGCAGCGACCAACAAATATATACAACGCGTAACAGAAAAAGCGCAATTCCTCATACACCCCAATTAGTAGGTATATTAATATTTAAAAAATATGATACAATCGAAATTTTGTTGTGTCTAACCAATTTTCTTAAATATCGATTAATAATAGCACGATTTCCATAGAAAGCACTAAATTCAGCTACGCTAATTCATTTTTTTGAAAAATTTAACACATTAAAAATAGCTGAAATCGAATAAGTAGTCGATACTGAACAAACTTATTTCAAGAATTGCGCTTATTCTGTTACATGTTGTATAGCTGGTATTTAAAAGCAACAAACAGTAGCAGAGATAGAAGCAGGGAAGCAATGTTAGCCTTACGGTTAAACAGTCTCCTTCACATGACGAAAATCAGTGAGGCTCGGGTTCGAATCCTGGCATGTGACAATGAGTTTTTCAAAACTTACGTACATATTTATCACTAGCTCGACGGTGAAAGAAAACATCATGAGGAAGCCCGCAGGTCCCAGAATTAATTCTGAGACATGTGTAACAGACCCGGTCCGGCGATGGGCTCACCATCTATCACCTTTATGGATCCAAAGAATATGTCGTTAAAAGTGGGTATACCCAGAAATGGAATACCTTTGGCTAATCCCTCGGGGTTAAGGCTATCACTGCACTCTATTAGATTTAGTAACATACTAGCGACCCGCCCCGGCTTCGCACGGGTGCAATGCTGAATTTTCTTTGCTATAAACCATCCCTGGACCCACTCGAACCCACACAAAAAGTTTCATCAAAATCGGTCCGGCCGTTCTCGAGTTAAATCGTCAGGAAGGAAAACCCGACTTATTTTTATATAGTAGATTGTTGCCTAGTATAGTGGATCGGATCAGTCTGGCAATGTAAAAAATAATAAATAAATTATCAGGTAAAACTTTACTCACAAGATTTATTTTCTTCGTTTAATTAATGGCGCTTTAATCGAGAATGTTCAGTGGGTCTAAAATGGCATCTTTGAGCAATTCCTCCTTTTATGAATTCCCAGCAATTCCTCTAAATTTCGTAAAATGGTTCCTCATTTTAGTGATTCACTGACAATTCAATTCATTAGCAGATTCGTATTTGGTGAAAATTTCGAATATGAATCGAAATAGGATCCTATTATGATTCACCCGAAACGGCCTTTTTAGACCCCCTGAGCTCGCCATCCTCAAAAGCCGTGTGTAGAATGTAAATAATTCTGCGTAGTAACGTAGTGGGCGGATGAAGTTAGAGGACTTCTCAGTTTGCTAGTAGCGGATGTTTGTTGACGTTCTAATGAGTAGATATAATAGAAAAATAATATAACATAATGCAAATACACAAATAATATGTTATTATCTTATTTCTCTATTTTATAACGTATAAACTTTTATTATAGTCGTATTCGTTCTGTTCTGTTTACACGAAATGAGTCGTCCAGCTAAAGGGTCTCTGATATACAAATAAAATTTTCAAAAAAATATAGTCACGGTGTAACCGGTAACGGTAGGCTAAGACATAGGAAATTATATCCTCTGCTACCTCATATCATGAAAGACTCATAGCTCAGCAGGAGTACGTTAAGACATAACGATGATTTCTTATTAGTTGTTAATTATTTTGATCAACCGACTTCAAAAAAGGAGGAGGTTCTCAATTCGACAGTATGTGTTTTTATGTTACTCGATTTTTCCGCCACTTATGAACCGATGTTATTGATTTTTGATTTGGTAAATCATAGTTCAGAAGTAGTCCCATATAAATGTTATCAAAATTGTTTGTGGGTTATTAAAAAATCAATAAGACTCTAAAATATTTATGTATCGACTAGCTTTTACCCGCGGCTTCGCTCGTGCACGTTTATTTCACCCCCTTAGGGGTTGAATTTTGCAAAATCCCTTCTTAGTGGATGCCTATTCTATATATACTATCTATGTGCAAAATTTCAAGTCTCTAGACCCAACGGTTTAGGCTGTGCGTTGATACATCACCAATCAAGAAGAGAGCGTACTCCCACCTCAAAGGCCGGCAACGCACTTGTGACTCTTGAGCTGCAGATGTCCATGGACGATGTAGTCACTTACCATCAGGTGACCCGTCTGCTCGTTTGCCCCCATTTTTTATAAAAAAAAAACTGTCAGTCAGTTTATCATTTTATATACCTACTTATATCAAAGTAGATATTTTAGTGATATTCGTTGAGGTCGGATTCCTTTTTACTCTATACAGGGTGACTTTTTTTACCGTCTGGAAAAAAAATGTGATGTGATAGGTAAGTGTAATAGATTCATTTGGCAATGTTACTTAAAAAAAAATTTGTTTCTCAAATTTTTTTTTTTTGCTTAAACTAATATACATTACTCAATTGTAGTCAATAATACACACTGAGATATTTGAAATAGTATTTTAAAAAGAAACAGGCTCGTAGCTTCCATTTATGCGCAATTTACCTACAACCGCCACGCGCCAGCTGCGCGTAGTAGGTACTGTGCGTACACAGATAGAAAAGATTACTTAGACCAAGAGTCAAAAATCTCTTGGAATAATTGCTCCAAGCAAGTAATATATATCTTGGTATAAAATACTTTACTTGAGTTAAATGGGTCCCAAATATTGCCTCAAAAATTATATTTATTTAGTTTGATTCCGAGAAATTTTTGTTTGAAGAAACACCGTTTTGATGTAAGAGTTACTTATTCCAACCAAAAGTTTCCCATTCTTAGCGTTAAAGTGAAAACTCTTGGCAATTCTTATTTAACCCAAGATTGTTACCATTTGCGTTAAATATCGCCATTTTCCATTCAAGAACTATCAAAAGTCTTCCTTTAAAAACGCACGCCACTTTGAACGAAAACAGAGCTTTTAGAATAAGATTCACTCTATCTTCATTCAAGAGTTTTTAAATCTTGAAACCAGTACTTAGGCCAAGAACGTTTCATTCTTGTCTCAAATATTTTTGTTAGGTATTTCATTCAAAATTCATTCTTCGACCAAAATCTAGAACCAAAATTCTTACTCGCACCAAGAGCGGAAGGTTTCTTAGCACAAGAACTAGACATTCTTAACTCAAAACTTTTTTAGTATTTATTGTTTCGATTAAAATTTCTTTTTTTTTCTTTCTTCGACCAAGGAAGTTTCACTCTTGGACGGAAAAATTTGTAGGTTACTAATATTAGTGCCTTTTTGGTGTTGCTACTATATAAATTTTCCCTGGATCTATGGTAAATTGGACGACCGTCGAAATTCTCTCATTTGATTCGTCTCGATGAGAAATTTCGACCTGGGTGATTCCAAGGGTCTGACGACGGAGCCGGGAAGTGGACATGGGAACTATAACCTTTATTTATTTATTTATTTATTAGGCATGCTTACAGCAAAACATAACGTGACATTTTAAACTTAAGGTAGACTAAAACTATTACATAATATGCTCGCCAATTAGTAGCACGCACAACATTTGCGTAAAATTATAAGACAAGTTAATAATAAAAACATATAAAAAATTATAAGAAACTATAAAAAACTTAAAAAAGGACGGTTCAGGGGGACGGTTTTAAATTTTGACATGATTTCAGCAGCTTATGTTTGAATGTAACTTGTGAGTCATGGAAAACATCGATGTCAGGTATTTTTTTAAGTTATTTTTATAAGATGAAACCACCCAACTACGTTGAACTTGGGCTCATTTGATTCGTATCGATGAGAAATTCCGACTTGGAACATAGTGATTTCAAGGGTCTGATGATGAAGCCAGAAGGTGGCCATGGGCACTCTAAGATGGAACCACCCAACTACGTCGAACTTGCTCTCGTACGATTCATCTCGGAGAGAAATTTAGACCTGGGTGATTCCAAAGGTCTGATGATGGAGCCGGAAGGTGGCCACGGGAACTCCAAGATGGAACCACCCAATTACGTTGACTGGTGCTCATTTGATTAGTACCGGTAAGAAATTCCGACCTGAAACTTGGTGATTTAGAGGGTCTGATGATGGAGCCCGAAGGTGGCTATGGGAGTTCCATCTTCGAGTTCCCATGACCACCTTCCGGCTCCATCATCAGACCCTTGAAATCACCCAGGTCGGAATTTCTCACGGAGACCAATCAAATTTCAATTACTTGACTGGTTGTCGGTCAGTTAGGACTTAGGTACGATAGTCAGTTACTACTCAGTTAGGTACGATAACTAGTGAAGCTAAAAAATCATAGCCACAACAAAAAGAAAATAGCGGCCCATACTTCGGCATTTTCGGTCTCGCGTATATCGGACTGCCGTACATTCGGTCAAACGTACGTCGGTCTTTTGACATTCGGTATTTCGTACTTCGGTCAACCTTAGCTGAGTCGATGAGCCCAAATTCGACGTAGTTGGGTGGTTTCATCTTAGGGTTCCCATGGCCAAGTTCCGGCTCCATCATTAGATGACCCTTGGAATCTACCAGGTCAGAATTTCTGATTGAGGCGAATCGAATGGACCCAAATTCGATGTAGTAGGTTCAATAGTAAACATAGGTAGGTATACTAGGGAAAAGTTAATAGGTGACTTGACAGCTCTGCAAAATACATATCATAGACAAAAAGATGTAAATTGTATGTATTTGACAGAGCTGTCAACTCACCTATTAACTTTTCATTATTATAATATTATTTGTTATGAAGATGTATAAGTATCTTAGTGTAGATACTCTATGGTCTTATTATTGTCTATGGTGTTGCTATGATAGATTTTGTCAAAAACAATATATCGATTCTATCCATTTCCTACAAATGTTTATTTTATTTTTCAACACAAATCCTAAACTTAATATTTGTTTATGCGAGTTCATACTTATTATGCGTATTCATGTTTATGCGCATTTATTTAAACGAATTTTAAAAATGGGAAAATTTTAATTAGTTTGGCGGAATCTGAACAATCATATCTGGCCACCCCGATTTGTCACTGGCAAGTTGGCAACTGGCAATTCAAATTTTACGAGTGCACGTCTATTTCTTGTGTCGTAACGGAAAAACCAGCAAACAGCAAATTTTTGTGAAAATTAACTCCTGAAGTCCTGGACATAACTGTTACTGCTTTGAGCCTGAAGTGAAAGCAATGGAATCTGCAGAGGAGGCCACGCTATCCTTACTTTCCTCTTTAGTTTAGGCAATAAAGGTTAATTCCTAACATTAATTCCTCAGTCTATGAAACTTAGTATAGTATGAGATAATACTTGCATAAAAAATTCCAAAAAAGAAACCTAACCGAAGGTGAATTCAGCAGACACTGAAGAAATACAAGGTAAGTTCTCTTCTCCGTGATAGTTAAGCAGTTGAATATGTGTAAAGTAATTAAATTATCATTGCCTATCATCACTACAAAATATAAATTGAAGGCGCATGTCTGTTGTTATCTGTTATCTGCTAACTCCTCCTAAACCACTGAGACTTCAATGTGGATTTCACTGTTAGCTAGGAAATGTTATTAGGACCAGCATAAACCCACCGTGTTTGGGTTCATTTAATTCATCTTGACCAGCACTTTATACTGTGGGTGTCATGATGGAGCTAGGAGTTGCATAAGTAGTTGATAATGTTTTTTTTTAAGTTTTTATGAGTACCTATTAGTCTCTTAGGTTATTATTGAGAAGTAATTAAACGAGCAGCAATTATAAAATTTGGTTAGAATAAGCATTTAAATCATTTGGTCGGCATACAAAGATTTTGTTCTCAAATAAAAAAATCAGGCAGCAATCCTTGTTCCGCAAATAATTTTGATAATGGTCAAAAATTAATTAGGCAGCTTACAATAACATGGGTTTGCATAATAAACATTCAGTCTGCAAAATAGTTACTTGGTCCGCAAAATAACTACTTGGTCAGCAAGATTTCATAATTGAACAGCAGAGAAAACATGTCGTAAAAAATTGTACTATAACTACTACATTATTACCATTACCGCTACCACCACCAGTACTACTGCCACCACCACCACCACAACCACCACCGCCACAGCTACTACCACCACCACTACCACTACTACCACCACTACCACCGCTACCACCACCACCACTACTACCACTACCACTACCGCTGCCACTACCACTACTACTTGTAATCGTAATAATAATCATAAATCATAATCATAAATGTTGCATAATCCAAACTCCTTCCTAATCTTTGTAAGGAATGCGCCCATTTTGCGCATGACAAGTTTGCTGAGATAATTTTTGCAACTTTTATATGTAGCTCAAAAAAATTTTTTTGGCTTCCTCTCTGAGTGCTTACCAAAATTTTATTAAACAGTAGCAACTCATTGTAGCTCAAACATAATTACAGCCATCCAGAATGACATAAATTGCTGATTGGTTTTGTAATGTTTGCTGGCCATGAGTAGCTGACCAATTAGCTATTTCTGCTTACAGATTAAATTTTTCTGCTCACAAAAATACGAATACTCTGCTAACCATTTAAATAACACCCGTTATTATTATGGTTAGGTTAGGTTATATTCCATTCTTCAGTTATCATCACCTAGCCTAACACTAGACTATTTGCAGCCATAATATTTTTGTGTGTTTAAATTAATGCAAGTACTCTTTTATTTTAGGAACATCTGATGATGCACTATGGCTTATGCAAAATTATGAGCCGTGGGACGAGCTCTTAAAGAAGTGGGAAAACACATATGTGGAGCGACAGAATTCTAAAACCTTGACGGTGTATGAGTACATAGAAAAGTTTCCAATACTCAAAAGCTCCAAAGCTCAAACGCTGGTAAGTAACCACGATGTAGCATCCTTGAGAAATCTTTGACCAAGTGTCCTGTTTTTTATACTTAGTATTTTTCTGATAAATTATGACAGAATAACGTAACACATGTTTTGTTATTTCAGATATCCTGGGACTTTGAACAAAAGTACAAGAATGTAGATAGTGACTTATTAATTTAACTTTTGATTATTCCTAACAAAATTCCGAGTCAACTTGGTCCGAGCCTTGCCACGTGTATGCTTGGATGCGGAGATTTTTTTAAATTTTTTAACCCATAAGTACCCTTCGCCTGCATCCGGGCGTCGCATGGGGCAAGTCTCGGACTACGTTAACTCAGAATTTTTACCGAAATATTATATGTAGGTATGTGCAAAAAAATTGAGGTATGTCGCTTACTCGACGGACTATTAATATTTTCGATATTTTACCGACGATCGAAATACTACATACATCTGTATTTCAGTAGGTGTAATCAGTGAAATCGACAGTAGTTTGTTTACTTTAAATGCACAGTAGTTTGTTTACTTTACAAATGAATAAAATTGAATATAAAATAACTTGCATACAGCTTTTTCAATTAATAATTAAGTACCTTCCTTTAATATAATAGTTTTAGGACTTAATTTATGAAAGATTCTGTTTGTATAGATATTGATTATGCTTTGCTTTTCCATATTTTATTGTTACCTATTGGAACGTTTTTTTTTTCTTTCCTATTTCCTATATTCTGTGACGGTTCTTCAGTTTTGTGTTATGACTCAATTCAATACCTATGGTTTTCGTTTGTAATTGTACCCGATGTTGATTTGGTTGTTCTTAGTATATATCCAAGAACGACCAAAACAAAATCGTGTACTTTTTCTCCTAAATTAATAATTGCACTCTTTTAGACCAAACTTTTATAAAGTTTAATATAATTAACAGAATCTTTCATATCAAGTAATAGGCTCTTTTCACCCAAACTAACATAAAGTTTAATTGAAGTATCAGAAACTTTCATATTGAACAATAGGTTCTTTTCGCCCAAATTAATATAATGTTTAATTGAAATATGCGAATCTTTTATAAAAAGCATTCGTCTCTTTCATACTAAAGATTCACAATTTTAGGATAAATATTTATCGTATTTCCTGGAAGCAATGCGCAATCTCACAACAAAGCAGAAATATATTTAATTTAAAAGCGCAGTTGTTAGTGTCAAGCATATTAAATACTTCACGTCAATTTTTTTAAATCTTAAACTAAGCTTTAAACCTTAAGGCAAGACACACCAATTATTAAATAAAGAGTCGATAACTCTTCATTCAAGCATTTCTCGTTCTTGCTTTGTTGTTTGAAATGAAGAACGACACAAATTAAATCTAAAATTTTTATTTATTCGGTCCAAGAGCGTAAAAATTTTAGATAAAAGTTTCATGCGCTTTTGTAGAGAGTATTTTATTGTTTGATTTAAATAATAAACTCTGAAATCTTTTCACTCTTGATCCAAGAGATTTACGACTTTCCTCATATACGAATATGAAAAACTCTTGGATCAAGTAATATTACTTGAATTAAGTAATCTTTTCTATCTGTGTAGTTTTCTAGATTTTGTAAATTGCACTAAACATGAGTATATTTAACAATTAATCTCGTGTATAACTTCGGCTCTAGATACCTTATACGTCGTATTTTTTTCCAGATGGCAAAAAAAAAATTATCCAGTATAGTTCTTTGTTATTTGTTAAAAGTCAGCTCACAATTGGACGACAAAGAGAAAACAAATGCGGAACACAAAAAGTCGTAGAATTACTAAAGTAAAAAACATACAACAAAAATAACCAAAAACTTTGCCAATCCCGTAAGACGTCTTTGTCTTAACAATGAATAAGGAATGAAGAGAACTAACTTTTCAAGCATAGAAAGAAATGTGGGTCTGAGAAGACAGTAAGTAAATTTTGCTCAGGACACGACTTTTACAAGGGTTGAGATAATAACTTCCTTTTCTGTGACACTCTACGTGGAAAACCTAAGTGGATTCAAAATGATTTAGTGTTAGACAAGGTGAATTAAGCCTTTTAAGTAAAAATGGAAAATCTTTTTGTTAGGGGATTGTAATGTTTTGTTTTTCTTATTGAGAATACGATATCAAGTACATTTTCGGCCTTCTTAGTATATCCTAAATGTTATAAATGCGAAAGTGAGTTTGTTTGTTCAGCATTCACGCCTAAACCACTAAACCGATACTATTAAAAATTATTTTACCAGTGGCAAGCTACATTTTCAGGGAGAAACATACTCTACAATTTATCCCCGTATTCCCACGGGAACGGAAACTACGTGGATGAAACTGCGGCTACCTGCTAGTAAAACACAGGTTCTGGTTATGTCGTTGTTGCTTTTTAATATTATTATTATTGTAAAGTGACAGCCACAGTGCTAACTTTAAGTCATATTTTGTAATAACCCTGTCAGGTTTTCTAGCGCTAAGTTTTATATTTATTATAGGGGTGCGTTCATGTGTGCGTGCGCACACCCTTTTTCTCGTGCGTGCATGTATGCAGCCGTGCGAGCGTGTGGCAGCCCGCTTTACTGTGGATATTCAGTACTAGCAGTTATAACACTACTATAGTCTATTTCACGTTGCATGGGTTTGTTCACATTTTTAGGGTTCCGTACCTCAAAAGGAAAAAACGGAACCCTTATAGGATCACTTTGTTGTCCGTCTGTCCGTCCGTCTGTCAAGACCCTTTTTCTCAGGAACGCGTGGAGGTATGAAGCTGAAATTTATATCAATTACTCAGGTCTACTGTCCCTTGAAGCTGTGAAAAAATCAAACTTCTAAGCCAACGCAATCAAAAGATACAGCCGTTTATGCCGCAAATTTTCGACACTTGCCAGGGAATCAAAACCTACAGGGTGCTTCCCGTGAACTCAGAATCTTGAAATTTGGTACGAAGCAACGTCTTATAGCATAGATAAAGGAAAAATTACGAAAACCATAAATTTGCAAGGTTGTACGGAACCCTCGGTGCGCGAGTCCGACTCGCACTTGGCCGGTTTTTTCGTTCTACGGTCACTAATTCGACTAATAAAAATATTTCATTAAAAAATAAATATCGTTTAATTATTGCAAAAATACTATATATTTTTTTATCAGTAAAATGGAAAAATGTGAACTGTCACCGAACCCATGCTACGTGAAATAGACTAGGAGTGGGTACTCTACTGATGGGTGGGTACCGGTTATAGGTAATATTATCGCCTTTTCCCTCTTTGCGGGGCCCGCTCCGACACTTGGCTCTTACAAGTTGTATGTTCCTAGCCGTTCTGATCGGTTTCACCCGCTAGCTCCCGTTCCCGTGGGAAGACGGTGATAAAATACAGCCTTTGTTACTCAGGGATAGTATATCTTTCCACTAGCTTTCACCCGCGGCTTCGCTCTCGCCTTATTTCACCCCTTAGGAGTTGAATTTTGCAAAATCCTTTCTTAGTGGATGCCTACACTGTAGGTACATGCTATCTATGTGCAAAATTTCAAGTCTCTAGACCCAGTGGTTTAGGCTGTGCGTCGATATAATAATCAGTCAGTCAGTTTATCATGTTATATATATAGATTGGTGAACCAATTTTTAAAATCGGTCCAATAGTTTTTGAGTTTATTCGTTACAAACATACAAAAACACAAATCTTTCCTCTTTATAATATAATATTAGCGAAGATAGTGTAGATGTAGATTATGAACCCTTACGGTTAAAGAGCCGGTCGAAATTCAGTGAGGAAATGTGCGGGATTTTAACTCGGTATAGATTACAGAATCCGCGCAGAGCAGTGATAACCTTACGGTTAAAGAGCCTGCTTAACATGATGAAAATCAGTGAGGCTCGGGTTCGAATCCTGGCATGTACCAATGAGTTTTTCAAAAACTTACGTACATATTTATCTAGTGATAAATATGTACGTAAGTTTACGAGCTAGTGCTCGACGGTGAAGGAAAACATCGTGAGGAAACCCGCAGGTCTCAGAATTAATTCTGAGACATGTGTAAATAGACCCGGTCCGGCGATGGGCTCACCACCTATCACGTTTAGGGGCCCAATGTATCTCGTGAAATGTGGGTATATCCAGTAATGGAACACCTCTGCCTACCCCCTCGGGGATGAAAGGCGTGAGATTATTATTTATTCATTTAGATTATGAACGCAAAGAAACATCGGTACTAGTTAAACTCATGGCATCAATTAGTTAACGGAATTACCCAAACTAGTGAAACAGAGATGCAAGCGAAGCAATTGCAAATAGAACGGTGCAGTTGCCTCTAACTGAGATAATGGATGCAATCTCCACTGAATTATGGCGTGGAGTTGTCGTTGGATGATTCAAGTGAATGTAAATTGATATGGGGGAATAACTTCGTCGTAGGTTACAACGACTCGCTACCATAATTATATAATATACTAGCGGTTCTGCGCGGTTTCACCCGCGTAGTTCCCGTTCCCTTGAGAATATGGTAATAAAATGTAACCTTTGTTACTGAGGGATATTCTAGCTTTCCGTTGGTGAAATAAATTTTAAAATCGGTCCAGTAGGTTTTGAGTTTATTCGTAACAAACTTACAACACTTTCTTCTTTATAATATTACCAGCAGCGCCCCGCGGTTTCACCTGCGTAGTTCTCGTTCCCGTGGGAATACGGAGATAAAATATAGCCTATGTGTTATTTTGATGTATAAACTGTATAACTGTAAAGTTTCATCAAAATCCGTTCAGTAGTTTCTGCGTGAAAGAGGAATAAACATCCATACATCCGTCCATACAAACTTTCGCATTTATAATAGTAGTAGGATTAAAATATTGGTATTAGTGAAGATTTAATAACGTTCATTAGTTTTTAAATGCTTTTATTTCAGGAAAAGTTTACGATGTAGACTTCTTATATCATTATCATTAATCTACAGCCCACTACTAAACATTACATCCTATTATTAAATTACTGGGTTTTTTGTTATATAATGTTTTTATTTATAGTAATGCTTCATTGCTAACTTTAACTCAGTAGAGTTCGTTGGGTTTTGTGTGGTTATCTGTAAAGTTATATTTTTTAATGCCAAACCATTAAAACCCCTCTAGCATAAATAAAATTGCTAGGTTTTCCATTTCAAAATTTTCTTGGTAAGTAGCTAAAACAAGTAAAATAAATTTAACACAAATAATATTCTCCACATACAAAGACATGAAAGCAAATGCTCAAGCCCCACATAACACCTTTTGCCAGTATTCAAGGTAAAAATAGAGATGTCATTAATATCGATACAACAATATCGATAAATTATCGCGCCAAGCAATTATTACAACAAAGCCATAACGAGAAACTGTCGATAAATTCAACCTTTGTGTCAACAGACACTTTGCGGCTAAAGCTGCAGGACTGTAATTACAACAGCACCGAAATAGAGACCACAAAGTCCCTAGGGATGCACCGGTGACAGTCGTTCAACTAGTACAGAGTTTCTCAAACTTCAAGTACCAAAGTTGAAGTACGAATCCCTAACCTCCTACCTCACTATAAATAAAATCTAGCTGTATAAAAACTAAGGTTTTTAATTGAATTGTCGTAGTTTAGTGTATTGTTTTGTACTACAGTGATAAAGATAAATAATTTTTCATCTCTTTGGACGGAAAGCCACAAATTTCAGCCCGCTGCGCTAAAAAAAGTTGCCGCTTTCCGCCTCCGCCGATAAGAAAAAAGTATACACACCTCGGGAACTAAATAAGAAATCCTCATATGACACATTTGTAGACAATTACATGTGATCTGAGACATTTATTTTACTTTCCTAGGTGTGTAATATACTATATTAAATGTGTCCTTTTTTTTAAATACCCATCCAGCTGCCGCTAAGTAAATTTTGTCGAGAACCCTTACCATTAAATAGCGAACCCCAAAGGGTTCGCGTACCCCACTTTGAGAATTGTACATTCAAACCTGAATTTCTGTTTGTGAAATTTAGTACAAATAACTTTGGTTTGAGTTGAAATTAATTCGCGAAGCTTCCAACATATTAATGGAATATAAACGAGTTCCTTTAAATGCAAAACTAGAAGTACATTCCAAATTTGTTATGAGCGTAACCAAAAGTGGACTACATTCCCAACTGCTCATTAAAACCTGGAAACATTACGGCGTACATGTAAAATAAATTGTGAAAACTTTTTGTGTGAAACCACAAATGAAATTAAGAGATTTAAAAATTACCAGTTTTGGTTGTGGTTTGAGATTTTCTTTTAACATATGATCCAAAGGACTTAGACTAGACCCAGTATTTTCATTATTATGACAGTCAAAGTTTTTAAGAAAAGATGGATGTTTGTCACTTTTTCAAACAAAAACTACTGAGCATATTTTGATGAAAAATTATATAATTCTGCTCACGCTTTTATACCCGAAATGTCGGCAGAGGAATTCTATTCCTGGTTATATCTACCATATTTTTGTCAGTATATTTTTTGGACTCCTAAACGTGATAGATCGTGGGCCATCGCCGGACCGGGATGCTGTTAAGCAAGCCTCTGAATAAATTCTGGGACCTGCTGATTTCCTCAAGAGATTCTCCTTTACCGTCGAGATAATCTATATTTAATTTTATACCTATACTATTTATAGTTATACTTATACTAATATTATAAAGAGGAAATATTTGTATTTTTGTAAGTTTGTTATGAATAAACATCAAACCTTATCATTGTACTACCCTTGGGATATCTCCTTTTCAACAAAAAAAGAATCATCAAAATCGGTACATAAACGACGCAGCTATCCGCGAACACACATAAATATATATATATATATTTATAATACTAAATACTATATATACACATATAAAACAATGTATACGGTCGGTGTTAAGAATCCTCCTCTTTTTTTTTTGAAGTCGGTTTAAAACTAAGATTTTTTAATTTGGTTTACTAAGTTCCAGAGATTACCTGTAGAAATATAGATTAAACTAACTTCAAAGGTTGAGATTCAATTCATTGTCACTCAATAACAATGAGCGTCCCGAGAAGCTTCCAATCCATTGGGGTTATGCTGAAAGTGTAATTCACTAAAATAACTCCATTACACAATGCTTGGCTTAATGCTATTGTTTAATTGGAGCGGTGATAGCCCGGACGGTTAAAGAGCCTGCCTAAAATCAGTAAGGCTCGGGTTCGAATCCTGGCATGTACCAATGAGTTTTTCAAAAACTTACGTACATATTTATCACTAGCTTGACGGTGAAGGAAAACATCGTGAGGAAACCCGAAGGTCTCAGAATTTCTGAGACATGTGTAAATAGACCCGGTCCGGCGATAGGCTCACCACCTATCACGTTTAGGGGTCCAATATATCTCGTGAAATGTGGGTATTTCCAGTAATGGAATACCTCTGCCTACCCCCTCGGGGATAAAAAAGGCGTGAGATTATATATTATTAATTTTTAATTGGGCCCCATTTATGGCCGGCTAACCTTAAACTAATTGATTATTCAATCCGATCGCCCTTCAATACTCAATCGGGGCTAATAGTAATATCGATAGAACAAAGGCCCAACACTAAGGAAGCCCCGTAATCATCGTCTTGTAGTGATGTGCAAAAATCTCTGCTTAATAAAATGAAGTGGTAGTTTAAATTGTTGTTGTATTCACAGTTTTAGTGCAGAAATCCTCATCCACCACATAGTGATAAGAAAGTCTTTTTTTTTTAGGCCGAGGGAGTAGGACAAGGTATTTCATTCCAAGAAATACTCACCTTTCAATACTATATCTTTGGACCCCTAAACGTGATACAATTCTTGGATATGCCGGTTCCTCACGATGTTTGCCTTCGCCGTCGAGATCGTGCTCAATGTGTAGGTATGTAAAATTTTTGAAAAACACATTGGTACATGCCTTCACCATGAGTTGAACCCGAGCCTCACGCTGTAAGGCAGATTCACTAACTAACCCCATGGCTCTTTTTTATCTATTTCACATTTTCGAATTTGCGATAAGGCACGTAATTTAAGTCACATAAAGAAATAACTCAAGGATTGATTCAAAAGACAGTAACTTTTTATGACCTATTGAATATTACTATACTAGGATTTAGACCACATATTTTCAATTGGTTTCTACGGCTTTCCATGTTCGCGCCACACAGTAGATTAATACACTATGTGAAACAAATCTAACCGTATTTTCTTATTTTCTTTTTGGGGTACTTTTAACACCTACAAAAATTTTTTTTTAACGTTATTAGTAACAAAGTATTGTTCAAATTGGTATCTTAGAGAATGAATCGCGAGGGACTAGTTTTAAAAGAGTATTAATGTTAAGAGTATTAAAACATATTTCATCACGATTTCTGTTTACACATTTTGCTCCATCGATGTAAGAACTAGTAATAGAAAAACACAGTTCCCATCCCTACGCTCTTATAATTATAGGTTATCGTCGCGCACGATTTCACAGGCTTCTTGCCACTTCTTTCTAGCAAAGCCGTCATAATTAGTCTAAAGGTATATTCGAAAGCAGACCCTATCATAAAGGAGTACAAGCCAAAATGCAGTGTGGACAAAAAGTGGCAGTTTTCAATGACACTTTGGCAATGTGGAGTGTTATTCACATGGTGCCGAAGCGACGGATTTTTCACTGATATTTTGCACCGACATTTTCTTTTTTCGCCGTATTTCGTTGCAGAAGTATGCGAAGTGCTTCTCCACAAACAGAGTTGGAGAGGATTTTATTAAATCATACATCATTATTTATTAATTAATGAAGTTTTTGACTGCTCTATCGTATTAAAAAAACAACGTTTAGAAAGAAATTCAAGGAAATGCTCAGTAAAATACCATCGTTAAAATTAAAACACTAATATTATATCATTTAAAAAAAACAGCGTAATATTAAATAATTCATGATCTTGTAAAGTTGTTACTTACTCTGAGTTGTGTCAGCGAGTTAATTACAAATCTGAAACAAAAATATATCATTAATTTAAACTCTTGTTAAATTTTCATTAAAATTTAATTCTCGAGGGTAGGAAATATCATAATTCATTTTCCAGGACGTGGGCTCAGAGCTTCTGTTGAGTTATTTTCGTATGTACGGAATTTCGAAGATACTAGAAATTCAACATAATTTTATGGTCTTATGTCGGTCGGTCTGGGTTGGTACAATGTGTAAACGATTTATACTTTTCACTAGCATCATGGTGAAGTAACACATCGTGAGGAAACACGCTAGCCCCAGAATGGATAACCCACCATTATTTTCTAAATCCCTAATGGGCCATTTACACGAGGGCAGTCCAGTAAGACAATCCAGTAAGACTGCATACAAAAAATACTTAAGGACAATCCATTCCACTGTCCTCAAGTTTTTTTTGTATGCAGTCTTACTGAATTGTCTTACTGGACTGCCCTCGTGTAAATGGCCCATTACAGTTGAAAGTAGATTTGATATAAAGAGACTCGTTTTTTTTTTATCATTTTGTCAAAGCTGCAGGTATACCAACGCAACGTTTAGCAATTATAGACAAATACAAAACAAAAATACTTTTTCTCAATTGTAGTAGTGTAGATGTGATTTCAGTGCACTTTTTAACCAATTTAATAAAAAGGAGGAGGTTATCAATTGGACTGTTTTTTTTTAATGTTTTTTTCCTCTGAACTTTCGACTGGGTGAACTGATTTTGATGATTCTTCTTTTATTAAAAAGCTGGTGCTTCCAGTGGTAGTCCCAGTTTAATTTCGTCCAGTTCTGACAATGTCACGAGAAAACAATATAAGTCTTAAATTTGCATTAAGTATGTGCGCGACAAATGGAAGAATAACTCAATATCACGTCAACCGATTTCGATAATTATATTTATTTAACCGATTTCGAAAAGGAAAAGGTTTTTAATTCGACTGTATTTACTTTTTTGATTTAGCCACGTATAAATGTTGGTATCAGTTCAAGTAGACGCAGCCAGTCAGTATGATTTAGTATGTAATTATCTACCCTTAGTGATCCAAGAGTCCATCCAACGAAAATCTTTCTTTGTTGGCAATCGTTCTTTTCAAGTAAATAATAGAAAACGCGGCGATAATGAGAAATGAGCATAATGATCATTATTCCGACCCACGGTTTAAGGGCTTCCCAAACCGGCTCAGTCATCTTCAGGGTGTAATAAAGTGAGCTCTCAAGCCTGTATTGTTGCACCCTGTACCCGCAGCGATTCTCAAAGTTTTTTACATACCCGCATAACTATATTTTTTACTTAAGATTCATACTTACATTACCTAAGCACCCATAAAAAAACGCATGCGCACGCCTTTTATCCCCGAGGGGGTAGGCAGAGGTACCTATTCAATTTCTGGAAGTACCCACTTCTCACGAGATATTCTTTTGACCCCTAAACGTGATAGGTGGTGATCCCATCCCGGGACCGGGTCTTTAACACATTACATACTATTATAACTACGTTTGAAACTTGCTAGTGTGAACTGAGCATTAAAAAACTACTCAAGTTTTCAGGGTTTTTTTTTCAGCTACAGTATTAAACTTGGTAGTGTGCACTGAGTATCACTTAACTACTCAAGTTTTAACCAGGGAGTATTAAAAGTATAAAAATATATTTCATTTCTCAGAACCAATTCTGGGGTTTAACTGTCGAGCTACTGATAAATATGTACATCACCGTTGTCTCAATGGGATCCATCCATATGAATTTCACCAGAAACCTAAAAGTCAGTAAATTTTAAGTTTTCATATACATAGATTATAGCCCATACTTTCTCATGTATGAGGAAAGACCCTTAGCTTAGCAGTAGGCTGTTACGGGTTGACGATGATATACATAAAGATGTAAAACTATAATATTTATATATTAATTATTCTTAGAATAACCTAGTCAATAAACTATGAATAAGTTATTTAAAAAACTAAAACTATTTTATCGCTTTTAAAGATTTTTGTCAATGCCTACTGCCTGGATTTTTTAGTAGTTTTCTTTAGTAGCTGGCTGCTTCTGAGTCCTGTTAATTCATTTGGTAGTGACCATGCCTTGTTCGTGTGCCTGAGTATGTCTGTTAGTTTTGTGTCTATTTGTTTAAAATTAATTTAAGTATGTTTATAGTGGTTTAGGAATCGTTAACCCCATCTATTAATTTACTTTATAACCTCTAATAAGAATACTTCCGTCGCCATTGCGATCCGAGTTTGAGAACAGCTGACGCGGAAGGCGTTGTTATTTATTAGGGAGGTGGCTGAGTGGTCGGAGATGAGAGGCTCATGACTCAGCTAGTGCTCGGGTTCGGTATGCGGGATCGTCCAGGGTTTGGTGAATCGTTTTAAAAGTCTCAAGCTGTTTTACTTCAATGATAATGGTATAAGCTGTCGATATAACCGTACAGTCCGGGTGTTTAGAAAGTCAGACAGATTTTTCCGTTCAATCATAATTAAGCTAAGCTCTATCAGAAATGTTACCAGGCCGGTTATTGCACACTTTGTTTATATGAACTCCGAAGGGGCACGGAAACAAATTTTCAAAATATAAAATTTTAAAATAGGTAACAACTTATAAATCTTACAAATATTAAATCAAGAAGCATTTGTTTCTCTTTAATTGAAATTTGTCACAAAAAAAGCGTATAGTGGCACATTCCACGTAATCTATACTAATATTATAAAGAGGAGGAAAGATTTGTATTTTTGAATGTTTGTTACGAATAACCTCAAAAACTACTTAACAGATTTTAAAAATTCTTACACCAATGGAAAGCTAATATAAAATGAAATAAATAAATACTCTCACGCCTTTTATCCCCGAGGGGGTAGGCAGAGGTATTCCATTACTGGATATACCCAAATTTCACCAGATATATTGAACCCCTAAACGTGATAGGTGGTGAGCGTAAACGTGATAGCTAAAATATCTCTGAGTAAAATATGCAATATTTTATTCCCGTATTCCCACGGGAACGGGAACTAAGCGGGTGAAACCGCGCCGAGCCGCTAGTAATTAAATTTTTTGGACCATAAACGTGATAGGTGGTGAGCCAATAACTAATGGATTGCATTTCAAATGAAATAGGTAGCTATTACAACATTCAAAGTGCTCCAACCCACGACCTTGCATCCCACAGTATTATATCCACTGAAAAAGCTGTAAACGGGTTGGAACCGGCTGAAACAAATAGCCTCGTTGCGAGCACCGTTATAAATACAGAAGCGAGCGACTCTTGCATAATTAGCTTATATTAGCTGCGGTAACGGCGCCGATTAACATAAATAATTATAGGTACTCACACTTGACTCTTAGTGAGTGTTAGTGCCAGATTACCATTAGCCATGTAGCACGAGATAGTTAATTCTACGACCTCCTTACATACATACACACATAACCTCACACCTATTTCTCATTAGGGTAGAGAAAATAAAAAGCAGTGATAGCCTTACGGTTAAAGAGCCGGCCGAAAATCAGTGAGGCTCGGGTTCGAATCCTGGCATGTACGGATGAGTTTTTCAAAAACTTACTTACATATTTATCACTAGCTCGACGGTGAAGGAAAACATCGTGAGGAAACCCGCACGTCTCAGAATTAATTCTGAGACATATTATGTCAATAGACCCAGTCCGGCTATGGGCTCACCGTCTATCACGTTTAGGGGTCCAATATATCTCCGGACATGTGGGTATATCCAGTAATGGAATACCTCTGCCTACCGCCTCGGGGATAAAAGGTGTGAGATTATTATATATATTTTTTTTATGTAGAGAAAATAGACTGCCACTTGCTACGAACCTGGCAGATCTCTCGTGCTTCATCCACATTCATCAAACGACTCATGCATGCTCGTCGGTTTCGGGTACTCTTTATGTGTACATACGCCTAGGTCGTCCTCTATCGACTCGCCCATTCATAACACCCTTGTATATTTGTCTTGTTAAGAGTCTTCCATCCTTACCTGGTTATAATTTTAAGGTTTCCGTACCCACAGGACCATTGGGACAACATAACTAAGCCTCCCCTGTCCGTCCGTCCGTTCATCCGTCCGTCTGTCCGTCACTGTATCTAGGTAGACAGTTGAAATTTTCACAGAAAGTGTTGCCTATTGCCACTGTTATTGTTATACAATGAATAGTAAGAATCTATTGCCACTATTAATTACAATGAATATTAAGAAAATATGTAAACAATTTGGGGACGCCCAAACAATACACTTTTTAAAACCTTCTTTAAACCGGTGAAACTTGGGAAGAAACAAGGTAGCCCCTTCGACTACTAGGTACCTAGTTATTGGTAGCCCGAACCCTATAAGTACTATATTTTAATATGCAGTATGGTCATCTGGGAGATAGGACGATATTGTAGGTATCATATTACTTATTAGTAACAATTAAAAATCAATTGTGTCTATGATTCTTGGTTTGAGAGGTTAAACGAGCAATTCTTGTTCTTGTACTAGGTATATTTCGGATAAATAGGAAACGGCTCAAACGATCTTAAATAAAGTTTGTTTACAGATACAGTTTTGCATTTTAACTTCATCTGCATACTTGTATTTCCTGTAAATAGGCAATTTAACAAAAACAAAGAATATACGGCCTCATACCGGTAGATGGCGTGGTTTCAGAACGAGCGCCACTTGGTCTCCCAAGTACTGTGTAACTTAATGCCTATGATATCAGATGATATTAAGAAAATCCATATTATTTCAATAATATGTTAATATTGTTATGTTGATCGTGTTGTAAATGATATAAATTACTCAAACAACTTGACTTACCCCAGTGTGCCCGCAGTGAGTCAGGCTTAATTTCCTGAATCATAAATATTGCTCTGTAAATTAAGCTATTAATGTTTCAGCCGGATTGTGGATGCAATCGCTTCCATCCTGATTATGATATTGACTAGCAACCGCCCGTTACGTTGTTTACGTTATTATTATTAACAGCGACTTAAGTAATCACCCTGTAGTGTACTGTATTGTAAAGAAAAATACTGTTTCTGTATTTCCCTATCTGGAGATACAAAAAATATATGATGCTTGCTCAGTTAGATGGAAAGTGTTGGTAGTTAACTACTAAGTTAGTTCCTGTGGGAATATGGAGATGAAATATAACCTATGTGTTATTCTGATGTATAAGCTACATAACTGTAAGGTTTCATCAAAATCCGTTCTGTAGTTTTTGCGTGAAAGAGGAACAAACATCCATACATAGTAAGATTAATAATGACCTTGAGACGAAAGTCCGCATCGAAAGAAATGCTAATCTGATTATTTACTTTTTAAAAAAGGACTTTTTAACAGACTTCAAAAAAGGAGAGAGTCTGAAACGATTTCGAAAAAAGTTTGTTGGACTGCTATACCTCAAAGGTGGTCCCATATAAGTTTTGTAATCTGATGAAGAGCTTCAGGTGCAGAACGGAACTCCTCAACGGACATAGCAAATGACTCGCTATCAGCGTAATAGGTTTAGTTACAGTAGGTAATGGATATAGAATATGCAAATAATAGTCTTTTATTGCTATTGGTTGAAGTCGGTTTGCATTTTTTGTGTAAAATTTAGATTATCCTCCAAATATTACTAAATAAAAAAAATAAAAAAAACATCTCACGCCTTTTATCCCCGAGGGGGTAGGCAGAGCTATTCCATTTCTGGACATACCCTCTTTTCACGAGAATATTCGAACCCCTAAACGTGATAGGTGAGCCAATCGCCGGACCACACAGCCTTAGAATAACTCCGCTTCCCCACCACACTAGCAATCCGCGCTTACTGGTAGTGTCATCTGAGACCTGAGGGTTTCCTCACGATGTTTTCCTTCACCGTCGAGCTAATGATGAATAGGTAAGAACATACATACATACAGCTCACGCCTTCTTCCCACAGGGGTAGGCAGAGACGATGGATCGCCACTTTGCCCGATCTTTGCACACTTTCCTCGCTTCCTTCACATTCATAAGCCTTTTCATGCACGCTTTTTTATTCTTTGCACTCTTGACCCCAGCTTTTTGAAGGACGTCACTAATTTGATCCGTGAACGTCCTTCTGGGGCGTCCTCTTGCCTAGTATCCTTCAACATTTGCACCATAAATCTCTTTCGTTACTCTTCTTTCATCCATTCGTTCTAAATGACCAAACCAGCTTAACATACCCTTTTCTATCCTTGTCACTACATCTTCTTTCAAACCACAATTCTCTCGTATATCCGCATTCCTCACTCTATCACACAATTTTACTCCACACATTAAGCTCTAAGACCAGTCATCACAGACACAATAGATTTTTAATTGTGTCTCGGTTCCAATTGGAACCGGCGGTTCTTTACAAATTAAGAAAGTTTTAAAAAACTCATTGGTGCAGGTCAGGATTGGTACATCACTGATTATCATCATGAGAAGCGGGCTCTTTAACCGTAAGGCTATCACTGCTCTTATTAATATTACTACTCAATATTATTTTGTTTCTTAGTATCTGTTAACACAAATTACAAGAGATAAAAAATATTATAGACATTCCTAACCATATTATAATCTCTGACCTGGCTAAGAGTGAAACAAAATACTTTAGTTTATACTTGTATACATGTACCCAGTTATTAGTAGATTGTATAGTTTAAGAGACTGCGTTCCTTAACATAACCAATAATGTTATTACCAGAAAATGATGTTAAATATGTTGCATCCGTTGACGAACATCTGAGTTCACTTACACTGAACGGCCTCTTAAAAACCTCACCACTGCTCGTCAACGAAAGTGTCAACATAAATATTTTTTAATTTCTAACTCGTAGGTACTCGTACATACGAGTAGGAGGACAGGCCAAACCAGGATATTATTTTTGACCTATTTTGCTTCACTTTTATAAAGATGCCAACGTGTGCCCAGCGTTTCCAAAGATATATTGAAGTAAGGATGAGTTATATTCATACTGCCCGCGTTTGAAAATTGATTCGCTACGAGTTTTTACAACATGTCCATAATTACTTCTTAGCGTATTTATAGGATACAACAATGACGGTGAAAGATGATACGGAACGAATAATAAAGAAAGATTCAGCTATCTGTCAAGAGTTGCGCTTGAAATACGACTTGAAATACAATGCGACTAAATAAAATATGGTTAATTAACTACATTTGTTGGCCTCGTTTTCCTCGCTCTAATAACATATCTACGTCTTTTTATATATAATATCTTTGAGCGTTTCCACTTTATAATATTTATTCCAAATCTTGTTAGTATTGATAATTTAACTATGTAATTTTACCGTTTGTTCTCACTACTTCGATTCATTAGTTCGATCGTTGACCTAGTGAGTAAAATGTCACCAAATCTAGTTAGTGAAATTATAACTAAGATTGTCCCGCGATATTTTATGAAATTGAGAAGATTGACAAAAGTTCGTGCAATTATAACGTAGTGACATTATAATATCATATCTTTTACAATAACACTGCGCACACTAATTTGTTTAGCTGTAAACTGGCGCACACATTCTAAAAAGTTTGCCATCGCTCTCCTGGACTAGGTAGCAGGCCCAACGGCTTATATTACTCGGGATATATCATGCGGAATAAGCCTCGGTTTCGAGCACTAAATAACAACATATAAAACAGACACCCATAAGGGGTTGCTCGACGGTACAAATTGAGCAACATATTACTATTCACATGTGAAGGAGCGGAGATGGAATGCGCTTTCAAAGTGGAGATGGAAGAATATAGATCTTTCGCTACGCTAGATAAAAGTGTGGGGCCGTGATCCAACGCTTGATGTTAGACAGTTGTAATTGGAAAGACTGCTGTGAGAACTGTTACTTTGATACCAAAGAGATTAAAATATAATAAGGCATAGAGGGGACAAAGCGAGGAAAATTTGAAGTCAAAAGTTATTCCAAGTGGAATAAGTCTAGTACAATTTCGACCGAATGACAGCTCGCGTTCATACTGACATGACAAGGACATGACGCTTAGGCTATAAAGTTTTGTATGAAAATATTCCCAATGCCCCCTCTATGCCCTATTATATTTAAATCTCTTTGTTTGATACCTAGCGCGGTCAATGGTCATCCTATCCACACTAATCTACACTAATATTATAAAGATAAAGATTTGTATGTTTGTAACGAATAAACTCAAAAACTACTGGACCGATTTTAAAAATAGTTTCACCAATTGAAAGCTACATTATCAGGCAGTTACATAGATTGTTTTATCCCCGTATGCTTATATACATATTTTACATTTTATTTTATTAGTTTTTTAAGGGTTTCGTACCCAAAAGGGTGCCAACGGGACCCAATTACTAAAGCTGTCCGTCAGTCACGTGGTCAGTGTCAGTCCATCTGCCCGTCTGTCTGTCAGTGGACTGTATCATCATCACTTATCATCATTGTTATCGTTCAAGAGCCGCAATAGTTGGACAGTTGAAAATTTTAGTTTTTTTTAAACATGTATTTGTAAATATTGTACGGGCGGTACGGAACTCTTAGTTTGTGTGCGAGTCCGACTCACACTTGGCCGGTTTTGTTGTTTATGTAATAGAACGCAGTTTATGTTACCATTTGTTATTGTACCAGATAGTCCAAGATGTTCTGCGGTTGTACTGGCCTACAATTGGTATAAGGGAATATATTCTGTAAGCCATGCGTTAGCCAATGCGGCCTCATGCGGGATTAGCTGCTCTGTGCATGCGAGATTGCATTTGACTACGGCTGACTGCAAGCGTTATTGCATTTCGGGGCGCTTAGTGTAAATTACATATTAACTCGTGAAGTTTTCGGGATTACATTTTAATTTCATTTTGTGTTTTTATTTTACATTTTGGAGTATGAATTTTTAAATGGTGATGAAGTAAATTATTTATTACTTTATCACCATTTCAATTGTTCACGCTTTTGTCCGCGAGAAGGTCGGCAGAGGCATACAATTAACACCTAAGCTCTGGAGTGGGGTGCAGTAACACGTGCCTAAGAAGTTCTGGGGAATGCGGGTTTCCTCGACGTTTTCTTTCACCGTCAGTGAAAAATATGAATTTTTCTCACCAGGGATCGAACTCAGGCGCCATGCAAGAGAGGGCATAAAATGAATATTAATAAAATACAAAGGCAATTTCCCACAAATATAAGCCGACGTACTTTTCTGACCAATTCAAACACAGACATGAGTACACAAATGTGACCGCTTACCGTATGTCACAAAACTGACAGATCTCGCCACTGCTTTGTCAATCAAATTTTTTCATATTCCGGCCTGAGAGTCCGCAGCTAACTACATTCGCCTTTTTTAAATGTAACATTTTTGATATAAAATTTTTTTACTGAGGTTTTAGAATCGTATTCTCATAAAGATCACTAAAGGTGTCGCGAAGACCGCGTTGGTCAAATATAGTCAACTAGCGGTTCTGCGCGGTTTCACCGTAGTTTCCGTTCCCGTGCGGTAATACCGGAATAAAATAACGGCCGTGCCGCTTTTTGCTCGACTTGGCGGGGGCACTGCCGTGCCCCCAGATAGTCTATGTTACTCAGGGATATTCTAGCTTTCCATTGGTAAAAGAGTTTTTAAAATCGGTCCAGTAGTTTTTGAGTTTATTCGTAACAAAGATACAAACATACAAATCTTTCCTCTTTATAATATTAGTTTTATTATAGCCAATATCCGAGTACATGCGCCAGAATGTGTAAAAGGTTTTAGACTTTTTTATTCTGAGGACGTAATGTTTTTCGGGTATGTCTTTTTTTTTGTAATTTAGTTGTAACCTCCTTTAGCCTAAATAGTTTTACAAATTGTCAAGTACGAGTCGTCAGATTCTTCTCTACCTCCCGAGTGTGATAACCTACATTTTTACTCTACTTCACTAGAAGAAGAGTTAATGATTTAAGTATTTTTTAATGCCACTAAAATTCCGTCGTCTTTTTTAGATATAAAAAAAGGTACTCTTTTAAATAAAATTTTCTTTTAATTAATATTTTGGTAGTTCGTATTACAGTTTTGATTTTGCTTGTGCGACCGGGAGTGGAACTAGTTAAAATAGTAATAAAACGTGCGTCCAAACAAATCACATGTAGTTACGCAGAGGCACAGGCCAGAATTGTACGTTTTGAGCACCGTCCAAAAGTGCACTTAGGGGAGTAGCCATAGTGCAGAACTATAAACATCCCCTATGTGCGTCGGCAAGCTAAACAGTTGTAACTTACATTCTGCGGTTTTTTAATTAACAGTTCGTTTTAAGGCTAATTAAGTCCTATACAGAGATTGCGTAGAATTTACACTATTAATAAAAATTATAATAAATATGCTCATGATTTTATGCCCAAGGGGTTTGGCAGAGGTATTCTATTCGTGGAAATACTCACAATAAAATATATGTTTTAAATTAAAATCATAATTTTTTGAATAAGCAAATGTTTCATATTCGATAAAGGCTTTATCATTATTGGTTGTTTTGTGGTTTACACACTGCGGAACAATGTTTAAAATGTGGTTCTATTTGTGGCTTTTCCTAGTGTAGCCATGTGGTTTGTCAGTAAATTTTGTGGATGTGAAATCATTGTTAAATTAAGAGATTTTCATTCCTGAAAATACCTGCATTTTACCTATAAAAGTAAACGTGATTGCCAGAGTACAGATGCCTCAGAATTAATTCCAAGAGCCACGGGTTTTCTCACGATGTTTTCCTTCACCATTGAGCTAGTTTTAAATAATATACATTATTTACCCGACTTGATAAGGATAAGGTATATCTTTTTATTTAAAACTAGCAGGCCATGCGGCATTGACCGTTCCAGTGGGAAAGAGACATAGTTGTGTGAACTTTTATGGAGATCGTGATCTTAGATTTTTATATATTATCTCTTCGTATAGCTGCCAAATCTATTATTTTCCGTTCCGTTCTCCGTTCTCCTAGATCTACATCTACACTAATATTATAAGAGAGGTTTATTTTATTATTGTACGTTTGTAAGGAATAAACTCGAAAATATCTGTACCGATTTTTTTTTAAAAATTCACCAATGGAAAGCTTACTTTTTTGGGAATATTATGACAGCTATGGGTTATAAATGGTGTAACAACTACACTTTGCTTTATTTATGTAAATTAAGAATTTGAAGCTTGCAGGTCTTACAGGTCTTCAGTTCGCTTATTTGCACAATCCTATTGCGCACTAATATACAGCCCAAAACACAAAAGGATTCCCTTTAGCTATCCATTAATCGTTTCATTGCAACTGAACAAATTCAATGATTTTCATGCCGGTTTCAGCACACAAAGGTTGAACTTTTAGAAATACCTGCAAAATTTCAATAGGACGTAAATTGTAATCAGATCAAATTGAAAAACTAATTTTATTTGATTCCACTTTTACAAATATTACAAAATCATCACAATTGAAAATGTTATTTTAATACTAGCGGCTATCTAGCGGTATTTTCCCGCCCTGATCCTGTTCTTCCCCGTTCCCGTGGGAAATTCCTAAAAATCCCTTCTTAGTCCTCACTTGCGTCACCGCAGGAACCTTTATTAAAAATTTTATGGTTTTAGACTCAGCCGTTTCGGCTGTGCGTTGATGGATCAGTCAGTCAGTTCCTTCTTTTATCTTTTATTATAATATTATATAGAAAATAGATAGAATATTCTAAAGGGGAATTCATTGATGAATATCAATAAATAAGTAACTACCAAGTCTTTTGATGATCATATGCCTACCGCAAACAAAAAACAAACGTAAAACGCCTAACGTGTGCCTACTATACAGGTTTTGTTAAAATTATAGCTGAATTTGATTTTTAAAACATGGGTTACAACGTTTTACCTCAGTGCCGTGATATTCGTTGTTTACGAGCACCTAGATTAATTATTTCAGCCCACAGAAATACGTTAAGGTAGAATAGCCCCAAGTCATTAACCCTGCCTAGAAATCATTATCCTAGATAGCAGCTAAACAAAGTATTTTTACTCGGCTGCGTCAAAAGGATGGTCATATTTTTGTGTGTATCTACGTCTTAAAGATGGAATCTCAGAAGCAGAATGTAAAAAATCATATGAAATTTAATTTACAAAATTATACGTCGAATATGTTTCACCTAGTCTGCTATTCGTACATTTGTAATTGCGGTTGTTCGAATTTTATTGCACTTTTAATTTTATGTCTGTGAATTTTAATTAACTTAAGGATTTATGTCTGTGAATTTTCACAGGTGCCTATCACTACTAAGTAGTATCTTAACCTCTAAAAGCAAGCATCCGAGACACAATAGATTTTTAATTGTGTCTCGGTTCCAATTGGATTTAGGATCCAATCCAGATTAATCTGTAAAGAACCGCGGGTTCCAATATGCTTAAAACGTAAAGTAAAGTTTAGTACAAGCGATTCATAAAATACAAATACTTAGCGATGCCTAATTGCCTAAGTCGCAGCGCCCATAGAAGCAACACAATATGTTAATCGTCAGTTACTTGTAAACAAATTGCGGTTGACTCAGTACATTTCAACAGATGTTAATTTTAATTAGGAAAACATTGAAAATGTGGTATTCTTTCCTACGTATTTCTGTTTGAGGTTGTTAGGAATTACGTACTCATAATTCAGATTAAGACGAAATTATGATGGAATGTTTTGTGTTAAGATTAAGATCCTTAAATACAATTATGCAAATAATTGGATTAGCTTAGATACTTTCCCGGTATTTTGGGAATTTATATATAACCAATACAGGTAGGAATAAAAAGACAGGTTGAAGAGAAAGTTTCTAAATATCTGACCAGCGGTTCTGCGCGGTTTCACCCTCGTCGTTCCCGTTCCCAAAGGAAATACGGGAATAAAATATCTCCTAATGTTACTCGGCGATACTCATAGCTTTCATATTATTTCATGCTAGATATAGCTTTCAATTGGTGAAAAAACTTTTATCGGTCCACTAGTTTTTGAGCTTATTCGTAACAAACATACAAAAATACAAATCTTTCCTCTTTATAGTAATAGATAGCAAATTTTACCTATAAATAGCCATCAAGAAGATTACAACAATCAGTGCGCAGTGTCTGCTTGCGTAATTGACAAAACCGTGCTAAAGCAATACTAGCTTGTGTACGGGTCCATGGTCGGTATTCTCGTACGACTTTCCAAAGTAGTTAAGGCGAGTTACCTGTTACCTTCGCCACTTCATGTCGACATATACCCTAGAAATTTCTGGAATGCCTTTGTGTCCGCATCTCTTTGAAGCGTCTACGGAAAACTTATTATCAACATAACATGAACCAAAATTACAAAGATATTAAAGTAAGGATGAGTTATATTCATACTGCTTGCGTTTGAAAATTGATCCCCTACGAGTGTGCTCCAACATGTACATACTTACTTCTTAGCGTATTTATAGGATACAGCAATGACGGGGAAAGATGATACGGAACGAATAATAAAGAAAGAGAGAGCTATCTGTTAAGAGTTGCGCTTAAAATACGACTTGAAATACAATGCGACTAAATAAAATGTGGTTAATTAACTACATTTGTCGGCCTCATTTTCCGTGCTCTAGTAACATATCTACGTCTTTCTATATATAATATCTTTGCCAAAATTACATATTTTCTGCAGCACTGACGTAAATACGTATGCATTAAGAAAGTCTAGAGCCTAGCTCCTATAATTAGAGTAAAATAGAATCATATACAACGCGTCACACAATAAGCCCAATTCGTCACATAAAGAGGAAAGATTTGTATTTTTGTATGTTTGTATTTTTGTTACGAATAACTACTAGCCTAAGATCCGACCACAAAAAAATGTAGGGATCGAGTATAAGCTCTGCCGTGTCAGGCCAATCTCGCCTAACTTGAAAAACATAGTTTTGAGATAATCGACTTCGAAGTTTTTTACACATTTATGTGTGTATCATTTGTATTAACATGTTTAGAGACTAGATTTTTATTGAAAGGGGTTCTAATAAGCGTCAAGAATATGGGGCCTTAGTAATTATTTCTTAATTGTATGTATTTAATGTTTAAATCGAGATAAAAGAGTTAGGCTTAACCACTGTTTCATACAAACGTGGCCACGCGCTGTCTATTAACTTAAGTTAGAAGAGTTGTGCATAACTACTAACCACGCACCTCTTATAGGATCTATCTATGATAATTAAAGTTGTATGAGATAGGTCATAGGTACCGTTTAACAGGTATTTTTTTATTTATTTGATGAAATTTATTTATATAAAGAATGGTTAAGTAAATAAAAATGTGTTACTAGATTATAGTTTTTAATGTTTATTGTAACATATTCGGAAGACTAGTCAAATACCTAGTAACTTTAGGTAGTTTCAACGAACTAAACACAATTAATTTCTATATAGTAATAATATTATCTAGCCTCAGATAATATAATAATATAATTTGAAGTCTTTAGAAAAGTTCAAACATATAATACGATACAACCAAGTAATTATAAAAAAAAACCGCAAGCAAAATCAAATGCAACATAAATTTACCATCTTCGTTAAATTACAGGTAGAAAAAAAAATATTTTTATTACTTTAAAAGGACTAGGTAGTTGTAATATTTCTCAATTTATTATAATTATCTTTATACTGTATGATGAAAAAAAATATATAAGGTCCCAGAAAAGTACGCACACTGATGCTATGTAGTAACAATGCCAAATGAATTTATTACACTTACCTTAATAAGTAGTGTAATCACCATATTTTTTCAGACAGTAAAAAAACAGGCGGTATTAGTAATATACTAATTAATAATTATCCTCAGATATTAATATTAAGACAGACTTTAGAAAAAGTAAAATAAAAGTTATTACGATACAAACTAGAAGTAATCTATATATATAAAGAGAGAAGTCCTGACTCCTGATTGACTGACTCATCAACGCCCAGCCTAAACCCTTGGACCTAGAAATCAGATTTTTTTACAGCTATTGTTTTCAAGACGTACACTAGGAAGGAATTTTCGAAATTCAACCCTAAAGGGGGTGAAAATTAAAAGTTTGTATGGAAAAACCTTCATTTTTTGGTGTATCAATTCGAAACTTTGTAAAAATACTCCTCAAATCAAACAACAAGACATTTATTTCTGGACTTTCCAAAAAACCTCCCTTAAACAGGGGGTTGGAGTTTGTATGGAGACGTGTTTTCTTTGTTTAGTCTATTAAGTTGAAACTTGGTAAGCGATTGTAAAGCGATTGAGCAAAATCGGGGGTCGACAGTTCGTCCAGTCACTTGGGAGGAGCCACCTGACGAAGCTGACCAAACCCAATGGGGATATAGTCGTTTCAAGGCCGGAGATTCTCTCGGAAGTAGAAAACTTCTACGGCCAAATATAAGCATCGTACGCGTCTCGACCTGATCCCGAAAATGAGGATTCCAGAGCCACCTTAACCGTCATTACACAGTAGACCTGCCAGATATCAGCCAAGACGAAATCGAGGCGGCTCTTAAACAACCTAAAAATGGAAAAGCCACTGGTGAGGACGGGATTACAACCGAGCTCCTGAAAGCGGGAGAAAGTCCTGTACTGAAAGAGCTTCGGGAGCTCTTCAACTCTGTCCTGTTCTCTGGAAGAACTCCAGAAGCTTAGCGAAGGAGTGTGGTCGTTCTTTTCTTTAAGAAGGGTAATAAGACCCTTTTAAAGAACTACAGACCCATGTCGCTCCTAAGCACGTATATAAGTTGTTTTCAAGAGTCGATATGAACCGTCTAGCGCGAAGACTCGACCGGCACCAGCCACCGGAGCAGGCCGGGTTCCGAGGAGGATACAGCACCATCGACCACATCCACACAGTGCGACAAATTATACAAAAGACAGAAGAGTATAATCAACCCCTATGTCTTGCGTTTGTGGACTATGAGAAGGCGTTTGATCTATCGAAACCTGGTCTGTTTTAGAATCTCTGCAGCGATGACAAGTCGACTGGAGATATATCCAAGTGCTGAGATGTCTTTATGAAAACACGAGAATGAACGTTCCAACGCAGGATCGGCGAACTAAACATATCCCCCTGCGTTGAGAGGTGAGACAAGGGGACGTAATTTCCCCGAAATTGTTCTCAAACGCATTGGAGGATATGGTCTTTAAGACGCTGGACTGGGAGGGACGCGGCATTAACATCAACGGCGAGTATATCTCACACTTGAGATTTGCAGACGACATCATCATACTGGATGAATCCCTGCATGACTTACAGCAGATGCTGGACGACCTAGTTCATTCTTCTGAACGCATTGGTCTCCGGATGAACTTGGACAAAACCAAAGTTATGTTCAACGATCATTTTACTCCGGGACCGATAGCTGTCAATGGTGGTACTCTCGAGGTTGTTCGAGAATACGTTTACCTCGGGAAAACTCTGCAGTTTGGTAAGAACAACTTTGAGAGGGAGGCTAACAGGAGGATTCAGCTGGGCTGGGCAGCGTTCGGGAAGCTTCGTCGAGTCTTTTCTGCCCGTATTCCACAGAGCCTAAAGACGAAGGTCTTCAACCAATGCGTCCTGCCTGTTATGACGTACGGAGCCGAAACGTGGACACTCACGTGGTCCATAAATTCAAGGTCGCTCAGCGAGCTACTGAACGGGCTATGCTTGGTGACTCTTTGAGGGATCGAATCCGAAACGAGGTGATCCAGCAGAGAACCAAAGTTGTGGACATAGCTCGTAGAATAAGCAAGCTGAAGTGGTAATGGGCTGGCCATATCAGCCGTAGAACAGACGACCCTTGGGGTAGACATGTTCTGGAGTGGAGACCGCGAATCGGCAAGCGTAAGGTAGGACGCTCTCAAGCTAGGTGGAGCGACGATCTTCGCAGGGTGGCTGGTAGCAGCTGGATGAGAGTTGCTGAGAATCGTGCTGAATGGCGTGCAATTGGAGAGGCGTATGTCCAGCAGTGAACTGCTGGCTGATGAATGATGATGAAGTTGAAACTTAGCACAAATACTCTTAGAAATAAATGATGAGAAAAGTGTTGTTGGATTTTTCTAAAATCATCCCCAAAAAGGGAGAAAGTATCAATTGAAAACTTTGTAAAAATACTCTTCAAAACAAACAACGAGACACGTATTTCTGGATTTTCTAAAAACACCCCTAAGGGTTGAAACAGGGGGTTTTAGTTTGTATGGAGACGTGTTGTTTTTTACGTCGGTCAACTTGAAACTTGGCTCAAAAACTCTTAGAAATAAATGATGAGACAAGTGTTTTTGGATTTTTCCAAAATCATCCTCTAAAGGGGTGAAAGTTAAAGTTGAAGTTGGTATGGAGAAGTTTTGTGTTTTTTTAGAAGTGTGTGCGTCTCAATAAAAAGTCCACTTTTTTTGAGAATTCACTATGGTTTTTTGAGGAATTTTTTTTGTTATCATGAGCACATGCATACCCTTTGGTATCAAGAACTAATATAAAAATCATAAACCAGAGATGTCCTACCATTTACAATAAGTAACAGAAGAAGTGCTTTTTCTGAAATTAGTTTGTTCAGTATCGCCTACTCGTTCTCTAATCGCCTACTTCATTGATTTCAGCTATTTTTAATGTGTAATTTTTTCCGAAAAATGAATTACCATAGGTAACTGAATTTAGGGCTACCTATGGAAACCATACTGTTATCGCTCTTTATTTAAGAAATTTGGTTAGACAAAACTAAAGTACGAATGCCTCTCCTTTTTTTTATATTAGTATACTAATTGGGGTGTATGAGAAATCCTGTGACGCTTATTCTGTGACGCGTTGATTAGATTAGGGTGTTTTTAATAACAAAAATATAGCAATGCTAGCCCAGTGCTAGCTTCTCATTCGTGAGGCTCGGGTTCCAATCCTGGCATGTACAGTCAAGTTTTAGTAAGGATCTCTAATTCTTTTTCGTCAAATATATAGCCTATGTGACTCAGCGATAATGTAGCATTCTAATGGTGAAAGAATTTTTTAAATCGGTCCAGTAGTTTTTGAGTTTATTCATTATTTACATACAAAAATACAAACCTTTTTTTTTACAATATTAGTGTAGGTAGATAGATAGTGTAGATTATCCTACTTCATATATTTTCGAAAAGCAAAAGAAATAACAAATTCCACGTGGACAAAGTCGCGGGCATCAGCTAATTATTTAAGTATAAAAAAAACAATAAAAAAATACCACATTCATTTAACATCTTCATTAACTATTTAGGTAATATCCGGCTATTCGAAGTGGCAGTGGTCACGCGTATCTATTGTAACTCAAGTTAACAGATATACTTACGCATTACAAAATTATGAAGAGAGTCAAGCACAACTATGTCAACTTTAGTTAAACGAGTTAGGCATGACTCAGTCAATCAAAAATCAAGTTGAACGAGTTTGCCAACGCCAATATCTCAGAAAATAATAAAGATATTTAAACAATTGTTTTTGTCTGATGATTATCATCGAATATAAAGTCGTTTTACACTGGCTAGGCGTAACTCGATTATTTTAAGTTAAACGAGATTGGCCTGACACGGCAGAGCAGCTACAAACCAAATTTTTGCGCATATTTATGATCAGGAGAATATATATCTTTATACATAAAGCGGCAATATACTTAGAGTCTTTATGCATATTGCCGTGAAGTGGGCGGTATTTTATGTAAAAAAACAAGTGAATGAAATTTCGTCCCAAAAATCAAGATTTTTTTTTATTAAAAATACTTGCGGCCATATTTCGATACCGGGCACCCTTATAGATATATATTCTCCTGATCATAAATATGCGGAAAAATTTGGTTTGTAGCTTATAATCGATCCCTACACTTTTTTGCGGCCGGATCTCGTACTATACTGGAACGATTTTAAAAATTATTTCATTAATGGCGTAACATAGGCTATATGTAATTCCCGTATTCAAACGAGAACATGAAACAGAACCGCTAGTTAATATTAAAAAAAAATAGGGTGCTTTCCATAGGTAGACCTAAATTCAGTCATGCTAATTTATTTTCAGAAAAAAATTACATCTATTATTAAAAATAAAGGGTGTCCCAAAAGTAAAGAGACTTTTCTCAAAATCAAACTGACTACGGAGAAAGATTTAAAAAGGTAAATAAATGGTTGTCATGGTAACCATAGATAACATATTTATCAAAATAGGCGGGTTTAACATTTCTTTTGCATGTTTTTCAAAATGAAGCGATCTGAAGAAGAATTATTCAGTACTATTTGTGTTATTATTGTTCAGTACTATTTGTGTCATGGGAAATCTGAGACAATACGTCATTTTATTCAAGAAGGAGCAAGAAGAACTAGTCTGTACAGAATAATTAAACGTTACGAAGAAACGGAAGAGACTAATTTCAAAAAGATTCCGGGAAGACCACGTACAGTATCTACATCTAGAAATATAAACAAAGTAAAAAAGATTTTTGAACAGGCGTCTTCAACATCGGTGAGAGTTGCGGCAGATAAATTGAAAATTTCTAAGTCCAGTGTATCTAGAATTAAATATAATAATGTAGGCTTGAAGGCTTTTGTAAAATTAGCTGCCCCCAAATATGTCAAAGACCAGGAGGCGAGTGCAAAGCGAGGGTGCCGTAAAGTTTACGAAAAAACTTTGAAAAAAAATCTTATAAATGATGATGAGACATACGTACCGGTTGACCCGAGCGACGTTTCTTGGAAACAATATTTCCACGCAACCAGTCGTGACGTTGTGGATTATAGCGAAAAAATCGTACCAAACTCTAAGTTTTTAAAAAAAATACCTTGTTTGGCAAGCTATTGATGAAAACGGCAATGTTTCCAAACCCTATTATCGTACAGGTTCTATGAACTCCCAGATTTAGAGAGTGCATTATCAAACGTCTAATACCTTTTATAGACAAGCATTATCAGCGAGAAGATGTTTTGTTTTGGCCGGATTTAGCTTCATGCCATTATGAGTTTCAAGTTACTCAGTATTTACAGACTGCGGGTGTTGAGTTCATAACTCGACAAAACAATGCCCCGAACGTTCCTTAAGCTCGAGGTATCGAAATGTTTTGGGCCCTGTGTAAAAAAGTGTATAAAAATACACAGATATACCACAAACGTTAACATCCTTCAAACACCGATGGACTAGATTGGCCAAAAGAGTAGCTGCTTCATCTGGAAAAGCGGTCATGAAGCGTGCTGCTATTAATATAAGAAAAATTGGATACAAAGGTATCGCTGGAGCAAATTTAATATAGACATTAAAAATAAATTACTTTTACTTTCATTTGCATACCAAGTTTATATGATATCGGATTATTTTTAATTAAATATTGGTAAAATTATTTTGTCTCTTTACTTCTGGGACACCCCAGTAGCTGAAATCGATTAAGTAGTCGATACTAAACAAACCAATTTCATGAATTGCGCTTATTCTGTTACATATTGCATGTATGGAATTTAAATTCACGTTGAGTATAGTTAACACTTTTATTATACGTTTCGGGGCGGAATCGGTGATAGCCAAGCCAAGTCGAAAATTAAAAAAAATACAGTACGGAGCACAGCGTAAAACTTTTCGGTACATTTTCAAACGATCCAGTTATCTCAGGAGTCCTATATAGAAGTCGGTTCCACTGCCATTTTATGTGGAAACTGTTGTTTTACTAATAGAAACAAATGACGGTAATTATATTATGACAATACCTTCCACGCACACAAACAAATAATTTCACACAATGGAATTCTGGCTCTTCGTATATACAAACATTACCCTCCTTTTGGCAGTCAGAGAAAAACAAAAAAAACTACTTCAAACAGGAAACTAAAAAAGTAAAAAATCATTAGTCTCCACTATATGATTTTCGAAGATTCCTCTCGATTCCTCTGGGAAGCCATCATCAGATCCTGGTTTCCTTATCATAGTACCACCATATATCATATTTGGGATATCACCTTTCCAGAAAAAAGGAGAATTATCAACATCGGTTCTTAAACAACGAAGTTATCCGCGAACATACATAAAAATATATATGTATATACGGTCGTATTGAGAAACCTCTTCCTTTTTTGAAGTCGGTTTAAAAATAGGTACACGAAACCGAACGAATTTAGCTCTTATTTTATTTTACTCTTTTCAAGCGACTCATGTAAACTCTGTCACGTAAAGATGCTTGGTAACTAAACGCAACGCCAGCTAACCCCAAAACACTAGAACCTGAACAGTCTCCTAAATTCAAACTAATAGCTAATAGTCATTGAGCGGGAAGTTGTTCAGAAAGAAATAAAATCCACATGTGGACGGCGGTAATGAGGTTAATAGCCACTTTGTCGATCCTTTTCAAACGTTCGGGGGCGGCAACTCGTAGGGGGCGCAAGTCGGAAGAAAGGGCGATTATAAAAGTACACAATAATCTTAAAATCTAAGTACAGTTTTTCATATTGTAGTGTTTACATACGTTTTTATATCCATTTTAGCTATGTAGGTACTTTAAATAATATTTTTTACTAATGTATTCAATATAGGAGATTGATTGTATTTTCACAAAAAATTGTATCAATAGTTAATACAAGAAAAGTAATTATTGTATAAATTATTTAACTTCATCTAAGTTCCTAGATATCAGGATAAATGGCGAACTTAATGCCTAAAGGTTCTACCGCTTAACGGTCAAGTTAAGCCGATATATTAAAATAATAAGAGTCTTCTTTTTATGTATTAATGCGGTGCAAAATCATTATTTTACTAGGACATGTTCCATTTAAAAATTTAAATTTTTACAAAATTTATTTAACTAAAGACTGACCCAAAAACAGCAGCGTTCCCCAGTTTATTCAGTCAGTATTTTGAATACATTTCTATAGATCCCTCTTCTAAGCGCTCAATTACTATAGCACAATAATCCCCAAATGTGAAAGAGGGCCGAATTCCCTAATACTTTGTTCTTTCATTATACCTTCCCTTTGTCTTTGCATTCGTTAGTGACGTAATGATTGGGGGCGAATTACAGGCCGGTGGCCTAATGGAAAAAGGAAACGTCTCTCATTTACTTTCAGTAATACTTTTCAAGCCAACAACCCAAGTCTATTCGATAATAACCTAAAAGTTGACTGAGTGCATTACAGAATTCAATTTAAGTGCGAATCTTCACTTAATCACAGTATTAATAAATAGTACTAGCGTACAGTATGGCCACTCCCTGCCTCCCGCTAAAAGTGCCTCCACCCCGCGCTTGGTAACCTCACAGTCACCGGCTAGCTAGGACGAGACGACGACGCGGTGCGCAGAGCATGGTATGCGTTCTCACACAAGCATGGTACGCGTTCACCTACACGAGCTTAGACTGTGTGCGTAGCAGCACCGCGTTTGTTTCATACATTTTATCGCTTGTGTCCAAGGTGTGACTTGAAGTCTGTCAGAAAGAGATGCCGTGTAACAAGTGCGACCGAATATCTAAAGTGCTGCAAAATTTTATATCTTTGCTTCTACCTAGGTGACTACAGCTATGTCAATGTAATTGTTTATTCTCAACCAGTCAGATAACATTTGAGTGAGAAGTATGCATCTTGCCCCTGCTTGCCCGGATCGAAATTTGCTTACCTTCAGCCCTCAGAATATTTATTGTACTTACCTGGATTACACCTTGTATTTTGACTTTAACAAAGTCAAAATACAAGTCATGAGTTTGTGAAAAACGTCTTTGATCAATATAATTTTATTCTAAAAGTAATGTCTTTAAATCTGTTTATCCGATGGGCACTGTCCCACATGGTTCCTCTTTGGAGGAAATTTTCTATCTGTAATTATTGTAAATGAATGTATATTTTCTTTGTAAATAAATGTTATATAATTTATCCGATCGCTTACAACTTGAAAAATACTCGATGGACTATGATTTTTGCCGTATATAGAGTAGGCATTTATTTCATAGGACGTTTATTGCAGAACAGGGCTTTGTCTTCCAGAGCTGCTGATAGAAAAGTTTGTGTCCAGCGGCTTTTCTCGCCTTTTACCAGGGCCCCAATTCCACTAAATGTCTACGGTTATAGTTGAACGACAATGACATGTCAATGGTCAGTCAATGGTGTTATTTGAATACGAAAAGTGCTAAATAACACCATTGACTGACCATTGACATGTCATTGTCATCCAACTATAACCGTAGACATTTAGTAGAATTGGCCCCCAGTAAATATGTGCACATTGTAAGTGGTCTTCCTAATCCGCTTGGCTGTTGATGATCGTATTCGTTTGATCTTTACTTTAGATTTCATCTTGTAACAAAATATCGATCATATATCTCTCTGCATTTTTAAACTTGGCACTGTCTGCTGCGTTATCAACATTGCTTGTACTTACTTGCGCCTATACGCTGTATATTTTACAAGCTTTTATTGTAAACAATGTACTCGTGTGTGTTCGGGTGTAATCTTGCAACTCAATTTTGACGCAGATATCTTCAACCGATTGAGCTGAAATTTTGTATACACGTTTATTATATTTTTATTTATTTATTTAACTTCATGCATACATGGCGAACTTTATGCCTAAAGCATTATCTACCAGTCAACCATCAGAGCTATGTCGGTGACTTTAGTTCTTCAGCGAATCTTCTAGTTCCGGATTCTATCGCACAGAGAACTCCGAGCATACTCGTAGCTGTTAGCCTAACTCCCCTTAAAACAGTCCTCAACCTCCTAGTCAGTCGTGATTAGGAGGTAAAACCTGTATATGAACAAAAAAAAAGCAGTGATTGCATTACGGTTAAAGAGTCTGCTTCACATGATGAAAATCAGTGAGGCTCGGGTTAGAATCCGGGCATGTACCAATTAATTTTTCAAAACTTACGTACATATTTATCACTAGCTGGACGGTGAAGGAAAACATCCTGAGGAAGCCCGCAGGTCCCAGAATGAATTCTGAGACATGTGTAAACAGACCCGGTTCGGCGATGGGCTCAGCACCTATATCACGTTTAGGGGTCCAAAGAATATCTGGTGAAAAGTGGGTATATCCAGAAATGGTATACCTCTGCCTACCCCCTCGGCAATAAAAGAGAGATTATTTATTATTTTTTTATTTTATCAAAACAAAAAATCTCTTTTCAATTACACCACACCAGAACGCAAATGACAACAGTCTAACTTCAGGACTGGTTCTGTAATTTAACGATATTGACGATTCTCTCAGATAAAAGCTCACGATCGCTCTTTTTACTTATCGGGAAAAATATTGACTACACACACGACTAGGCTCTCACAATGATCGTGCACGGGATATTATTATGTTGCCGTTCTGTTGGAAAAAATTCGGGAATTTACAGGCTGTTAAAAGATACCATAAATATTTTGGTTGGCAGAAATTGAGTAACAATCTATAAAATAAGTATAGCTAACATTGATTTCTTTTATCTTCCGCAAGATACGAGTAAATTAGATGGTGAGACACAATTAACACACCGTTTTTTATATCTCTAGGTGGTTTAACCAGGTGGGTTACCAAGGGTAACATATAAACACCCAGATAAAAGACCTACAAACACCCGCAACCTCTGACTCAGAAGGCAGAGTCGCTGTAAACTGAGCCACCAGCCCCGGCATTTTAAAATTGTTTTATTCATCTACAAGCGGTTCGCGCCCCACGTAGTTCCCGTTCCCGTGGGAATACGGGGATAAAATATAGTCTATGTGTCATTCTGATGTATAACGTATACAACTGGAAACTTTCATCAAAATCCGTTTAGTAGTTTTTGCGTGAAAGAGGAACAAACATCCATACATCCGCACAAACTTTCGCAATTATAATATTAGTAGGATTTGATCTGATTTTTTGTATTGAATAGACTCGGAAACTACTAGACCAAAGAGATTTAAATATAATAGGGCATAGAGGGGGCATTGGGAATATTTTCATACAAAACTTTGAAGCCTAAGCGTCATGTCCTTGTCATGTCAGATAGTATGAACGCGAGCTGTCATTCGGTCGAAATTGTACTAGACTTATTCCACTTGGAATAACTTTTGACTTCAAATTTTCCTCGCTTTGTCCCCTCTATGCCTTATTAAATATTTTAATCTCTTTGTACTGGACCAATTTTAAAATCTAACAATTACTACGGTGAAAGAACAACCAGGTATCTAACGCCTAAGATATGTAATAAGATTCCATATTTAAGAGAAAATCACATTAGTTGTAAAAAAACGCTAAAACATAATCTGAAGAACGTTTTCCTCGATTATAATTATATGGTCTGACAGACAGACTGACAATTGACACATTTTTTCTTTGAGAATTTTACTAAGCATAAGTAATCAAGTACATATTGTTATAAATAAGTGAATAACTAGATAAGTGTAGGGTTCTATGGCAAATTATAAACAAAAGAAAAGAGCGTTATTCTCGCCGACAAACTGCATTGCAGTTTGGCGAGTGTAATTTAAAATTGTATTATTATTTGTAAAAGGAGTAATAAATAAAAAAATAAAAAATCTTATTATCGAAATCATCATCTAACAAAGAATTTGAAACAGCAAGACTACGATGGTAAAGTTTTGCGGTTCACAAACGCGATGTTTTGTTTCTTTACATCGTGAATATTGTGTTTTCTTTCTCCCATCTAGAAAGTTCCACATCTAACTTTAAACGGTTTTCGCATGTTCACGGCTCTTTGAAGAGTATCGAATTTCGTTCATCTCGTGAAATAAATTTTTCCATACGATAGAACATGAATAGGACTGTTATACACCATGAAATTTGAGTTCTGGAAAATATGAAAATGAGCTCTGTATTATAGAGCATAAAAACTTAATCTCCAAAATCAAGACTTAAACTTATTTGAATGTTACTACAACTTTAAAAGGATTTTGCATAGGCTATATTTTATCCCCGTATTCCCACAAGAACGGGAACTACGCGGGTGAAACCGAGGGGCGCTGCTAGTATACAATATGTAACAGAATAAAAGCTCAAAAAAAATCCTAAAACTAGTTTAGTCAGTAGATATTGACTACTTAATCGATTTCAGCATATTTTTAATATGTGTTAAATTTTCCCGAAAAATGAATTAGTCCTACTGAATTTAGTGCTATGAAAATCGTACCATTATTGCTCTTTATTTAAGAAAATTGGTTAGACACAACTAAATTACGAATTCATAATATTTTTTTTGTATTAATATGGGGTGTATGAGGAATTGCGCTTATTCTGTTACGCGTTGTATAGATTGGCAAGATTCGGAAAGACTATACAAATGACAGATTTTATAGTTTGTTTTAAGGACTTAATTATCAATATTTTTATCATTTGCAGCAATTTTGTGACCAATGTAAGTCTCAAATGTTAAATGGTAACCGAATGTTATTGAAGATGTCGGATATTGAAAGCGACGAGTGAAAATACTATTCTATAGCGTTTCGTTGAGTGAGTGACTCCCCCTACTCCCACCTCAAAGGTCGGCAACGCAGTTGTGACTCTTGAGTTGCAGGTGTCCATCGGCGACGGACGTCACTTACCATCAGGTGACCCGTCTGCTCGTTTGCCCCCTTTTTTATCATAAAAAAAAACGTAGGTAGTACCTATGAGTCAGCATTCTTTGTCGGGATTTAAAAAGGTAATTTAACCTCGTCCTAATAGACTTGGTGCGGCGAACTGACTCTATAAAGACCTCTTAATTGTAGATTTCATTAGTGGTCAGAATTTCCCAATTGAGTTTCACAAAATGAGGTGCTACTTCGATTTTAGGGGTTTTAAACAAAGCGTCATTTGCGGCTTATACACATTTTAATCAGGCGCATTCGGTGAAATGGGTATTCGTGGACGATATAGATAGACTCATTACGGTTTCATTTGTTTGTGTTTATTTCAAAACCAATTGTGCCAAAAGTTTAAGCATGACATTAGTTATTAAACCACCAAAACAATACTGTGTAAAAGCCACTGAAAAGGAACCAAAGTATATTACCTCCTTTTTGGTGCAGTCAGGTAACAATGTAGCCTACAATCCTGTCATAAAGACAAGTCTAAAGACATATCTAACTTCAAAATACGTCAAACCGTAAAAGGTTACCTATTAAGGGTTCTGCGCAATTTCACCCGCGTGTTCCCGCTCCCGTGGGAATACGGGAACTAAATGTAGCCTATGTTACTCTGGGATATTCTAGCTTTTATTTGGTGAAAGAATTTTTCAAATCGGTTCAGTAGTTTTTGAGTTTATTCGTATCAAACATACAAAAGTACAAATCTTTCTTCTTTATAATATTAATATAGAAGTATAGATATTCACACAAGGAACTTAAACAGATAGTCTCACGAATTTTCTTATCCGCTGCATTCAAACTTTATCTCCCAAACGAAATGTTGATATGCAAATTCGCTGCTACCCGGTTACACTTACTTTCTATGAATAATGTTTGAATTTCAGCGTATGTTAATGTACTTTTTGGGCGGTATAATGGATTGTACTCCACCAGAAAAGTTAAAGCGGTCGGAAAATTTCTTTTGTGGCTACTTTTTCTGCCGTGAAATATGTAGGAGTTAATACTCCTCGTAATAGCGTATTTTTCGCTGCATAGAAAAATTGTTCCGAGTGTGTTTTACTGCAATGTTCAGATGAAATGCAAGGGCTAACTTTAATATCCTAAATTTAGTTGTCTTCTCATCCCTAAGAGCAATGAAATAGTATTATAAAGTGTAGATACGTTAAACGCTTATCAAACAACTAAAAGCTACAAGCACCAAAAAACAAAAGATTTATATTATAATAGATAGTATTTTGTACAGACAATAAAAACTTACAAAGGTAATTACAAAATTATATAATGTATATTACTAGATGCTAAAATAACAAATACATATTATAATCGTATATTAGTAAAGGCATTTTTGTTAAGAATAGTCTACACAAACCGTGAGTCAATGAAATTATCATAGAAACTTTAGTCCATCCTAAAGGTCATTTACTGTTCCTTATTCCATATGTATTTAAAAAATCCAAGCGACGACGGTCCCATTTAAAGGCATTACAGACATGCCCGGACCCAAAATATGGCACCATTATATTATGGTAATGTAATCCTGGAATACGCGTTTACGAACAGCTACATGTACTTTATGAGCGACGTAGTATGTTTTGTAGCTATTGCTATGAATATAACATAAGCCGATTGGACTGGAATCAAATCTCTAGCGTGTCCTTGGGGTACGACACGAAAAGTATATTTTATGAGATTTTACCTAAAACTAACAGAGCAGGAAAAATGAGAATGTTACTTTTACAGCAATTTCGCAAGCTTGGAAATAAAAACTTAAGGATATATTCGAATTGTTACAAAAATAAATAATCAGTGACATAACTAAGACACAGCAAGTTTTTAAAATTAACATTTCTTTCTCTATATTCTTACGTTAAATCTATTAGGTTTCTTCATGACTCTTTCATTCACTGTCGAGCTAAAATAGTAACTTGAGTATTTTATTGAAAAACTTATTGTTGAGAGCAGTGATAGCCCGGACGGTTAAAGAGCCGGCCAAAAATCAGTAAGGCTCGGGTTCGAATCCTGGCATGTACCAATGAGTTTTTCAAAAACTTACGTATTTATCACTAGCTCGGCGGTGAAGGAAAACATCGTGAGGAAACCCGCAGGTCTCAGAATTAATTCTGAGACATGTGTAAACAGACCCGGTCCGGCGATGAGCTCACCACCTATCACGTTTAGGGGTCCAATATATCTCGTGAAATGTGGGTATATCCAGTAATGGAATACCTCTGCCTACCCCCTCGGGGATAAAAAAGGCGTGAGATTATATAATATATTATTATATTAATTATTGGTACATCAAAAATCGAATCACCCTCCTAGTTGCTTGCATGAAGGAAAACATTTCAGGGCTAGACTTGTGTATATTTTTTAGTATTACTAACAATAGTACTGCGGCAATACAGTATTTCTTACCACAAAGAAACAAAAATGTAATTGAACACCAGCAACGCAATCTTCCGTCCAGCACTTATTACATTTACGCCGTTTCGTCCCGACATCTCATATCCTATCTAATTTATTTCCTACACTATCTCAGCCGTTTTATCACAAAACGCTACCCTAAGTGGTTTGCGAATGAAATTTAGCGGCCGACCTCATTGGTCCGTATCGATTGTCGGTAAAGATGAGAGAGATGCTGATAACACAGTTTTTTATTGTAAATACTAATGGCGGGTAGCGGCTATTTGCATTTTACTTCAGCATTTTAAGAGGAATGCGGATATACCTACGAGAGAAGTGTGGTTTGAAAGAAAACGCTGTGACAAGGATAGAAAAGGGTATGTTAAGCTGGTTTAGTCATTTAGAACGTATTGATGAAAGAAGAGTGACGAAAAAGATTTATGGTGCGAATGTTGAAGGATACATTAAGGCAAAAGGACACCCCAGAAGGACGTTCACGGATCAAATTAGTGACGTCCTTCAAAAAGCTGGGGTCTCGAGTCCGAAGAATGAAAAGCGTGCTGCCTACCCCTGTGGGAAGAAGGTATGAGCTATATGTATGTATGTATTTTAAGAATAATGTTCTCTTTCGAGATTGAATTGGGGTTACGGCCTTTCTCATGAAGCAAACTGCTATTTTCCTGGTGAATATTAATAATATCGGTTCAGCGGTTTAGTTGTGAAACGGTAATTAAAACAGATAGTTTCGAGTCATATTAGCAAAAACATGGATCGATAGTGCTGTTAAGAACACAATTATACCTACTGATTATAAGAAACTACTTATAGGATTTTACAATAAGGTATTTTACTGCCTAGTTAAATGAGTAACTTTTTATGAGATGTCAAAACGAAAACGTGCTATGGAATATGTACTGAGTACGGACTTTGTGACGACATTTTTAGTATTCAATTGCATCACTGTTTGGTTTTTTCCTTTCATTTTAGAAAATGAATATAATTGTGAAATAAAAATTGAAACGTATTCTAAGAGGTGTTTTGGGATAAGCTTTTTATTTATTGTTTCGGGCAATTTAATTTCGATACTAAATACCCTATTATGGACTACCGAAACAGGGATATTGTAATTTCAATATAATAATTTCCACTATTAATCTTGTAACAACAGACATTTCGGATCATTCAATTTATTTAACCATGCACCTGAATCAAGCTTAATTCAATTAATTAAATTAAGCTGTGATTGCGACCCACAAGCCCGAAACATGGTGGATTTTACTTTACAGAAATTATATTTAAATTCTGCGTCGCTTAAGCTGGCACCACAACCTAATTTATTACAGAGTGAAGCCAAAACACGGGATTGAGTCACGTACTCATCGCCAATTTGAATTATTTAAATCTTTTAGCAACTCATAATTATTTAAGCTAAATAGTTAGGGAGGCGAGGTAGCTAAATGGCGTAATTCAACGGCGCCGTCGAGACCTATCAAAATCGAAAGATAAAATAATTTCGAAAAGAAAAGCTAATATGGTAAAAACCATTTTAGCGGTGGGCTGGCGTGTACTATTTTTCAAAAATGTAAAAAAAAACAGTTACTTGGGCATTCTCGAGCGCGTCAGATATTCATACTACGTATGCCCCAAGTGCCTCTGATAACAACGGTATACTAATCTGCCGGTTTGCGTGGTGGGGGTAGGCATAAAAAGTAGTCAAAAATGCAAAAAAAAAAAAACTCGTGCGCGTCAGATTTTCGGAAGGAGTGTTAAGTAGGCCCCAAGGAAGCTCCCTTTAAAAAAACTGACGATTTGGGCGTGACGATAAGTTACGATGAATGTTTGAAAATGCAAAAAAAAATAGTTCTTTTGCAATACTCGAGCGTGTCAGATTTTCATAGGGGAGGTTTATCTTGGTATCCTGAAAGCATATTTTCTTAATCTGACAAAAATGTTGGTGGGTTCTCTTAATCTGACCGAAAAAGGTTTTTTGGTTTATTTTTTTCCTTTCTTTCTCCTTGATAAAACGGGGAATTATATATATATTAAGGTGTACCGAAAATTCCCTTCTACCGCTTTTTTCCCCACCATCAATGTTGCGAAAGAAAGGAAAATTACTGATGGGACGGCATATTTCCGCGAAGCGCTCAGTCTGTATTACATGTTTATGGCAAATTCCTCTTTTTTGCTTCAATTCTTCACTTCGTTTTGCTTACGAGTTACGGTACGTCCAAAAAACAATTTGAGGATCAACAGGCTATTGAATAATATACATACATGGAACTGTACATGTTAATAAAACTTTTGTATACAGATACGCGTAACTTTTTCCGAGTCCACGAAAATTGTAGAGAAGCTTCAGAAAAAAAAAAATTTGAGATATAATAAAAGTTCAATAATTTAATCATCGTTATTTCATATCAATTTATTTTAAAAACCTGAGTTTTCGAGATATACTCAAAAAACCGGGAGTTTGAGTTTTTATAATGCTTCAAGTCAAAAAGTTTTAACTTTGGACAAAAATGTTAAGAGACATTTTTTGTGTAAAATAAAATTACCTTTTTTGTTTATTTAAACTTTTTTTGTGTAAAATGTATCATTCGCGACTTATATGCCGCAACGCGTTTTTGGAAGACGAAATGGCTCCTCCACACTTCCGGTCATGCGGAAACCGGCAGATTTTGTATTTTTAGTAAGTTTTAGATTATATTCTTCAAAATAAAAAATAAAAAAATCGCGCTCGAGAATGCCGGATTAACGTTTTTTTTTTACAAGTTCGCGACCCTATAACTTGGCGGCGTCAAGGACTTATCGTCAGATTAGTTAAATTTAGTCTTAAAACACTAAAATCAATCCCCAATATCTTAATCTGACGCGCTTGAGTATTTCAGACTATCGATTTTTTTTTACTAATCTGATCGTCTATCTTAGGCGCGCGTCACTACTTATAGAGCTAAATACTTGACAAGGTTGTTCTATTAGGTCTAAGGTATCTCTCATATCTTAAACTGCCACGCTCGAGTATTACCGAAAATTCCCCTATTCGCCTCCCTAACTAAAATATTTGATCGCTGTCCGTGTTGTTACAGTTGTGAATTCTAGCAACTAGTGTCTGACTGAACCATAGATTTAGAATGTTTTGACTGAACCGTCGGTTTCTTTTTCCGCTTCGGTCAACTTCGGCCAAAAATGTTTCTTCGTCAGTCAGCGCATCGGTTTCGGTTTCCGTTTCGGTCAACTTCGGCCAAAAAAATCCTTTCAAATCGTCAGCGCACGTCAAATTTGACAGAAGTTTTGGCCGACGCCGAAACTTCCTAACAAACGCCGAAACTAAACGAACTGTTCCGAATGCGTTCCAAAAGCGCGAAGAGTTATAATTTTCATTATTTGAAAGTATTACTTTTTGACAAGTTGCGAGTTAATTTGCATACGTACAGTAAAAATAAACTGTATTTTATTCACTTTTCGCCAACCTTGACCAGATTTTTTAGGGTTATTAAACTTTTTGTTTTGGCTTCGGTTTCAGCAACAATCAACCTTCGGTCTAACTCTACTGCCGCCACAACTCTACTCATGGGTATCACTAGAGATGGTTCATGAGTAGCACCCTCTTCTCTCCTTTACCTAGCCTGCTATTTATGAAATCTCAAATTGTGTAACTTTAATAGGGTTGACAGCATCGAAATTAAATTCCGAGTAGTCTTTTGTTAAAAAGGTTATCCCAAAACACCTTTAAACATATATTTCGGTTTTCAATGTACAATTACAGCAAATTCAAAATTAAAAAAACAATCAAAAAAAGTGTCGAAATTGAGTACTAGAAACTATACCGTCACTCTTTGCTATTTCAGAATATTTTCCATAGTAAAATTTCGTTTCGAAAGATCATAAAAGTAACTGATTTGACTAGGCAGGACACTGCCCTATTGTACTCGTATTTTCCAGTAGCAAGTATCAATAATGGCACGAAAAAACTAGTTGAAAACATATAGAAGTGGCGTGATTGTAAAATAACGATAGCAACCTAGAAAGTAGGTGAAAATACAATTAAAATAAAAAGAGTATGTGGGAGTGTTTTCGTAATAAAACATGGAAATAGTCCCAAAGGAAACAAGAGTGTCAGCAACCACTATGATTAATTAAATTAATTGTTACTGTTAAGTAATTTCTTTGTAATGGTGAGTGGATCATGCTAAAAGCAATACACACTTCTAGTCCTATATAAGCAGTGATAGGTTTGATCCCTAGAGAGGGAATGTTAGTTTCAGCATAAGTTTTGAAAGTCCTCAGTACATGTTTATCATTACTTCAACGATCAAACATACGTGATGAAAACCATAGACCTAAAATCGGATGATTGATTATCTATATATATAAAATGATAAACTGACTGACTGATTGAATGTATCAACTCACAGCTTAAACCGCTGGGTCTAGAGAATTGAAATTTTGCACATAGATAGCTTATACAATGTAGGCATCCACCAAGAAAGGATTTTCCAAAATTCAACCCTTAAGGGGGTGAAATAAACGTGCGTGAGCGAAACCGCGGGTAAAAGCTAGTGTGAAATAAAGTATTCGGATAAACAATTCTCGAATGCAGCAGTCGTACAACAGTTTCTTTGGCAAGTAGATGTTCAGACGATTTCACCCGCGGAAGTCCCGTTCCTGTGGGAAAATTATATACCTATAGTGCATGTTAATCCCAGAATATAGGCTTTCCATGATTTTAAAATCGGCCAAGTAGTTACGGAACCAATTAAATACAAATAAACAAACAAAAAATCTAATTTCCTTTTTTAAAATAAAAATAACAGTTGATCTCAATTCACGGATCGTGCCATTTTGTTTGCAAATTCAAATCGCTAAATTAAATGTTGTTTGATTTACCCAAATCCTATCAATTTAAATTTATAATTATACAGCATTTTTAGCAAATTTATAAAGCATTGTCATTCAATGTTTTGTGGTACAGGGACGCGAGGTTTCAAACTTTCGGTCTATCCATTTTGAAGTAGATGCGCGCCAAGCTCAAATAAAATAATAGAGCAGTGCAACTGCTTCACATGCTGGTGAGTCTTGGGTTCGAATCCTGGCATGTACCAATGAGTTTTTCAAAACTTAGGTACTACATAGACAGACATTCTGAGACATGTGTAAACAGACCAGCTCTGTCGATGGGCTCACCACCTATCACGTTTAGGGGTCGAATATTCTAGTGAAAAGTGGGTATATCCAGTAATGGAATACCTCTGCCTACCCCCTCGGTTATAAAAGAAGTGAGAAATAAAAATTACTGCGAAAATAGAATTTACTATTTCACCCAAAGGAGACGTTTCAGGAATGTATGGAGACTGGGCCTGCACCATGTACACCAGTTTTTTAGATACATATAAATAAAATAACTATAGTTTTAGTCATGATTTTGAACATATTTATCTAGTTTCGTTGCACAATAAACTTTAATTTTCATTAAACTGGCAACGCGACGACTGAAAAAAAAAATGGCGACCTGACCAGTGACTAATTCACAATAACATGGAAATTTGGTTTAAGGAGTTACAACTAGTATTATTTTAATATGATTCATGGACCATCATCAAAATAAAATTACTTTTGTGCAAGTTAAATATACGGAAACGATTTTTTTTTATATTTTTCTGATAATCACTACATTTTTCTATCTTTCACGCTGGTGTACAATGTGCAGGCCCAAGATCCATCTTGGGCCTGCACATTGTACACCAGTTCAACGTCTCCTTTTGCAAACCACTTAATACTCGTAACATAATTTATACCTTCTCCTTTATAATTTACTAGCGGTTCTGCGCGGTTTTACCCGCGTACTTCCCGTTCCAGTGGCATGCGGGAACAAAATATAGCCTATGTTACTCAGGGATATTCTAGCTTTTCATTGGTGAATGATTTTTTAAAATCTGTAAAGTAGTTTTTATATTTATTCGTAACGAAGATACAACATACAATAATAGAAATCTTTTCTCTTTATAATATTAAGTATAGAAGTGTAGACAAAAGTCATACCTTCATTTCTTATTAAATATTACCGAATTTTCATTTCATGGTTCAGTGTAGCCGTACGTATCTATTGAAGTACTCGACTCTAAAGAAATACTTGAGTAGGTACTGTATTCTGGATTCGAGTACTCAATTTGGACTCTTGACTCGGTTTCCACCTGGTTCGTTTTATGGTTTCGTACCAGTTGTTAAAAAATAATTTGAAGGTCTGTCTGACACTATGTTTTTTTTATTGTTTTTTTATTGCAATAGTTTTCGATTTATTATGAAATTTATATATAGATTTGTTTCTAAAAATACCATTCCCTTCACTTATCACTGACTTACTTTACAAAAAATGCTGAAATTTATAGGGTTAGTGGAGGCTTATTTAAATTGAAAATCAAATAATGATCAGAAAAATCATTTACATACCACAAATTAAATTGAACTTTGTGAAATGTGGGTATATACAGTAATGGAATACCTCTGCCTACCCCCTGGGGGATGAAAGGCGTGAGATTTTTTTTTTTTTTTTCATATGTGTAAACAGACCCGGTCCGGCGATGGGCTCACCACCTATCACGTTTAGGGGTCCAATATATCTCGTGAAATGTGGGTATATCCAGTAATGGAATACCTCTGCCTACCCCTTCGGGGATAAAAAAGGCGTGAGATTATATTATATTATTTTTTTTTATTTAAATTGAACTTTATGGCGTATTAAAATACCTATAGATATACATAAAGAAGGTACAGAACCCTCAATGCTCGAGTCCGTCTCGCACTTAACTGGTTCCATTTTAATGAGTACTGAAGAATTTGAGTACCTAAAACAGCTGACTCGGCACTTCACTGGTCGGTAGGCGTATTCTTAGTACCTAGTTAATATTATATTAAAAAGTCCGTAATAGTCCGTCTAGGGTCTAAGTTTAGGGGTCCAATAGATCTGGTGAAAAGTGGGTTATATCCAGTAATGGAAAAACGTTTGCCTACCCCCTCGGGGATAAAGATAGATTTTTTTATAGTCTGTAAGTTCAAAAATGGTAGCAACAAAATTATATGTACTTATACGTTTTAAATTAAAAATTATTGTAGCAACAAAATTCATAACGTTTAAAATTACGTTTGTGATATTCCCTAACATCCAATCAACTTTTCCATCCCAATTTCACATAACACGCAAATGGTTATGAATACGAGATTTTCTCTACGGGATTGTCCTATTGTGATTTACTTGGAACCTTGTGAATCACTGACTTAAAGAATGATAAAAAAAAAAATTTGAACATCTCTTGAAAATAAAATTACTTTAATATAAAATTTAAAAAATATACAGAAAGTAGACTGTCTTCTTTATAAAAAATAAACAACTTTAACGTCAAATATTGCATGTGGTAAAATATTTTTTTTTATTCTGACTAATGTTTTTTTTTCAAAAGGTGACTTTGGTAAAATTATACAAAGTGTTTTTTCTTTGAGTAGGTAGGTACTTGATAAATTTGCTACACAAAATTTCGTGTATATTCCAATTCGATGTTTATATTAGCTTTGCATTTTACTTTTTCAATATGACTAAGCTTTTTTTCCTAGATTTTACTGGAAAAAAAAACAAAGAACCTACTTATTTGTTGAATTCTGTTTTCTTCGACCTCTATAGAAAACGGCAGTTTCAAACTTAATATAAATGACTACACTTAGTATTACTGTCTCAAAAATATGGCTATAGTAATCTATAGTAATATTATAAAGAAGAAAGATTTGTATTTTTGTATGATTTTTACAAATAAACTCAAAAACTACTACACCTATTTTAAAAATTCACCAATGGAATGCTAGACGATCCCTGAGTAACATAGGCTTTATTTTATTCCCATATTCCCACGGGAAAGGAAACTACGCGGGTGAAGTCGCGCAGAACCGCTGGTATGATAATAGTCCTGTAAGCAACCCAACAATCAAACGATGAACTCAACACCGGCAGTCTGGCAGTGTGTATAAAAATATAATAGCAAAAACGTCTCGGCGCATCATCTAAAACGTCTGTCATTCCGGATTCCGTCTCATTTCGCGCACCGACGAGTTGTCCTTTGATTCCCTTCATTATCCCGAATATTCCAGAATATTCTTCCTCAACGCTGAAATGAGGAAGGATACCAAAAGAAGCCGTAACAAAAAGAATCATTTTTTGGAACGACTTAATTTTTGGGCCTCAAGTCAAAGTCAAGTCAAAGTCAAAAGTGTTTTATTCAATGTAGGGATATAAAAGTCCTCTTATCGAAAGTCATTGCGACTCCACCGCTTCGGTATGTAATAGTTGAGGAGAAGAAGCGACTTCAACCTCAAACTTGCACTTTTGGGAGGCATCCAAGGGTCCCAAATTTCCAATTGAAGGGACCGCTTCTTCCTCTAGCCGGTCTGGTAACAATTCTGCGAGATAATAGCTTATGTAGGTGCTGTTACCGCGTGCAACCGCGGGAACCCGCTGCTATACCGGATATTAGAAAAGCAAAATGGAAGCTATATACAACTATCCGCTCAGACCTACAAAACAAGAGTATTGGTTAACATTTGTAACTTGAGATATTATATATTCAACATTTGTAGATTTTCAGATACCTACCTATTTATTTATTATGGGCTACCACCCGAAGAAGCAAAAATATCAAACTTCAGATAAAAAAGAAAATTACTTTTTTATTAGAACATTCAAGGTGATGGAAATCTATATATACGTATAGTTTATGTATGTAAAAATCAACTGCCGTGGGTTAGTCGCCAAAACACTTAAATGACAAAAGATTTTGTCCCTTTCTGAGATAAAAAGTAGTATATGTGAAATTCTGATGTATAAGCCAAATTTTTGTACAGTTTCATCAAACTTACGTACCTACATATTTATCACTAGCTCGACGGTGAAGGACAACATCGTGAGGAAACGTGTAAATAGACCCGGTCCGGCGATGGGCTCACCACCTATCACGTTTAGGGGTCCAATATATCTCGTGAAAAGTGGGTATATCCAGTAATGGAATACCTCTGCCTACCCCCTCGGGGATAAAAGGCGTGAGATTATTATTTATTAGTATTATTTTATCAAAATCCGTTTAATAGTATTTGCGTGAAAAAACAATAAATATACATCCATCCTCCTTACAAACTTTCGTAGTTACAATGTTAGTAGGGTCTAAAATAAGATTTTGATGTTTATGTTACCTATTCTATAAATAATTTTAAAAAATAACGAGCGATGCTCGGTCGCCTAGCTGAAGACATAAAAATAAAAAATCTCACGCCTTTTATCAAGAGGGGTAGGCAGAGGAACTCAGTTTCTGGAAATACCCAGTTTTCATAAGTTTCTGGAAATACCTATATTCTTTGGACCCCTAAAACGTGACTAGACAAGTATACAACATGTAATAGAATAAGCGCAATTCCTGAAATTAGTTTGTTCAGTATCGACTACTTATTGGATTTCAGCTATTTTTAATGAAAAAAATTAACTATCGTAGCTGAATTTAGTGCTTTCTATGGAAATCGTGCTATTTTTAATCGATATTTAAGAAAATTAGACACAACTAAAGTTCGATTGCATCATATTTTTTTTATATTAATATACTAATTGGGGTGTATGAGGAATTGCGCTTTTTCTGTTACGCGTTGTATAACCTACCCGAATAAAAATTTCAGTGACCATTATTTCAGCGCATCATACTGTGTCTTCCAACAAAGCACTCGGTTCCCATCCATTATTTTCAGGGTTTCTATTTTACGCTGCAGTAATGTCCCATTTCTACGATATATCGGCTATTTCCTTCAGGAATGTCCTAAGAATCTGCTTAAATGAGGGGAGGGAATGAATTCTGATTTTCTCGGGCCATGTTATTGGAGCCATTTTTCTTGTCCTGCGAAATTGAATTATACTGCTTTAATAAAGACGTTTTTGAAATCACTACATAGTATAAAACAAAGTCGTTTTTTTCGTCCCTATATCCCTATGTCCCTATGTATGCTTAAATCTTTAAAACTACGCAACGGATTTTAATGCGGTTTTTTTTAATAGATAGAGTGATTCAAGAGGAAGGTTTTAGTATAAGCTTTGCACCCGTGCGAAGGTTCGCTAGTAACTGTATAAACTTTTCAGTGATAGCACTGTTGGGAGTGAGCTTGCTTCTCATACGAGAGGTCCGGGTTCGTAGCCTGGTACCAGACAGATTTTTTTTATTATTAAAAAAATGTAATAAGTTTTTCCTCAACCTATTAAAGTCATTCAAGAATTTGCTCAATAAGTTATTCTAGAAGACTTGCTATGCCTTAAATAAGTAAAAAACTGTTGTGTGCTCTTATATATTTTAGTTTTTAGTGATAAAGCCTACGCTTAAGCTATGTAGAGGCCCTGACAAAATTGCTGGATCAGCCACTGCCTGCCTACATTATCTTTTATTCTAACCTTGAACAAAACATACTTTTAGAAAACTCATTTACTATTTACAGATGCTGAAGAGAGAGCTATAGTATTCTCATGGTTAATATACCATAATAAAAGTACCAGGAAACTAGAACAGATTAATATTACTATAGTGTGAATAACTTAATAAATACTACGCAATTATGATGCATACTATACCGAGGGAATAATATTAAATCTGATTTATATTCCCTATAAAAGTTAAGGTGCGGTCTATGTGCGCTTGTTTTATGATGCTACATAAAAATAGTTTGAATCTTCACGTCCTTATTGCTTACACGTCGAGTACGTCAGTTATTAAGATACTAGCAGCGCCCCACGGTTTCACCCGCATAGTTCCCGATCCCGTGGGAATAAGGGGATATAATAGCCTATGTGTTATTCTAACGTATAATCTATATAGGTAACTGTAAAGTTTCATCAAAATCCGTTTTGTAATTTTTGCGGGAAAAAGGAACAAATATTCACATATCGATCCAAACAAACTTTCGCGTTTATAATATTAGTAGGATAATTCTGAGGTATGGGTATAAATCATTAGTATTTCAGTCAGAGGATGTGCACTGTAATAATAATAATAATAATATCAGGGTTTTTATTAACTCGTGATACGTATTGGAATCGGTTTCATTGCGACGTTAAACAGCAAATATGTATAGAGCACAATGAAATGTCAGATTTTTTTTCTTTTTTTTGTAAAGGGCTTTTGTCAAAGATATTAAAGTAAGGATGAGTTATATTCATACTGCTTGCGTTTGAAATTTGATCCCCTACGAGTGTGCTACAACATGTACATACTTACTTCTTAGCGTATTTATAGAATACAACAATGACGAGGAAAGATGATACGGAACGAATAATAAAGAAAAAAAGAGCTATCTGTTAAGAGTTGCGCTTAAAATACGACTTGAAATACAATGCGACTAAATAAAATGTGGTTAATTAACTACATTTGTCGGCTCCATTTTCCGTGTTCTAGTAACATATCTACGTCTTTCTATATATAATATCTTTGGGCTTTTGTCCTATTGGACATGTCAGTCCCGTTACACGAGAAATGTGATATGTAATACATTCAATTTCAGTTTGTATCACACTTACTCTCTGAAACTGTGACAGATTCAAAATTGAAATTGAGCCGGTTCCTTAAACAATCCGAATGGCTTTTTTAAAATTCTGACTCGAATGGCAAAAAGCGGGAAAATCACTAGGCACCTGTCAGTATCCAATAATAACAAATACTGAAATATTATTTATTTTATTTCTACTTCATGTACCTAAATGTACACATACATGTGGTAAGAAAAAAAAAATATTCCAGGTTGTGCCACTTTTAATGACTAAACTGTTACACCAAAGAGGCATTTAAATTGATTATAATGATGCAATTTTTAGGAGTAGGGAAAAAAGAGTACCTACAAAGACACGACAAAAGTACTTACTAAATTGTAAGCACTAAGAGTTACTTTTAGACGTTTTTTTAGAAATAATAGCATGTGCAATAATAGCAACGATAACGCTTGGTACCTAGAGCTATAAAATTTAAATTATATAGATTACTAGCGGTTCTGCGAGGTTTCACCTGCCTAGTTCTTGTTCCTGTGCAAATATGAGAATAGAACGTAGCCTATGTTACTCAGGGATATTTAAGATTTCCATTGGTGAAGGATTTTTTTTAATGGGTCCAATAGTTTTTGAGTTTATTCGTAACAAAGATACAAACATTACAAATCTTTCCTCTTTATAATATTAGTATAGATATAGAAGAAATATTTTTAGCACTTAATTAAAATTACCTTCAAATATTAACACGAAATATAGATTACCATTTATATTGTGTATTTAATTTACGTCGCCTTGGACTACTTTTAAAAGATTCGCCGTCTACGCACCGCACCTTGGCTATACCGCACGATACTTTCGCGCGCCTCTATTTATGAGTTGTCTACGATGTGGCATGCCTTCCGTGTTTATGCGAGCGAGTCACGTGATAGGCCTTCATAAACACGCCTACACCCCGTTATGGCTGATATGGGTTGACTTGTAAGTAATAGTTACGATTGATATGACTGCCTTGCGGCCCTGCGGCCCTAGTCCTTATTTTCCTTCACCAGTTTGCAGTAATAATAATAATCTTTTTTATTATTTATTTTTTTTATAAGAGAGCCTTCTCTCTTTTGCTGTCATTACCGATCGTTTCAGTGATACCGACCACATCGGAACCACCAGCTAGTAGGCCTGCCACATCGCATTGGTACCACAACGCAACTGCCTAAAGCCGCTGCGACACCATTCATACGTAATCATTTTTTGTATTATGGGGCAAACGAGCAGACGGGTCACCTGATGGTAAGTGACTATCGTCGCCCATGAACACCTGCAATTCAAGAGTCACAACTACGTTGCCGGCCTTTTAGGTGGGAGAAGGGGGTTGGGGGAGAGGAGGGAGGGACTACAAGAAAGCTATAATCTTGTAGTTACGTTCAGTTTATATCTATATCATGTATTTTTTCTATCATAAATAATAACATCGATTTCCTCTAGACAAAACATTATTATAATTTTGGGTATTTTCTTAAGATCCTATTTCCGACCTGACCTTTCTTGATACCCTGATCACTGAAATAGCAATAACATTAATTTTATTAGTAGAACTATTACTTGGATGACGCAGTGTCACCGCAACACAGTGTGTTACAGTTTTAATATTGCTATTTTTTACGAAACACTCATTGGGAGCACTTACGTAGAAATTATGTACTCATATTGCATGGACTTAAGTCAAAGAGATGGTGGATCGTAGAACTTCTAGACATGGTACCACACTTAAACTACAAAAACTAAAAGTTATTAAACTGTTGCATTTTCAGAGTATAATACGTAACACTTGGATAAACTATGTTTAAAACTACCTTATTAGGTTGTAACAACTGATTTAGACGTTCATATCTGCGACACGTGTGTTCGCCTCACGATTTACTATTTCGTGTAAAGATAAAATCGTCAAACCTATTGCTATAGCTTCCAAGGCAGTGGGATTCACATAAATATGTGTGTTCAATTGATTGTACTCGTATATTCGATTTACCCACATTAGCTGATGAAGCGAAATTCGATACCAAAGTACTTACGTCAATTTGTGCGTCCATTCTAGAATGTCTTAATAGAATTAGCTTTGCCGGTTTCCTGAACTATGGAGCTAAAGCTAATGAATCGTAAGACGCTTTAATTGAAATGTCAAATCATTCTTGTGTTTTTTCTATGCGACTGAATCAGAAGGTAATATAGGTGTGTAAGATTTATTGATTTGGCGCATCTTGTAGCCTAAACAGGGGGCCAATTCTACTAAATGTCAACGGTCTTAATTGGATGACTATGACATATCAACGGTTAGACAATGGTGTTATTTTGACACTTTTCAGAGCAAATAACACCATCGACTGACCATGCCATTGTCATTGTCATCCAACTGTAACCGTTGAAATTTAGTAGAATTGGCCCCCAGGTCGTTAGATTTTGTCTTAGTTGGGTAAGAGGGTTGGTAACGTCCTAAGAAAATAACATGGCAAACGTGTTCCATTGTGATTTTTAAAGATTTAGAATGCTCAAAAATTTTGAAGTACGAGGTATCGTTTGATTGATCCTCATCTCATGATCATCATCATTACCAGCCGGCAGACGTCCACTGTTGAATAAAGGCCTCCCTCATAGAAGGCCACAACGAGCGGCTACTTGCTGCTTGATCCTCACCTCTGGAGTGCCATATGCAACATTTTTACCAGACGGCACAAGAACCAAGAAAGGAAGGTAATGTTTCAATATTTTCAGTACCTTTGATGGATTTTGTTAGGCAATTGAATAAATAGTGACATCTCGGTTACGAATCCCGGTAAGGGCTACCAATGAGTAATGTAATGTATTTATCACTACCAAAATATCGCGAAGAAACCTGCAGGTCCTCAGAATTGATTCTGAGGAGTGTGTAACAGCACCATGGTCCGGCGATGGGCTCACCACATGTCACGTTCAGAGATCCAAAAAGTATAATGGCAACTCTCTCCGAGATAAATAAAATATATGTTTGTGTTTTTGTCTGTCCAATAATAAATTATTGTTTGTATAGTATTTTTAGGTATAACTTAGCCAGACTATGACTCACCTAAACCATACAGTTGGCACAGCTAGAAGCCGAAATACCCAATAATATGTTACTGTCAATAAGTTATATGGAAGGTGGCCGCAGCGAACATTCGAACGGTGAAAAATATAGCATCCGTTTGTATTTCCGTCTCTGAGTTATGTACAGCCAACCTCAATAATACTTAGACTTTACAACCTTGCTAACCTCCTCAGAAACTTGTGCACTCGGTAAGGAAAAAAAATAGTTTTTTCAACCGACTTCAAAAAAGGAGGAGGTTCTAAATTCGACACGTATGTTTTTAAATGTTTTTTACCTCAGAACTTTCGACTGGGTGAACCGATTTGGATGATTCTTCCTTCGGGGGTGAAAGGCGTGAGATTATATTTATATTATATATTCTAATCTCTCAGTTTCATCCATCCTAAGGCTGTCTGGAAGAGATCGCTAAAAGCGATAAGACCGCCCATTGTACTTTAGACAATGTTGTTATCCATATTGTGTTGTATTTGGTGTACAATAAAGAGTTATTGTATTGTATTGTATATTAAAATCACGGTCGTTCTGTGGTACGGGTCTAAGATAATAAAGCAAGAAGCACCATAAATATTTTTTGAGAATAGGAAGCAAAGGTCTTATTCAAGACTTAAGCTATCAAAGGATTGTGGAGAATGATCTTTCTATAAAATAGCCATAGAATATCACTGTAAAATAGCACAAAGTTTTCGCCGTGTTACGAACTCCGAATCTGGCATTGAGTTAATTAATTAACTCTCATAACATCTTGAAAGCTATTTAATTTAACTTTACGGTCTTAAAAGTCGATCATAGAATGAATAATAATGAATACAGAAAAGCCACCCTTTTCCATCCCCTATATAAACAAGTATCTACGTTTAAATAATCACTACATAGTATGAAACAAAGTCTCTTTCTCTGTCCCTATATCCCTATACTTAAATCTTTAAAACTACGCAACGGATTTTGATGCGGTTTTTTTTTAATAGATAGAGTGATTCAAGAAGAAGGTTTTAGTATTAAGTAGTATTGCACCAATGCGCAGCCGGGGCAGTACGCTAGTTAATATTAAATTAAAAACTAAAACTACCTATTAAGTGACGTCAGAAGCATATTGAAAAGTTGAACGTCACCATTCTAGGATATTGATGATGATGCTGCTGATAATGATGATGATAGGTTAGGTTGCATCAGAACCAATTTAGGGCATTTGGGTTTCCCAGCACGATGTTCTCTTTCGCCGTCTTTCGAGGTTGGCACAAATGGTGACTTCATTTTGAGACAACTCTAAAGAGAATACCTTATTACTAAGTACATTGCCCGCGCCGATCCTACTTATTCCCATTTTCATATGAGAATTTCCAAAAAAATCTTCATTATGATTACTTACGTCGTTTAAGGAACATGTGTGCAAATTGCATGCTTCTAGACCCAGAGAATTGATCGATCAGTCATTTACTCAGTTTCTTCTTTTATAGACAGAGGAAGAAGACTAGCTTTTGTCCACGTTCCATACGTGAGTAGACGAAAGAATGTCAAAAATTTCTAACCAGCTAATACTTGTACTATTCTATATCTACAAGTATGCCTTTTAAATTGAACAAATTTTATTGTGTGACATTTTAATAGGCCACCAGAAAACTAATCTAAACTTTGTCAAAGTCTCAGACTGTAATTCAAAAGATACCAAGAAAATTGCTTCAACTTCAAATCGTAATCGGATTGCGCATTCGACTACAAAGTTTACTGGTTGTAAAAGACAGAATTATTATTTTAAAGTAAGTATTTAACTAAAGCCCCGAACTCGTTCTGAGGCACGTGTAACAAAGGGCCTAGCCAAGTGTCTTTGAAACGTAAACGCCAGACGAATAGAATGACGAATGTATGGGATTGACATAAGCGTTCGACTTGTCATGCGCTCGGCATTAATAATAACAATAATAATAATTGTGGGACACAAGTCACACACGGCTATTTAGTACTAAACTAGGCAGGGCCTTTACTATGGGTACTAAACAACTGATAAACATACTTAAATATTGAACGACCAGACACGAAGCCAACAGATCGGGGATCGAACCCGCGACCTCCGACTCAGAAGTCAGGGTCACTCGAACTGAGCCAACAGGCCCGTCAATTATATAGCTCGACTAAGTAACATTTACGTAACACTTCTTTAGACACGTAGTTCCTAATACATAGTTAGTATTACAATTAAGAGTACACCAACTAAATAAATTAAACTTTAATTAGAGAGCACTGATAGCCTTACGGTTAAAGAGCCGGCCGAAAATCAGTGAGGCTCGGGTTCGAATCCTGGCATGTACCAAAGAGTTTTTCAAAAACTTACGTACATATTTATCACTAGCTCGACGGTAAAGGAAAACAGCGTGAGGAAACCCGCAGGTCTCAGAACTAATTCTGAGACATGTGTAAATAGACCCGGTCCGGCGATGGGCTCACCACCTATCACGTTTAGGGGTCCAATATATCTCGTGAAATGTGGGTATATCCAGTAATGGAATACCTCTGCCTACCCCCTCAGGGATAAAAGGCGTGAGAAAAAAAAAAGGTTTATCTACTTTAGGAATAATCAAACGATACCATGAGTATAACCTAAAAAGGTATTGTGACATTATGTTTTGCATTTACGACGTGAAAAATCGGGCTCGCGTGACTCCACCCCTAGATTTATTACTGACGAACACACACACATACCGACATTTTATATTTTTATACATATACGGGGTTCTATAGGCGTCGACACGCAATACTATTGTCATCTATACATTTAATAAAACTGTAACGAAACCGTGTCTATACATAAAATACTTTTACTATCTGTCTGTCTGTCTGCGAAGGATTTTGATGAAATTTTTTGTAGATAAAGCTGAGTAACTATGTCAACATATATGGAACTTCTTACTACTTACAGAAAAAAATCTTATTTCCAAAAATATAAAATCTGGTTAAAAAGACAAATACGAAACTCCGAAACGATAACCTAAAAACTTGAAATAGTTTTCTAGGTGTCTTATACTACGTAGGTAATCGCTGTAAAAGGATTTTTGGAAATTCCCACGGGAACGGGAATAAACTTGATCCGCGCGGACAACGCCACTGGCCACTCACTACAATGGATAAATTGTATACATTTAATGCTATTAGTTTCACTGAGTTTCATTAATCATGTTCATTTTAGCCACAGGGCGGAAATTACCGGATATAACCCATTGTCTTTCAAAACAGATGATCGAAAGCGGGTTGCGTCAAGCCCTTTCTTACGATCTCACCAGCCATAGGCAAATTTCAAACGTAAGTTTCTTTTGCTTATTTGGCTATAGCTTAATTGTAACACTTTAAAAACAGCCGGGTGCGTTTCCTGTTTATTCCCGTTCCCGTGGGAATTTTTTAAAATCCCTTGAGCTATTTAGCATGGTTCTACTCTGTTTCACCAGCGACCAGCTCAGCCCAGCTAAAATCTTAAAAAAAACAAAGAGCTTAAAATATAGCATTGCATAGAGGGGGCATTGGGAATATTTTCATACAAAACTTTGAAGCTTAAGCGTCATGTCAGTTTAATGAACGCGAACTGTCATTCTGTCGAAATTGTTCTAGACTTATTCCACTTGGAATAACTTTTCGGCTTAAAATTTTCCTCGCCTGGTCCCCTCTATGCCCTATTATATTTAAATCTCTTTGAAAAAAACGCATCAAAATCCGTTGGGTAGTTGTTAAGATCTAAGCATACTTAGGGACCGATAGCAGGAAGCGACCTTGTTTATATTATATTATATTCTTGGGACCCCTAAACGTGATAGGTGGTGAGCCCATCGCCGGACCGGGTCTGTTTACACATGTCTCAGAATTAATTCTGGGACCTGCGGGTTTCCTCAAGATGTTTTCCTTCACCGTCGAGCTAGTGATAAATATGTACGTAAGTTATTAATCATAGACACAATTGATTTTTAATTGTTACGGCATTGGAACCGCGGGGTGCTTGACAAATTAAAACACTGAAATCGTCCAGTACAAGTTATGTAACCAAAGAGAGCGACGATGCCAAATACCTACCCTCGTCTACAATTAGACAAAAAAATTGGTTGTCTGTAAAGTCGGTTTACGGACGAAAATTTTACGTGATAACGTCATAAGAAATAGATGCGTCACACGCGGAACGCTTAAACCGATCGTGCATCTCTATCGCTTGTTGCCTTCTCGCTAGCACGATTAGTCTAGGCAATAAAGGTAGTGGACCCCAACATTAATTCCTCAGTCGATGAAACTTTGCAGGATTGTAGTATAGTATGAGACAAAACTTGCATAAAAAAATCCAAAAAAAAACCTAACCGAAGTTAGGTTTTTATACTTAAAAAAAATTTTTTTTTTGGTTGATAATTTGATAATTTCTGAAAATAATATACCGAGATGGGTTTTATTTTGGATTTTCCTATTGTAAGTCCACAGCGACTATTAAATGACGTTCCAGTTAAAAAAATGGACTGAGCAATTTTCCCGTGCAAGGTACATAATATCTGTCTGAGTTTTGTTGTTTCTACCAGGAGTTTTTTTTTGATATTTCGCATATAGCTTTCTTAACACTCATGAATATTGCTGGCGAAGAAAATTTTGACTAAGCATTTTTCCCAACAAAGATATCAAATAAATAAGTATTTCAGTAAAAATACCTAACTTCGGTTAGGTTTTTTTTTTTTATTTTTTTCTGCAAGTACTTTCTCATACTATACTACAATCCTGCAAAGTTTCATCGACTGAGGAATTAATGTTGGGGTCTTCATACAAAAATCCGCTTCATTGCCTGGACTAGATCGGCTCAGGCGGAACGTGACAATGAGTAATGCTTTTTTGTGCGTGCAGCCGGCGTTCATAGATTTATCACGTAAAAAAAAATTATCTACTAAAGAACAGCCCACCTGGCCAAGTGGCATTGCACAATCTAATCGAATGTTTTTTAGATTGACATGTATGAGATTGATATTAGCATTAGCGCTCGTTGGCAAGTGCTTATGTCAATCCCATACTTGTCAATCTAAAAGAAGAAAGAAATTCGATTATATTGTACAATGCCTAGGGGGCTGATCAGCAACTAACAACCCAGATTGCAAATATTGGCCAATCATAAAATTTAACATCCCTCTAAAAGGCTATTAAGGATTCGTGGAACACTATCGAGCTGTTCAAAACAGCAGTTCATCGCGGTTCTGTTTGCAGGGTACACTAATAGTGATGGCACGGCGTGATGATATTTACATAGCCTAGTTGTTTTCTGGGGCGACGCCTGCCAATCTAAACCGCGCGTAATTTTAACGAGATGCGTTAGTAAATAGAGTGGTTTTGCTTACTCTGGGTTTGGAAGACGGTATAATAATGTCTTGAAAATAGAAGCATAATTTTATTGTAATCTAGGGATTCGCCCTGGCTTTGCTTCAGTTTATCTCAATAAGACTATAGATACTCAAATCTTCTGAACCTTGCAAGATATAAAAATGAAGTATAGGTACACGTAATTTTTTTTATTGTAATAAACAATAAAAAAAATTACGTGTACCTATAACGTACGTAACTTAAAAGTTAAAATTCCCGATTTATCCATAAATTTTTTATAGAAATACATGCAGCCATTTCGGATCCTATTCAAACAGACAAAAATTATGAAAACGTTTATTTATAATAAAGAACTCCCAGAAAGAATTTTCGATATTCCCACGGGAACGGGAAAAAATGGGATCAGCGCCGGCAACGAGTCTGCTAGTTACAGAATTGATGTTTAAACTTATTAATTCTTGAATGTCTACACAAAAAGCTATTTGTTCTATCGTTATTTTCGTTTCCTTTTATTACTTCCCCTATAATGATTAGAGCTTCGATGTAAGAAAAATAATCTGAAATATCGTTTTGAGCAAAATCTTTATCCCATTTCCGATCTGTAATAATCTGTTAACAACAAAAAGATGTCTACTGAAGACTACAGCTTTTTACCTTCAATCCATTATTTAATTAGACCAAAGTAATAAGTCGAACCCTGGTATATTCCAAGGAAAAAAAACTCACGACTTTTATCCCCGAGGGGGTAGGCAGAGGTATTCGGTTTGTGGAAATAGCCACTTTTCATGAAAATATTCGACCCGTAAACATTATAGGTGGTGAGCCCATAACCGGACCGGGTCTGTTACTCATGCCTCAGAATTAATTCTAGGACCTGCGAGGTTCCTCACTATGTTTTCCTTCACGTAAGGTTTTTGATAAACTCATTGGTACATGCCAGGACTTGAACCCGAGCCTGATTATCATTATGAGAAGCGGGCTCTTTAACCGTGATAGCCTTACGGTTAAAGAGCCCGCTTCTCATAATGATAATCAGGCTCGGGTTCAAGTCCTGGCATGTACCAAAGAATGTACTGGCAAAAGGTGGGTATTTCCAAAGCTGAAACAACTTTGCCTATCCCCCCGGAGATAAAAGCCGTTAGATAATGTGTGCATGTATTTATGTGAGTAGTGAAGATTATTCCAAAGGTTAAGTATTTGGGATTCCTACAAACCCAACTACAAAGCAACAGAGATCTAACTATTTTGCTGTGTGTACAATTTTTTTCCCAAGTCATAGAGATAGAATAATAATTATTATTAATATATTTAAGATAGAATAGAATAAAGGTATCGTAGGTACGTTTTAAATACTTTTTACTATCTATCTTGATTAGTTTAGAAAATAGTAAACAACTTTTAAAGTTGTATTTAATTGTCCTTTCATTAATTTACAGAGCAACTTATAGACGTCATTTTTACATTAAAGTCATAAAGAACCAGAAAATGAAAACAGACGAACCCGCAATCAAAAGCTAGTAAGCTACACAAAACACACATACCAAAGAGATTTAAATATAATAGGGCATAGAAGGGACAAAGCGAGGAAAATTTGAAGTCAAAAGTTATTCCAAGTGGAATAAGTCTAGTACAATTTTGACCGAATGACAGCTCGCGTTCATACTAACTGACATGACAAGGACATGACGCTTAGGCTTCAAAGTTTTGTATGAAAATATTCCCAATGCCCCCTCTATGCCCTATTATATTTAAATCTCTTTGACACATACAGACAGATTGCTAAGCAGTTTTTAAGTGAGACCAGTACCACAGTGCTTGGGAATTCCTTCATGAAATTCAATCTCGCCGGCACAGTCGACAATATGACGTTTTGCAAACATTACCATTCTAGGCCTACGGATTGGGTCACAGGAGGAGCGATTAGCGTTATTCCACTGATATTGTAAATCGTGAGGAAATCCGCAGGTCCGAGAATTAATTCTGAGACATGTGTAACAGACCCGGCATGGGCTCACCACCTATCACGTTTAGGTGTCCAAAGAATATCTCGTGAAAAGTGGGTATATCCAGAAATGGAATACCTCTGCCTACGGGGGGTAGATAGTATTCTGGGATAAAAAGATGTGAGATTATTCTTATATATTAATATTGTAAATCTGAAAGTGTGTTTATTTGTTAGTCTCCCTGAGACTAGATTTTATGCATAGATTTAGTTGGAAGATCAAGAATTAGGCTTCTCTTTATCCTGAACAAAGCACAGAAACCTATTAATATTTTATCTTTTGTTTTTCTGATACATTTTCATGGCTATACCGCCATCTTTTATTAAATTTAGTAGTGAGATTATTGGCACCTTGAGAAACGACATGGGCTAGGTACTTTTCATAACGGAATGCAGGTGCAATAGAGGGGAACCTGCATATGATAGTGCACCTGCGATGCCGATGTTTGTTATCATCTCAAACGCATATCTATATCTCTATAGGTATAATATATAAAAGAAAGTCGTGTTTGTTACACTATTTATAACTCAAGAACGGCTGAACCGATTTGGCTGAAAGTTGGTCGGGAGGTAGCTTAGAACCAGGAGACGGACAAAAGATACTTTTTATTCCAATATTCCCTTGGGAAAGGGAACTACGCGGGTGAAACCACGGGGTGCTGCTAGTATATAATAATTTTTATTACTGTGGGATACATACAAGTCACACACGGTTATCCAGTCCCAAACTAGGCAGGGCCTGTACTATAGGTACTAAACAACTGATGAACATACTTAAATAAATATTAAAAGACCAGACACGAAGTCAACAGACATGCTCATGCACACAAATGTTGGCCCCGTGCGATCGAACCCGCCGACCCGCGACCGCCGACCTCCGACTCACAAGGCAGGGTCACCAACTGAGCCAACAGGCCCGTCAAATATGAACATCAGGCTCATTATGAAATACAACAATCAGAACTGTCAAACACTCATGTCTCCGGGTTGACTGAGACGGTTCCTGAAGTTTAGTAACATTTACACATTGTCACTATTCATTTATACATTACAAAGGTGTCGTTCCTTTTGAATTGTTATATTCTCTCCCAGACAATCTAAAAATAGATGTCGCATAGCTGAGCAGCCGCTCGCCGAATTAGTTCAACAGCTACTTATGTCACCACCGGTAACCCAATTTCCTTTTCTTGAAAATTAAAAATAACTTAGGTAAAATATTTAATAGTGACTCAATATTTTAGTTCAGTATCTCAATATTTACTCAATATTTTTTTTTATTATTTTATTAGCCATATTATTTGTCCTATTTTTTTTGTTATTTTATATACCTTGTGTTAATAAAAATCTTACATTGTTATTGCTTTGTATGTGTGTGAGTATATGTTGCAAAATTTTTTGTTTCTTTCTTTCTTTCAACATACATACCTACTACAATATTGTTATACAAAGTTTAAGCAATTAGTTTTAGCATTTCATGCATGAAGCCCGGGGTTCCATTCCTGGGAAGGGGATTTACCCATAAGTGTCGTCGGTGAAGGAAGAGAGAAAAAGCCACAGTCCCACAATTGATTCACTCATGACGACGTAGAGTCTCCATCTCTTACTTTTAGGGTCCAAAAATACTCTAGTGAAAAGTGGATACTTCAAAGGACAAATATTAATTATTATCTGTAGGTAATTACAAATTACACATAGAAAAGTCAAAAGTCTAATAACAATACACCAAAGAGATTTAAATATAATAGGGCATAGAGGGGACAAAGCGAGGAAAATTTGAAGTCAAAAGTTATTCCAAGTGGAATAAGTCTAGTACAATTTCGACCGAATGACAGCTCGCGTTCATATTAACTGACATAACAAGGACATGACGCCTTAGGCTTCAAAGTTTTGTATGAAAATATTCCCAATGCCCCCTCTATGCCCTATTATATTTAAATCTCTTTGCAATACACTCTTAACTCGTCCATACGGAGTATATCAACCGTCTCCCTCGTAAGTGTGTAAGTATAATTTATTTATTTTCAAACAAGGCTACGTCTTGCTGTCGATTTATCTGTGATCCCATACTAATGCTATTTTGATTGCTACATTTACGAAATCAGTTACATTCGAATACTCTATGATAGAATAGCGTGTCTAAACATCGTTCTATCTGTAAGACTATTGGGAATAATAACTATATTTCCTTTATTACATGTCGTAAGAATTAGAGGTTAACGTATAGCTACTCCATTTTAAAGTCATCATCATCAACATATAACGGGAATCTCTGGGTTCAATGCTATGACGTTAACGGGTCTAAAGAATATCTCGTGAAAAGTGGGTATACCCAGAAATGGAATACCTCTGCCTACCCGTCGGGGATATAAGGCGTCAATTTTTTTTTACAGTCCTTGTTATAGGCGTCTCCTTTTGCCTTAACCATTTTTGGCTGGTGTGGTGGCGATGGCTATATAAAACAGTTTTTTTTTCTAATTTGCAATGCTTTGATCATCCTGAATCACTTAGGAAGTCCTCCATACATCGTAACGTAGAAAAAAATGCATAATCTAATTTGTTACTTACAGGTTTATAAAAAAACAGACTATATAATTAATTTCAAGGCTTTTTGTATAATTTACAAAGAAAATACAAGAAGAACTGTAATAATTATAAGTAATTTTACAAGTAACCTTACGGCATATGCATAAGGATTCATTTGAAATGTACCGATGTTGAATTGATTGGGATATTATAAATTCGTCATAAGATAAATGAATTATTTTAGATTTTTGTTAAGCAAAAAAGTTTATAATTTTGTTTATCAAATAAAATATTATTTATTATATCCTTACTGGTACATCCGCCAGGGATTGGTCCCTGGCCACATCCTATTTGTTACATCCGCTGCTGTTCCTCTGTTGCACCATACAGATCTCATGAATATTGGAAAGCATTCGGTAAGCCTTTCAATATTCCGTCGCCTGCGGGACTTCGCGATAATGCGAGTATGTGCTGTCAAAACACAAATATGCTCTTTGCTGGAGACGAGAGCTGACTGGAGGTGGGAGAATGACTCATTGTTAAAGGTGGAAATGGGGTGTTTCACTGTATCGAAAGAAAATTGTTGTCTGTAAAGTCGGTTTACGGACGATATTTTTAAGTGATAACTTCGTAAGAAAACATTGATGAAAAATTGCATACTAGAGTGGAAGAGAGATATAATGTATCACAAGCCGAACGCTTAGGTCAATCGTGCCTGTCTATCGCTTGTTCCGCGCTCTCGCTTGCACGCTCGACTCAGGCGGAACGTGACACTTTTTCGTGCGGCAGCCGGTGTTCATCGATTTATAAGACGTTACTACGTCAAAAGTTTATCCCAAAACACCTGTGATAATGCAATTCGATTTTATTAATTTTATAATAAAACTAGCGACTCGCCCCGGCTTCGCACGGGTGCAATGCTAATACTAAAACCTTCCTCTTGAATCACTCTATCTATTAAAAAAACCGCATCAAAATCCGTTGCGTAGTTTTAAAAATTTAAGCATACATAGGGATATAGGGACATAGAAAGCGACTGTTTTATACTATGTAGTGACAATCAAAAAAGATATGCAATTGAGTAGTAAAATTGATGACTTTACAAAGTCAGTACATTTTCCATAGTAATTTTTTGTTTTGACAACTAATAAAAAGTATCTCGTTTGATTAGGCAGTTCAATACCCTATTATGTGTACAAGCGGCTATAAAGCAAGTCTAAATAAAAAAACAATGTGACACAAGGTACATTATTTGTTCCTGTAACCTGTAAAATAATAACATATCTGAAATAAGGTACTTCTCCCTTTTTTAATTTGTAGACGCCATAATTACAATTCTTTACCATAAATGTCATCTTATCAATTAGGATGAATCTAACGACCTTAGTCAAAGTCCATTCAGCCATCTAGAGTTGAGATAAATTGTATTTTGAATGAAAGCAAGATTAATTTAATTCGCTAAAAAATTATGCACTAAAAATACTCTTCGTGGTAATACTGCATGAAAAACACCTTAGAAAAATAAATAAAAACCTGCTCAAAAAGTATACTGACCACAATCACAGAGCTTTCAGCGCCATCTGAAACAAAAATAATATAGTGAAGCAAACGAATTTGGTTAACCAAAAAAAAAACATTATAAATACTCGCGAAATGTTATTTTGCGTACCTATCTCAACTCGGATCCAAATTGTATTTAATTTTACCAGGCCTAAGTAAATAGGTTAGAAAGAAATTAACAAACATACGAAAATGATGGTGATTTTGGTAGTGGTGGAGGGAATTACAAAAATATGTCCACAAACAGTAAAGAAAAAAAATAACTGTTTTGTCGTATAAATAGTAGTTTTTTTAAAGTATCAAAAGACATTAGAAAAGATTAAAAAAAAAATTAAGCACAGTCTGTGTAATTATAACATAATCTGTCATCATATTAGTGTTTCTTCAGGCAGATGGTGAACAGTGATAAATTTAATTTAAAATTCAGTCTTACGTCTGAGTACGAAAATCAACGTGAACACCATTGTCGGCCGCTTGTTCTGCACCTACATACTTAGTACATACCTGCTCCTATAAATGCAGTATCTGATATAACGACCACAATTTCTACATCAGATGAAGAGTACTCGAAACCAACGAGCACGCACGAGTCATTTGGTGTGGATGAATTGCGAGAAGTATGCCAGCGAAGTGGCATTGCACAATCTAATCGAATGTTCTTTTATATTGACATGTATGGGATTGACATAAGCACTTGCCAACGAGCGCTAACGCTAACGTTCTTAACAGATGGATGGCAAAAAGGCGTGAACTTATGTACAATGTACTTCACTCTGAAAACAACGCTTTTTATTAGGAACTACCAGTTAGTTCCCGTTCCCGTAAGAATACGAGAATAAAATATAGCCTATGTTACTCAGGGATATTCTGAGAAAGAATCTTTAAAATCGGTCCAGCAGTTTTTGAGTTTATTCGTAAAAAACATACACAAATACAAATCAGGAAAGATTTGTATTTGTGTATGTTTTTAATATTAGTATAGAAGTACCTTTATATGTACTTTACTCTGAAAACAATACTTTTTATAAGGAATTACATGGTGAAATATCCAACAGGCTCATATCACAAATGCTACAAGGAAGTATTGCAATAAAAGCACTCTTGAAACGCCGAGAAACTCCAATCCAATACAACGATTGAACCCCTTCAATTGACCGGGACCGAATGGAGCAATGAATGAACGAACGAATGAACAAAACGAGATCGAAGCCATCAGACGCGCCAAGATTGCAGTATCAAATTTTATGATAACTTCTTTAGTGACGGTTTTGATCGGTTATAGTGTTGAAAATTGAAAAATAATGGTGTGGAAATTGTGGGAGGGTCTATAAAAGTTTATGGTTCCATCTTTAAATATATCTGTTTAATCGAACTGCTTATAGATTCAGGATCTATTATGAGTGTTAATAAAATTAAATAAATTCTAGGACATACACTGTTTTTAATACCAAACTATGGGTGCTGAACAACTGACTCAAAAGGCTCACTACACCATGGGCCAGGGTAAGCTTTCATTATTTTGCATTTTTTTGCATTTACGATTAGCTAGTGCCCAAAGACGTTCCCCGTACAGATCCCGTTTTTTCACTTGACCGGTAAATTTCAATGTTATAGGTTGTATAGTTTTAGTCATTTCCTGATGAATGAGTCAGTGGTAGGTATTTCTTTATTATTTTAATTACATATATATTTCATACAACACGGTTTTCAAATTTCTAACTTCTATTCTGGAGCCAGTTGCCTCTTTGACAGTGATAACTGCTAGCTCTCTGGCTTCCTAAAGCATCGAAAAAACACTGCCCCACAAACATTATTACAAAATCCTTGCTCACGCTCAAATGTATTCTACAAAACATAAGCTTATTGCTATATAACTGACATGTTGGGTTCCAAAACAAATGAACCCTTATCATGCTTAGATGGCTGTCCATCAAAACGGTAATACTCATTTTCCGAAAATATACCGTCACGACTGATTGCAATATTATTCTCAATGAAAGGCCACACCAATTTATTCAAACACCTCTAAATTGACGGCCGTTCGTCTTCGTGAATTGTTTTCCTTTGTAAATTCGAGTGGACCCTCTATAGCTCTTGCACCTCACTCAATCGGTCTTGGGTTCGGTCCTCAGTTTATTTGGTCTTAATGCCAGTGAAGTGCTTCTCCATTTTAGTGGTTACGTTCCTTAAATAACATCTTAGAACAATTCTGCTACACTTACACATAAAAAAGTTTGAGATCGGTTAGGAATCTTTAAAAAAGAATTGGATCCCTAGACTTTAATTATAAACTTTCTGGTATTTATTGAGCCCATCGCCGGACCGGGTCTGCTACACATGCCCCAGAATGAATTCTGAGACCTGCGGGTTGCCTCCCGATATTTTCCTTCACCGTCGAGCTAGTGATGATTCATAACCAATGAGTTTTTCAAAACTTACGAACGTAAGTTTTGAAAAACTCATTGGTACATGCTAGGATTTGAACCGTAAGGCTATCACTGCTCTTAAAAATACAATAGGTATTTAAGTAAATGAAAACGTAGTAGTCTTTAGTCCCTAGGAACTAAAAAGTACTTAATTAGATGTAGACAAACTCAAGCTGCTGTTTGCATTTAGCCAATCTTCATGGACGAGTTTAGAGTGCCTTGTTATTATAAAATATTGACGTTTCTAAATGTATATTTTAATACCAATAGAAAATAAACGATTTTGAATTTTTTGAATTTGAATTTTTTAAACAGCCAGTAAATATGTGTGGAGTGTGGACCATCTTCATTGCAAAAACTTTGAGAGTTTTAGTTCCCTGGTGTTTCTGCGTAGAAGGTGGCGCCATGTGTTTTAAAAGAGATTTAAATCTCTTTGTTAATCTGTGACAGGTTGAGAAGGAAAAACTGACCGCGAAAATTTCAGAATTTTTGTGGAGTGTAAATTTTTTCGGTTTTAAATAAATTTGTACTAAATTGAGTATTTTTCTCGCACCCAAAGTGAAAAGTACAGTTTGCACCTCGAGACTAAACGCCAATTACTTAGTATACCCTCGGTTTCATTGACTCCCTCGCAATATTATGGCTTCGTTTAGTCCCTCGATATAAAATACGAGTATACTATTGTTATTTCACTTAGGAACTGTGAAACTCGGCACGGACTCACCTCCACACTGTCACGTTACGTGTCACATGAGACATCGTAATTAGACAGACTTTATAAAACAGTTTTGCGAAAATGTTTCGAACAAAAGAATGGCGGTTATAACTACAAAAATTTTATAAAGGCGAAGGTTTGTATGTATGTATGTATAGCCTTACGGTTAAAGAGCCTTCCGAAAATCATTGAGGCTCGGGTTCGAATCCTGGCATGTACCAATGAGTTTTTCAAAAACTTACGTAGATATTTATCACTAGCTCGACGGTGAAGGAAAACATCGTGAGGAAACCCGCAGGTCTCAGAATTAATTCTGAGACATGTGTAAATAGACCCGGTCCGGCGATGGGCTCACCACCTATCACGTTTAGGGGTCCAATATATCTCGTGAAATGTGGGTATATCCAGTAATGGAATACCTCTGCCTACCCCCTCGGGGATAAAAGGCGTGAGATTTTTTTTATGGATGTTTGTTCCTCTAACACGCAAAAACTACTGAACGGATTTTGTAGAAACTTTACAGTTATATAGCTTATACACCAGAATAACATATAGGTTATATTGTATCCCCGTATTCCCACGGGAACGGGAACAACTTGGGTGAAACAGCGGGGCGCTGCTAGTAATACCTACGTATGCTCGCTCACGCCTTTTATCCCCGAGGTACACAGTCGTATTCTATTAAGTACTGGAAATTTCTATTTTTCACTAGTATTTTAAACTTGGTGGTGATCCTATTGCCGAACCGGGTTGCTGCTACACATGCCTCAGAATCAATACTAGGACTTGCGGGTTTCCTCACGATGTTTTCCTTCACCGTCATGTTAGTGATAAATATTTCATATTTTGTTAGCATAGCGTACTGTACCCTAAGCACGAACTTGTATCGAAATTGAAATGTAAACGTAAAACTTTACTATTCGAAAACCAGTTCGATTCGATTACTTTTTAATATAGCAGCACGAAACCTAAAGTATTTACTATCGTCTATTCGACAGTAACTCGATACCTAAACGCAAGATTTGAATGATAAGGAACGAATGGTGCGTTCTAAAACACGGTGGCGATTTATGTTCATTTATATTAATTGATAGCAAAAGTTAATAAAAAGTGAAATTTATATTGTTTCACAATATAGACCTTTCAGTTATTATTATTATAATACTTAATAGCATCTACTTCAGTTATTACATTTTAATTCACGATTAAAAATTAAAGTTTTGATCATGATTCGACTGCCGTGTTTGAGTATTCGAACGTTTACTATTTGGAGCTTGTGAACAAAAATTGTAAGTTATTGTGTTTGGATTTGGACCCTTGTTAAAATCTTTAGAAGTGGTTATAGTCGTGTAAAATGTGTGTTGTGGTTGTGATTAGTGCTTAGGTACTTTATTATATTCAGAGTGAATAGACATAAAAGGTGGATATTAAAATTGTTATTAATATTGACAAATAAAAATATATCTATCATATAACTATAAATCTTTGTTGTTTAGAGTAACTACCTACTTTATGTTCAGCCTCATGGCACAATCAGTCAATTTAGTTTCCTAAAATAATTAATTTATTACTACTAGCGCTTCGCGGTTTCACCCGCGTAGTTCCCCTTCCCGTGGCAATATGGGAATAAAATATAGCCTCTGGTTAAAATAATGATAAAAAAACAAAACATTTCAATGAGTTCGGTTAATTCTATCTAGTAATAAACAACGTAAGGCCCTCCCCCTAACCGTATTCCATAGTCAAAATAAGATTTATCAACAAAATATGACCACAACTTGTTACTCGAAAAGCTTCTCACCATGTTTTTGTCAGTGAGTAAGGTCTCGATAGCCAGCTTTCGAATAAGACGAAACCGTACGTCAAAATAGAGTTCGTGCTGCCGTTTTCCTTAAAACTGTTCACTTACTATTCGATTACCGCTCGAAGTCGATTCGAACGCATAACGATAATTATTCGTGCTTTAACTTTTTAGTTCGCTTTACGCCCGTCGTGGCGCTGTACAATTTCCCATACAAAATTTCTCGATGACGATACGATAACGTTTACCATTCGATTTCGATGCATGTTCGTGCTTAGCGTACTGTTAGCGCACTTCTTGCGAATACCGTTCAACTTAAATATTCCGCTATGTACTTGTGAGGACCTTTAATTGGCTTTCTGATATTTAAATTCATTTCCTATTATTGTTATTATAGCTGTAGGTCTCCCTATAATTAAGTAAATAAATAAATAAATAAAAATAAGTGCGTATTTTTTTTTAAACTCATGCCAGGATTTCAACTAGAGACCTCATCTTCTTATACAGTTTTTAGGTACCTATTCAAGATCCTCTTATCCAAATGTGTCCTTTAATGAAGCAAAATACGTCCAAGTTGCAGGAGAATGAGAATCTTCTTAAGTAAGTAGTTAAACATCGCAAGTCCTAAACTAACAGATGATTAGAATCTCTATCTTTGTTTAGGCAAAGGTAATTCCAAAAAGTTTTAGCTAAATTGATAAACTTGCTTGATAAAATGTTATAGAAATCAGTGATCGCCTACAGTACGGTCGTTTTAACTTGACAGCTCTGAAGTTGCGTAAATGTCTTCGCAATAACATTTTTAGCGACCATTTGGCAGTATGAGGTGGTTTGCGCAGGCGGAGGCTATGTGCAGAACAGCCAAGTTAAAACGACCGTACTGTACCTATATCGAATACCTATACCTGTATGAATAGTTATCAGTTAACTACATATATATATTGTACATTTTTGGCTTAACCTACATGAAACATCTTTGTAACAAACAATATTTATGGGGAGGAGGTTTGCTTATCCTAAAGCACAGGTTTTACCTATTTAGGAAGCACAGTTCTTTTTATTTCTGGATCTGTATGATGTTTTATTGGAAATAAATTATTCTTATTCTTATCGATCAGCAGGCCTACTATCTAAGACAATCTTTGGATAACCGACAGCGTCAAATGGCATTTGGTTATGAGAAGTAATTAAAGGGGCAGCAATTATAAAATTTGGTTAGCCACAAAAAATCTGCATTTAAATCATTTGGTCGGCATACAAAGATTTTGTTCGCAAATAAAAAAATCTGGCAGCAATCCTTGTTCGGCAAAAAATTTTGATAATGGTCAAAAATTAAATCAGAAATAGGCAGCTTACAATAACATGGGTTTGCATAATAAACATTCAGTCCGCAAAATAGTTACTTGGTCCGCAAAATAACTACTTGGTCAGCAAAACTTCATGACTGAACAGCAGATATACCACTCCCACTCCCACTCCCACTCCCACTCCCACTCCCACTCCCACTCCCACTCCCACTCCCACTCCCACTCCCACTCCCACTCCCACTCCCACTCCCACTCCCACTCCCACTCCCACTCCCACTCCCACTCCCACTCCCACTCCCACTCTCACCACACCTACACCCGCCTACCCCATCCGACAGCCTCCCACCCCTCCTACATCCTCCTACTACTCCTACATCCTCCTACTCCTACATCCTCCTACTCCTACATCCTCCTACTCCTACATCCTCCTACTACCCTTACATTCTCCTACACCTCCTTCATTATACTTCCCCTCCTACGGATGTACCTACCCCACCTATATCCGCCTAGCCCCTCCTACATCCTTCTACCCCTCCTACAGCCTCCTAGCCTTCCTACACCCTCCTACCCCTCTACTACTACCTCCTCCTACCCCCCTAAACCCCACTCCTACCCCCACGCCCACTCCCACCACCAAAACCACCAACACCACCACTACCACAGCCACTGCCACTACCACCACCACCACAACCACTACTTGTAATCGTAATAATAATCATAAAAGTTGCATAATCCAAAGTCCTTCCTAATCTATGTTAGGAATGTGCCCATTTTGCGCTTGACAAGTTTGCTGAGATTATTTTTGCTACTTTTATATAAAGCTCAAAAAATATTTTTTGGCTTCCCCTCTGAGTGCTTACCAAAATTTTATTAAACAGTAGCAGCTCATTGCAGCTCAAAAATAATTACAGCCATCCAGAATGACATAAATTGCTGATAGGTTTTGTAATGTTTGCTGGCCATGAGTTGCTGACCAATTAGCTATTTCTGCTTACAGATTATATTTTTCTGCTTACGAAAATACGAATACTCTGATAACCATTTAAATAACACCCTTTGGTTATCATTTAACGTACAATTTGACGTTTGCGATTTGAATAAGGATCCAAAATGGCGCCTTTTTTTGGTTTTATGATTGAATATCTATTGCTCAACATAACGTGAGGTAATTGAAGGTCACTAAAATTATAAAATTTTGTCAAAAACAGGGTCTCACAACACAAAATGAAGGCAAATATGTAAACATTGTTAATTTGTATGTATTAAGGGGTGGATATGATAGCTACTCTTAAATAATTTTTATTGAATGTTGTTTTAAAACATGGTTTCACAGGCAATAGTTTTTCATGAAAATGAAAATTTTACACTTGGTACATGGAAATGAATGTGAAATTTATAAAAAGATGATTTGCGATATAATAAATTTATTAGTATAAAAATTCATTTCATATGATTTTTCACGTGCAAAATTATCCATCTCTAGTTATCGATTTACACACGGTTATTCAGCAGTCCCAAACTAAGCAGAGCATGTACTATGGGTACTGCGCAACTGATAAACATACTTAAATAAATATTAAACACCCAGACACGAAGCCAACATGTTTATGCAAACAAATGTTGGCCCTGAGCGGGGATCGAACCCGCGACCTCCGACTCAGAAGGCACTCTACCAACTGAGCCAACAGGCCAGTAAATAAAAAATATATAATATAATAAAATAAATATCAAACAAGTTTGTATGGACGTGTCGGTGCGCGGAGTTATACTTGCAACCAAAGAGAATATAACCACTAACGTTTTGCAACACCCAATTTTTTTCTCTCTCTTTTGTGACTTCCTCCACACGCCTAAGTTTCCATTTCCACAAACATCATGGTAAATTTTCCGAGTAACGAAACCTTGTTTAATGACCCTTGTTTAACTCTTTCTACTTTGTTTGCTTTTTATCCGTGGAATAAGGGAAAATTGGGGTGTCCTTTCGTATACTTCTATTGCGTACCTAATCTCGTTTCTTTCGTATACATTCAAAAGAATTCAGTGCTTTTTTGCTAGACTCTTTTTAAAAAGAAAACTAGTTACCTCTTCATAAACAGTCGACAAGAATGTCCAGAACTGAAGACAAAGAGAAAACGCATAAATGTTTTGCAGCTACTAAAAACGGGTCTGCACTTAGCTGAGGTCTGGGTTTGAATCCTGTTCAGTACACTAATGAGTTGGTTCAGAGGCGTGTGATGCTAATGTGATATGAGTTCAACACCTGTCGACTTTAGAAGTCTAAAAATAATGACAAATTTCATTTGAGTTTTTTTCCACACTATAACCTCTACAATCTCTTCAAACTTATTGTTTCCTTTTAGTACGAGATCCGGCTGCAAATTAGTGTAGAGATCGAGTACATGCTACAAACCAAATTTTTACGCATATTTATGATAAGGAGAATATATATTTACCAGGGTCATAGGGTCGAAATATGGCTGCTAGTATTTTAATTTTTAAAAAATATTGATTTTTGGAACGAAATTTCATTCACTTGTTTTCTTACATAAAATATCGTCCACTTCACGGCAATATACATAAAGACTCTGAAAAATCAGCTGATTCCTATCCCTACAATAATTTGCAGCCGGATCTTAGGCCATTTGATCTAACATGAGCTTGTTTTACTCGTACGTTTCAATCGTGGGAGAGCCATGCTTCGGCACGCTTGGGCCGGCTCGACCGGAGTGATACCACGGCCTCACAGAAAACCAGCGTAAAGCAATGCATTGCGTTTCGTTGAGTGAGTGAGGTAACCGGAGGCCCAAATCCCCCCCACCTCCCCCTCCCCTCCCCTCCCCCTACTCAAACCTCAAAGGTTGGCAACGCAGTTGTGACTCTCCAGTTGCAGGTGTCCATGGGCGACGGACGTCACTTACCATCAGGTGACCCGTCTGCTCGTTTGCCCTCTTTTTTATCATAAAAAAAAACGTATAATATACTGTTTTGTGTCAAATCCCATAACTTGATGTTTGTTTTGGAACAGGGAGTGAAGGTAATGACTAATGGAAACGTTCTTGAAGTCATAATTTCGTTTTAAATATTATGATAGGCAAAATTATTGTATGCAGCAAACATTTAATTAAATACGGGCTATTCAATAAAAATATTTGTAGGATGAAACAGATGGCATGACACAGACATCATTATTAGTGCGGCTAGGACATCTAGACTGCAGAAACAGTTTGAAATTGGAAATCAAGTTCGTAGGTCACCTTCGACTTTGGAAGTCAGCCAAACTAAAGGTAGAGACACACCACATACTTGTAGAATTAATGAAAATATGTGTGTTTCTTTTGTAATATTGATACTGACTTATAAAAAACCGAGACTGACTATCCGTCTGACGGATAAAACGGTGGGTCTAGAAGCATATTAGAAGCATATAATGCACTAAGAGACGCCCGCGACTTCATTCACCGTCCACAATATCTTTATAAATAATAGACTAGGTATTTATTGTTCAGAGGTTATTTTATTAGCTAAGTTACTGTAAGGTTTCTTTTAAATCCGTAGTAGTTTTTGCTTAAAATATTTATAGCGACACTACATAGAATGCGCCAATAGACGGCAGAGTTCTAAACCGCGCTATCGAAGTTTTCTAATGAGTTAGTATAAATACAACTGTCCAACATCAACCGTTAGACATCCCCAGGCACGATCACCTCGCCTGGCGGAAGATCTTCCCTATTCATAATGGAGGAGCATTCCACCTCCGCTCCTCCATACAGTAACAAACAAGCATCCTCACAAATTTACGATTTTCTAAAAAAAAAAAAAATTGTGTGCATTCACCTTAAGGCAATTTAGGTCTAAGCGTTAGGTTTCATGAATTTGTAGAGCTGTCGAGTGAATTTAGTGTGGGCTAGTATTAAAACTTATGTTCTCTTTGTGCAATAATAAAAGCAGGGTTTCATATATTAATATTAGGAAATTTTAGTTCCATTGTTCCTGTGGGTTTCCTTAATTCTGAGACATGTGTAAAAGACCAGTAGGCTTAGCACGCTAATTATTTTCCCGCTCTCACCTGTCACCTTATCCACAAAACAGTATTATGATGACGTCACATAGATGAGATTCATCATCTTAATACTGTCTTGTGGCTAAGGTGACAGGTGAGAGCGGGAAAATAATTAGCGTGCTAAGCCTCCAGTAGGCTTAGCACGCTAATTATTTTCTCGCTCTCACCTGTCACCTTAGCCACAAAACAGTATTAAGATGACGTCACATAGATGAGATACATCTATAATACGTCATCTTAATACTGTTTTGTGGCTAAGGTGACAGGTGAGAGCGGGAAAATAATTAGCGTGCTAAGTCAACAGGTCAGGTTGTGTGCTATGTCAAAATACGCAACATTAACGCCATCTTTGATTGCGTTGATTTAGGAGTTAGCTAGATTTTTTATAGCTCCAACTAATTGCAGACTTGAGTATGAGTTTGTGAGAAAAAGTCTTGAGAGACGGATAGACGAACAACAAAGTGGTCCTGTAAGGGGTCCTTTTTCTGTTTGAGGTATGGAACCCTAAAAAGGATCGTTCGTAAATAAATAACAAAAATATTTATATTTTGGTATCGTTATCCTGTTTAGGTATATTATCTTAACTATTATTATAAAGACAAAAGATTTGTATTTTTGTATGTTTGTAACGAAAAAAAATCTACTGGACCAATTTTAATCATTCTTTCGCCAATGAAAAGCTACATTATCACTGAGTAACATAGGCTATGTTTTATTCCCGTATTCCCACGGGAACGAAAACGCTGGTAAAACGGCGAAGAACAGCGAGTTATGTATAAATTAAGAACACAATCTGAACTCGTACATGTATGTAAAGTAGAACGAGCTCTAACATGCTATACAATAACGGCGAGCCAATTTTGTCTGCAAAATGTGTACCGACAATGCGGGTTTTTCAACAATGTTCACAAGATAGAGATTTTTCGTGATTTAGTGAGTCAATTTTGTCAGGATACAATGGCATTTTGTTAAAAAATCGAAGCTGCGTTACGTTCAAAATTATTATCTATCTTTTTTATTTTACGGTTCAAAAAAATATACTGGTTGAAGTGGGTATTTCTACAAAGGGAGTAAGACTGTATTTTATTTTATAATCTTCTGTGTTTGGTGCAGAATTATTTTTACGTATCCAATAGCTTTTGGCAATACATATTACGATGCCAATATATCAAAACAGCAGTAATCGATATAATCCAATAATCCTACTTCATATTTTATTCAGAAGGCCTATATAGTGAAGCTATTTGGTAGATCATTAAAGCTGAGATTTCTAAATCAGTTGACCAAAGATAATGTATTAGTAGACGTTCATAGAAAAAGTTGAAAGGCTGAGCTCGTAGAACTGATGGTTGATAGAGCAAAAAGGTTGTAAGGTCTAAAACATATAGGTTATACTGGCAAACGCAGCGTAAGACGTCCACCCACAAGCTAATAAGAGAGATTATTTTGAACCACTTCTAAAAGCTTATTCCAATTTTCATTTCACAACGAAACAATAAAAAATTGACACAATCGAATACTACAAATGATGACGTCATAGTTTCAGTTATGATGCATTCGTACGTTAGTTTTGTCTAACAAAATTTCTTATAAAGAGCAATAATAGTACGGTTTCCATAGGTAGCCCTAAATTCAGTTATGCTAATTCAATTTTCCTAAAAAATTAACGTAGTCGATACTAAACAAATTAATTTTAGGAATTGCGCTTAATCTGTTACATACATATTGTATAATGTTGTCCTGGATCTCCCGTGGGATGCTAATGTTTGACTGGCTGCCTTATGTGCCTTTACAGCGACTAAACTTATTTTAGTTTCCTCCTGTTATTTATTGTTTTTCTTCTAGAAAAGAAGAGAGAAAATGAGTCCTATCAACTAAGGGATTTCATAACGTGTAACGTTAGTGCATAAGTAAAATACAGCCTCTGGCAGGACTAAATTCGGTAGGTTATCGTCTATGTCTATCCCTTTTTTTTGAGGTTATGACAAAGACAGGACTAAACTAATATAAGTTTAGTCGGAGTAAAACACAATCGCCCCCAGACCCCAGTATACTACTAATGCACACCTGCGTAATGATTCAATGAAAAAATATTCATATGTAAATCTTCGACAGTTTTCTAGGAGTGAACAAGAAATTCGATCCTCGAATTTGGTACTATACTGGATGTTTTTTTTTTACCGTCTGGAAAAAAATATGACGTATAAGGTATCTAGAGCTGAAGTTATACACGAGATTAATTTGTTAAATATAGTCATGTTAAGTGCAATTTACAAAATCTAGAAAACTACGCATAGTACTACGCGCAGCTGGCGGTTGTATAGGTAAATTGCGCATTAATGGAAGCTACGAGCTTGTTTCTTTTTAAAATACTATTTCAAATATTTCAGTGTGTATTATTGACTACAATTGAGTAATTTATATTAGTTTAAGCAAGAAAATTTTTTCTTGAGAAAAAATTTTTTTAAGTAACATTGCCAAATGAATCTATTACACTTACCTATCACACCAAATTTTTTTCCAGACGGTAAAAAAGTCATCCTGTATAAATAAACGGATTCCAATCTTGTATGTACCCACCATCCATCACAGTGATTTTATATGCATGAAACTTTTGCAAAACAATAAAGCCGTCTCATGCAAATTTGGGTTAAAATTGTTATGTTACGAACTCGCCACAAAAAGCCATTTTTGTTTCATTTGCTCTTTGTAATTAACACGCTACACGCTGTAATAGTGGCTAAAGGTCGGTGTATCAGTTTGCTTATATGTATGTAGCCGTGACTCCTAAAAGCGTATATCTATGCTGATGAAGCGTAGTCAACCCACGGTGTTATGGACTAACGACCTGAGGAAGACTGTTGATGACTGGCCACAGGCCAGCAAATAGCTTTATTTCTTTTTTACTTTTATTGCAATTGTCAGTGTATATGTATGTCGGTTTTATTAGTTGTTTTGCATTTTACGGTTGCCTCCATAGTTTGCATTTTTTTGATTAATTAGTAATATAGTTATCTCAGCTCAGGCAGTCCGCTTCTTTATATAAAGACCTTGAAGCTGGATGTGGAAGAAGTTAGATCAGAGGACGAGGTACGACCCGGGATTGAAACAGACTTAAGTCCAGCAGTAGATTGTGCAGCTTTTAATTATAATAATATATAGTATCAGGGAGTAACATATAATATACTTTATCCCAGTCTTCGGGAACGGGAACTACGATGGTGTAAAATTATAAACGCGAAAGTATGGGAGGATAGATAGGTGTTTGTTACTATTTCACGCAAAACTTACTGAAAGGATTTTGATGAAACCTTACAGTAATATAGCTTATAATATCAGATTAACAAGTAGGCTACTTTTTATCCCGGCACAAGAGCGAAGTGGGAGGCAAAAGCTAGAATTTTACAAGTATCTCGCTGCCAAGTTATTCACAGAATTTGAGACTCTTGAGATGTTCATTTTATGTAAATTAGCGGTAAGGTTAGCGTGTTTATAACGAAGTCGTCGGGTTAAGCGATAGTGGTTACGGTCAGTCATTAAACTCATTAAATATTTAAGCCACCTTGTGGAATTATATCACGAGTTTATCCTTAGCAACAGCTTTATAATGTACGAGTTCTTTTTTTGTTGCGTGTATTTTAGTATCCGAAGGCAGGATACTGGCCTTTACTTAAATATTTAAAATGTGCTCTTTTGTTTTCTATTCTGGGTTGTGAATTACGCCTTACATGCGTCAGACCTAATTCTGGAGCCTACGTCTCTGTTAAAAGTAGATTGTTGTAAGTACAGTGGGTAGACGGTGATCTAGACTTAGTTTGGACCCACATGTCAGCCAGCTCGTAGCCCTGCGGTGCCAGTGTGTTTGTAACGATCACACTGGTTAAGCAAAGTTGCGTTCGGTCAGTCAGTGAATGAGTGACCGCCTAGTGGCATTTATATCACGAGCGCTTCCGTGTTTCCGAAGGCACGTTAAATTGTTGGTCCCGGTTTTCGTTGTGTATACGCACAATGGAAGTCGTAAAGCCATGTCAGATACCCTTGGCTTGAAAAATTCTGACTATTAAGTCGCCACTAGCTTAACACCATCTCCCAATCCGCGGTGGGCTCGCGTGGGAGATTAAAGCCCATACTTCCTCATGTGCGAGGAAAGACCCTTAGCTCAGCAGTGGGCTGTTACGGGTTGATGATGATGTACCACAGCCACACCACAACCCCACCACCAGAGCACATTACACATTTTGTATTGAAAATGAATAGTACAATTGACGTGTACCACATTTTGCTGTCATTATCGATCGTTTCATTGATACCGACCACATCGCAACCACAACGGAACCACCAGCGAGTGGGCCTGCCACATCGCATTGGTACCACAACGCAACTGCCTAAAGCCACTGCGACACCATTCATATTATGTAATCACTGACTTTTTTTTGTATTATGGGGCAATCGAGCAGACGGTTCACCTGATAGTAAGTGACTACCGTCGCCCAATGACATACCTGCAACTCAAAAGTCACAAGTGCGTTGCCGGCCTTTGAGGTGAGAGTACGCTAAACCTAACCCAACAAACCAGAGACTTTTAAGTACACGATAAACAGAACACATTAATATCCCGTCAAAGCCTAGATCCATCAACTGTGACGTCACTTCTAGTGAAAGGCAACTTGCGTTGTCACGTAGTCTATATATTTTTACCCACTAACAATATCAAAGTTACTCATTCGTTAGACCAAATAATCCAGATAACATGGCTAATCCTTATAACGAATTGAAACCTCTTTTGTTTTTTGTGGCCCAAATATTCCCGGTATGACAATTTGTAAAATTCTGTGCTCGGGCAACGTTAATCCAGGGGCAAAGTGTCAATACAATCCAAGGGGATTTGATCACGTCACTTTCCAGCTTTGAGGGTTTAACTGTAATCCCTCCGAAATCTGTTTAAGCGACCGATATCTCCTTTTTTAGGCTACCGTCTCTCTCTATATATGTATGTTCAAAGATTTGGCCAAGCCCCGCGGTTTGACTCTCGTCAATATTAAATAATAGTAAATTATGGTACAAGTGTGTAATCTTGGGTGATTACCGCTGAGGCGCCATTGAACCTGAGCCGTCAGGTGAGGGTCTTAAGAGAGCCGAGGACGGTAATCATCAAAACGTGTGTCATACGACGTTTTTCAACACACTTGTAAATAAAATAATACTATAGTAGATAAAAAGGTTATTTAGAGAAACAATTAGTAAATGTGTGATAAATTACCTACTGAAATACTTTCATATTTTATTGTTATTTGAAATGGTTCATTATTCGACTAGGTAGGCGAAATCCAATCATTAGAACTTATGGTGTTTCGACAGTAGGACGCGCCTCAGAATCAAGTCTAATTCTTTTTGTGATTTTTGCATAAATTTCCTTCTTGTTTTGTATGGAATCTTCTACGTATGATTCTTCTATATTGCTAGATCGCCACTCACCATGATGCTTCAAAGTAATTATATCGGCTCCTGAATTAAGCAATGTAGCTGAAGATCTCCTGAAACTATGTCCACTGTAGCTCTCAGCATCTGCTAATCCTAAAAACTGAGCGATTTCTTTTGGCATAGAACCAAATTTGTTTATGGTATATTTACCATTCCAGTAATTTAAAAAGAAACGGTAATTTTTAGCTTTTGGTGAACGCAAACTTTCATACTTCTTAACATTATTCATACATTACACACTTGTACCATAGTGTAATATTATCTGGTCAGGTAACAATTCCGAGACAGGATTATCTATTTTCCTCGTCTGCCCGTAGAAATCTGCTGCTTGACTGGTACAGAATAAAAAAAAACACTTTTATTTCATCTATATTATAAACAGGAAAGATTTGTATTTTTGTAACGAATAAACTCAACTACAGGACCGATTTTAAAAAGATATTTTCCCAATGCAAAATCTTACTTTTCTGGGAATAACATGGGCTATATTTTATTTCCGTATTCCCACGGGAACGGGACTCACGCTGAAGAAACCACGCGGAACAACAAGTACTTAATAAAATTACCAAATAAATCGTATGAAACGGTACCCCAAAGACTTGTTTTACCGTACATTTTTTTATCCAATCTTATATCAAATCATTTTCCATTTCACTTACTCAGTATATCACTATTTACTGCATAAACAGCTTTTTACACCCCATCATGTGTTTTATAGTTATATATACAGTTATAAGTGCAATAACTACTTACAGATGTACTCCACATGCATCAAAACTAAGAGTTACAGACTACAGTACACAAGTTATCATTAAAAAGATAAATAGTGATAATTTATAGTACTCGTAAGTCATCAAGTAAGTAACAAATCTTCTCTTAATTTCTCTTATGTTCTGTTATTTTTCACCCACACTGTTTGTACCCTATAAAAAATTAGGTTACCTTTGTAAATAAATACACAAATCTTCTTTTAAGTTCTCTTATGTTCTGTTATTTTTCACCCACACTATTTGTACCCTAGTAAATAAATACATTACCTACCCTTTGTAAATAAATACATTATTTTACTTCAAGGAAACAAAAAAACACATTCGCCACGTGTGTAGCTTGGACAGTGATTAGTACTCCAAAGTGTTCCGTTGTTGACTCATCTAATTTTGACCGTCTGTCTGTCCCTCCGACCGCAAATGGGCGTTGTTTGCGGCTCAGGGCTGTCTGGACATGTTCTGCACAAATTAACTAGGCAAATAGGCGGCCCTTTTAACCGGGGACTAGTTTGGAGTTTTGTCAAAGGGTATACGATGGAGCTTAGGATATGAGAAGTGACTTCGCGGTAATATAGACAGGGACAATAAACCGTCGCCGGAGGTAATGTATAGATTTGAATAGAAACCTTTTTAATCTTCAGAATTCCGAAACGATTACACCTAAGAAACTTGAAAGAAGGTATGTACCTAGGTGTCTTATATGTCGCACGAAACCGCTATAAGACCCTGTAGGAATTTTTGGAAATTTCTACAGGGTCGGGAATAAACTGGACAGCGCGGGCAAGGCCGCTGGCTGGGCACCTTCTTTCCATGCAATTATTGACCGTATGTCCAAGTTTAACAACTTGGACATATTAAATTTGTAGTATTGTAGTATAGCTTTTATTAAATAGTGCCATGTTAAGATTATTGACGTTTCTAAGTGTATTTTTGTTTACATTCAGATATAAATGAATGTTGTTGTTGTCTTCAAAATGCGCTTCACCGCACTTCCAGCGATGTGCGCTGGGTCTTACTCTCCGTTTCTCCGCAGATATTCAAAGTAGAAAATCGGCTCCCTGCTGCCTGATTTTCGTCCCTACGTTTCGACGTGACGTGTGCTACCTACAATAATTAATCATCACTACATAGTATAAAACAAAGTCGCTTTCTCTGTCCCTATATCCCTATTTCCCTATGTCCCTTTGTATGCTTAAATCTTTAAAACTACGCAACGGATTTTGATGCGGTTTTTTTTAATAGATAGAGTGATTCAAGAGGAAGGTTTCAGTGTTAGCATTGCACCCGTGCGAAGCCGGGGCGGGTCGCTAGTTAGTTATAACGAAAAGTAAATTCTCGTACATTTACTGAAATATGTATACAGAACAAAACAAACCGATCAGAAACACGTCAAATATTATACAGAAATGTTTGCTGAGCTCGCTGTAATTGAAAAGGCACGAGACGCGGTAATGGAAGCGACGGATTACGAGTATACCAGTTTCGAACGATTCCGGCAGCTCGTAATTAAGCGGTGTAATTCTGGTGATTGAAACTTTGTAATACCCTATTACTACCATTTTTTGGTTTAATTTTTGGAATTATTCGCAAATCATAAAAATATAATCAATATTTTTAATTTTCCTATTCCTATCTATCTATAAATATCTTTGAGTATTATAAATATATAAATTGTGGGACACAATTTCCACACGGTTATTCAGACCCAAACTGGGCAGATCCTATACTATGGGTACAAAACAACTGATAGACATACTGAAATAAATATTAAATACACTGACACGAAGCCAACAGACATGTTCATGCGTACAAATGTTGGCCCCGAGCGGGGATCGAACCCGCGACAACCGACTCAGAAGGCAGGGTTGCTACCACCTGAGCCAAGAGGCCCGTGATCTATTTATCAATTACTTATTTTTATAGATAAAAATTAAATGCTGATCATTGGTAACTGCATCACTTGACAACGGATGCACCGATTAGGCTATTTTTATTAATATTTATTGTTATCTTATCAAGATGTATTCTAGGTTTTATGTAGAGACTAGCTGATGCCCGCGACTTCGTCCGCGTAGAATTTGTTATTTCTTTGCGTTTCAAAAATATATAAAGAAGGATAATCTACACTACCCATCTATCAACACTAATATTATAAAGAGGAAAAATTTGTAGTTTTGTACCTATGTTAATAACGAATAAACTCAAAAACTACTGGACAGATTAAAAAAACTCTTTCACCATTAGAATGCTACATTATTCCTGAGTAACATAGGCTATATGTATGACGAAAAATAATTAGGAATCCTTACTAAAACTTGACTGTACATGCCAGGTTTGGAACCCGAGCCTCACGAATGAGAGGCGGGCTCTTTAGCCAGTGGGCTATCATTGCTATTTATTTATATTTTTTTTATTCAAAACACCCTATATACAACGCGTCCCAGAATAAGCGCAATTCCTCATACACCCCTATTAGTATACTAATATAAAAATATGGTAATGCATTCGTACTTTAGTTTTGTCTAACAAAATTTCTTATATAAAGAGCGATAACAGTACGGTTTCCACATGTAGCCCTAACTAAATTCAGTTCTATGCTAATTCGTTTTTCTGAAAAAAATTTACACATACTAAAAATAATACTGATTACGTATTATGATTTTTGAATTAGTTCTTGATACCAAAGGCTATGCATGTGCTCATTATAACAAACAAATTCCCTCAAGGAACCCATAGTGAATTCTCAAAAAAAGAAGTGGACCTTGTATGGAGACTTTTGAAGAGTATTTGTGCCAAGTTTCAAGTTGATAGTAGAAAAAAAAACACACTTTTTCATACCAACTTCAACGCCTGCTTTCACTCCTTTAGGGAATAGTTTTCGAAAAATCCAAAAACACGTGTCTCATCATTTGTTTGTAAAAGTATTTGTGCCAAGTTTCAAGTTAAGAGACGTAAAAAACAACACGTCTCCATACAATCTCCAACGCCCTGTTTCAGCGCCTCAGGGGGGGTTTTTAGAAAATCCAGAAATACATGTCTTGTTATTTGTTTTGAGGAGTATTTTTAAAAGTTTCGAATTGATACACCAAAAAATTAGGGTTTTCCATACATACATGAACGTGGGAGAGCCATGTTTCGACCGGAGTGATACCACGGCCTCACAGAAAACCAGCGTAAAGCAATGCATTGTGTTTTGTTGAGTGAGTGAGGAAACCGGAGGCCCCAATCTCCCCCTCCCTCTCCCCTTCTCTCCCCTCCCCTCCCCCTACTAACACCTCAAAGGTCGGCAACGCAGTTGTGACTCTTGAGTTGCAGGTGTCCATGGGCGACGGACCTTACCATCAGGTGAATCGTCTGCCCGTTTGCCCCCTTTTATATCATAAAAAAAAATACCAACTTTAACCTCCTACTTTCACCCCTTTTGGGTACGATTTTCGAAAAATCCAAAAACACGTGTCTACTCATTTATTTTCAAAAGTATTTGTACCAAGTTTCAAGTTGATAGACGTAAAAAACAACACGTCTCCATACAAACTCCAACCCCCTGATTCACGACTTTAGCGGGTGTTTTTTGCAAATCCCGAAGTACGTGTCTTGTGGTTTGTTTTGAGGAGTATTTGCACAAATTTTCGAATTGATACACCCAAAAATGAAGGTTTTCCATACATTACAAACTAAACCCCTACTTTCACCCCGTTAAGGGACGATTTTCGGAAAATCCAAAAACACATATCTATTTCATTTCTAATTTATTTCTAAAAGTATTTGTGCCAAGTTTCAAGTAGATACACGTCAAAAACAACACATCTCCATACAAAATCACAGCCCCTGTTTCGCCTCCTTATCGGGTGTTTTTTACAAAACTCAGAAATACGTGTCTTGTTGTTTGTTTTGAGGAATATTTCTAAAAGATTCGAATTGATACACCCAAAAATGAGGATTTCCCATACATACCAAGTTCAACCCCTACTTTCAGGCCGTTAGGGGTCGATTTTTGGAAAATCCAAAAACACGTTTGTCATCATTTATTTCTAAAAGTTTTTGTGCCAAGTTTCAAGTCGATACACGTCAAAAACAACACATCTCCATACAAAATCCCACCCCCTGTTTCGCCCCCTTTGGGGGTGTTTTTTACAAAACCCAGAAATACGTATCTTGTTGTTTGTTTTGAGGAATATTTCTAGAAAGATTCGAATTGATACACCCAAGTATGAAGGTTTTCCATACATTCTAAACTCAACCCCTACTTTCAGGCCGTTAGGGGTAAATTTTTGGAAAATCCAAAAACACGTTTGTCATCATTTATTTTTAAAAGTTTTTGTGCCAAGTTTCAAGTTGATAGACGTAAAAAACAACACGTCTCCATACAAAATCCCACCCCCTGTTTCGCCCCCCTAGGGGGTGATTTTACAAAACCCAGACTCACGTGTCTTGTTGTTTGTTTTGAGGAGTATTTCTAGAAAGATTGGAATTGATACACCTAAAAATTAAGGTTTTCCATACATTCCAAACTGAACCACTACTTTCACCCCGTTAGGGGACGACTTTCGGAAAATCCAAAAACACGTATCTACTCATTTATTTCTAAAAGTATTTGTGCCAAGTTTCAAGTTGATAGACGTAAAAAACAACACGTCTCCATACAAAATCCCACCCCCTGTTTCGCCCCCCTAGGGGGTGATTTTACAAAACCCAGAAATACGAGTCTTGTTGTTTGTTTTGAGGAGTATTTCTAGAAAGATTGGAATTGATACACCTAAAAATTAAGGTTTTCCATACATTCCAAACTCAACCCCTACTTTCACCCCGTTAGGGGACGACTTTCGGAAAATCCAAAAACACGTATCTACTCATTTATTTCTAAAAGTATTTGTGCCAAGTTTCAAGTTGATAGACGTAAAAAACAACACGTCTCCATACAAAATCCCACCCCCTGTTTCGCCCCCCTAGGGGGTGTTTTTTACAAAATCCAGAAATATGTGTCTTGTTGTTTGTTTTGAGGAGTATTTCTAGAAAGATTCGAATTGATACACCTAAAAATGAAGGTTTTCCATACATTCCAAACTCAACCACTACTTTTACCCCGTTAGGGGACGATTTTCGGAAAATCCAAAAACACGTATCTACTCATTTATTTCTAAAAGTATTTGTGCCAAGTTTCAAGTTGATAGACTTAAAAAACAACACGTCTCCATACAAACTCCATCCCCCTCTTTCACCCCCTTATGGGGTGTTTTTTGAAAAATTAAGAAATACGTTTCTTGTCGTTTGTTTTATAAAGTATTTTTACAAAGTTTTGAATTGATACACTCAAAAATGAAGGTTTTGCATACAAACGTTCAACCCCTTTTTCACCACCTTAAAAAAATATATTCGAAAAATCCTTTCTTAGTGCTAGCTTACGTCTTAAAAACAATAGCTGTAAAAAAAAACAGCTTTCTAAGTCTAAGGGTTTAGGCTGGGCGTTTATGAGTCAGTGAGTCAGGACTTCTCTCTTTATATATATAGATTTTTTACTGGCACAATAACTTACGTTAGCTAAAATTATCACTTTTACGTACCTATTGGACTCGATTCTGGCTGTCCTAATTTTAAGTTAGCCTATCCTTCTCCATAGAATACGGAAGAAAAAGGACGGAAACAAACCATAGATTGAACAGTTAATGTCAAACATCAACTCATTTGAACATTATGAATGTGCTTGTCTGTCACTTTTATCCATGACCTTGTTACATCGTCGCTAAAATTGCTAAACATTAGTTGAGAAGACTAAACTAAAATAAGTTTAGTCGCTGTAAAGAAAAATCGAACCCACTGTTGATATATAAACAACTAGCGGTTCTGCGCGGTTTTACCCGCGTAGTTGCCGTTCCCGTGGGAATACGAGAATAAAATATAGCCTATTTTACTCTGGGATATTCTAGGTTTCCATTGGTGAAAGAATTTTTAAAATCGATCCAGTAGTTTTTGAGTTTATTCGTAACAAACATACAAAAATCCTCTTTATAATATTAATATAGATGCCATGGTTCAAAACGGAATCGAAAATTTTAATTTTTTTTTATCGACAATATTATTGATAGGTACTAGATTTCTTGTATGTATTATATAACACTCTAAATACAAGTCCCACAGACACTGTTCACACGATTTTAGCAGCAGGCTATAGTGTTATTAAAATATGCATGATCACACGGTGTCATGAAATCTGTATCGTGTTATGAATTGAGTCTAATTGCGAAACACAGCAATATATAATATATATCATTAGGTATACAGTAACTATTGAAACAACTTTCGTACAAAGCTCTTTGGACTTTTGGCCTTTGCCGCGCTCAGAAAACACACATGTTTTAATAATTCAAATCTACGCCTGTTTCAGATACAAAGGCACGATAAAAGCGATCCTAAGAAATACACCTTCGCGTAACATAGTCGTAGTAATCCTCCATGAATGTTTTATTGCATGCAGGCTCAATGTTCTTTCGCCACAGAGTAAAATAAATGTACTTAGTAGACAGTAGACGAGACTAATCGGTCAAGTGTTTTGATGTTACTTGTTTTGAAAGAAAGAAAGAAAGAAAGAAAAATATTTATTAGGAACACTTATGAGATAAAAAATCATAAAGATAAAAAACACGGAACATATTTAAGTGTCCCACTCAGCACAATGTTTGGTTTTCATGTTTGGTTTTTATCTTTCCAAAAGAAATTATCTATAATTCACCTCATGGAGACATTTACAAATCCAGAATACTAGTTTCATAAATCTAACGGAATTTCCGTGTTTCGGAAGGCACGTTAAATTGTTGGTTCCGGTTTTCGTTGTGTTTACGCACCATGGAAGTCGCTAAGCCATGTCATATACCCTTGGGTGGCTTGAAAAATTCTGACTGTTAAGTGGCCACTAGCTTAATACCATCTCCCAATCCGCGGTGGGCTCGCGTGGGAGATTAAAGCCCATACGTCCTCATGTGTGAGGAAAGACTGCAGCAGTGGGCTGTTACGGGTTGATGATGATGATGATGATGAAATCTAACGGTAATACCCATTGAAAATATGTTATACAACATCATATTAGTAACTTTCTCTATAATGTACACATCTACTTTTTTATTTTAATATTTCAATCCTAAAAATATTATAAAATATCAGTATGAACAGTTCCATTTGAAAATTTTGACGTACTTTCGACGTACACAGTGGCAATATAGACAAGGACCCAATTTCATGGTTTTGAAAGTATCTCAGCGACATACAAAGACATCTTGTTTAGAGATTATTTTAAGCTGTGGCACCGTAGAGACCGTGTTTCGACTGTAAACTTTACGTGAATCCGTATGGGAACGCATTTGTCTCAATTCCTCTTTGTTAGATTATCCCGGAGTCCACTCAGAATCTTTAAGAGTTTTTATTTTTAGGTATAAATTTTGTCGTCGAAACCACTAAAAAACTCTATCTATAGATATGAGGTACTTGTGATATAAGGTGTTTTACTTGCCACATTAATACTTCACACGTTCGATATTAAGTAACGAGTGCATGTGATTATCCTAGGTGAGGTTTATCTTCGACCTCATGTGTCTTTTGGGATAGATTGAAATCAAGAGCAAACTCATCAGTAATAAAATCTCTTTGCAGACGAGTAGACTTGCAACCTAGACAGAGCCATGCTGAACAACTAACAAACTATAAACACCTACACACGAATCCAACTACCAACTGATCCTATTTTATTAGACACCAGAATATTTACAATGCCAATGATTGAGTGGGGTGCTTGTAGCCAGAGCGCTACTGGTATTTTGCTGGGCCTGAGAGCAAGCGGCACACACTTCATAATATTTATTTAAAAACAAACGTCAAATTAAAAATTATTCAACGTTAATAATAGGTCTGGTGTAGTGACTAACATTGAGAAAGGAATACTTAGGTTCGGACATATCAAGCGAATGGATGAAAGGTGTGTAACGAGACAAAAATATATAAGAGGATTGTGAGTGGCGAGTCGGCAGAGGGCGACCTAGGCGTACTTACATCGATGAGATCGCCGATGTATTCAAGAAAATCCGGATAAAGAGTACCCGAAACCGACGAGGATGGATGTGGATGAGGCGCGAGAAGCGTGCCAAGATGTGCAGGTGGCGGTCCATTGTCTGTGCCTACCCTTTCGGGAAAGAGGCGTGAGCATATGAATGTATCTGAGGTGTTCATGAATTGGTATAACGTAACAAGGGAATTCAGTAACTAACCACATCAAAGTTTCATTAATCAACACAATTTGACGGGCCGTTTGGCTCAGTTGGAGTGACCCTGCCTTGTGAGTCGGAGGTCGCGGGTTCGATCCCCTTGTGTAAATTGTGTCCCACAATTTATATATTTATGTATCCCAGCACGATAGAAGATTACTAGCGCATCCCCCGTCATAGCAGATGCCTTTTAATTAATCCATCGGTACAATACCCTCAAGGCACTGTGGTGTATTGTGAAATTTGTAAAGCAAAATTCACTTTTTGAAATATTTTTTGCCTGCAGCAGCAAAATCTTTAAAAGCTTTTGTGCCCGTACGTCCGAGTACTTGTCGAGATTCTCCGGGAAGAGGTTTTCTGCATTTACAACGGCGCTAAGACGAACGAAGCTTATTTCGTGTCTGTAGTTTCTTACGTCTTTTCGTTTTCAGCCGTGTGAAAGCTAATAGCTATTTGTTTTTCTTATGAGTAGTTGTATCATAAGATAGGCTCTTTGTTTTCTAAGCTTTTGTTTATATATGTTACTGTAAAAGCCTGAACCTAGGTAAATCCTAAGATTTACCAGTAAAACCTAAAATTGTATGTATTTAAAACGGTTAAAACTAGGTGTAGCGACTTGTTCTTGGTTAAATCTAGTCTAACCTAACCTAACTAAAACTAGGTGCAGCCGCACTTCAGGCACTAGCCGTAACACATCTACTATATAAAAATAAGTCGGGTTTTCCTTCCTGACGATTTAACTCCAGAACTGACGAACCGATTTCCATGGTTTTGCATTCGTTGGAAAGGGTTAGGGCTCCGCAAGGTTTATAGCAAAGAAAATTCAGCATTGCACCCGTGCGAAGCCGGGGCGGGTCGCTAGTTTATTATAAAATCATGTTGGTAAATTCTACGAATTCTATTTTATAATTCCGTGTGACTTTTCAAAAAGCCGTCAAATTGGAAAAGTCGGCAATAAGGTACTCATTAATACTTAACACACAACACGAACATCAACTCGCTCGCAACGTGAAAGAAACAAACGCTTGGAACAAATTCGCATGAAAAGAGAACCTTAAGACCGTTCAAGTAGTAAGTACAGCAATGATAACAAAAAAGATACACAAGAAAGCCCTGAAGGAAAATTTGGGGCCGAGATTCGGCACCGCGTGAAATGTACAAATTACTACGAAATGAAAAAGAGAGTGCGACGCGAAGAGGCTTTCATTTTGAGGGGCCGGCCAGATTAAAGAATGCCTTGGGCGAGGATCACTTACGCACTGTCTGTTCTGAACACTGCGGTTGAAGCGACTGAATGCTGGGTTTGAAAGTTTGAGAGCTGCGTAAATTGGTGTTTTCATTTGTGTTTTGATCAAGGCATTGTAAGTTTAAAAAACACGATATTTGCGAACGATAAACACAATCACGTGTCCCGTCACTGATGTTTGACTGGCTATTGTTGATTCCCTTGCTTTCAATTTTAATTATTCAATAATTATCATATAAAATAATTCATTTCTTAAGTGAAGTGCGGTTTTCGTTGTGTTTACGCACAATGGACGAAGATAAGCCATGTCAGATACCCTTGGGTGGGTTGATCACCCAATTTCTCACCACTTCCTTATGCATGTGTAAAGAAAGATCCTTAGCTCAGGAGTGGGCTGTTACGGGTTGATGATGATAATACGTCACAGTGGCACAAGACCACGAAATGTTATTTTGTAATTTGTAGCCGATATATTTGTTGAAGGCGTAAACAGTCAGTTCAGTTCCATTATTTACTGGGTGCTCAAAATAATAGAGAACTTCTTAAAGTTGTAAATTTACTTATCAAACGCATTTGCCAAAAAATTATCGCCCCTTACAAAATATTCATCTGATCGGAAAATTGTGTCTCCATACAAATAGAGTGGATTTATTTTCTCAAGATTATAAATGATATATAACCTTGGTTAGATTTTCTAATAACAAACATTTTTGCTTGCGTATGTTTTTGTATATCTGTAAGAATATAATACAATATTAACGTTTTAAAAAACCAGTGCGTTACAAGGAAATTTCCAAACTTCCGATTATGGCGGTCACTTACTCGTAAATCAAAAGCATTGTTCATCCTTCGGCATCCCTGATCACGGTAGACTCTTTTACATCTTATCCAATAATAATAACTTGGTTTGAATACACTTTTTGTTCCTTTTATACAGCGTTTATAAATAAATTAAATTCGAAATTCTAAAAAACACAATAAAATTTGTACCCCATTGTACTTTATTTTATTTTTATATCTTTGTTATACGACGAAGAGTTATTGTATTGTATTTGTAAGCAAATATTTATAAAACTGTGGGTTTTCATGCTAAAAATATTATTAAACTCGATTCATTATTAATGTATCCATACTTCATACTAATATATTACATTCAAAGTGACTTTGTCTGCCTCCTTTTAAGCCGCTGAATAGATGTTGATGAAAATTTATAGGGTTATTTGAAGAAAGACACACCACTTTTTATATCATATCATCACGCAAATAATTTCTCGGACACGCGCTAGTAATTAAATCTCCTCGTATGTATGTATGAGTGATTGAGGTAACCGAAGGCCGCGAGCCCCCCTCCCTACTTCCACCTCAAAGGCCGGCAATGCAGTTGTGACTCTTGAATTGCATGTGTGTATGGGCGACGGTAGTCACTTACCATCAGGTGACCCGTCTGCTCGTTGGCCCTTTATTTAAAAAAAAAATGTTCGACTGATTGCACATTTGTTTTCGATTCTTGAGTCGTTGAGTTTCTGGTATTGTAGATCGAAGATTATTGTTCATGAATAATTAATGCATTCGGGACCAATAAGATAAGGAAAGGTTAGGTCATTGACTTTATAGCCTTGTTTTCTGAAGGTATAGATCGAGTACTCGTACCACCTGGCTTGATTGAAGGGTACCCTTGAGTATTGTGAATAGAATAAGGTTTCAGATTAAGAGCTCGCTCGGTCCTTTCCTTTAACATCCTTTTCTAGTTGAAAGCGAAACCAATATGCCTGAAATCTCAGCCGATTTACCTGAATGCAAAATCATTCCGTCTAGATTAACCATGAAAAGGTTCCCGAGATTATTTGGGGCTTACATCACGAGTTTTTGGGAAATATTTTTCTTATTCGCAAGAACATTTTTTTATATATTTTCAAAGCACTACAGTATCGTGCATCCGAAATGGTTCTGATGAAATCTGTCTGTTCTGTCTTTTAATGTGACAACGATAGCTTCTTTAACTCTAATGTACTTTTTCACAAATATTTTAAAACATTTTGCGCCATTGCACAATAAAAATGAATATTGTATAGTAAATTAAATTACACATTTTTTTTTCACGTATATTATGCGGAATCACTGAGCTCTGTCACGCTCAGACTTCGCTCAGACCATGGTAAAATTAAATGGGTATGATGTTTCACTGAAATGCTCATTTTTAATTTTGTCCATGATTAAATTAGTCTAATATTTAAAAAAACAGACTCGTATTTAAGTAATATAAGGGTCACACATGATATCGAAGATACGATCGCAAATGTCTATGACGCTGTGTAATATCTAAGACAGCTTTTTACAAACAAAACATATCACAATTACAGCTGCATAAAACAGTTCTTGTATTGTTTTTGGAACTTTACTTTAATAAATGTTATGTTTACATATTTTATAGATTCACACCATTATTCACGCATTATTTTTGATAACATAGAAATAATTTGTAATAAATTGTATACAATTTAAATTAAAAAGAAATAGAATCCAGTGAGCGTAGAAAGATATTTCGTTTATTTATAAGAACAAATTATTTAATTTATGTCTTCGTTTCGTTTATTTATAAGGACAAATTGTCTTACATTCCATATCCTGTTTTGTCGAAGACATAAAACTACTGCGTAATAAAATTTATTAATATCCTTCATATCACGAACTACGCTTGCAGCAAATCACGGACGCACAAAAAAAAAATAGGTACAGCAAAATGAATCGCCGACAAGGACATAAAAACAGCAAAAGAAAACGTAATACGCCACGCAAGTAGCCGGTCGGCCAAGTTTCATATCGTGAAAAATAAAGTTGAGATGAATAACACCAGCATGTAGGACACACTGATGCCTCGAATGCAGAATTTTATTACGATATACTAATGGGTTCGATTCTGATTTACGACGACTAAACTTATTTTCTTTCTGCTCGAAAAGAAAAGAGACGAGAGATATTTAGTCCTGTCAAATTAAAATTAGTCCTGTCAACTAAGGTATTTCATAATGTGTTTAGTGCACAAGTAAAGAAGTCACGACTAAAATACAGCAGGACTAATTTCGGTAGGTTCTCTTCTATCTCTTTTCTTTTTTTGAGGTAAGACTGCTTTATACCGAGTAAACCATAGATTCAGTATACTAACGTTAAAGATTGGCAATAGAGCCAGTACGGCGAGACCTAGAAAATTGACACTTCTGTGCGTGTAACGTGGATGTGTGCAAGACAAATAGTGCTCTCCCTAAACTTGTAGCTCTCGACAACAAATGGGCGTGTGGTATATTGTGTAGTTAATACCTTTGCCAGTCACGTTATCGAAATGTGGTTAATCGATATTACGACAATCACTATAAAATTGAGGTTAGAAATACAAGAAATTCACGTATTTTATTTTTCGCTTAAATCAATTCTTATACATTCAGAACATTTATTTAATAAAAAGCAATGTTATTACCTATCTATTTGTGCACGGTTTGTTTTTCAGTTTTCTATAATCATTGAATTTAGAGAATTAAATCTTTCAATCGCACTCACATGTAAAATGACTAATTCTGTGGATTTTCTTTCCTAGATGAATTACAACCGGTACTGCACACGTAACCATAGCTGTTTACGTCTATTAAACATCAAAACTTACTCTTTTAATACGCGAGATTAATTAAAATAAGCGAGATTTGTTTCGTTCACAACTGACGTCGGCCCGGTATAGCCCCGTAACGTTTACGAAAATGGTCTCGTCTATCTACCGCTCGTTATCTCGCTCTAACACACGGGTACCTATTTTCTTTTTCTTTCGCATTGCCAATCTAAGTATACTAAATCTATGGAGTAAACTTATTTTAGTTTAGTCCTGTTTGTTTTGTTGTGGAACTAACTACTTTGATAATATTAAAAAGCCTTTCATTCCATGTATCGCTTATTAAAGTCGCGGGTCATGCTCAAGATACGAATAAATGGGTGTGTGCTCATTTGTACAGTCAAGAGCACATGAAGCTTTACACTTGTAGTGCGAGACATCAAGGGTGATTGTAATAAAACGTTACAAAGTCCAATGTGTCACGCTCCACGTGCTCTTGACTGTACATGCCCTGACCAAAAATCTAACCCAGGCCTTATGTTTTCATTTTTAATTTGATTTGTGTTTGTGTTATAATTTATCATGTATGGACTAAATCTGAGTCTGAAATAAATGATTATTATTATTATGTCAGGTACAGTCAAGAGCACGTAGAACTTGACCCATTGGACTTTGTAACGTTCTTATTACAATCGCCTTAGAGGTCAGACATGCACTACGACTGTAAAGCTTCATGTACTCTTGACTGTAATATAAAAATATAAACCGCCCACTATAAATCTATAACAAGGAACATGATGTTCACATGACGTTTTAGTTGTGAAAGTTTAACTCATAACTGTCAAAAGATATTAGATGTCCAAATAACTGTTTTTATCCCAAAATTACTGGGAAGAGAAATCAAATTCCAGGCACAAATAATAAGTTGTCTAAGTGTACTGATAAAATAAGCTATGGCAACTGTGTACCAAAAAGTATTCTGGAAAAGATTACCGTTCTTAGCAGCAGCATACCACAATCAGAGAATTCTTATAAGTTCTTGTAGAAAAACTATTTTATGAGCACTGCTTTTGTTTTCTTCCAACTCGTAGTGGTAGCATTATACGCTTGAAATTAGTTTACGAGTTTTTTGCTTTATCATTGGTGAATAACGAAACGAAAATTTTTCTAAGTGACTCCTTTCGCGGAAAACTTATCAGTTTGATTCTTAACCTGACCTAAAGTCGAGTTTTTTTTTCGTATGGTGTGCATCAAGTGTGCATACCTTGCTGCAACTGCAACCCTATTAATAAGTAATGTGGCCACCTTCTTTGTAAGACGCGGGTTCATAAGGTCGCTGTACTGTTTAGATATTATGACGTCATCTCTGTGCGGCATATTTGGTTTGTTTCCTTCTTGTCCTTGATCTTTGGCATCCCAATTTAACATTACAGGATCTCGTTTGTCATGAATCAAGGTACCTTGATTATAATTCGAAGTATTTTGGATCGAAATCCTTTCATTTTTCGAGATTCAACAGACTAAGGTGATAAAAACATCGTGGAAAACTGGCAACAAATTTAATTCGAAAATATTGACTAACTCGTAATGCACAGAAGAATAGTGTTGACATGCATTACTCCGAAACACGATTGACCGAATCTCAATTCATAGAAGACGATTTATTGTAGTGACTGTCTACATAACAGACTAAGCTTAATTCTTTGAGAGATATTCTAATATTTAGCAGGGCTTATTATAGTACGGATTGTAATTTATAACGTACCTTAGGAGTCTTTGACGATAATGGAGTTGGCAGGATTACCTGGAAAATAGAATTCGTTATATTACAAAAAAAACAATTTAGCAAACTATTGAAATATGTATGAAGGTTGTTTTACTAATTTATTAATGTATTCATATCATATTACACACAAAAGGGAAAGTATTTTTTGCAGCTCATTGTGGATTTTTAATGTTTACAGTAAAAGTATTTTAACATTTTGATCCGTGGCACCTTTTAACATCCAAACACAAAACAGCTAATCAAGTTTTCTAGTTTTTCTGTCTATCGAAGCATTCACCCTTTGAATGTTATTGTTTTTATTTTTCGACGTAATCACTTGATCTGAATCAGACCACAAACAGCTTTATTAACTTTGGACTAAGGCTAAAATTCCTGTTTCAACCACAACCGCCAGGCATGAACCCCTCGAGCAAAGCGAATATTGGGTCGATTATCCAAACTATTTCCAGATCCATTTACCAGCACAAGCACGTTAACTCTGAAATCCACTTCATTTTAATCAAATATTAAGTTCCAGTTTGTCCAATATACTGCAATGCAGTGCAGTTTTTTTGAGGATCCCGTACCTCAAAAGGAAAAATGGAAACCTTATAGGATCACTTTTTTATCTTTCTGTCTGTCAATTTCCTCTTTCTGGACCTATCTATAGAGTTTAAATAAATTATAAAACACGTCTACGATATCAAATCAACCATTTTATGGAATTGTAAAAATCAAACTTCGCAAATGACCTATCTATAGGATACTTCCAGTTAATATAGATTCATTATTTTGTATGCATCACATTTTATTTCTATTGCAAACTTATATTTACAGTTGGAGAAATCTTCATACAAGTTTTTACATCATGCTCATCATGGGTTATATAAACAAGAATTTCTTCAGCTATATTTGAGATTTTGAACATGTAATTTGAGAGTTAAACAGTTCGTTCAAATGCATTTATCTACACTAATACTCGTATTACAAAGAGGCAAGATTTGTTTTTTGTATGATTGTATTGAATAGGCTCCGAAACTATTGGACTGATAAAAATTATTTCTCCAATGGAAAGCTTACTTTTCTGGGAGTAACATTTGCTAATTTTCCTATGGGAATGGGACTTACGTGGGTGAAATCAATAAGAACAGCTAGTAAGTTACTTATCTTATAAAGTAATTTCTATTGACCAAATTTAGCTTACTGTTACTTTATTATCAGTTAGTATAAATATACCCGAAACCGACGAGCATGCAAGAGTCGTTTGATGAATGTGGATGAAGCACGAGAGATCTGCCAGGTTCGTAGCAGGTGGCACGCCTTTTATCCCCGAGTCGGTAGGCAGAGGTATTACATTTCCGGAAATACCCACTTTTCACGAGAATATTCTACCCCTAAACGTGATAGGTGGTGAGCCCATCGGGTGACAGGGTCTCATACACATGCCTCAGAATTACACAGGCTAGAGACCTGCGGGTTTTCTCACGATGTTTTCCTTCACCGTCGTACTTATGATGAATATGTGCGTAAGTTTTGAAAAACTCATTGGTACATGCCAGGATTTGAACCCGAGCCTCACTGATTATCATCACGAGAAGCGGGCTTTTTAACCACAAGGTTATCACTGTTTTTAACGTTATACCATCGATTCACTTTAAACATTACTTAAATGAATATTTTGTCTATCACCAATCCTTAAGTGATTCTTGTGACTACGAGCCCTCTCCACGCCCACTCCAAATCACAATATGATATTACACGTACAAATTCATTTCAAAAGAAAAATCAACGTTCCCTTATTCAAATGTCATCTTTATCTTGTCTTTATCCCTTTTCTTTGTAAATAAAAAGACAAAGGCGTATTTTGCGGAGGCATTTCGTATAATAAAGCTTTTGGTGTAATGTACGTTCAGGGGTTATAATGTTCATGAAAAATTGGTATAAAATTATGCGGGAAAATTGTATGAGCGATGCTTTGGGCTTTAGGGAAATTGTGCGAGAATTTACGTGATGTCGTATTTATCCCGTTTATGGGTTGCAAAGCGGGATTTGAGGATATAGATTGATCGGGTAAAGCAAAATGAAAAATCTTGTAAAAGGTATTGCTGTTTTCTTTCACAGCCCACAATTTGATCCGTAACTTAGTCGTATTCATATCATATTTTATTGCCTAATGTGGTTTTGTGTAGATACATATGGCAGATAACATAATATACAGAAGGAACACATGGACCCTTGTGACGTATTGAATAAAGAGTGGGGTTGCGTAGAGGCGGACGCGCGGGGCGGGGAGACATTCGCCTGTCGACCATCGGCCCGTGCGGACGTGTCACGCACGCCAGTACCGAAGATAATGGTTGTATCATTTAAATATCCCCCTAGTCACTCACACAGGACACCACACGTGGCGACGAGCCCTCTGGTAAGTGGAAATCATTTAAATACCTATTTAATGGTGTCTTAGAGAATCGAAAAAAAAAAAGGGAGGATACGAATCCACGCACTAAAATCACTTTAACGAGGAATATATCAGTGTTAAGAAATAATAGATGGGTAGTATACTTTTTCTCGTAGATAAACTATTACAATTAAATAATGTTTTATTAAAATAAAAAATATGACCTTCATAATCGTTTTATATATTGCAAAGGTAACTAATTACCTTTCTAAATAAAACTTGCAGCAATCAATTAATTAGTTAAAGTTCTACATCTACCTACATCGGCCGGTTGAACACAACACAATGTAAACAAGTGAGTCATCATCATTATAATGACAATGTATAGGAAAGTTCTGTTGTCTTGTCTTAGATTAATTCGATTTGAGTAATACGTTTATGTATTGTATTAAGATTTTAACAAATTTAATTACCTATGTTCCTATTTCGGACATGTCGACCTAACATTATAAAGGTAGGTAACAAAGAAAGTAAAATGGCCAGGTATACTAAACAACTTGTATTTTTTTTGTGTATATTGTATTTTAGGAATTTCAGATACAATGTTATATTGTGAAATGAATTTAATAAATGAAAATGAACTAAAAAATTACAACAGTTTAACACGAGATTACCAGTAAGTGGTATGAGTGCAAAGCACTTAAATACAGAAATTTTGCCAAGGTGCAACATGCAATGCAACCTAATTGACCAGTCATTAGGCTCATACTCTCATTGTTATATTTTAATGACATCAAATAGATAAAGTATAAGTTTCCATATCGTATTGGAAATAATTGTTTGAAATTGAATAGTTATAACTACTAATAGTAGGTAATTATAATAATAATCATTTTACTTCGGTCAATAAAAGTAGATAGTGCTAGTAATACAAAATAAAACTTATGAGCTAATATTGTTGGACCTGAGTATGGACATACACAAAGTAGTTTCGTTTTCTGGTCTATGTGTTGTTTGTTACATTGCCAAGGTGCATATATTTTGCCAAGGTGCATATACTTGCCAAGGTGCATATATTTTGCCAAGGTGCATATACTTTGCCAAGGTGCATATATTTTGCCAAGGTGCATATATTTTGCCAAGGAGCATAAAGGTGCTATTATGTCAGAAGTGTGCATTATACCAAGGCGTATAATATACTGTATATTGCCAAGGCGCATAAAAGGTGTAAATCGTAATGTTGCGAAGCTCTCTAAATCTAATGAATAAGTGCAAGTCAGTGTTTAAATAATATAATATTAAGTAAGCTACATGTTTTATATATTTATTCCTAGGTACAGAGGAATGCAATAAGTACTTACTTACGTTGTGTCGTTGTGTCACTTATTGCATATTTCATTGGCGAGCAATGAAGAGTTGTTACTTACTTACGCTTTTCTGTTTAAAAATAAACAAATCTAAAATGATCTGTCAACTGAATGAATATATAAATTTATATTTATAAAATAGCTATTTTACTATTATAAATAAATTAAAACATAATAAATATTTCATAAGCATACATTTATTCACCACAACAACACAAATCGAAAACACCTCAATCGTTATTACCGCACTAAGGGTGCCACATACGGGCATTACTCATTGTTCGAAGCTGACAAAATATCCAATTTCCAGTTCTAGAAATTTTACAATGTGACGGGCGATCCTGTGTTCGCTGGGACTAATGGAATCGGGCCTAAAAATATTTCTCTTGGTCTTCAATAAATGTAGCAACGCCAATTGCAAAAAAAAAAAACAACAGAAAAAAAAAAAAAAAAACAAAAAAAAATAATAATGGTGGAACCGACATACTTGTATATTATAACATACCTGGGTTCAAAGAAGTTAAAAATAAGTAATAATAATAATCTCAGGCCTTTGATCCCCGAGGGGGCAGCAGAGGTATTCCATTTCTGGACAGTTATACCCACTTTTCGCGAGACATTCTCTGGACCCCGGAACCTGACAGGTGGTGAGCCCATCGCCGGACCGGGGGGTCGATTTTTGAATCTCACCAAGTGACTAATTCTTACCGATGTGAGTGATTTCCGAAAGTTCGTATTTTTGAAACTCATCGGTGACTTACATTTGTCATACCTATGATATCGATTTACGAGTGCCCCTACCCACTCGTAATTGAAATCACCATGCGATTTTTTTTGACAGTTGACGTATGTGACATCTGCTAAAAGTGCCAAAGTATGTTTTTCGGAAGAATTAGCAGCGGGGCTCGATTGTGATATTTTGTGATTGCAACGATTTATTGAAAACAGCGTGTGACTTTCAAAAATACGGCTTTTGGAAAATGGTGACATAAAAGTCATCGGTGATAATTTTAGTTACCGGTGATTTTGATATCACCAGTGAGATTCAAAAATCGCACTCCGGGTCTGTTACACGTGCCTCAGAATTAATTCTGGGACCTGCGGGTTTCTTCACGACGGTTAAAGTAAAGATGACTTATTTTAGACCAATTTAATTAGACGGGCCTCAGTTGGTAGTGACACTGCCTTCTGAGTCGGAGGTCGCGGGTTCGATCCCCGCTCGGGATACTGTACCCATAGTACAGGCCCTGCCTAGTTTGAGACTAAATAACCGTGTGTGGATTGTGTGCCACAATTTATTATTATTATTATTATTGATTATCTACACTTGTCGGAGTTGTCAGCCTCAGTTTCCGCACTTCTAAGTAAGATACATAATACCTTTGCCTGGGGTTTGTATTGAAAATAAGGACATAACAGCTGAAATACACTTAGGTATGTATAATGGCAATCAACAAACTCAATGAGTATTTATATATTTATTCCGAAACTAAGCAGTCTATAGACATAGAGTAATAATTAGCTATAACAAGGTATTATTACAGTGTACAAGAACTTTTAAAATACGAGTAATTATTTACAAGTCTATTCTAAGTATACTCCTTTTAGGTAGAATACCTTTTGGCGTATTTAACTATTAATATAACGCGTTCAGTGTGTACTTAGTGATGTTTGTTTTAAAATTGCAACAAACTAGAGTTTTCATTCCATTTATTCAAAATAATGGTGAAAAAATTGAATGAAGTTAAAAATATTACTCTAATATAGCTGCCGCTCCATATAAGTATACACAGAAGCCGAGGGCAGGACCTTCCCTCAGGTACTCCCTAAAAGATTACAGTAACAACTGATTGACCACGCCGCACAATAAGCGTCAGTGTAGGTAATGAGATGGGTTCAGTGAGACTTCTGAGGTACCTATGAGGGATGTACACCTATGAGGGATGTCCACACTGGGTGTCATGCAGAGGCGGCGGTGTTTTCATAAAATTGCATAATTTACGAGGTGATTAGGCAACGAATTAAAATCGTTTATAAGTATATCAATGAATACGTATATTTCTAACAAGTTTGTACCACCAGCGCTCAATAATATTTACTTAATTACTTTTTCTTGGCTTTTAATGCACAACACACACCAATTTATACTTATAAACCCTTTACACCTTTTTCTCGACACAAAGCTCAGAGAGACTGTCAAAAGGAAAATTGGTTTATATTTATGTACTTATTTAAAGTTAATTTGCAGTTCTATAATAACCAATGTGTTACAAACACGAGTATTTCATAGGAATTGAAAAAAAAAATTTAACATCATTCGAATAATATTATAAATAAGTAAAATATTGACATTGTACTGTAAGCGTTAAAAAACCATGTTGTGCCGCATGCATGTGCCGCTAGCAGGCTGCTCGCCAGAGGCATGGGTATGACGTCAGATGGGCGTCAGGCACAGATAGCCTTAGGACCTTATTCTTCGACTAAATAATTTTATTGCACCATAATGAAATACAATACAGATATCCTTAAAGCTAAGGGGTCATTATGGACCCTGAACACACACAAAAAAACCTGAAAAACACCTGAGCACAGCAAAAAAAAAAAAAAAAAAAGAGAGGGGGCTCGAGATCGAGCGATTCGTAACCCAGTTGAACCAGAAGAAAACAAGTCAGGTAAAAATAGGGATAATATTTGTAAGTTTATAGACAATCTTAATAAGTTTTGTCTAAAACAAGTGTAATTAAAATATCGTATACTAGAGCTAATCATTATACGCTATAGAATAATTGCTCGTAGTGAAGTATTATTGTATGAACAATGTTTACTAGCCAGCTCTGATACCTAAATTAATGTAACTGGTTTCCCAAGATACAGGCCTTGCCTAGTTTGGGAACCTCTGCCTAAAAATACAAATAATTAAAAAATGGTCCAATGAAGGTACTTTAAGTGATGTTTTTTGTAAAATATTTTCGGAAATTTAATAAACTATTTTTATTATTATTATTTATTATTAAGTTTGCAATTGACATAAACGCCATTAATTTTTTAATATGCATAAAAAAAAAAAACTGCTGCAATATTAACGGCAGTGGTTCCATGACATTTTGAGCCTTACTAACGAAGAAAAAATATTAGATAAAATTAGTATTTTCACTTAATATTATTTCGCCAGGTTGCAATAATATTTATAATGAAGTTTGTACCTACGCTAGCAAGCTTAAAATAATCAGAGTTAAAATAATGTTATCTTGTGACTGTACTGTTATATTTTGGTTTTCATAATTATTTTATAATTATGAACCTTGATTATTCAAGGACAGCTATGTTGTTCTTAAAAACTCTAATAACTAGCTAGAATAATCAAGCCTACTCTAGAAATCAACTTGTAGCAAGCTACATTGTCTGGTTGTCTGAAAGAGATCGCTTATGGTTATTAACTAATGTTGATATCCTTACTAATATTGTTTTGGTGCACAATAAAGACTTATTGTATTGTATTATTGTAAATGGTTTTTGGAGTTTAATCTCTTAGATTACTTAATTATATATAGTAGTACTATTATGCCTCAGGACTGGACACAAAGTTTATTGAAAGTTCACACGGCCTAAACATCAACAAAAGAAAAAAAAAAACACACTTTTAGATAAACAAACAAACCTAAATATAATTTAGGTTCCTAGTATTGTAGAAAATGAATTAGACATTTCCTCTTGTTATTTATAATATTTATGGAGCTATCGTTGACACCAACATATTTTGAGCAAATGAGTCAAAATATTACCAACAAGAAAATGTGAAATTCGAAATATAAACGAATTTGAATTAAAAAATAAACTACTTTACTAAGTTACTAACTGTAAGCATCAAGAAGTTAGCGTTTTATTATGTAAAATGCATGCATTTCTCTTTCAAAATACTGTACGTCCGAAATGGACAAAACTCTTGATACCTACTGACTGAAACATGTAGGTAACAACTTTAAAATAAATAAAAGAGATAATTATAGACTGAAAGATTTAAGAGAGAAATTTAATAGTTTACTAACTATAATCATTTTATATAATCCTTTGCGATACTCCAACGGGGTGTTACATGTATTAGTACCTAAGATTTATTCTAAGACTTTTAAGGTAACCAATGTGACGTGCAAATCATATGAAGATCGGAAAAGAAGAGCAACGTATTGTGAAATAGAAAACTATCCACGCAAGCTTCGTCAAAGAAGTACCTATTACTTTCAGCAACGAGCGTCGTCAATTCAATTGAACAAATATGATGCATCTTAAAATAATAGAAGGAGAATGGGAGGTGTATGACTCTGAAACACAACATAAGATAAAGAGATCGAAGATAACCCAAGTGAAGTGAAAGACGTGTAATTTATTATTAAAATATTACCGATATTAAAATCAGCTGAATAGTATTTAAAATGCATAAATAAAACTGTTGTTAGATTAAAATTTAAGTTAAAGTTCGGCCCTTCAGGTCTGTAATTGATTGATAACTTGTAAATGTTGTTATTGAGTTGACTGTCTGTTGCCAGAATAAATAAACTAAATAATAAAATAGATTTATATTTTCTAATGAGATGTAGTGAATGTATGCATAAGACATGAGATTAAAAAGAGCTGCCCTTGAGTTTCTTGCTGGTTCTTCTCGGGGTACTGCATATTTTGGAACCAGCAACTCGTAGGTGGAGATGGGCTGCTGTTTACATTTAGCCAATCTTCATGGACGAGTTTAGAGTGCCTTGTTATTATAAAGTTTATACACCCACAATTATAATATAAACTATTGACTTTTCTAAGTGTATATTCAATACCTACTGAATATGAATGATGACTTTGATAACTGTATTCAATTGTCTTGATTTTCATAAAAGGAAAGAGGTGTGACGTATTGAATAAAGAGTGGGGTTGCGTAGAGGCGGACGCGCGGGGCGGGGAGACATTCGCCTGTCGACCATCGGCCCGTGCGGACGTGTCACGCACGCCAGTACCGAAGATAATGGTTGTATCATTTAAATATCCCCCTAGTCACTCACACAGGACACCACAACCCTGCTAGAAGTCTGCAATGTAAAATACAAATACATACTTAGAATGGTAAGTACAAAATTATAAAAAGTTTTTTAAACCTATTTCGCGGCAAAACAATCAACAAACTATGCTCTCTCATGCCCTCAGATCCACTAAGAAAGAAAAAAGCATAATAAATAAAAAAGAAAAAATAACACATACGTATTAAAAATAGCTCAAATCGATTAAGTAGTCGATACTAAACAAACTCATTCCAGGAATTGCGGTTTTTCTGTTACGTTCGAGTATTGTATTTGTATAATAAAGCTTTCTGCGTCTGTCTGTCTGTATAGTCATAACGCGGGTAAAAGCTAGTATCATGTAAACCGAAATAAAGCGAGGGTGGGTCACCGGTTTTAAATAAATAACAGTTGACCCCAGAGTCACAGTTGAGGGCTCGTTTGTGGAAATATCAACATCATTAGCCTTTGCGAGCAACTTTTGATTGTACCCCCAGCTGCAAGCGGCGTTTCAATTTAAACTAGACTACCTCAATTTCGTGGCTTCATCTTTCAAACAAAATATCTTACAAGAAAAGTAGTATATTTATTTACAATACAATTACTCTTTATTGTACACCAAATACAATATTAACTAAAGTACAATGGGCGGTCTTATCACTTTTAGAGATCTCTTCAAGACAACCTTAGCAACGAAGAGATTAGAACTACATTATTTACAAACTAAAAATAAAAATATTTTTCAATATTTCCAGTAAAAACCCAGCCAAGTGCGAATCGAACACACATTACAATTAAAAATAAATAAATAAATAATCTCACGCCATATATCCCCGAGGGGGTAGGCAGAGGTATTCCATTTGTGGATATTTTACAATTAAAACTGTTAAATATATATATTTTTTTTAAATCCGTTCCGTAGTTTTTACGTGAAAGAGTAAGAACAATCAATTCACTCTCTCATACATTCCCGTTTATAATACTGTATAATTAGCCAATCAGAATCAAACACCAATGGAATAAATAATAAGACGCAGAGTAAGGTCTAGCTGTAGAGCCTAAGAAACTTAGTGATCCTGTCTACTGTGGCGGGGTCTATCTAGTTTCGAGTAGTCTGTGGCTTCTCTTGTCAGCCTTTCAGCTTGCCTGAAAACCGTGAATGACAGGGGTAGCACCTGAAAACAGTTGGGGGCTGTACAATTCTAAAACAGACACGAAATACTAACTATATGTTATTACGTCAAACTAATATAACGTGATTAGGTGATCACCGAATGTCTGCTTTGTAACACGAGTATGCATCAATAAACATATAACGAATGCATTATTAGTTTTTTTATATTAATATACTAATTAAGGTGTATGAGGAATTGCGGAGTCTGACGCAATATGTCCAATTAGCAAAATGTCCAGTGATCTCAAAATTTCTAATTCTCACAATGTTTGGAAAATTTGCGAATTGGACAAATAGTTCATTGGACAATTAAAGATTTGAACATTGTGAAACAACGACATTTTGCGAATTGGACATATTGCGACTAACCCTTTTCTGTGAAGTTGAAAACAACGTCGTCGCCGCTTAAAAGATGACATAGTGACAGCATTGTACAAGGAATGCTGAGGAGGTTTGGTCATATTGTGCGGGGCGGGTCAAGGGCGTTGTGAATCGGCAAGTCGGCAGAAGACGACCTAGGCGTACCTAAATCGACCAGATCTGCTTGTATTTTGCTATCTCTTCTCGGGGTACTGCATTTGGAGCCAGCAACACGTCAGCGGAGATGGGCTGCTGTTTCCATTTAGTCAATCTTCATGGACGAGTTTAGAGTGCCTTATTATTAGACTATTGACTTTTGTATGACAAGTGTATTTTCTATACCTACAGTACTTAATCATGTGGTTTATACTTATTATTGTTTATCATTAATAAAGAATAATAAAAAAAAATGTGTAATGACTTTGACTTAATAGGCGATGTATTAAAGGAAAGCCAGACAAAGAGTACCGGAAACCGACCAGCTTGCATGAGTCGTTTGATGGATGTGGATGAAGCGCGAGATATCTGCTAGATTCGTAGCAATTGACAGTCTATTTACTCTGCGAATCCCAATGGGAAATGTTGGTAAGATTATGTGTGTAATAATGTGGCTAAAGAGTTCAGCAAGATGAATAACAAATTGTCTTCTTAGTGTAATCGGCCTTGAAACTCAAATATACGGGTCGAACTAAACCAACAAACTCAGAGTTGATTCTGAGGAAGGTGTGAAAGGTCTCACCACCTGTCACGTACAGGGGTCAAAAAAATTAATAGTGGCCTTTTCAGGAATAGAGCCCCTCTACCGACCCCATCGAAGACAAAAGAGTGAGATTTTTTTTAAATTTCTAAATACGTACTACTAGTATAGGATATTGCCAGACTTTTTCCACGATTAGGCATTAGAAATAGCCTATTATCTTATTATCCGTGTTTTGTGTGAAGGAAGGATAAAACAACAAACAGGCTTACGCATTTATAATTAAACAAGTCGAAATTCACTTTGGGCTTTGAAACAACAAAAGCTCGCAAAATCCCTCAAGTATTTTTGACGAAGGTAATACGTGTAGACAGCACAATAATCGTTTTTTAAGGATACAGTAAATACCTATAGTAAATACCTATTTCGATATCATAATAAAGTTTTAACTATATCTCTAAAGAATATCTGATAAAAAATGTGGGTATATCCAGAAAACCTGTGCCTACCCCCTCGGGGATATAAGGCGTGAGATTATTAAATTTTATTTATTTATTGACAATGTGATCAATAGTAGGTACCTATTTACAATATTAGTATCTAGATAAACCATATTATATTGGTTCAATATATTAATGTAATAATCTCACGCCTTTTATCCCCGAGGGGGTAGGCAGACGTATTCTATTACTGGATATACCCACATTTCACGAGATATATTGGACCCCTAAACGTGATAGGTGGTGAGCCCATCGCCGGACCAGGTCTGTTTACACATGTCTCAGAATTAATTCTGAGACCTGCGGGTTTCCTCACGATGTTTTCCGTCACCGTCGAGCTAGTGATAAATATGTAAGTAAGTTTTTGAAAAACTCATTGGTACATGCCAGGATTCGAACCCGAGCCTCACTGATTTTCGGCCGGCTCTTTAACCGTTCGGGCTATCACTGCTCAAGTTCAAGTTATTTCTTAAATATACAAGGTTGAAATATTGTGACGTCACTAGAAAAAAATCACTTATCTAGTCTACTCTCATCTCTAAAGTCACTATCTGCGTCTGTCTGTTTATACGTTTATCTTATCAATACTACACAACGGATTTTGATACGGTTTTCACTGACATTTTAAGAATTTATTTCGGAGGGTTTATATTAAACATTAGTACAGTCAAGAGCAAGTCAAGCTTTACACTGCCAGTTTAAGCTGAGCTCCGATTTATACTGCGCGCCCCGTAGAATACAGGGCCGGTTCAAAGACCAAAGTGTCAAGCTTAACGTGCTCTTGACTGTACAATACAGGCATGCAAAGCTAGGGCTGTTAGTTAACCTTTACATCAAATTCGATTAGAGTATTAATCACCCTTTCCTTACTTTCTATTAAATTCGCGAATTCTTTATCAAATAAAATAGACAGACATCCCAAAAGATTATCATCATCATCATCATCAAACCGTAACAGCCACTGCTGAGCTAAGGCTGTTTCTTCACACATGGGGAAGATGGGCTATAATCTCCTATGCGATCCCACCGTGGATTGGGACATAGTGTTAAGATATAGTGGCCACCTAACTGCCAGAATTTTTCAAGCCATGCATCCAAGGGTATCTGACATGGCTTAACGACTTCCATTGTGCGGAAATAAAATGAAAACCGGGACCAACAATTTAACGTCCCTTCATCACAGGATTAAAGCCACTTATGGTTGAAAAATCTCATGATTATTATCTAAATATTATAACTTAGAAATATATTTTTAGTCTTCTGGTTTCCCAGAATAAACAAACGGGAAAAATGTTTATCAAACAAACGAATAATATACAAAGTAATGCCTTTTTTTATCTGTGTGCACAGCATGCATGAAGCAAAGTATTTATGAGAAAAATAAATAAAAAATAACAAATCTCGGACAATGCTTTACTCAACACTCGCCACAGAGGATATATCTGCATAAAGACGCCAGTAAAAAGGGAAACATATGGCCTAAGTTGCGCTTCATATGAAGGGTTAGGTTAGGATGTTTCGTTTGGTTTAAGTTAGAAACGCAACATTATAATGAATGAAAACTAAATAATTGGACGTCTTTTATCCCCTAGGGGATTTCTGGAAATACCCACTTTTCACGAGTATATTTGACCCATAAACGTGATAGGTGGTAAGCCCATCGTCGTACCGGGTCATGTTAATCACATGTTAATTCTAACCTCGCGGAACTTTTACGTTTTATAGCAAGAAGGGCTCTCTTACATAATCATTGTGTCACTTAATGTATGTTTTCATATCTCATACTCGGAAAGTAGTGTATGTTTGATCTGAGTACCGGGTCGGAAGCGATGATTCCCACCACAGAGAGATTCAGGGCTGTGATTCCCGCCCTCGGTCGGGAAAGACTCATAGTAATTGCTTCCGGCCTTAGGGCGGGAATGAATTTAAAAAAATTGTACTACATTTGGCAAAGACGTTCATAGAGAAACCTCTATGAAAGAGAATGACTTTCTTCCAACCTCTTTGGGTACTTAGGTGCGGCCTTGTGAGTGTAGGTATAAACAACAGAAAATAGCATGCGCGCAGGGCGGTACGCGTTCCATATTTAAAATTTAAAAAAGAGTAATAATTTGGTAAGCTGTTCCGAAATTCAAAATCTTGTTTTTCATCGACACTAATAAGCACATAACACTTACTCGGCTAAAAGTACATATTATTATAAAGAGGACGGATTTGTACCTATATTATTTTTGTAATGTTATTTAGGTTAGGACGCACTGGTTAAAGACCCTGGTCTTAAGAGACTGTGGGATCGCTGACCCAAAGATATGACGCAGCTTCCCGAATGCTGCCCAGCCCAGACGAATTCTTCTGTTGGCCTCTCGATCGAAGTTGTGCCGGCCGAGTTGAATGGTTTGACCAAGGTACACGTATTCTTGCACAACTTCGAGAGTAATGCCATTTACGACCACGGGACATGGGGAGACAAGATTGTTGTACATCACTTTGGTTTTCCCAAAGTTCATCCCCAGTCCCACGCGTCTTGAAGAACTGTCCAGGCTGTTAAGCATTACCTCCAGATCCTGCGGAGATTCTGCCATGATGACTATGTCGTCTGCAAATCGCAAGTGAGAGATATATTGCCCGTTGATGTTGATGCCCCGTCCGTTCCAATCGAGCGTCTTGAAGACGTCCTCCAACGCAGTGGTAAACAGTTTCGGAGAGATGACATCTCCCTGTCTTACCCCTCTGTGCAGATGGATTGGTCTTGTGCTCTGACCTTGTATGACATACGGAGCCGAAACGTGGACACTCACCGTTGGACTGGTCCACAAATTCAAAGTCGCTCAGCGTGCAATGGAACGCGCGATGCTCGGGGTTTCTCTGCTCGACAGAATTCGAAATGAAGTCATTCGACAGAGAACGAGAGTCACCGACATCGCGCGGAGAATCAGCACGCTGAAGTGGAAGTGGGCCGGTCATGTCTCCAGGCGGACTGATGGCCGCTGGAGTCGACACGTATTGGAGTGGAGACCGCGCTTAGGCAAACGAAGTGTAGGGCGCCCTGCGGCACGATGGACCGATGACCTAAAGAAGGTGGCTGGCAGTGGATGGATGCGGGCTGCCCAAGACCGGAATGGTTGGCGCTCCTTGGGGGAGGCTTTTGTCCAGCAGTGGACAGCAATTAGCTGAAATGATTTAGGTTAGGTACTCGATGATGTAGTATTCAAAGACGTTTAAAAGAAAAAGTTTCTCTTTCTTCCAACCTCTTTGGTTGTATTGTTGACAATTTTGTTTTTTTTTGTAGGTATTATTGCGTTTTTGCATGTTAGAATTTTTGTAAAATTGTATTTTTTTTTTGTTTACTTTCCTTGAATTCGAAATGAAAAGTAGAGTGTTTAACGCGGGTGGAAGTTATCAATTCCTACTCGGACTATAGCCGCCCTCGCTGCGCTCGGGCTTCTAAATACCTCGTATGGGAATTGATTCCTTCCGACCCTTGTATAACAATCTACTATTTTATTGGTGTACAATAATAGTACATATATTTTATATCGAGGGATTAAACGAAGCCATTATATACTAGAGGTGGTTTGACTCCCGAGCTGGTTAGGGCGTCAATCAAACCGAGGAGGGTATATTAAGTTGCTAAATGCCAACTTAATATACCCTCGGTTTCTCGAGGTGCAAACTGTACTTTTCACTTTGAGGACGAGAAAAATGGTCGATTTAGTACAAATTTATTTAAAACCGAACAAATATTTTCGACAAAAATTCTAAAATTTTCGAGGTCAGTTTTTTCTTCTAAACCTGTCACAGATTAACAAAGAGATTTAAATCTCATTGCAGATTAACAATTTAAAACACATGGCACCACATTCTTTGCGAAAAAACCATGGAACTAAAACTCTCAACATTTTCGCAATGAAGATGGTCCACACTCCACAGATATTTCCTGGCTGTTTGTATACATCTCATTAAGGAAATTTAAAAAATAATTACTTTTTACTCCCTAGGGACTAAAGTGGTTACTTTAGTCCCGCTTCGTAGGGCTATATTGGCGTACTTTTAGAGCATGAGAAGTGAAAAGAGTTGTTACTTACTTAATTACAGTCATTGTCTATTTAAGACTCTCGGAAGCGCAAATCTCTTCCGGAATACTTTACGTGTAACAGGAATAATTAAAAGGCTGTCCGCTCGTCACTTGAGAGTTTCACAGTGAAAAAGTTTGCACGCCTCAGTCCGCAACCGCAGCTGTGCCCACAAGTTTTGCTCGAAATACGATACCACTGCTTTTTTGTATCTCTTTCATTTGCAAAGAGGTGTCCTTTCGCTCCAAGGACTTTGTTGGGATAGTAGTACATCGATTGAGGGCTAAAGTCAAGTGACACATTTTGTACCAAAAAATTATATTTCTGTGCTTGAATTTTTAATAGACTTTAAAAAAAAGGGTATTTTTTGTAAGTACGAGTATGTATATTGCGACTATTCCACTAATTATAAACCGATTTTGATTATTCTTTTTTTTTTGTTTGGTAGGTCTACTTCAGATGTGGAACTATTGAAATTTTTATCGAAATCGGTCAAGCAGTTTTTTAAAAAATCAACGAAAGTCTAAACATATATATCGATGATATTTTTAATGCTATTCGTTGAAGTGGGCTTTTAAGAGGTCTTTGTTATGAAATTTAATGTAGCAATTAAAGGCAAGGGAGTGTTATGGGCGTCATCACCCTTCCCCCCGCCTACCCCTTAGACTGGGCAACCTAGAGACGGCCACTGTTCGATTTTCTAATTTCATTGTTAAATTTATGAAAAGCGAGGACCTAACGCTATCTTAGATGGAATATTTTCATCATCTCATATTTTCAACAACTGCCAATCTATTTGATTCTCATACCAATGGCAACGTTAAATCGGGGAGGACCTTTATGAAGTCATACGAGCGTACAGATCCGTTAACTAAAGCTGGCATGTACAGCACTTGCACACGTGCGGGATGTTTTATTTTATTTTATACACAACCCACCCAACTAACTCAACATTTTTTAAATTTTGCATTTTTCATTTACTAGCGGTTCTGCGCAGTTTCTCTAGCTTAGTTGCCGTTCCCGTGACGCGAATAAAATATGGTCCGTCTATGTTACTCAGTGATTGGTGAAAGTTTTTTTTAAATCGGTCCAATAGTTTTTGAGTTTATTGGTTACAAACATACAAAAATACTAATCTTTCCTCTTTATAATATTAGAGTACAAGAGTAGATGTGAGTACTATGTTGCCAGTTTTGGTTAACCGACCTATACAAGGCGTTACCGAAAGGGTATATCAAGCCGAAAGTGGGTTGTTAGAGACATCATTTGGAACAACATTCACTATGGGACCAACTAGATCAGAGCAACTTTATTTTTCTCATCTCAGTACATTTCGGGTTCAGCGCTCAGCTGATTTGTATGGTGGAGTGAAAAATAAAGTTGGTCTGATCAAGTTGGTCCCATAGTGAATGTTGTTCCAAATAATGTCTCTAACAACCCACTTTCGGCTTGATATACACTTTCGGTAACACGCTGTAGAGGCAACACCGAAAGTAATTAAAGTTAAAATCGATTTTCCTGGTCAAGTTTTGAAATAATTATAGTGTTCATTAACATTGTAGGTACTCAATTCCCAAAAGCGTCGATGATTGTTGATAATTCGACGTAACTCAGACACAGACTCGAATTAATTGTAAACTAGCAGCGCCCCACGGTTTCACCCGCGTAGTTCCCGTTCCCGTGGGAATAAGGGCGTAAAATATAGCCTATGTGTTATTCTGATGTATAAGCTATATAACTGTAAAGTTTCATCAATATCGGTTCGGTAGTTTTTGCGTGAAAGAGGAACAAACATCCATCCAGACATCCATACATCCAGACATCCATCCAAACAAACTTTCGCGTTTATAATATTAGTAGGATAGGAAGTAGGATGATGTTTACGTTTCCTTTCAACGGTTAATGCAATTAAAACTCAATTACAGTAATTTATAATATAAATATTACGTCCAATTATGATAGGTTATGTAATTGGTAAGGTTAATTAGGATGTAAGGTGAAAGAAAAATATAATCAACCGTTTCCTATAAAATAGGAGTAATAATCATGATCTGACTGAAGGCTCACTATCTTGCAAGCATTGAGGTGAAATAATTTTCTGCTTTATTTATGTTTTCATTATTTTTATTATTATCCTCAATTATAGTTGTTACCTCCATATTCAGGGTGACTTTTTTTACCGTCTGGAAAAAAATGTGGTGTGATAGGTAAGTGAATTAGATTCATTTGGCATTGTTATTTTTTTTTTATAAGTAATTTTTTTCTTGCTTTAACTAGTATACATTACTCAATTGTAGTCAATATTACACACTGAAATGTTTGAAACAGTATTTTAAAAAGAAACAGGCTCGTAGCTGCCATTTATGCGCAATCTACCTACAACCGTCAGCTGCTACATAGTAGTGTGCGTAGTTTTCTAGATTTTGTAAATTGCATTAAACATGACTATATTTAAAAATTAATCTTGTGTATAACTTCGGCTCTAGATACCTTATACGTCATATTTTTTTCCAGACGGTAAAAAAAATCATCCAGTATATATTATGTATATATTTATTTATGTAATAGTATTTAAGATATGTTCATTAATATATAGTGCACCGTCTACCCTAGTACGGCTCGTCGGAATGTTTATTTTTTCAGAGCTTCAAGGGACTGTAGACCTAAGTAGATATGGTTTTAATTTCAACTCGACACAACAAATAAATAAAATATAGGTACCTTACTTACCTTACCTTGCTTACCTTATCTTACAACATAAAATTTTCTTGCACTATATTATCAACAAAGTGGTGGCCCCACATAATACCACCGCAGCTTGTGCTGATTGGAGTACCGTTAGGACACTCAAATATATTCAATAGGTTTTCATTGTATTTTAAAGAGAATATACATTTATTTACAAAGAAAATATACATTGATTTACAATAATTACAGATAAAAAATGTCCTCCAAAGAGGAACGATGTGGGACAGTGCCCAGAAGACTGGCAGCATTCCCTCTCTGGATAGCTAGGCTGATCCTTTGACAGAGATAGCTGCCAGCCCTCTGGTCACCTGAAGCCTCGACCAAACGCACTGACAGCTCTTTGAGGAGCTGCCGCGCCCCCGGACCCCACGGGGTATTGTATTTTAGTATTAAGACTTCAGGGTGTTCCTAATAAATATTTTTCTTTCTTTCAAAGTGATCCTATAAGGGTTTCTTTTACCTTTTGAGTCACGGAACCCTACAAACTAAAACAAAATGATAAAATAAATAAATAATCTCACGCCTTTCATCCCCGAGGGGGTAGGCAGAGGTATTCCATTACTGGATATACCCACATTTCACGAGATACTTTGGACCCCTAAACGTGATAGGTGGTGAGCCCATCACCGGATCGGGTCTATTTACACATGTCTCAGAATTAATTCTGAGACCTGCGGGTTTCCTCACGATGTTTTCCTTCACCGTCGAGCTAGTGATAAATATGTACGTAAGTTTTTGAAAAACTCATTGGTACATGCCAGGATTCGAACCCGAGCCTCACTGATTTTCGACCGGCTCTGTAACCGTCCGGGCTATCACCGCTCAACATGATGACAAAATGATGTTGATCGTTTAAAACATTAAAAAAGTACCTACAACAAAATCGTTCTCACTCCACGTGTTCATTTGAAAGGCAAAGCGCTGCATAATTATATTCAGTCAGCTCATTACGGAAGTATTCCACCGTAAACCTTTTTGACACGGAACTTGAAGGCTTAGTTGAAATTTAGCTCTGAAACTTTCAAATAGGTGCTCCAATTTTAATAATCGTTTGTGCATCGAGTCCTCAGCTACCACTTTTAACTGCCTAAAGTAATTGTATATCCGGGGTTAATGTACCCATTATTGATAAATCAAACCTCTGTACCGAATTTTAATATTTAAAAAAGAAATATATGTACTCGTATTAATTATTTATTAAAAACGATGTCTACAAAATAGCAGCTAGCAAGCAATTAAACGCTTACAATGGAGCCTAGATAACTGGTTTATGTAAGTTTGGGTTAAGTTTATCTAATTGTAAAAATTGAGAAATTGGACAAATCTATATTATACACAACATGTAACAGAATAAGCGCAATTCCTGAAATTAGTTTGTTCAGTATCGACTACCTATTCGATTTCAGCTATTTTTAATGTGTTAAATTTTTCAAAAAAATGAAATATCGTAGCTGAATTTAGTGCTATCTATGGAAAATATCTATGGAAATCGTGATATTATTAATCGATATTTAAGAAAATTTGTTAGACACAACTAAAGTTCGATTGCATCATATTTTTTTATATTAATATACTAATTGGGGTGTATGAGGAATTACGCTTTTTCTGTTACGCGTTGTATAATAATCAATGCCACTTTTCGTTGTTATTTTTTAACTCAAGAACGGGCTCACTTATCCAAACCAAATTTTTTGGCTTTATTTGGACTATTTAGCAGATGGTTTATGTGAAGTTTGCTTAAAATCTGTCCAGTGGTTCTTTATTTATCACATTTTTACAGGACACCGTCTGTCGGTTCAGCTAGTAAAATATAAATAATTTATCATATAACTCTAGAATTGTGACCCCATGTAAATTTAACTCTAATACAAAGAAGTGGTGTAAGCTCCAACGACCTTCCGGTATGGCAGTGTGACGGCCAAGTCCACAAAATATTAACTTTATGATGTGTACCATTCACGAAAGATTTGCTATATGGAATGACGCGACATAAAATACAAGTATGTACTTCCAAAAATCCCTTCATAACGGTTTTCTACGACATATAAGACAACCTATCTACATACCATACTTCAAGTTTTTAGGTGTAATCGTTTCGGAATAGTACGTATTAAAATTACTCTTTTTAACTAGTTTTTATATTTTCCCGTGGGAATTAGATATTTTCCTGGATAAAAAGTTCCCTAAATGTTGACTCGGGTACTTAGCTATCTCCATATCAAATTTCACTAAAATCAGTTCGTTGACAGACGGACAGACAGACAGAGAGACAGACAAAAATTTTGAAATTGTTGCTTTGGTATCTACATCGATATAGACTACCGCTAATTTTTTTTTATAAATATTTCATGTACAGACTCGGCCCCGTTAGAGCTTTATTATAGTCGTATGTATAGATTTGCTATGTTGTGTGACATTATCTTAATGTAGTGTAACTTGCAATATGTAAATAAATAAATAAATAATTTCAAAACATCTCATACTTACTATGTTGTTTGGCGTTGATAAAGATCAACGCCAAACAACATAGTAAGTATGAGATGAGCCATTATAGATCCGTGCGTGGGCGATCCATCATAGTAATGGATCTTCCACGTAAATATAAAGTAGATTTCAAGTTATGTGTGTTATCAAATCCCAACGCAATTTGGAATATTTGGGTTGCTATTTGTCTTTACTTTAATTGATTTTGTTTACATTTTATTATGTTTTTTTTTTTCTAAGAGTACAGGTCGGTTAACCAAAGCTGGCAAGTTTAAAGTTGATAGATACTCATACTAATGCAATTTCATTATATGTAACTATATGTATTTAAAATCTGTACCTATGATAGTATCTTTTGAGATGACAATGGGCATTGAAATACAGGTACGCTATTTACTTAGTGTAATTATTTTACGGAGGGTCTCACTTTAATTGATATATAGAAATAAAAAAGTTGAATCCCCGATGGGGTATTATTCATTTCCTGTAAATACACACCTTTTAGTATATTTTTTTAACCTCTAAACGTGACCGGTGGTGAACCTATCGCCAGATATGCTACATATGCCTCAGAATCAATACTGGCACCGCCGTCGAGATAGTGCCTACTCCCTCGGGGATAAAAGGCGTGAGATTATTTAATTTTTAGAGATAATGATAAATATGTTTGTAGGTAAGTTTTTATGGTTGAGAAGGCTCATTAACCACAAGGTTACCACACTGTAATATTTTATGAACATTATTATTTGATGTCCGCAATGGATTAATAAAGCGAACTTGGCCGTTCCTATTACGTGTTGTTTCCGGGATTGAATTTAATTCCTCTTCCACCCATTTTCGCTCCAAACTTCCTTATTTCAGCTAAAAAGGGTCTTCGGCGGTCCCCAATGACGTAATGACGTGATATCTAGTAGAGTTCATTTTCTCCTTCTCCCGTGGGACCTGCGTGAGGTTGATCTGACGACGTTTGAACTCGAAGTTTGATGTGGATTCGAAATTCAATGTCTGTGTCTGTATAGTTTGGCTCATAAATTGTTTATGAAATCTTGTGTGACCTTGGTCGAGGTAGACGAGGCATACGAACTACCACAGTCGATAGTCGTGCAAACGGAGCTAATTCACACCGTTGCAATTAGTGTTGACTAGAGCGTGCGAGGCGCGCGACACTAGTATTCTACACTAATATTATAAAGAGGAAAGATTTGTATTTCTCTATGTTTATAACGGATAAACTCAAAAACTAACAGACCGATTTTAAAAATTCTTTGACCAATGAAAAGCTGCAATATTCTTGAATAACAATATTATTGGGCTATATTTTATTGCCGTATTACAACGGCAACGGGAGTACAGAATAAAATAAAAATATAAAAAGTATATGTGCAAGCCTTTATCCGTATGCGGCTTCTCGGAAGTGTTCCATTCCTGGATACCCACTTATCACCAGTATATTTTTGGACCTAAACGTGATTACAAAACATAAACATAAATATTTATATTGTAATGCAACTGCTTCGTGTTTTAGTTAAAAACTAAATTACGTTTTTGCAGACGGTAGCGCAGACGGAAAGAAATGAATGTGATTGTGTAATTTGAATACAAATAGAAAAACTTTATATTTGTATTCTAGAATTGTTTTAGGAGTCTGTTGTACTAGCGAGTAAACTAGGTCTTGTTTCTGAAGACACGCGATGTCTGTGAAATGAAAGCGTATGAAGAATAAATTCATAGTCCGCATAATAACATAATCATAGGTCTTTTCCTTACAAGCATTAACTCTGTGGTTAGTGAGCTCGACTTTCGTGCGTGGGGCTCTGGTTCGAATCCTGGTAATGGCATGTACCAAAGTTTTTTTTTTAAACTTATGCACAAATTTATCATCACTAACTCGACGGTAAAGGAAACCCGCAGGTACCATAATTGCAATTGGAAGACCTATGCAGACCTCGAAGCGTCATCGTTTAGCGGTGAATTTAGATATTTTTATTTGATAGTTGTCTTAATCGAGTGTTCTTAGCTAATAAAATAAAAAAAAATCGCCTTTTTATCACCGAGAGGGTAAGCAGAGGTATTCCATTTCTGGATATAACCACTTTTCACAAGATATTTTTTGGACCCCTAAACGTGATAGTAAAATCTGTACAGCCGTTTTTGTTTTTATGTTTTTTTTGTGTCGGGGGTTTTGTAAATCTTTAATTTTAAGTAGTCGGTACCGCCCATCAATCTTGAGAGATACATGAGCGGAGAACGTTGCATTGTTTCATTAACAGTTTTTTCTTACTCCCTTTTTTATGGACGACCTTTAAAGCCAGGGCAGGGCCACGCCGCGCCTCTGTTTGATTGGGTGATGTAATATAAATATTTGGCCCTTCGTATTAAGTTCACATGTGGAAAAATGGCCCGTAGGTGCGATAGTGTAAGCCCAGAGAGCCATGAAAACTGCCGGTGGTCACGCCATGGAAAACTATCATTACACAACTAGTTTGTATGCAAATCATCTTTTATTGCCATAGTTTTGTTGGTAACGCCATAATGTTCGTATATACCTGCATGTTAGATATAAATTCAATTTAGTAAACTGTGAAACTATGCATATAAAAGAACAATTTAGTGGTTGAAAAGCAAGAAGATATATTATAGGTAGATTTTATACTATACTCATGCATGAGGTTCAGGTTTGAATCCTGTTAAGGACATGATATTATACTATCGAGTTTTTTCTAAATATAGATATGTATAAGCTGGTGATAAATTTATTACGTGTGTACCTATACAAAATTCAACGCGGAAGTAATCTTGGGCACGGGGATGCTGAGTATAATTTTCGGTATTATCGATAAGAACACTAGGAAGAACGGTTATTAATTCCTTTCCAATACAACTTAACTTAACAAACCCTACAATATTGGGTCACCTGATGGTTTTTTGTAATATGGACTTTATTTCGTTGAGTTACGTTACGAAAACAAAGGGGGCGACAGCGCTGTTACAATCACAACCGTGGTATCGCCCCCTTTGTTTTCCATGCTACACGAAGCATGGTGGTAGAAAAGGGTTCCATTATTAGTGGCTACCTACCATTTATAATATTAACTTACAATTGTTTGCGTATAAGTTTTCCAGAGCAATCGAATGTTGATACGATAGCGAACCATATCAAATTATATAATATGTACCTAGAATCCTGGTCACTAAATTGTAACGACATTTTGAGAGATACAAAAACATAATTTTGTTTTAATATAAACAAATACCAATATTGTCACAGGTACCAACCTAATGCTGCCCACACAAGTATAAAAGGTCGCGTGAAACGTATATCTGATGTATGACGTCAGATCAGGGTTATTTCTAATTTTATATATGAATAAATCATCAATGTTACTTAATAACTATTGATACTTGAATATATATGGAACCAACAGCTGTGTATAATAAGACAGAATGTATAATAGACTGTTTAATAAGTGGGCCGATAGCGAATTAGTCACTTAAGGAAGTAGTCAAAATGCGAAATGGGGTATTTGAGACTGAAGTAGACCTCTGGCGCCTGAGGACAGCAGACAGTCTTGTCGGGTGAAAGTTTCTTGTGCCGTTTCTTCTCTTCACATATACCACAACGTTGGGTCCAAACCACTAGACAATCAAGCCCTCATTTATACATAACGGATTCTGAAGCTGTATTAGAATACATTGAGCCCTGGCGAGAGCATGTGCTAAAGAGTATAAAACTTAAGTACAAATTAATTACTAGCTCTACGGTCAGGGAAAACATCGTGAGGAAAGCCCAGAATTGTTGGTAAGTCGGTAGACTCACCACCTCCCCCCCCCCCTCTCCCCGCTCCCTACTCCCACTTCAAAGGCCGGCAACGCAGTTGTGACTCTTGAGTTGCAGGTGACGACGGGCGACCATGGGCGACGGTAGTCACTTACCATAAGGTGACCTGTCTGCTTGTTTGCCCATTTTTTTCAAAAAAAATTGTCATGTTTAGAGGTCTAAAAAATATACTGGTGAACAAATATAGTGGGTATTTCCAGGAATTTAACCTCTGACTAGCACTTCGGAGATAAAGGCGTGAGGATATTCATTTATTTTTAGGTACAAATATCTCTCGATCCACTAGTAGGTATGAACCATCACCTTCAATATAGAGGTTTCTAATCTAATCCACATGTACTTACTTAAAATTTGAAGACTTATTTTTAAACGTTATAATCACCAACCCAAAGTCAACACCAACAAAACTACAAGAAAACGACGCAATTTCCCAACACAACAACAACAAATCGGATAATAACAACTAACAACTAAACGACTTGGCACTTAAACTCATGGCCGATTCCAACCACTTCCTTGTACAATTAAAATTTTGCTTTGGGAAAGTACACACTGCCACTATGTATGGACAGCAAAAATGTAGATCTACCCCAATGATATTTTATAAATTAGACACGTTAAACTCTTACATAGTGCGCTTAATAAAAGTCAATAATATATCACGTTTTTCCAAGTGTCAAACATATTATTGATGCATGATCTTAAATTTTATCTTATATTGAGAGAGTATCGCAAAGTAAAATTTATATGACAGATTCACATTTATACGCATCTGCCTCAGTTTATATGGAATAGAATATCATTGATCCACCCTATCTGCGACTAATATTAGAAAAAGGTCACGTTGTTTGTAAATATATTTCAGAAGGTAATCTTTGGACCTTCTGGACCTACTGATTCAATTCTGAAAATTTTATGAAGTATACAAATTTCATATGAAATAGGCTATTTTATTGACACGTGCAAAACCGCGGGGCACAGTTAGTTGCATAAAAAATGTCATTTGTTCACCATTTTTTAAAATTATTGATATAATATTATTTTCGGAAGTGACTTAGTGACTCCTCGCACTTCAAAATCCTTGAAACATTGTCCTTTTTTTGTGACGCCAGTAACACATTTTTGAAGTCCACAGCTAGGAGTTTGAAACTATTACCAAAATTATTATTTTTTGTACATATGAGTAACTTTTTAATAATGAGGACAGAAGCAAAAAGAGAGAGTTTGAAGCAGAACATGAGTACAGCACTTTTATATTATTTTTAAAATGTTATCAATTTTTTATGTAAAAATATCAACTTGTCACCGCAACGTTGCAAACCACATTTTATATTAAGTTTATAGAACTAAAATTATGCTATCAGTTGCTCCTAAACTATTCCTTCTCGTGACAACGAGCAATTAGCCGTGAAATAAAGTCCGTAAATACATTTGCATGATAGAAACGTAGAACATTAGTGCTGAGAAATTCATAAATGACAAGCCATGGTAGTCTGTATAAACTGAGGTAGATGGGTTACACTACACCTAGTACTCTCAATATGACAATTTAAATGTCAGGTAATTACCTGATTCATCGGTAAATGGATTTACGGTAAATAGTTTTAGAGAAGTCATTTTTTTTAATACATTTACTACGGTCATTAATTTTAGCTTAATTTAGACCCAGAAGGTCTTAAGTAAGCTAAAATCAAAGGCCGCGGTAATATTGTCTTTGACAATTGGCAAAACATGGTTTCTGCCATTTTGGCATTACTTAGTGCTATAAGTATGAGTGTACCGTATCTATTCATAAAATGTCATTGATTTACAAGCCAAATTTTGTTGACTATTTTACAAATCAGTTAATTAACTTTATTGTCAAAAGGTAATTAATAACGCCTGTCAAGCAACAGATTCCAGACACAACAACATAGGCATTTGATTGTCCCAGCTTGACTGACTACATTAATCGCAACAATATTATTTTAATATGATTCATAAATACACATAACTTCCTTAGTAGGAATGCTTTTACTGTCTATTTACGGGTTAGACTATGTATATTTTTACCCTACTGCACCAGAAATAGGCTAATGATTTTCGGGTGTATGTATGTAAGTATGTGAGTCAACTTCACTGCCACAGCTTGTAGCAGAAACGGGTAGATAGATAAATTATGAGTCCTTACTTTTATCTCTTGTGGTAGTGACAATGGATTAGTGACGGACGTCACTAAAACAATATGGCCGAAATGTTCTTCTTTTCGCCTGTTGTGGCATAAGTATCATTTTTTAATCGATTACACCAATGTTCAATACTTTTTACACACAGCTTGTATATTATGTTTCCCTTTATATAGAAGTGGTTTATTTTTTCCTATTTAATTACTACACAACTATAAGGATGCCAAAAATATCTCTGTAGGTTTATGTAGTTACGTATCTATTGTATAAATGAAAGTGGAATAACAAAAAATGCTAGTGGTCCAAAAAGGCCGTGAATCCCGAGTATAAGTAAAATATTAATGCTAAGCCGCATTGCGGACGAACCCCCAAGGCCGGCAGAAGCCTTTTGGACAGTCCTTACACACGGTGCTACTACATAGTACATACCCGCCCTTGCTAGGGTTACCATTTCGAAAAATCACAAAAATCCGGACATTTAAAAAAACTCATTTTTAGAAAGTTTTTAGTTTATTTGTCGCATAGTGTCGCACCGAGGCAAGGTTCCAGGTAGACTGGCAGTAATACCTCTTTGGATGATTAAATTACTTCTTTGATAGAAGTAGCTACTAGTGTGTTCTATTTTGAAATAATTTGATTCCTAAATTTAAAATGCGTTCTTAATGTTTTTCCCATTTTTGCCAAAAATCCGGATAAATTAAGAAACCGGATGAATGGTAACCCTACCCCTATTCTACTGTACATACCCTAAATATGCACCTCATACTTGTGGCATCTCAGACCCTTTGTCCCGGACATTCGGGCTTTGTCCCGTAATTTGGTTAATTAGGGGGACATGATGTGAAACATAATGAGACAATTTGCGAGATATGAAATTAGTTTTCGTCTTTATTGTCAGTCTAACTAATCGAATAGTGTTTGTGTAGTGCGAAGGTTCTGGAACATGGAACCGGCCTTCCATTTTTGCGAAGGTTGCTAACGCCGCTACATACATCGCTCCGCTGACATCTAAGTCGAGCAACAGTGCCAACAGTACTGCGAGACCGCCGACCAGGTCAGACCTTCGACCCTGGAAACCAGTGGTGGCTGCGACTACACCTGCGGTGACGCTGAAGTGTATGTTATGTGATGGTGAGCACTATCTCAAGAGCTGTGATGACTTTAAACGTATGCCGATCGACGACCGCTGGAAGTTCGTCACTGACAAGAAGCTCTGTTTTTCGTGCCTATCGGCTCGACATCAGCTGAAAGCATGTAAACGTAAGCAAAAATGCTCTGTTCCCGACTGCGCACGAGCTCACCACACGCTCCTACACGCTGCACCGCGCTCTGAAACCTGCGCAGACGAGACTGCGGTCAACCACGCTGACAGACTGGATCTTAGTAGTACCGGAACACGCTCTCACGTGTTATTGAAAGTCGTACCCGTCGTTGTTTCTGGAACGAAAGGTGACGTCATCACCTACGCTCTTCTGGATGAGGGAGCAGCCGTGACTCTAGTCAGCTCTTCGCTTTTGGAGAGGGTCGGTATCACTGGACCTACCGCCCGCCTACACATTCGTGGCGCTTCCGGCATGAAAACAGTTGAGCAAGACTCGATGATCGTTTCGTTCAGTATTCGCGGACTTAATGAAAATAATGTGTATAGTGTTAACAGTGCACGTTCTGTAAATAATTTGAATATTACTGTAAATAGTTATTGCTATAAGAAAATGTTAAATAAATATCCATATGTGACTGACTATGTTACTGGCGACATGCGACCCGACAAGGTTGAGCTGTTGATCGGACAAGACAATATCGACTTAATTGTTACTCGACAGATAATACAGAGACACAAGACTGGACCGATTATCTCTAAGACTGACTTGGGTTACGTAGTACACGGGAATGTGGGACTCGGTAATATACCCGACGACACGACAGTTTTGCATCTCTGTCACTGTGATGACTTACATGACTTGGTCAAGCGATCTTTTTCCACAGAATCGTTCGGCGTGAAGCAGACAAGCGACTTTCCTCGATCTCGGGAGGATCAGCTGGCGCTGAGCATCATGGAGCGGACTACCAAACTGCTGCCTGAGGGGCGGTGGGAGACTGGATTGCTTTGGAGGTCAGATGACGTTCAACTTCCTGACAGTTACCCACAGGCACGGAGTCGACTGACAGGTATCCAAAAAAAGATGACCAGGTACCCTGAGTTCGCCGTCAAGTATAGGGAGAAGATTGAAGAGAACTTTGCGAAGGGATATATTTCCAAAATCAACCCGGACGAAGCCGCCACTAAAACGTGGTATTTACCGCATTTCGCAGTCTTCAACCCAAACAAGCCTAACAAGCTTAAGATTGTTCTGGACTGTGCAGCTAAGTCTGACGGTAAGTCTCTGAACGATTTCCTGCTGAGTGGACCAGACCTTTTGACATCTCTTCCGAAAGTTTTATTGGGATTTCGAATCGGTAAGTTTGCTGTTATTGCTGACATTCAGGAGATGTTCCATAGAGTGCTCATCAGGGAAGAAGACCGACACGCACAGAGGCTGTTATGGGACGATGACACATACGTCATGAACGTCATGACTTTCGGTGCAATGTGCTCTCCTTTTAAAGGTATGAGACGACAAACCCGGAGGCGTACAAGGCGATCATAGACCATCACTACGTTGATGACTACATCCACTCTTTCTCTGAAGAGGAAGAGTTAGTCAGGGTGGTGGACGACGTAGTGCGCATACACGCATCAGGTGGGTTTAACCTACGGAACTTTGTCTCTAAGTCCAAACGTCTTTTGACTCACTTGCTTGCAGACAAGCTCGCTCCTAGCAGCCTCAAGACCCTCACAGACGCTAAGGACAGCCAGATAGAAAGAGTGCTGGGGGTGCGCTGGAATCAGGAGACAGATGATTTCGTTTTTCATCTGAACTTTCCCAAGGTGAGTGAGGACGTCAAAACAGGTGCAAAAATACCTACAAAGCGGGAGGTGTTAAGACTGACTATGTCTATTTTTGACCCAATGGGCTTCCTGCTGTATGTGACAGTGAAAGGTCGTATCTTATTGCAGACTGTATGGAAGTCCCGAGTTGGCTAGGACGATGAAATTGAAGCAAACCACTTCGAGAAATGGCAGACATGGCTAGACGAACTACATAGAATCAGTGACTTTCATCTGCCACGCTGGCTGTTTAATGATATGTGCGACAAGCAGGAGCCTCCTGAACTACACGTTTTTTGTGACGCCAGCAGCAAGGCCTTTGCCAGCGCTGCTTATTTACGTTTAAGGATGTTAAGTGGTGAGTGGCACGTGGCATTTGTCATGGCGCGTGCTCGAGTTGCTCCGCTCAAAGTAATGAGTATCCCTCGGCTTGAGCTTCAAGCAGCTCTGATGGGTGCTAGACTTGCTCATACTTTGAAGCAGAGCATCGATGTAAAATCTGTCGTTTATTGGTCAGACTCGAAGACTGTCCTCAGCTGGTTGAAGTCAGACAGCGGTCGTTTTAAGCCTTTCGTTGCCCACCGTGTGAGCGAGATCTCCGAATTGACTGACATCTGTAACTGGAGGTGGGTACCGTCAGGTTTCAATTCAGCAGACGATGCCACTCGAGAGACTGTTACTGAAGACAACACCAGGTGGCTGTATAGACCCGTGTTTCTTCGTCAGTCAGAGCAGTCTTGGCCGTCCAACACCGACACAGCTCTCGACCCAAACGATGAAGAGGTGAAAGTCTGTGCTTTGACTGAAATGACCGTGGAGTTACCTGATGACAGTCGGTTCTCTAGGTACTGGAGGCTTGTCAGAAGTACCGCTTGGTTCCTTCGCGCGGTTCATAAATGGAGTCACAAAGACAGTGCACGACGAGGTGAGTTGACATCCGATGAAGTCAAAGCAGCAGAGTTATCCTGGATAAGAGAGAGCCAGAGAAGAATGTTCTCTGAAGACATAGAAAACGTGAAGAGGACAGGATTTGTTGGCAAAGACAGTTCACTCCGACAGTTGACGCCTTTTTTGGACGGACATGACATTCTCCGTGTTCGTGGGAGGATCTGCGGGGCAGATATTGACAATGAGGCTAGACACCCTATTATCCTTCACCCGAAAGACAGATTTGTCAAACTTTTATTGATGCAGTACCATGTGGACTCTGCACACAATGGCCGTGAACGAGTACTGGTAGAAGTAAGACGGCGTTTTTGGGTAATCAGCGGAAGAAATGCTATGAAAGCGACATGGAGTGAGTGTCAGTTCTGTAGAAACTGCAGAGCGAAACCCTCGTCACCTCTTATGGCTGATTTGCCTGACGGCAGATTAAAGGAGGTGAGTCGAGCTTTCACGTGTACCGGGCTAGATTATTTCGGTCCAGTGCAGGTGAAGGTTGGCCGTCGACAGGAAAAGCGTTGGGTGGCTTTGTACACTTGTTTATCTGTACGAGCCATTCACCTTGAGGTTGTCTGGGACCTGACCACTAGCTCTGTGCTCATGAGCTTGCGGCGTCGTATACGAGGCTGCCCGAAGCTGATCTACAGTGACAATGCTACGACTTTCCGTGGAGCTGACCGGGAACTCAAAGAGTCTGTGCGAGCTATTGACAGAGATGAGCTCGCCGCCTTCGGCAGTATCAGGCAGCTGGAGTGGCGATTCATACCCCCTAACGCACCACACATGGGTGGGTGTTGGGAGAGGCTCGTCAGGTCTGTGAAGACTAGCCTGCGAGTGACTTTAAAGACAAGGGCTCCTACCGACCAAACTTTATTGACACTTCTAGCTGAAACTGAGTTTATGGTGAACTCAAGACCCTTAACTTACGTGCCCCTAGATTCAGCTGATGACCTACCGTTGACGCCAAATGACTTCCTTATACCGAAAACTGACTTTATTGACTATCCATTTGGGACTTTTACTGACCGGGACCTTCTGAGACGGACTTGGCGAGAGTCGCAGCACCTGGCTAACCTGGTATGGAAGCGCTGGTTGAAAGAGTACCTGCCGACCTTGACGCGACGCGACAAATGGTACCGAGACTCTCAGAGGCCTTTGATTGTGGGAGATGTGGTAGTCGTCGCCGACGATCAACTACCCCGCAACCAATGGCCTCTCGGCAAGGTCGAACAGGTCTTCCCTGCCAAGGATGGCCAGGTTCGAGTTGTACAAGTGCGGACTAGACTGGGACTGTATACGCGACCGGTGACAAGACTGTGCCGACTGGACGTCCGCTCATCATCTTAAGTACCAGCCTTCTGGTACTGGAGGTGGGGATGTTGCGGCGTCCAGACTCCTTTGACGTTGAGGTTCTAGAAACGAATTTTGACATAGACAGGACGACGACTTAAGACAAGACGGAGAGACATTTTTCTTGAACTTAATTTATTAGTTTTATTCTTTTAATTAAGTTCCCGACCGTTCACCTATACTGCATACATTAAAAAAAATTAATTAGCAATTTTAACGCCTCTATTTTTGTCCATACTAAGAGGCTTTATCTTTTTCTTCATTTAATTTTAAATAATATGATATGAATAATAATAATCGGTCTGACCTAGTCACCCGAAGGGTTGTTCTTATTAATTTCAGCAAAGATACATTTCTAAATGTTATTTTCCCTTTTCCCTGCGGTGTCCCGTTTTGTGTCCCGCAATTATACTAGGCAGCACTTTTTATAGTACGTGTTACGCTTTCAAGCTTCACCTTAGCAGTTTGCGTTATTCGATTTTGTGCTCTATGCTAAAGAGTTAAAGTTCTTTTGATTAAATGCCCTCAAGTCTATTAATCTAGCATTGTTACTTGATCGTTTGCTTTATAAAAGAGCTGCTTTGTTGGAGAAACAACCTTTTTACAGGGACTTTATGTAGTGTAGTCTATACTGTATTCTTTTTAATAACACACCCCAAGGTGACATTATATAGGTAGGTTATATTCTTTAAGAAAACATATCTTTATTAATTTAAACTTATTTCCAAGAACGGTTGTAGTACTAACCTTTAAAGAACTAACAGAACTTTTTTGGTCAACGACTTCTTTACATAACATTCAATAAGAGTAGGCGAGTGTATATGTGGCCCATAATTAGAGGTCGAAGGCTCTCCAAAGTTTATCCTTTAAAATATAGTCTATCGAATAAATCGGTCCAGTAGTTTTTGAGTTTATTCATTACAAACATACAAAAATACAAATATTTCCTATTTATAACATTAGTAAAAAAAAAATCTCGCGCCCTTTATCCCCGAGGAGGTAGGCAGAGGCATTACTGGATATACCCACATTTCACGAGATATATTGGACCCCTAAACGTGGTAGGTGGTGAGCCCATCGCCGGACCGGGTCTTTTTACACATTTCTGAGAATTAATTCTGAAACCTGCGTAGTATAATATTAGTGTAGATGTAGATTAGTGTAAATTATTAGTGGAAGACGTAAATGTAGCTAAAAACGGTATAAACCCAATACGAAGGATGTAAAACTAATAAACTTGTACAATCCTACTGATATTATAAAAGTTTGTATGTATGAATTCTCCTCTGTCCTCTGTCAAGCAAAAATTAATTAACGGATTTTCATGAAACTTTACAGCTATATACGAGTAGCTTACACATCAGAATAACACATCGGCTATATTTTATCCCCGTATTCCCGCGGGAACGGGAACTACGCCGGTGAAACCGCGGGGCGCTGCTAGTACGTAAATAAACAAAGTGTTTATTCTATTTGTGTTTATTTAGTTCCAAGCCCTAATGTAATGCAATCTAGTATAATAATAGTGTAAACCTATGTTGAGGCTTAAAAATACACAATCTTTAATATTTAAGATTAATAAGCCCCATAATGTTAGTTTTTAAGATATTATTAATTGAAAAATACTTAATTTTTTTTTTATTAATTTTCAATTTACAAATGCCTACAAAATCACGTTACGTGAAGTCGGTATCAACTATAACATTAGTAGCACATTGCTCAATACATACATTTAGGGTGTTCCCCGGCGAATTTCGATCCCCGACCCTCATTATTCTTGCCGGCAGAATGGCTTTTAGAGTGTGAAAATAGATTTGCAAATACATCTATTTTAGCAGTGGGACATCCAGACGTATTATATTTCTAGAAACAACGAAGACTAATGTTTTCTGGGTGAAGTATTTGTAAACGTTACTCGAACATTTTCCCCTGAGCTTTTCAGAAATAGTACAAGGGTAAATATAACCGTCCCGACTGTTGTTAGTTTTTGCAAGTATTTGTAAATTTAAGACAGCAATATCATATGGATGCAGATGAAAAATTCTTATAAATCACCAGTATCACCACTTAGGTACTGAATTGATAACAGACTTATATAGGCGCCTTGTCACGGAGGGTTTGGCAGAAATATGCCATTTCTGGATCCCAGTCTTAAACAGTGTTTTATTTTTAGAACCGTAAGTGGTGAATCCGTCACCGGATTTCAACCCTGGGTCAGTTACACAAATGACTTCTCGGGTACGACATAGAGCTAGTAGATACCTACTTCAAAGAATTACTAAAATTTCTTCAAGGAAGTTATTAAAAAATATATTAATTTGATATTTTAAAATTTATTCGTATAGTATTTTCAAACATATTTCGACCATATCTATATAAGTATATGCTCGTAAAATGATAAACTGACTGACTGATTGGTGATATATCAACGCACAGCCTAAACCGCTGGGTCTAGGGACTTGAAATTTTTGCACATTGATAGCTTATATAGAAAATGATTTTTTTCAAAATTCTACCCCTAAGGGGGTGAAATAAACGTAAGCGAGCGGAGCCGCGGGTAAAAGCTAGTTCTACATAAGTTTTTTTTCTACACTGTTTTTTTTTTCAAGCATAATAACACCAACTACTTTTCGAATGATCGAAGAGCCAAGTTGATTGCTCGATTCCGTCTCAGCAATCGCCGACAACAACAAAACAGTATCTCAATCATTTCTCAACACAGATTTCTATTGAAAATAAACACAAATGAAATGAGTGGGTGTTTCTAGAAAATACTATTACACAACATCTCCCATCTATAGAACCAAAAAAGATATTCTACAACAATGCTGTGCAATTTAACCCTAAAATAGAAGGTATTTTCATCACCCGTTTTACAACGAACATTGAAAAGGCACTGGTTAAAAAAAACATTTTGAACCTAGGTGTAGTACGAAGTATATAAAATATATATTTTTACTGTCTTGTTTAAGTTTATATAAAAAACACCATACAACACCATACTAAAATAGTTTTCAATCAACTAAACTTACTTAATAAATCATACTTATCCTAGATCTTACTTTTTAAAATGGTATGTATTATTATATACCTGTTGAGTGCAAGGGTTCAGAGTAAATTAAGCGATACGAAATCTTTGAATATAATACATTATCTATTAAAATAACAACATCTTTGATAGAGTAGAGAGAAGACAACTTTGACGCTTCGACATTTCAATGTAGAGAGCGATGACACGGCCAGTACTGCGTCGTTTACCATTAGTTTCACTATCATTGAAACTCATCGAAGGCAGTACTGACCAATACCTAAATGTGGAAGTGTGTTTGATATTTTTTTCTTCTTTCAAGCAGCAACACGGGGAAGACTGGGAAAAGACATAGATTACTATTTATCCCAAAACGCTCGAAAAAGCTTGTCAAATAAAAAGTCTGAGTGCCTGTAAGGTAGTATCACTACATAGTATAAAACAAAGCCGCTTTTTTTCTGTCCCTATATCCCTATGTCCCCCATCATCAACCCGTAACAGCCCACTGCTGAGCTAAGGGTCTTTCCTCACACATGAGGAAGTATGGGCTATAATCTCCCACGCGAGCCCACCGCAGATTGGAAGATGGTGTTAAGCAAGTGGCCATTTAACAGTCAGAACTTTTCAAGACACCCAAGGGTATCTAACATGGCTTAACGACTTCCATTGTGCGTAAAATTGATGCGATTTTTGTAATAGATAGAGTGATTCAAGAGGAAGGTTTTAGCATTAGCATTTTACCAGTGCGAAGCCGGGGCGGGTCGCCAGTAATCTAATAAAACATAGTCTTACCACTAGTATTCGATAACAGCTGATATCTAAAATAAGATACCCTAAGCTCTAGAGATTACCTAGATCCTGTTAGTTTTTAGGAGCAAATAAGTACACAAAACAGACTTTTGAGACCACTAATCAAATTAAAAGTGGCTCAGAAATTAAATGTCTACCCTTTCGGCGATAAAAGGCGTGAGATTATTTATTTCTTTTACAAGATCAAAATTGAATTGTCTGTAATTGTGTTGACTTGATCTATGTACCTACGTGGTTATTACACTTAGATGCACAGACAAAGACAACACTCGGCTACAAGTTTCGGAAAAACAAAATAAACCCTTTCACTTCGAAATATCGGCATCTTTCCAGAAATATAGAGCCCGAAGTCGAATGCGGCGAATTCAAAATCACATCTAAGTTGCTCGAAACGAAATTTTATTTCGTTCTCTTACAAAACAAAGCGCACGCCGCCCCGCCTTATTGCTTTCGCAATAAAGTTCAATTTGTATTCTGACAGCACCTATTTTACGTTTTACGCTGACAACGTAGTTGCACAAACGTAGGATGGTGAGTATGTAGGATGTTTTAGAATATAATTGTCTTCTTAACAGTGAAAAGGTGAATCATTTAAAATTTCATTGTTGTTGACCGATCTATTAAATATTAAACAACTCGTCATTTTGTACAGAAAACAGTTTCGTCAGCCTACATACACCAGTCACTGTTGGAAAGATGTACTTAGCCTTCCAGCGCTTATAACCAAACTTGTTAGAAGGTCATAGCAATACGGTTGCCAACAAGTACGCATAGTTTTGTTAATTTACTGAATATAGCCCTATCCAAATTGCAGTGCCTCTAGGGAGCGTCCTATAGTGTTATATGTAGGTAAACATGCACTAAACCTATATGTACTATGCAATAGTTTGAAATAAATAAATAAATTGGTCGGAACGCACTAAGGTGCATCTGGCGCTCCAATTGCCAAAAAGAGTACCGCTTCTCTGTTCTCGTATTAAAAATCTCAAATCCGGAATCCAAGCTTAAAATAGCAGCTTTGGTTTTATTCCTTTTGCTCCCTGTTTCCCAAGTGAGTGACGGCACTGCATCCACTAATCCCACACGATATACTGGGCGAACTGCGTTTTACCCAGAGTTGGTAGGTACATAGTTTGCCGATATATTTTTTTTATGTTTTGGTAGTATAATTGTTTATAAGTAGTTGGCCACACCACGCAGTCTTTCAACCAAATCTTTATTTTATTACTAAAATTACTATGATTTAGAGTTCATTCGTTCGTTTCACTTTCTATCTGTCATCGACAATGAAATTATAGTAGTATTTGACTTTTACTGAAAACTGCATTCTGACTTCCTGAGGTAATCCAAAAATATTATTCTAAATAAATTATAGAATTTTGCCATTCACCTTTTTGCATTAGACCCCTATTATAGTAACTAAATAAAAGTTACATATTATTTTACTTATTTATTTCAAATTTAAGAGGCAAAAAAGTTATGTATTTTGACATGGGAAAATTAAACAAGATATTTAGGTTAAAAAAACATATTACTTCATAAAGAAAAACATATAACGCCAGGATTATGAGCAAGATTAGTTGATAAGATGCAAGTTCTTTATCCTACTTTTTTTTTTTATCTAGAATTCACTAGTTCATTATAGTGTTGTGTATGTCTCTAACTGGTGTCCATAATATAGGACTTATTTCTGTTGATAAATATTTTTTTGTCACACGGTTGGTGTACTTTTTATAAATATTTAAGACAGACACAAGAACCAGCACCTGCTTCAGCGCCAGGTTACGCCCTAGAACACCAATTCCGTTTCTATAAGTATTGTTTTTATCTATTCTTGTGATGCCAACTCAACTTACAGGATATCTGGAGGTTCCCATGGGAACGGGAAACTCGTGGCGCAATACGGCCTGACCGCATAGGTACATATTAAATTATCCATATCCTACTGAAACACAAAGTGTCAAGACTTTTTAAGAGGCCGTGAGATTTCAACAGCTGCGGTTGTATCAGACTAAAACCATATCCGCAGACCCTTGTTAACCAAAATGTCATACTGAAATACCTGGAGTACTCACCCCCAAGCATGGCTGTTTAATTTATCGTGTTATGGGTAACTGTCAGCTTTAGGGTAGGAGCACATCGGGTATACCAAAGGGTATACCATCATCTGATAAATCAGAGTGTTCTCTTCAGAGCTACTTTTTATCTAGGACTATGTCACGATTTGAGTGTAATTATACATTTTACACGAATTTACAGTAAAAGAAAAAAATATATTTGACCTCTATCTAGACAATCTTTGAATTTCCGACAACTTCAAACGACAATTGAACATTGAACGTTAAATTTGACGTCTGCGATTTCCTTTCGGACCCAAAATGGCGTCGCGAGTAGAGATCAACAGTTATTTTTAGGGTTCCGTACCTCAAAAGGAAAAAACGGAACCCTTATAGGATCACTTTGTTGTCCGTCTGTCCGTCCGTCCGTCCGTCTGTCAAGACCCTTTTTCTCAGGAACGCGTGGAGGTATGAAGCTGTGAAAAAATCAAACTTCTAAGCCAACGCAATCAAAAGATACAGCCGTTTATGCCGCAAATTTTCGACACTTGCAAGGGAATCAAAACCTACAGGGTGCTTCCCGTGAACTCAGAATCTTGAAATTTGGTACGAAGCAACGTCTTATAGCATAGATAAAGGAAAAATTACGAAAACCATAAATTTGCAAGGTTGTACGGAACCCTCGGTGCGCGAGTCCGACTCGCACTTGGCCGGTTTTTTTGTTTTATGATTGTCTATCATTTATCTGTACTAATATTATAAAGAGGAAAGATTTGTACACGTATGTTTGTATCTTTGTTACGAATAAACGCAAACACTTTTTTTAAATTTAAAGATTTAAAAAAAAAATACCAATGGAAATCCCTAAGTAAAATTTTAGGTTATATTTTATTCCCGTTTTACCACGGGAACGGGAACTACGCGGGTGAAACCACGCAGAACCGCTAGTTGCTAAATAAAGGGGTGTTAGGATATGCCGTATTAAAAATTAAATAGTACAGCTGCAGATAATGTAGGTGACAGAAATATAACTAGGATCAACTGTGATCTCCTATTGGGATTTATCCCAATAGGCAGATCACAGTTATAAAATGGTACGATTATAAAAATTATATAAAATGATATAAGTATAGCTTCTTCTGGCGATTTCCTCCACGATCCGGGCTAGAAAATTCATCGGGGACCAGACTCAGTGCAGAGCTGTACGTCCAGCTGTGGACTGTTATAGGTTGATGATGATAAACCTGTCTACCTGCCTTACCATGATAGGTTCAGCGGTTTCCTAACCAATAGTATTACCACGCGTTTTTCCAAAGAAAGTTGTTAACAACTATAATTTGTTACCACTTGTAAAGGCCTTGTAAAACAAACAAGCCAATAGCCTAGCCAAAGCTAAGCCCATTTTCGTCAAAGCAAACAAAACAACAGTCGAATCACGGCATTGACGCGCCGAGTCAACTGTCTGATCAATTAGGCCCATTTGAGCTCTCAGGTCACAACGGGGGGCCGCAAGAGCTAACATGACCGCTAATTATTGGGGCCGGACGGTCTCTTATAACCCAGTTAATGCCATCTGTTCCGATTGCTGAAAGCTAACGAAATTCGATGATTTTCACCACATTTATTGGGTACTTTTTTATATTTTTTAATGGGTACTAGCGGGTACCCAGTGGTATTGCCAATGGGTCCTGTTTATTCCCAAAATCCCTTAGTGCTATGTTACGTCATTTAAGGAACCTTTTTGTAAACTTTCGTGGTTCTAGACCCAGAGGTTTAATAAAACGTTGTTTTGTTAGTGCTCAGACGCGCTTCGGAGTTAGCAAACTTTTTTATTATATCGTATTCGATCATAAGAGTACCTACATGTACCGTAGACAGTACCAACCACGCAATCCCAAACATACCACCGTATTGTGTCTCCAGCTTAAATACCTTCAGGGATCATACCTCATTTGGAGTTTCCTCGGTACTCGACACAGCAATTTCGTAAATAATATATTTGACATAATTCGGAAGGGTTATAAATTGTCTCGGGACCGTTATTCAATCGTATTTGTTTGGGACAAAGCTCCTTTTACGAATTCCCATTGTTATTTTAAGTAATTCATGATTTCTTGCTTTCCATATTTTTATCGGAAGACTTTTCCAATTTATTTTCTACCTTCATTATTTATGCGTGCCTGCGCTGGAGCTGACGGGGAATTCTGTCATACCATAAATTTAACCGTTCACTCTTGGAAATGACTCAGTTACACTTTTAGGCATAGTAGGTATTTTCAAAAGTAAAATGAAATTGAGATAACTACTGCCCACTATCAGGATAATAACATAAATACATTCTAAGACACAAATTAGCAGTTATTTACTCCGAAACTTGGCAGTTTTGCTAAAAGTTACATCTATATCCTTACTTATTTATAATATATAAAGCTGGACTACCACTCACTCACTCACTCACTCACTGACTGACTGATTGACATAATTGTTCTCCCAGAAGGAGTCGTTTTGGAGTCAAGTCATATATGAAAAAAGTGTTCAAGATGGCGGGGTGACCCCGGGAAAATTCCGACTTTTCAAAAAAACAAAATGGCGGTCAGGCTTGCCTATCGTATCTCTTTTGTTTTCCGGCCGATCCGGCTGAAATTTTTGGAATCTGTAGAAATGTTTAAATGATTTACGAAAATAGTTAAAAAAGTTGAAAAAACAAAATGGCGGCCGCGTAGTAGTGTTTCAAAGTTGGAGTGGTTTTAGACCCCACTTGACCCGAATTGATCTCCTAGATGCCAATATGCTAAAGGGATGTGTTTGGTGTCATCGCACAGGGCATATCCTGTAGTTTACCAGAAAATCCCGAAAATTTGAAAAACCAAGATGGCCGACCGGTGATTTGCTCCCAAAGAAAAGTATTAATTTTACCACATTTTGATTGTCGATTTTCGGCAAGATGGCAACACCTGAGCGAGTTGGTCTGTATAGCGGGGTTGGAAGTCTTGCTACGTAGTGTGGCCGTGTTGAAGAATTTTCCCGGAATTTTTCGTATTTTTTTACTTTTAACGCAAAATGTCAAAAGTCTAAATTTTACCATTTTGCAAAAACAAGTGACAGTCAGTGAAACATTTTATTCCTCCCTATGACCTTTTGTAGGTTTTTTGAATTTCACCTGGCAACACTGAAAGTTATGGTTGATTGCATTTTTAGGGTAGACCTCAAAAGACCCGAATTGATCTCCCAGATGCCGATATGCTACAGGGATGTGTTTGGTGTCATCGCATAGGGTATATCCTGTAGTTTACTAGAAAATCCCGAAAATCTGAAAAAACAAGATGGCCGCCCCGTTATTTTTGTTTTACTGAAAAATTTAAATTTTCATAATAATAATCGGCTTTTTTAGCCAGTTGGCAACACTTTGGAAAGTTGACTTGTATGGAGCGATTGTGGGTCTCAGTAAACAGTGTTGCCATGAAAAAAAATATTTAACAATTTTTTTTTGTTTTTCGATTTAAAATGGCTAAAACAAGATGGGCGCCCAAAATTAGACTTTATTTTTCTGTCAAAATACGACCCCACAGAGACACGCGTGGCCGCTTGCGGCCTCGCGCACCGCGCGACATCTAGTTTATAATATATAAAGCTCGACTACCACTCACTCACTCACTGATTGACATAATTGTTCTCTCAGAAGGAGTCGTTTTGGAGTCAAGTCATGTAGGGGAAAAGTGTGCAAGATGGCGGGGTGACCCCAGGAAAATTCCGACTTTTCAAAAAAACAAAATGGCGGCCAAGCCTGCCCATCGTATCTCTTTTGTTTTCCGGCCGATCTGGTTCAAATTTTTGGCATCTGTAGTATTGCTTAGATGATTTACGAATATTATTTAAAAAGTTGAAAAAACAAAATGGCGGCCGCGTAGTAGTGTTTCAAAGTTGGAGTGGTTTTAGACCCCACTTGACCCGAATTGATCTCCCAGATGCCAATATGCTACAGGGATGTGTTTGGTGTCATTACATAGCTCATATCCTGTAGTTTACCAGAAAATCCCGAAAATCTGAAAAACCAAGATGGCCGACCGGTGATTTGCTCCCAAAGAAAAGTATTAATTTTACCACATTTTGATTGTCGATTTTCGGCGAGATGGCGACACCTGAGCGAGTTGGCTTGTATGGCGGGGTTGGAGGTCTTGCTACTAAGTGTTGCCGTGTTTAAAATTTTTCCCGGAATTTGGCGTATTTTTTTACTTTTAATGCAAAAAGTCAAAACTCGAAATTTTATCATTTTGCAAAAACGAGTAACAGTCAACGGTACATTTTATCTCTCCCTATGACCTTTTGTAGGTTTTTTGATTTTTGCTTGGCAACACCAAAAGTTATGGTTGATTGAATTTTTAGGGTAGACCTCAAAAGACCCGAATTGATCTCCCAGATGCCGATATGCTACAGGGATGTGTTTGGTGTCATCGCATAGGGTATATCCTGTAGTTTACTAGAAAATCCCGAAAAATAGAAAAAACAAGATGGCCGCCCCGTTATTTTTGTTTTACTGAAAAATTTAAATTTTCATAATAATAATCGGCTTTTTTAGCCAGTTGGCAACACTTTGGAAAGTTGACTTGTATGGAGCGATTGTGGGTCTCAGTAAACAGTGTTGCCATGAAAAAAAATATTTAACAATTTTTTTTTGTTTTTCGATTTAAAATGGCTAAAACAAGATGGGCGCCCAAAATTAGACTTTATTTTTCTGTCAAAATACGACCCCACAGAGACACGCGTGGCCGCTTGCGGCCTCGCGCACCGCGCGACATCTAGTTTATAATATATAAAGCTCGACTACCACTCACTCACTCACTGATTGACATAATTGTTCTCTCAGAAGGAGTCGTTTTGGAGTCAAGTCATGTAGGGGAAAAGTGTGCAAGATGGCGGGGTGACCCCAGGAAAATTCCGACTTTTCAAAAAAACAAAATGGCGGCCAGGCTTGCCTATCGTATCTCTTTTATTTTCCGGCCGATCCGGTTGAAATTTTTGGAATCTGTAGAAATGTTTAAATTATTTACGAAAATAGTTAAAAAAGTTGAAAAAACAAAATGGCGGCCGCGTAGTAGTGTTTCAAAGTTGGAGTGGTTTTAGACCCCACTTGACCCGAATTGATCTCCCAGATGCCAATATGCTAAAGGGATGTGTTTGGTGTCATCGCACAGGGCATATCCTGTAGTTTACCAGAAAATCCCGAAAATCTGAAAAACCAAGATGGCCGCCCTGTAATTGGCTCCCAAAGAAAAAGATGAATTTTACCAGATTTTGAATGTCGATTTTCGGCAAGATGGCGACACCTGAGCGAGTTGGCTTGTATGGCGGGGTTAGAGGTCTCATTACGTGGTGTTGCCATGTTTAACAATTTTCCCAAAATTTGGGGTATTTTTTAACTTTTAATGCAAAAAGTCAAAACTCGAAATTTTGTCATTTTGCAAAAACGAGTAACAGTCAACGGTACATTTTATCTCTCCCTATGACCTTTTGTAGGTTTTTTGATTTTTGCTTGGCAACACCGAAAGTTATGGTTGATTGAATTTTTAGGGTAGACCTCAAAAGACCCGAATTGATCTCCCAGATGCCGATATGCTACAGGGATGTGTTTGGTGTCATCGCATAGGGTATATCCTGTAGTTTACTAGAAAATCCCGAAAATCTGAAAAAACAAGATGGCCGCCCCGTTATTTTTGTTTTACTGAAAAATTTAAATTTTCATAATAATAATCGGCTTTTTTAGCCAGTTGGCAACACTTTGGAAAGTTGACTTGTATGGAGCGATTGTGGGTCTTAGTAAACAGTGTTGCCATGAAAAAAAATATTTAACAATTTTTTTTTGTTTTTCGATTAAAAATGGCTAAAACAAGATGGGCGCCCAAAATTAGACTTTATTTTTCTGTCAAAATACGACCCCACAGAGACACGCGTGGCCGCTTGCGGCCTCGCGCACCGCGCGACATCTAGTTTATATCATAAATGCAAAAGTAAGTCAGGGTTCCGAAGTTCGAACCAAAGGGTGCAAAATTACTAAGCCTCTGCTATGTCTGTCTGTATGTCTACCAGCTATATGTATATTGCCACTTTGCTCAATTTTGCGACAACAACAACCGGATATGTGCCACTAACACATATCCGGTTTTTGTTACTTATTCCTCGCAATTTAGCAAGCGATATCTATAACATATTTAAAATAAAGTGATATCACTTTTGTACCTATGTATTGTTATTGACCTATATTTGAATTGGATGAATAAAAATAAGAATTTAAAATAAGATAGTTACGTATTAGCAATAAGTGTTTATTATTTATTAGGTAAAACAGAGTGCAAGTTTGCCAACAAACTGCTATGCAGCTTGGCGAGTATTTTAACGCTTATTGTATATAAATAAATAAATAAAACAATATGTTTCTTTATTTCCTTTTTGGAAGAATTGCAGGTTTAATTCGTCACAATTAAAAATCAATTGTATCTATGATTCTTGATTTGAGAGGTAGAACAATTTGTAGAACAATATGCCAATTACTTTCTCTTCAATTACAATCTCCACCATATTAAGAATTGTGTAATAACTTTTGCACATTTATACTACTACCTACATATTATATCTGTTTACACATGTGTAAACAGACCGGGTCCGGCGATGGGCTCACCACCTATCACGTTTAGGGGTCCAATATATCTCGTGAAATGTGGGTATATCCAGTAATGGAATACCTCTGCCTACCCCCTTGGGAATAAAAAAGGCGTGAGATTATTATTTATTTATTTTAGATCTTATGTTAGGTTTCTTACAATATGTATATAAAAGTAAAATATATAAAAACATTTACAAAACAATATAAAAATTACACATTGTAAAAAACCTAACCTAGGGTACCGTCGGCAGCGGGGCAGAGGCCCAAGCTGCCGGTGGTCAGGGCTGCAGAGAGAGGAACCGGCGGACTATCCGCGCCGTGTCCAAGATCACCGCCTTCTGTATCTGACCCTTGATCCAACCACCTAGCGAGAGTCTCTCAAGATGTTTTTTTTTTTTTTTTTTATTATTATGTTCCGCACATATTTGTCCCCTGACATGGTGGTCAGGGTCCTTTTTATGGTCGGTTTTTTATTCTGTTAGTGTAACAAAGAAAGAAAGATTTTCGCTTTCGTTCTATGTATCGACTAAAAAAAAATAGGTAGACACATAAATATATAATATAGACAAATAAATATAATGCAATTTAAATAAATATAGTTCTCCTCTCTCTTCCTGTCTTCTGCCTTTTTTTTTTGTTTGCTTGTTTTTTTTTTTGTTTTTCTATTAATATGTCTTCAGTTTTTTTTTTTTTCCTTTCTTTCTTACACTAACAGATCAGCAGAGTGCATCGTCACGTTTTCAGCGCTATCTTCGTCATGTTATCTTACATATTCTATTATCCGCAAAGCTTCGTCATACATTTCTTACTGATGTCATCTATAATATTATCTATGATAATGAAAACAATAAAATTTCCATTTCCCGACCACGACTCCCAGCAGTTCTTTCGTGAGATGCATCTGTTCCGATCCCGTCCTTAATTGATTTCACCGCTCTTTAAGGTTAGTTACTATTTCACCCGGTCGTCCTCCACAGCCGGTCGTGACAACGGTAGCTGGTAGACGCATCCAGGTGGCGGGAAAAGTACGTTGGGTCGGAACAGATGTTGGTCGAGACTCTTTGCTATTAGACCGTTCGCTGAAACAACTATCGGGACAATGATCGTCGAATCAACATCCCACATGGCGGTAATCTCATGGGCCAAGTCTAGATACCTACTGGACTTGTCCTTCTCAGCTTTCACGAGATTCTTATTATTATTATAAATAATAATACTAATAGTATATCTCGATTGTTATTACCAATCGAAACCAGAATTCATGCATGCGACGGGCTTACTTTCAACTTATAACACAGCCCGCATACCGCACGTCCTCCTAACTTATAAGAAATTCAAGGCCGAGAAAAACAACTGCCTTGCTAACTGGCTCAGCAATGAAAAATAAGGTCGCGTGACAACAACTACGTTTTTGCTCCGGAATATACAATCTTGATTATTATTATCAGGCTTAATAACATTATTCGGAGGTCAACGTCGTAACAATAATTTTGGTACTCACGTTAGCGTTCGATCGGTCATTCGGAGAAGGATGACTTAATTTAGAGCTAAATATGCTATTATTAAAGTCCAGATTTAATGGTGTACCTAACTAGCTACACACTGGTGACGGGTAACCCACACTGGTGACCCAGGATATATAATCAGTTACCTAAAGATATCAGACAATGTAATATGGACATAGAATTCAAAAAACGACTCTTTAATTATTTAGTAGATAAGGCATATTATACAATTAATGAATTTTTTGACATAAAATAATTTGTAACTGACATTTAATATTAATTATAATTTTGTACGCCTCAGCATGAGGGCAATAAAATGGAGAAGCTTTAAATTTGTAAGATCTACCTGTACCCATTTTATACAAACAAATAAATTGAATTGAATTGAATTGAATTGTAATATACTTTTAAATCATTTTCATTTGATGGAATTACATTTACAGTAGCTATTACCAGAGATAGGCATTAGGTAGTGTGAAAAAAAAAAATTATTATTATTATTATTATTTGGTACCATAGTAGGTAAAGTTGCTACGAGGATGTAATATGGAGTTGTTACAACCACTACTTTATTTGGGACTAAATTTCCCGGGAAATTTCTGGGACTAGATTTTTCTACAGTATCATATTTACTTATTAAATTTAAACTTCTTTTGTTCTTAGGTGATTTTCTGTACAGTGGCTGGTTATGGAGATAATCAAGAACATCTAAAAAACAAAATTTGTAATAGTAGTACGTCTAATTAGCTAGAAAAAAATTTGATTAAATCGAAGCACACATATGAAATTTGGCATTTCATATGTGTGTTTCGATTTAAAAGTAGGAACATGGTGGTTTTCACAACTCCATATTATATCCTCTACCTACTTTGGTACCTAATCACATGGGTAATGCCCTTTTTGCCGACTTTCCCATAATCACATTACCTAATGCCGATCTCTGGCTATGACTCGTGTTCTATAAAGAATCTGGAACAGCATTTGGACCTCCTTTATTTCATCACAATAATTTCAGTAATACTTGCGTAAAAGATTAACAAACATCTATCCATCCTCACAAAATTTCCTGTTTAAAATATTAGTAGGATAGGATACTAGCAGGTGCCGAACACTTTTACCCGGATCCTGTTATTCCCCGTTCCCGTGGGAATTCCCAAAATACTTTCTTCACACACATTTCAAGTTTGTACTTGTAGAATTAGTACTTTATGTTTTCGTGTTTAGTGAATGTTTTTTTTTTATGGTATTTTGCTATATACAGATTCATCGACGGGCCGGTTGGCTCAGTTGGTAGTGACCCTGCCTTCTGAGTCGGAGGTCGCGGTTTCGATCACCGCTCGGGGCCAACATTTGTGTGCATGAACATGTCTGTTGGCTTCGTGTCTAGGTGTTTAATATTTATTTAAGTATGTTTATCAGTTGTTTAGTATCCATAGGCTCTGCCTAGTTTAGGACTGAATAACCGTGTGTGAATTGTGTCCCACAATTTATTATTATTATTATTTATTTTAATATGAAACCTAGTTTTATTTCGTAACAAATATAGCACAAGCATATGTCCGAAAACTGGTTTCTTTGTTATATTAAAAGCAATAACACCCCCATATGAGTTGGGCAGTTATTTGTGGCGAGTAATATTGTTGTATCTCTCCTAGTATCTTTTTCAATTTGGGACAAAAATAAGTATGTGGTAGTAGTACAATGATATAGTTTACGAACTCTCGCGACTTCTGTTGCTTTTAGGTATCTTGGTAAAGTTTAGACTAACAAAACAGTACGTTAAATATACTAGTCAAGAACCAGCAGACGACATATCTTAGACAATCTTTGAACATCCAACAGAATCAATAGGCATTTGGTAAAAAACGTAGGAGGTATTCCATTTCTGGAGATAACCACTTTTCACGAGATATTCTTTGGACTCCTAAACGTGATAGGTGGTGCGCCCATCCCCGGATAGAGTTTTTTTACACATATCTCAGAATTAATTCTGGGACCTGCGGGTTTCCTCACGAGTTTTTCTTCACCGTCGAGCTAGGAATAAATATGTACGAGTATATACGTTTTGCGAAAATCATTGGTATATGCCAGGATTCGAACCCGAGTCTCACTGATTATCATCATGAAGCAGGCTCTTTAACCGTAAGGCTATCACTGCTTTGAAAACATTGAATATCACGAAACCGAAATTTGTGCATTAATTAATGACTGTATATTTCTATAGTACGTCGCGGTATCGGTTGGACTCGTAAGAGAGATTCAGGTATACTCGATACTAGATAGACTCATTCTCCTTAATTTTACTTCGAGGATAAGTATAATATCTTACCTACTGTCATATAAAACCCATCTATTCCAATAGTCATAAACAGTACAAATAAAGTAGAATAATCACTTTTTACAGATGTTATATTGTAAGTTTGTAGAAACCTACGGGAGCTCTACGCCGTAGCAGCGTAGCACGTACGTATTTACGGCCTACGCCGCTACGAGATGGTAACATTAAGTTTGGCCTGCTCTGGACGGTATTTATTCGAACATCACGCAAAGTTATACGAGTTTTTACTACCGAAAGGTTCGGAAAAACCCTGCCTTTTGTCAAACAAACCTGGAATTTTGTTGATGGAACTTATTTGTGTGTGCGGTAGCAGACAACAATAAAACTACCGCCTGCATAGGTAGGCAGTAGTTTAGTTTTTTGTAGTCGTACTGTTATAGATTTAACGTTTTCTTTCGATTTTCATACAAACTGTTCTCCTAGTCAAATGGCAAAACGAAGGTTTAATTCGTAATGCTTTAGTGGTAATACTAAGTCAGTCTCTAAACTTCTTAAAAGGGATGCGTCAATTTTATTTGGTCGTGCTATAAAGCCGCGAGCATCACAAGTCGAGCGCTGATGTCAATTCCATATATTTTTCATTCTATTCTACTAATCATTTATGTTTTACAAACCCACTTGGCTAAGCCCTCAGATTGTTAATTTTAAATCTACTATATAATAATAAAATCTCACGCCTTTTTTATCCCCGAGGGGGTAGGCAGAGAGATTCCATTAAATTAATATAAAATTTAATTAAATCTGCTAGTCCCTACTAAGATTATAAATGCGAGAGTAACTCTGTCTGATGTCTATTTACCTTTCCGCATCTAAACAAGTAGATCAATCTTTATAAAATTTAGCAATATTACAGTTAACATCTTCAGGATAGACTACTTTTAAAAAAAAATCTAGTCTTAAGGAACGCTCCGTGTAAATCAAAACACCTTTTACCTATGTAAATGGAGAAAGTTTTGGCAACTTGATACTTACTGTTATAAAAGCAGTCTTTTAAGATTCCAGGTTCATCTCGGCCTATGAAAAATCCATATCTTTTCATGTCTTTTGGCCCTAACATATTCTTCTGCCCCATAAAATATGGCTCCATAAAAGCGCCTACGCACTTCAGTGACATATCAAAACACTTACGCTTGACTGCACCGTAAATACCATAACTACATGTATCAATCATCTCCGAATGCTCTATACTTCTTGAGAACACACAAAACAGAGCTTTAGGGTATGAATTATTTGGTTCAAACTCGCACGTCGTAAATGTTTTCTTGCCATAGAGTTAGGATTGGCTAGATTTGCGGTAGATGTTTTCATAACCAGAGTTGTAAGGCTGAGTATTATTATGGAGTTCTTACTGTGGTACTTTTATGACTTAGCAGCGCCCCGCGGTTTTACCCGCGTAATTCCCGTACTCTTGAAAATACAGGGATAAATATATCCTTTTGTGTTATTCTGATGTAAAAGCTATATATTAACTGTAAACTTTCATCAAAATTCGTTCAGTAGTTTTTGCGTGAAACAGAAAACTAAAAATGACCTTAAAATTTTACAAACTCTCATAACACGCTTACGCTTTTTCCTCGATGGGGTCGGCAGAGATGTTATATATATGTATATATATATACCTAGTCTTGCCATAAATGCTGAAACAAAGAAAAACATTTTTTTCTATTGCAAATAACATTTATTATTTTTACAGTGTCTTAGTTTAATACATAAATATAAAACACTTTAAAATATAAAAAGCTTATTCGATGTGGTCTCTATTGGCTGCCATACAGTCCATTAAACGTTGAGGCCAGATATCAATAGAAGCACGCACTCTTGCCATGGGAAAATTCTTCACTGCCAATCGTACGGATTGTTTTAGGGACTCCAAATTATCATGGCGTTTAGAGCAAGCCGTACTCTCTAAAACTGACCATAAATCATAATCCAGCGGATTAAGATCGGGACTAGACGACGGCCAGTCTTCAGCTCTGATAAAGTCCGAAACGTTCGTTTCCAACCAAGACTGCGTAGACCGAGCTTTATGACCCGGCGCCGAGTCTTGCTGGAAGAACCATTCTTGGTTATTGAACATGGTGTTGTTAAGGGGCTTCACTACCTTCTCAAGAATGGTATCTTGATGCACTTGTGAAGATGTTTTGATACCTTTTTCACAAAAGTATGGCTCAGTCACTCCTTCATAGCTAATACCCCATTAAACCATCACTGAAGTCGGATAGTGCCCACGTTGCACTCTGTCGACTTATTGGGAAGCTTCCTTGGAGCTTTGAGCATAAATACGGTCATTTTGTTTGTTAAAATATTGCTCAATTGTAAAAAAATTCTCATCCGTAAACAATTTTTTTCTGTGACTTTCCTTTGCGTACCGCTTCAGTAGTTGTTTCGATTTCACCACCCTATTCTTTTTTAAATTATCAGTTAAGAAATTACCAGTACGTTTCTTGTAGGCTGCAAGTACTAAGTTATCTTTTAAAATACGCGACATGGTTCTAGGTGCTATCTTCATCTCCCGAGATAAAATATTTTGCTTTCAGACAGGATTTCTTCGAATTCTTTCCCTTACTGCTTTGACCACCTTTTTCGTACGAACACTACGTGGACGGCCAGATATTTTTCTGTCACAAACAGAGGAGGTCTCATTGTACCTATTAATAGCCCGGTACACAAACATTGTACTAATACCAAGCGTATGGAGAGTTTTAAAAATTGCATTTATCTCCATATCTACTTTGTGTTATGCAATCGCAGCGATTCGGTTCTCTTTATCACCCCTTTCCATTTTAATATTGCAAAATATTGTACAATGTATTGGCGCCAAATTGAGAACACCCAATGAACAATCATATAAAAATCACAGATTTAAAATTCAAATATAACATTTTGTTTATTTTTAACTGTAACAGTATTTATGGCCAGACTAAGTATATATATATATGTATATATATATATATATATATATATGTATATATATATATATATATATATATATATATTATAGATATGATATTCCTATAAATACCCTGTTCTTTCTTTATTTCTTATCGCCAGTGGATTTTTAAAACCTTCTTCTCTCTACATCTAGATCTTACTTTAATATATTTTGCTAACCTATTTAAAAAAACAGAGACTTTGACTCGATATTTGTCATAAAAAATACTAATTCGATTTGAATAGAATATTTTTTTATTGGCTTATTTTCTGTCCCACTGCTGAGCGAAGGCCTCCTCAATTGGGGTATAAAACATTCTTCTAGACTAATAGGAACCACATGTAAAGACTAGAACATAGGAAAGTCACTGAAATATTCATGAATCGGTGCAGTGCTTTAAATCGGTTTATTTTTTGAAAAAACTTATGCAAATAAGTTTTAACTTCACACCTACTCATTGTATGTAGTCGCAAAAAGGCAACCACCTTTTATTCTCTCTAGAAATACGGATATGGGTAGTATCATGTTAAATTAACTCACACACACTCCTTACAAATAAATACTCTTATCGTAAATACCCTTAACTTTTATTGAGACACCTCTATGTTTAATAGTTCCGTGTACTTTGCATATTTGAATTTGGAAGAGGTTTTATTTCTTTTTTATGCGCTGGATCTCGAAACTGTCTTGCTGGCGAGCGGCCAGTATGTGAGACGTTTTGCATGTTATCTAGTTTTTTATTTTTCTGTTTTCCAAACATGATTGAGGGGTTTTCTCATACAGCCAAGTTGTTTATAGTTTGCAGAGTCTGAAAGAATTTTTGAGTTAGGGCCAGGTATGTTTTAAATTAAGAATGCTATGTAAGCTATTTTTAGATCTTGTGGGTCCCGTTAAGGAATGTTGCTGGCTGCGTTCGTAGTTCGTACCCAAATATTTTAATTAATTTGTTTTAGGGACATTAAATCCTTGAAATGTTTACCTATGTTAAGAACAAAATTGTTTTTATATTGACAATAAAAACATGTGTTCTTTGGTTTTCTGTACACTTTTGTTAGTATTTTTAATTTACAATGTGAAATGTATCATCAATATGCCATTTTATCCGTAAAGATAAACATCGCGAAACAGTACGATGCAGTTGCAATTATACAATTAATTTGCGTGTTTGTGTTGGAATACTTATCTCGTTTATGAATTCGGGGTCAGGCCATATACCAAATAATATGTCAAAAACTTTACATATTTACCACTCATTCGACCATGAAGGAACACATAGAAAAACGCCAACAACTGTTTCTGAGGTATAATACAGCACCCCGATCCGACGATTGGCTCAACTCACCACCTGCCATGTTTACAGTTCCCAGCAAGTATACATTATTGAAAAGTCGGTAGGAAGGTCTAGAAATATTATACCTGGCCCAAGTCCCTTAGGGATAGGCCGTGTGTAAATATAAATAGTTATTCTTCTGGGACAAGTATTATAAATGAATTTTAAAAATGTGTTTTTAGTTTCCGAGCACAATCATTACCATCAAACATACAAGAAACATATCATTAATAATAATAATAATAATAAAAATCTTTATTGCCAGATAAATACAGATAAGTAAAGAATTTAACTATTAGCTGCGTATAAAAAAAAGAATAACACAAACAGTTTGTAACTAATTTTAATTTTGGCAATGGGTACTATGTCTCAGCTGTGCTGGGCATACTGGATACTCAGCGCTGGTTTTCAGACTAGCCCCTTGGATGGCTGTGTTAATAAGTTTGCAACGTTGTGTGCGCACAGTACGTATCCTGGTATAACTGTTTGTAAGTGTGAATGTATGTACGAGTGATTATGAATGAATGAGACTGTAAAATGTATATTGGTGGCGTTATGCAGGTGTTATGAAGGTGTTACACCTTTCAAAGTGGGGTTCAAAATTTCTTGTGCTCGCTGTCTACTTTACCCCTTTGTTTCTCCATTAAATGGTTTCTGACAAGTTTCCTGAATCTTATTATGGGCATGGGGTCACGCAGGGGGGGCGGTAGATCATTCCACACCTTTGCAGCAGCGAATTTGAATCCACCTCTGAAAAGTGCTGTTTTGTGTTTAGGTATGCGCATGGATGTTATCCTATGCTTACGCAAAGATCTCGTGTTCCCATCCTTTACCCATTCCAGTTTTTCATATAAATAAATAGGTTTCTCTAAATCTACTATCTTCCGTACCATACAAGCAAGGTGCAGGTCTCTCCAGTTAGCCATATTTAAGATATTATTCTCATTCAAATACGGTGTAACATGTGCTCGTTTGGGTATATTATAACAGAATCTCATACAAGCGTTCTGCACTCGTTGTATATATTTTCTGGTCTGTACAAGAAGTCGCGGGCCATATATAATATCACCGTAATTAAAAAGAGACAGAACCAGCGATTCCGATAGTATTTCCCTAGTATTGACGGATAAGTACTTTCGAAAGCTGTACAATACTTTTAGTCGGTAAAAGGCATTTCGTACTTTTAAGTTGATATGTTCTCTATATCGCATTTCACCGTCCAAGATCAAACCTAGATTTCGGGCCTTTTCTACTTGGGTAACTGGTTCGTCCCTGATGCATACTTTAGGTTCTTGTTCTAAGATCTTGCCACGTTGCCATTTGTTGCCCAATACGACAAATTGTGACTTTGAAGGGTTCAGAACTAGATTATGTTTGGCTGACCATTCAGAAATCGTGTTCAAGTCTTCGTTTATTTTAATAAGTGCTGAGGTAAGATCCTGTGGCGCGAAAGAGTAATACAGCTGGGTGTCGTCTGCGTATAGATGCACTTTACAGTGTTTTACCTTTGTGGCTAGGTCCGCTTTATAATATTAGTGTAGACTAGCAGTTGCCCAGCGGCGTTGCTCGTGTTTTTCCCGTCCCCGTTAAAAGTAAAAAACCTTTTTAGACCCTGCCAAATTTAAAGTTTCTCGGCCTTATTACAAAACTTTTCAAAACGGGGTTTAAAATTAAACAGTGTCTAAAACAGACGCTGTTACTTTCTTGACAATAATTAAAATATTAATTAAGACGGAATTTACATTGTATTTGTACTCTCTATCCGAAATTCCATTTCCGCTTTCCGAATGGCAAATAACTAAAATTTGTTGACGGACTGTTAGATCTCAATCTCTCTGTTCTCTTTCTCTGTCATGCAAAACCTAATGATTTTATTCAACCAATCAGAACAGCTATGCAATATCGGTTACTCAAAATTAATTAATAATATTAAATAAAATAATAATCTCACGCCTTATATCCCCAAGGGGGTAGGCAGAGGTATTCCATAACTGGATATACCCACTTTTCATAACGAGATATTCTTTGGACCCCTAAACGCGATAGTTGGTGACCCCATCGCCGGACCGGGTCTGTTTACACATGTCTCAGAATTAATTCTGGGACCTGCGGGTTTTCCCACGATGTTTTCCTTCACCGTGGAGCTAGTGATAAATATGTATGTAAGTTTTGAAAAACTCATTGGTACATGCAAGGATTCGAACCCGAGCCTCACTGATTTTCATCATGTGAAGCAGGCTCTTTAACCGTAAGGCTATCACTTCTCTTACATTAATAAATAACGTTAACAGACACAGCATCTGTTTTAAACTCCATATTGTAATCTTTTGCAAAAATTCCAATGTTTTATAGTATTAGATTTTTTTCCTCGGTCCAATTTAATTGGCCGATCCACTGACAACCACGCCATGCTGACCAATCAGTGACAGTTCTTCAGACAGACTTCAAAATCCCATTGTCTACAAAGCCACTGAATGGACACAGGGAAATTATAATGTAACTAAGATTGTCAGTTTCATCCATCCTAAAGTTGTCTGGAAGGGATCGCTAATAGCGATAAGACTGCCGATTGTACAGTCAAGAGCAAGTCAAGCTTGACACTACCAGTTTAAGCTGATCTCTGATTTGTACTGCGCGCCATAGAATACAGGGCCGGTTCAAAGTCCAAAGTGTCAAGCTTAGCGTGCTCTTGACTGTACTTTAGTTAATGTTGGTATCCATTTTGTGTTGTTTTTGGTGTACAATAAAGAGTTGATGTGTTGTATAAGTTGTATTGTATTGTCCCGTGATATTGTACGAAATGGAGACGATTGACTAAATTCCATGCAATTATCCAATATGTAACAGAATAAGCGCAACTCCTGAAAGAACATCGGCAGCTTTGGTACCCACTGAAATAGACACCCACGGGGTATCACACTATGCTTGTTTTATTGACTCATAACAAGTCGAAATTTTTCATATTTTTAATTTAATCTAGCAGTTGAAAATATTGAGTCAAATAAAACAGAAATATCATAGAAACCCGAATCGATCGATTGGGAAATCTATTAATACCAAAGAGATTAAAATATAATATAAGGCATAGAGGGGACAAAGCGAGGATTATTTGAATCCAAAAGTTATTCCAAGTGGAATAAGTCTAGTACAATTTCGACCGAATGACAGCTCGCGTTCATACTAACTGACATGACATGACATGACGCTTGAGCTTCAAAGTTTTGTATGAAAATATTCCCAATGCCCCATCTATGCTATTATATTTTAATGTCTTTGATTAATACAAAAACTTTTTTGTTGTTGTGGTAAAATTGAACGTCGTGTAATCACGTCAACCATGTCATTCACTAGGGATGGCCAAGTGAAAAAATAAATTGATATTTATCGTATCGACATTTCTAAATACTATAGATAAAAATCGAGTGAAAACTATTGATATATCGTCAGTTTTTACATTATTATTTATACATATTCCCCAATTCGTAAAAAAGGACAATGAAAATAGTAAGTATTTTTTTATAAATGCTTAAGTCTAAACAAGTATCTAGTACCTAACATTAAATGAAACACAAAACCAGAATTGCGTTAAAAATATATTAAAATGGATACGAATTTGATACTGTAAAATAAATGTCGATACATCGCCATTAAAAATATCGACGATATATATAATATGCTAGTTATGTATTTGGAAAAATATCGATATTTTAATATTAGGTATCGATATTTTTTGCCCAAGCCATCATTGACTGACACTATGTAGCATAGAGTAACTTATATGGCATGTGGTAGGCAGTGCTATTTTCTAACAAAGAGGTTGGAAGAAAATTATTTTCTTTCCTAGAGAAACTTTTTCTTTACTCGTCTTTGGTACCTAAAATCTCATAATAACCTACAAAATACACTAGGTAACGAATAACTTTTAAACCTAAACTTATAAAAATGTGGTATGATTACATATTATCTTAGTCTGTCCAAGAACTATCGATTTTACACGGTTTCGTCTTCCGTGGGCAGGTGTAAGTGGGGTACCCAAAACACATGGACTTTTGCCAATGTTATTTGTTAGGTTAGTATCGACTACTTAATCGATTTAAGCTGTTTTTAATGCGTGTTAAATTTTTCCGGAAAATTAATTTGGATATCTGAATTTAGTGCTGCCTACGGAAATCGTACTAGTATTGCTCTTTATTTAAGAAAATTAGTTAGACCCAACTAAAGTACGAAGGCATCTTATTTTTTTAATATTATTATATATAATTGGGGTGTATGAGGAATTGCGCTTATTCTGTTACGCATTGTATACCGCTATACCATTAGTGTAATTACAATTTCACGGCTTTGACAAAACACTGCGACATGTGTAATAGATATTAATTACGTCTCTAGAATCTTTCAAAAGTTCAACAGACCAGCAGGCGCATTCGGGGAGCTTCGATATTCGATATCAGAAAATCTGTCGAACACTTTCGAGATGGCCTGATGTTGGTATCGAAAACGAATGTCATATGTGACATAAGGATTCGAAAAATTTTCCGTGGCTGTCAGAAACGCCTAGAATAAAGTTTTTTCACTCGATCTAAATCGAACGGAAACGGTATCGAGTCTCCGTGAATAAGCCTGCAGGGCCGCAATTAAAATGCCACTTGTTCCCAAAATCCGCCATCCGTAATCATCATAACCGCTATTCCCCATAACATTTTCATAACTTTCAATATTCCGGCAATATTTTGGGGGCAATAACGTTTTACGAGAGACCCGCTGGACTCGCGCGGCCGTATGGATTACGTGATGTCAATTTATATAGACGTCGATTTTACACGCGGAAGGCCGTGTGTCTACACTCATTGGGACCCCATAAGAAAATATTGGATGTTTCAGAACTTATCAGGAACTTTTCCTGAAAGAAATACTGATTAGTTCTTTTAAATATCTATAATGTCTATTAGTTAGTATCCAGTTAGTTCTATAAAATCGTTTCGAGGATTTAGTTTCTAATAATAATAATAATTGTGGGACACAAGTGTCAAGTTCAGTCAAGTTACATATGTCTCAGAATTAATTCTGGTACCTGCGGGTTCTCTCACGATGTTTTCCTTCACCGTCGAGCAAGTGATAAATATGTACGTAAGTTTTGCAAAACTCATTGGTACATGCCAGGATTTGAACCCGAGCCTCACTGATCATCACGAGAAGCGAGCTCTTTAACCGTAAGGCTATCAATGCTCTACATTCGGTTATTTAATCCTAAAGAGGCAGGGCCTGTCCTATGGGTACTAAACAAGTGATAAACATACTTAAATAAATATTAAACTACCAGACACGAAGTCAACAGATATGTTTATGCACACAAGTGTTGGCCTGGATTATTATTTCTACAGAATCGAATTAAAACTATATCACCAGCAGATTTATGGTAGAACTAATCTGGAAATAATTACTAGAACTATTAACATCGTATGGAGTCCCAATGAGTGTAGACACACGGAGAGGCCGCCATGTGTTTAGAATGCTCGAGAATGAATGGAGAGCGAATGGCTTCTTGAATGTTCGCTAGTAGAGCACCACGTTCCAATTTCTAAATTGTATGTGTCTAAAACACCGGCCAACTGCAAGTCTGACTCGCGCACGAAGGGTTCCGTACTATTATATAAAAACGGCAATAAGCAAGTTTGTTGTATGGGAGCCTCCCATAAATATCCATTTCAGCGAAATCTTAGTAATAGGGTCCCGTTTTTACCCTTTGGGTACGGAACCCTAAAAAGATAAATCATAAACTCATTATAAAAAGTGCACTGACTTCAGGACCAAAATACAATTTAATAATGAAAGAGTTTCAGTTTCTGAATACCACCATCATCATTTAAACTACAGGACGTCCACTGCTGAACATAATACCCCATTATCTTCCAGAGCGATCAATCTAAGATTAGATGTAGAATTTATATTAGAGGTGGCAAACTGGCAAAGCTTAGATTCTAAATACCTACATATTTTACTTTATTTTGTCTATCGTGAACAGATATGGACGAGTTTAGAGTGCCTTGTTATTAGACTATTAACGTTCCTAAATTAAATTCTCTTTTATCTACAGAAATAAATTAATGTTGACTTCGGCTTCGACCTTTGATATGAATTTTGGAAGTAATCAAACATTTTTTTTATATAAATAGAATAATTAATGTATATTTTCTTTGTAAATAAATATCACTCCAATAGAATAAGAAGTTATTACACTTACAGTTTACAGTTCTTCTTTTACACGTTAACGACCAGAAGGCAAATAGCTACCAGCAAATATTGACTCTATGTAATTGAAATAAGATTCAAAACCAATGAAAAATTTAATCTGCCTATGCCCAAGGCAGCAACGAAGCCAAGGGACGGCGTTATTCTTTGCAGAGATAGTTGGGAAGCCGGAAAGTGAGCTAGGATGCTTATTATCATAGAACACCTGAAAAGTCGTTAGTAGTAAAGTAAAGTAAGTAATAATCTCACGCCTTTCATCCCCGAGGGGGCAGGCAGAGGTATTCCATTACTGGATATACCTACATTTCACGAGATACATTGGGCCCCTAAACGTGATAGGTGGTGAGCCCATCGCCGGACCGGGTCTATTTACAGATGTCTCAGAATTAATTCTGAGACCTGCGGGTTTCCTCACGATGTTTTCCTTCACCGTCGAGCTAGTGATAAATATGTAAGTAAGTTTTTGAAAAACTCATTGGTACATGCCAGGATTCGAACCCGAGCCTCACTGATTTTCGGCCGGCTCTTTAACCGTAAAGGCTATCACTGCTCTAGTCGCTAGTAAAACCTAGTAATATTATCTGGTGCTCTCAATTCATCCGACTACAACGCAAGTAGCGCGAGTGATCCGATTTGCACTGCGACGTGACAACGGTTGTATTTTGCCCGCAGCACCGATTGCATGAGAGGTTTTATAGTCAGCGTTAGACTACGGTAGTGGACTGATTTGAAATTAAATTGCGAGTGAACCTTTATTAAAAAGACTACCTTATGACACCATAAAATATAATACATTTTGAAATTAACAAACCTATCAAAGAGTGAAGCAATTGAATAATAAAATCTTTTTTTTAAATACAAATGAAATTAGAAACAGAAAAGCGAAAGATTATATTTTAATGTTAATAGGAACTTATAGAATCAAAAAAATCGTACCGCACTGTAAAAAGATAATTATAGGCATCTATGAAAAAAAAACCCAAGCATCGACTCAACAACCTACTCTTCTTTTTAGTCGGTTAACAAAAATTATGACTTTACAGTTAGGCCGAGCGTAACGGAATGCAGTCACAATAGGGTCTATATTGTCCTTGATGAATGAAATATCATAATAACTTTGCTTTTAGACTAGAAAGATTATAAAATGTTACAGAATTGAGAAGCAAATACCCAATTAAAAATGTTTTTTTTTGTTAGAATCAATACTTTTAAAAGTCTTTACAATGACAAACTTAGTTGCTTGTTGGAGACTATTTATCTTTACAATTAGGTCTAGTTACAAAAGATCCTACAATAAAAGTGAACTTGTTATAAAAGGTAATTCTCGTGGAACTAATCAACTTATTCATTTGAAAATTCTTTTAAAATTCAAACTTATTTTTAATTATAAACGAGATAAAAAATCGGTCACACAAACATAAATTCATTACCCCAATACTTTAATTACCAGTGTCCTTATAGAGCAGTGATAGCCCGGACGGTTAAAGAGCCGGCCGAAAATCAGTGAGGCTCGGATTCGAATCCTGGCATGTACCAATGAGTTTTTCAAAAACTTACGTACATATTTATTACTAGCTCGACGGTGAAGGAAAACATCGTGAGGAAACCCGCAGGTCTCAGAATTAATTCTGAGACATGTGTAAACAGACCCGGTCCGGCGATGGACTCACCACCTATCACGTTTAGGGGTCCAATATATCTCGTGAAATGTGGGTATATCCAGTAATGGAATACCTCTGCCTACCCCCACGGGGATAAAAAAAGGCGTGAGATTATATTATTATTATTATATTATAGGCTGTTAACAAATAAGGTATTTTACTACCCAATAAAATGTGCTTCTTTTTGTGGTTTTCCAAAACGAAAATTTACTATCGTAAATGTATTGTATACTGAACTGTGACGTCATCATTTTACACTTTTTTTATGATTTTTAAATTCAAATCAAGAAAAACTCACGCCTTTAATCCAAGAGAGGGTAGGCAGAGGTATTCGATTTCGGGAAATATCCACTTTTCACGAGTATATTCGACCCCTAAACGTAATAGGTTTCCCATCGCCGGGCTGGGTCTGTTACACATGCCTCAGAATTAATTATGGGCCGTGTAGGTTTCCTGACGACGGACTAGTGATAATGTAGGTACGTAAGATTTTAAAAAACTTTAAATGCATGCTATGCTACAATAAAAAATTGTAGGTTCATACACACAGAATTCTAACCCGAGCCTCACTGACTATCCTCATCAGAAGCGGGCTCTTTAACCGAAAGGCTAATTTAAAATTGACTATAATTGTAAAAGAAGCGCTCGTAGCCCTGCGGTGCCAGTGTGTTTGTAACGATCACACTGGTTAAGCAAAGTTGGGTGCGGTCAGTCAGTGGATGGGTGGGTCAGTCAGTCGCCTAGTGGCATTTATATTACGAGCGCTTCCGTGTTTCGGAAGGCACGTTAAATTGTTCGTCCCGGTTTTCGTTGTGTTACGCACAATGGAAGTCGTTAAGCCATGTCAGATACCCTTGGGTGGCTTGAAAAATTCTGACTGTTAAGTGGCCACTAGCTTAACATATACTGAGACTTAGAGTATAGTCTTAATGTAGTGTTTCTAGATGTACCTATATGTTGTTTTTTTACATTTTGTCGATTGGTCATTTTGAAAACAAGCGTGTCACTCGAGAATAGTGTAGCTCAGTCACTGGAAGATCTTTTGGAATCACATCCAAACACAAACATACAAACAACTTCTTCCCTTTATAATATTAGTTAAGTTAAGAACTGTAGATGTAGATGGAGCAGTCAAACGGGAAGGAAGATTTACGGATTTTAATTTTGGATCCCACAAAGACGTCTTCCCAAGCCGATCATTTCCTAACAAAAGCATAGATGTTTATCCATCCTCAAGAAACACGATATCGCGGACCGACATTACCCGCCCTCCAATTTTACTAAACTGCTTGCAGACTATAAAGAGAACAGTGGAATTATTATTACTACCATAGATTTAGTATACTAACGTTAAAGATTGGCAATAGAGCCAGTACGGCGAGACCTAGAAAATTGACACTTCTGTGCGTGTAACGTGGATGTGTGCAAGACAAATAGTGCTCTCCCTAAACTTGTAGCTCTCGATAACAAATGGGCGTGTGGTATATAGTGTAGTTAATATCTTTGCCAGTTACGTTATCGAAATGTGGTTAATCGATATTACGACAATCACTATAAAATTGAGGTAAGAAATACAAGAAATTCACGTATTTTATTTTTCGCTTAAATCAATTCTTATACATTCAGAACATTTATTTAATAAAAAGCAATGTTATAACCTATCTATTTGTGCTCGATTTGTTTTTCAGTTTTCTATAATCATTGAATTTCGAGAATTAAATCTTTCAATCGCACTCACATGTAAAATGACTAATTGTGTGGATTTTCTTTCCTAGATGAATTACAACCGGTACTGCACAACTTACTCTTTTAATACGCGAGATTAATTAAAATAAGCGAGATTTGTTTCGTTCACAACTGACGTCGCGTCGGCCCGGTATAGCCCCGTAACGTTTACGAAAATGGTCTCGTCTATCTACCGCTCGCTATCTCGCTCTAACACACGGGTACCTATTTTCTTTCTCTTTCGCATTGCCAATCTAAGTATACTAAATCTATGATTACTACATTGAACATTGAATACCGTAAAACTTACCCGACCCAATCTTAAATCAACGACGTACGAAAATTATTTTGTCTCTTCGTTTCCGGGTTACTTAGCGAATGATGGTGTTATTCAACAGTTATGAAAGCTAGATGATGTTAACCGAGTTAATCTACTTGGATTGCTTTTGGATAGTCAGAAGTCAAGCATCGGCATGAGAGCCTAGGCCTTAAAAAGAATCAAAGTATGTTTTCATTCAGATACATAACGGGATACAGCATACTTACATCCTACCATAAATGCCATTCAGTGTTCGTTGGTTTTTCGGTCTTGTTTGCAGCATCAGATGATTTTTGAACAGTAACTATTATAATACTAATAATCTATTTTTATCCTGAAACGCACACGAACCCGTAGACAAAAGCTAGTATTCTATAATGTTGTAACCGATTTAAATCTTTGCTAATATTAAAAAGAGGAAAAATCTTTCACCAATGGTCAGCTTATTTGTGGGAGTACGAATAACATGGGCTATAATTTTCACGTAACGGGACTTACGCGGCTGAAATCACGCGGAATCATCACTACATAGTATAAAACAAAAAGTCGCTTTCTCTGTCCCTATATCCCTATGTCCCTATGTATGCTTAAATCTTGAAAACTACGCAACCGAGGCGGTTTTTTTAATAGATAGAATGATTCAAGAGGAAGGTTTTAGTGTTAGCACTGCACCCGTGCGACGCCGGGGCGGGTCACTGGTAGGTAACTAATAAAATATAAACATTGTAGCTTTTTAACGTTACATGTTGAATGTTCATTCAAGAAAATAGTAAGCTCCAGATGATTTGCTTATGAGTGTACTGATCGCATATTTGATAATAATGTATGTAGGTCAAAGTTACCCTGAAATCAAAGACGACAGCATCTTTAACACGGCAATTCTATAGGACTCACTCAAACATGTCAGAAAATCGCGCTGTCAAAAGTTGTTTTGACATACTTTAACCAGTCATGGTTTCATTGTACTCGTAATATCAAATGGTTAATGTAAATAATATATTTACCGTGTCATCGTCATTGACGCGAGAATTGATATTTTGAGTTTCAATTAAAATGTTCGAATATGATTATTCGAGAGTAGATCTGTAGATCTATATAGGTGGAATCAAACATGAATTTTCTTTATTATTATACTATGTCCCGCGGTCTTACCCACGTGGCAATTCCCACATACACCGTACGTTTTCTGATATAGAAAAGTAACCTAGTTAATCAACTTGATAATAGATATTCCATAATTTTGTAGCTCTCGTATTATACTCGTATTTGAAAGAAATGGTGAATTAATAATAAAAAAACACGCCTTTTATGGCCGAGTGGGTATTTTATATTTTATATTATATTATATTAATATACCCACTTTTCACACGAATATTTGACCTCTAAACGAAGGTAGTGAATCCATCGCCGGACCGGGTCACACATGTCTCAGCATTAATTCTGGGACCTACGGGTTTCCTCACGATGTTTTACTTCGCCTTCAAGCTAGTGATAAATAAGTTTTAAAAACTCATTGGTACATGCCAGAATTCGAACCCGAGCCTCTTCTCTCGAGCAGGCTCTTTAACCGTAAGGCTATCACTGCTCTCACTTCACTACATAGTATAAAACAAAGTCGCTTTCTCTGTCCCTATATCCCTATGTCCTTATGTATGCTTAAATCTTTAAAACTACGCTACGGATTTTGATGCGGTTTTTTTTTTAATAGATAGAGTGATTCAAGAGAAAGGTTTAGGTTAGTGGTATCATTGCACCCGTGGGAAGACGGCCCGGGTCGCTAGTTACGAATAATTTTAATAAATTTTATTTTACTAATAAGAACGTGTTTTTCGAGTTACAATGGTAGTAGGATGACATGCAAAGACAAACCTTAGTTGGGCCTAAGACATGTCTTCAGTCAAGTTTAACACTCAAAGAGTAAGAAACAAAACGTAGGTAGAGCTGTTTGCTGCAAGAAACAAATAGATACACTCACAAACATTGTATCAAAAATCAAATTGACGACGTCAAACACGAAACCAACCGTAAATGACACTACCACTCGTACAGTCAAGAGCACGTGGAGCTTGATACATTGGACTTAGTAACGTTCTTATTACAATCAACTTAGAAGTCAGACTCGCACTACAATTGTAAATCTTCATGTGCTCTTGACTGTACAAACGAAATACTTGATTTTGCTATCCACAAGCCCTTGTCACACCTCTGCAATGTCGGGATGACCGAATACTTCCCTGACAAAGGATTAGTTGACAATAGCCTGACTAGGGTTAACACGACCATCTTGGCCGAAAGTTCCACTAATAGGCAGTATACATTGAAGTGGTTTTGTAAGGAAATTGGAGTATTAGATATACGAGTAAGTGACAAAGAGAAGATTGTAGTGGCATATTAATATTTTTCATCTCTCCGGGGGACACCGTCAACTTCCGGCCCGCTGCGCTAAACGAAGTTGTCGGTTCGCCTCCGTCGAGCAAATGTCTGTCGACAATTACAAGTGGTCTGAGACATTTCTTATTTGACTCCCCTCGGCATGTAATATACTATTGATAATGGAACATACAAAGTAGAGCGGCCGTACCGAATTGCAAAGACGGAACGGGTGACGGGCCCGTTTTCTCAGTTGGTAGTGACTCTGCCGGTAGTGCGTCGGAGGTCGCGGGTTCGATCCCTGCTCCATTTTATTATTTTTTATTAATAAGCACACACAAAGTAATTAACGCTAAATACATTGTCCCACAAAACTGTGTCAAATGTTTGACTGTGGGATCGGCAATCTCTCTTAATATATCACATTACAATTTCTTGATATTATATTGACAATGATAGGTAGTGGTTTTTTAAAAGTATACAGAAATTCAACCATGTCAATATTTGTGCATGAATATGTCTGTTGGCTTTGTGTCTGGTTGTTTAAGTATGTTTATCAGTTGTTTAGTACCCATAGTACAAGCTCTGCCTACACACGGTTATTTAGTCCCAAACTGGGACTAAATAACCTTGTGTGAATAGTGTCCCACAGTTTATTATTATTATTTGTTAAAGGACCACGTTTACTTTCGACCAAGTTTATGTACAGTAGGCACACCTAAGTTTCATTGCTAGATATCCAATGACTCTGCTTTGTTTAGCAATGATAGACAATAATAAAACAAAACTAAATTTACCTACTACCTCTAATAATAAGTCAAATTCGAATCAGTCAAAAATCATTTATTTTCTGTAGATACAAAAAGTACATTTAGAAAGGTCAATAGTCTAATAACAAGGCACTCTGAACTCGTCCATGAAGATTGGCTAAATGTGAACAGCAGCCCAACTCCACCGACGAGTTGCTGGTTCCGAATGCAGCACCCAGAGGAGAACCAGCAAGAAACTCACTCTATTCCCTATGCAGACACATACACAATAAAAAAATGTGCAAAACTAAAATCGTGAGTCTGTGACGTTGGGTCTCGTCTAAATATGATTCTTCATCAATTATTTATCTTCAACCATATAAAAGGGGAGGCAAGTCTTTAACTCGCTTAGAATAAACTCTTAAAAACCAATAATGAATGATAATAAACGATAATTAACGCGATACTCGATATAGCCCCACTGATGGATACAAATTTAATAAAGATGGGGAAAATTGAAAACTTCTTGAATTCAGAAACAACCAAAGGAAACTGTCAAAGTATTCGAGGAGTAAATAATGTTGCAAAAGTTATGAAGACTTTACAGTAATTAAAATTTCAAATAAACATTGAGGTCACTTTATGATATTGAGAATTAATATTTGGGTCATTTTGTTATAAGCTGATGATATTATAATTTTACTAGAAATCTTTTTTGATATACTTACGTACATACCTATAACATGAGCTAAAACTAGTCTTGTTTTTAATGGTAGGTACTAGCGACATAAATCGGTTTCACTAGTACCATCAATGGTACAAATCGATAGTACTACTGACCAGGGCGATATTTCTTAATTTGTTGTGCAATAATAAGGTCTTTGTATTGCACTTGCACAAAGTTGTTTTTTTTGTCGTTACGTATATATATAATATATATATATGTGTCGTTACGTATTTAGAAATATATCTTGTGAGCTCAAATAAATAACAAATTCTGAATGTGAAGAGAGATTGCCTTCATCGTCACGCGTGTCTAGTTCTTTGGGTTTAATATTTAAAGGTCTAGTTTTACAAAAAAAAACAGAATGAGATGACTCTAGGTTCTCAGGTGGATACTGATGACTGTCCTATGGTATAGTTTCTGTTATGTTGCCTATGCAATCTCAAGTGGTTTCATGGCCTTTCTTCTTTTATATCATTCTTGTCTCATGTCTTTCATATTTCATTTCATTTCATTTTCAAATTTGGAACAATTATCAACAATCGTGAGTTTGATTCTCTCATTCATACCATCAACTATTTGTTTGGCAATATACAGCTTAATTAATTAAGCTTCTTAAATTTATATTTATCAAAGACCATGTCTGCAGATAGTCTACATTTCTGAAAACGTTTGTATAAATGTATCGCAAAATGTTCCACTGACTGCGCTAAGCTGAAATTTAGTTCTAACATCTGGTAATATTGATTTTAGTACAAAGTTATATCAAATGTCTATCTTTGAAACTAACTAACGGCATAAATTGTTTTGAATTCAGATAATTTGAAATCAATGTGAAACCTGTTCAGTCAGTACTCAGATATTTGTTGCTAGCCTTTTCGTGTTGCAAGATCATCGCTTTCTGCTTTTATTTATATTGTTTGATGTTTCTTCCTTCTTTCTTCTGTGCTATACAGACTGTATCTGTGATTGTACATGAACCTTTTTCTTTCTGTGACTGTTGTGCAGTTAGTACAATTTTTGGGTTTGCACAAATACTTAGTTCGTTATCATTTTGATAAGATTTAGCAATTTGTACAATCTGAAACTATCTGATAATTTAGAACAATTTCTGGGTTTGTACAAATATTCAATTTGCTCTAATTTCCATGATTTTGCAATTTGTACAATAGGTACCTGCCTATGTACCATAAAATATGTTAAATGATGAACGACTGAGTGATAAATCAAATCTTGGATATGTGTGCTTGGACATTATATACTTGAAACTTAATCTAAGTCAAACCTTTCATTTCGAATTTCCACTATTTGAATAACCTTCTACGCTACACTCACTACGTTCGATACAAATTTTATTTCTTGAGAGTATCTCACAAACGATATTTTCCTTCACCATCAAGCTAGGGATAAATATGGACGTAAGTTTTTTTTGGGCACGTCTCTAGACGTGATAACAATTCTATAGAACGGCTAGTCGTACAGGGAAAATTAGAGGGAACCAGATCGCGCGGCAGATCACCTATGCGCTGGGCTGATCAAGTGAAAGCCACAGTAGGAACCCGCGTGTCAGACTGCACCAGAGAGTCTGCAAAAGGAGAGAGATGGCGAGAGGTCGTGAAGAAAGCTGTGCCCGCCTCCAATACTAACATGGACGCCTCAAAGTGACCACGACCGCTCTGCCAAGAGCGAAGCGACAGAGAAGAAGTAACACATAGGCTACTTTTTATCGTGGAATGGAGATGAAGCAGCATGCAAAAGCTAGTAAAGTTAACAAAAGAAAGATGGAACAGGCTACCGGTTGTAGCCTCTTCAGGCACCCATTAAACCGGAAATGGCTTTCAATATTGACACTCAATGCCGCCCAGTCAGCCATTTGTCTTAGCGTAATTACAAACTAGACACGTACCGTCCGTCAAATTGTTTGTCTTCAGAATTGAACATTCCTCTGAAAAACAATTATCCCTTGTCCAAACAGTGCTACTTCATGTCAAATAAAGCCTAAGGACACTTGTTTAGCTGTAGGGTGACCAAAAGATCTATTTAGTTTTGATGTTCTCAGGGCCATCACAAGTTTTATTATTAATATGAAGCTGTCACAGGCTTCAGAAAGGTCTTTTGCTCACGTATGAATAATCACTACATAGTATAAAACAAAGTCGCTTCCCGCTATCTGTCTGTCCCCATGTATGCTTAGATCTTTAAAACTACGCAACGGATTTTGATGCGTTGAGTGATGGAAGAGAAAGGTTTTTATATACCATATAAACCGAAGCGAAGCGAGGGCGGGTAGTGCAGATTCGGCACCCACGCGAACTAGTCTAACAATTGTCAGAATTTTTCAAGCCACTGGACATTTACATATTAATATGGAGTAGCGGAAGGAATGTTCATCCATCGTGAAAAGGGAAGATCTTCAACAGGCGAGGTGATCGTGCCTGGGGACCACGGCCCAACGGTTGTTTTTGGAAAGTTGTGTTTATACAATCATTAGAAAACTTCGATACGCGCTATCGAAGTTTTCTAATGATTGTATAAATACAAGTAACTGTCCAAAGAAATTGAAGATTGTATAAATACCTTTGGAACTCAGCCGTCTATTGGCGCGTTCTATGTAGTGTCGCTATATCAATACCAAAATAAAAAAGTAGACAAAAGAGAAAATTAGACATTTCTGGGAACATAATATCTCTACCAACCCCCCTCGAGGATAAAGGGGAAGCAATTTTTAGGGTTCCGTACCTCAAAAGGAAAAAACGGAACCCTTATAAGATCACTTTGTTGTCCGTCTGTCCGTCCGTCCGTCCGTCTGTCAAGACCCTTTTTCTCAGGAACGCGTGGAGGTATGAAGCTGAAATTTATATCAATTACTCAGGTCTACTGTCCCTTGAAGCTGTGAAAAAATCAAACTTCTAAGCCAACTCAATAAAAAGATACAGCCGTTTATGCCGCAAATTTTCGACACTTGCAAGGGAATCAAAACCTACAGGGTGCTTCCCGTGAACTCAGAATCTTGAAATTTGGTACGAAGCAACGTCTTATAGCATAGATAAAGGAAAAATTACGAAAACCATAAATTTGCAAGGTTGTACGGAACCCTCGGTGCGCGAGTCCGACTCGCACTTGGCCGGTTTTTATTTTTGCGACTCCCATTTTGTGTAAAAACTACAACCGGGATCAATTGTTTAAGATGAGGCTCGAAATACGAAGAAACTGTTAATCCGCTCAACGTATGACCGCACCCAACTTCAACTAACACGTGTTTGTTATATATTTTAAAACACATTTGCTCGTAAAAGGTGTCTTATTTCACCAATTTCAATATCGTATTGTATCTCATTACGCCCAAGTGCGGTAAGTGTAAAGTAAAACGCACGGTTTATGAAGATGCTCCGTCTTAAAACGAACGGTACTTTTTAAAATATCAGCAAAGAGTTTTAATGTCAAAAAAGTTGTCAACAATTAAAATTAAATTTGGGAGATAAAATATAATAAAGAAATATTTATGTAAGTACATATTATTTAATTTAATTAATTTATACAGTAAATTACAACCAATTAATCTGTAACAAAAACACAAAAATATTAATTTACTTTATTAGTAATACTGGCTGTTTTTTGTGCCTTTGCCTAAAAAAATACTGATGCGCGCCGCGCGCTTTTTCTTAACGCCGCTGTATTGTTTTTATTCGTTTACCATAGTCGGAGTTTTATTTTATTTCCTCGCAAATGTGTTATAAAACGTCGTATGACATACGTGCGCTTTGATAATTACAGCCTACCGCACTTATATCATAAGGTACTAATATTACACCGGCTCTTAATATCCGGTCTTGGTAACACACGTGGTAACTCCGAGACATAATAGGTTATGTATTGTCATGATGAATTTAGCCGGTCAAGTACGGGCGTACTTGACCGGCTAAATTCTCATATACACGCATAGACCTACTTGTAGACATGATATTAAAACAAACAACCAACCGAGTACTGTAGATGCAGCAACCAATCGATGCACAGTTGTCAATAACCACACATTAGATATGACAACGGGTCATTTAGGTACGTATTAACATAATTATGTTCCACTAGCATAATTATGTTAGTCAAATCTATTATTTTTTTTCTGCTTTTTGGCGGGAATCTGAACTTCCGTCATGTTTTGTTGTAAAATTTTCATTTTGTTGTGTGTTTTGGGTTTTGGTTCACAGTAATGATGTATTGTGTGGCAAATATCCGTGATAGTGTACAGTGAAAAGGAAATTGGATAAAAGGCGTAGGATGGACGTTTTCGAGTAACCTGAAGAAGCCGCTCCAATCTTCAGTAAAAGTGCACTATCGTCTTACTGGGGGCCAATTCTACTAAATGTCAACGGTTACATTTGGATGACAATGACATGGTCAGCCGATGGTGTTATTTGCTCTGAAAAGTGTCAAAATAACACCATTGCCTGACCATTGATATGTCATTGTCATCCAACTATAACCGTTGACATTTAGTAAAATTGGCCCCCTGTTCATTACCATCTGACATTTCAATAGGTTTTTATAAGACTTACTGTATTTTTATGCATAGACTGAAGCAGAGCCAACAATCTTGAATTTCGTGTAGTGTTTAGTGCTGATGGCGAAATTGCCAATGCCTTAAATTAGGAAAAAAAAATGGTCATATCTAAACAATAACGCGTATCGTCGTCATACAAACCGGCATCGTAAAAGCTTATTATCAAATAGGCTTCGCACGGGTGCAATGCTAACACGAAAACCTTCCTCTTGAATCACTCTATCTATTAAAAAAAACCGCATCAAAATCCGTTGCGTAGTTTTAAAGATTTAAGCATACAAAGGGACATAGGGATATAGGGACAGAGAAAGCGACTTTGTTTTATACTATGTAATGATAATGATAATGATGGAACAACTACAATTTAAGTAGACACGTTTAGGTTAACAGACATGATAAAGTGTGGTCTTTGTGTTATAAAGGCGCTTCATTTGATCCATAAAACTGGTTTGAAACTGTTAATTAATAAACTTTCAACACGTTTTATCAACGTCAGTAAGTCTATAGTAGACTATAGTTTTTAGTGGAGATCTTATGTTACAACTATAATAATTAAAACCGGCCAAGTGTGATTCCGATTTGCGCACGCAAAGTTGAGAACGCTTTCTTTGTACCTTTTTTTAGAGTCAATAATTAGATCAATTCATTTACACTTTAATTTTTTTGAAACTATATAAAATGTTTCTGTAATTAACATTAACTTCTATTAATCCTAACTATTTGATATGTCGCTGCAATTATTTAAGTCATTTATCACCCATAAATCCAAAAAACAAAATGCCGCATAGATACAAAATTGTCTTAAACAATACCAAATAGAGTTTAAAATATTATATACTGTTATCAGTAGATGAATCCTGTCCATTCATTACCCCACTTGTCCCAGTAAAGGCACTTTAAAATTTAAACTACCCCACCCCCCATTTCGATCCCCTTTACCCAAAAATTAAAGTATTTTTGAAATTCCGTCATTTATTTTATTTTATTTTTGAAATTCAAGCATTATGTAAACTATTCATTTTTTTTTTTTTTTAATAATTCAAATTTTTTGAATTTGCTAAAATAAGCAGCCGTGACAGACAGTGGCGCTCTGTTTATATGTCACGGGCTGCCTTTCACTACTGCTTGTTTTTAGAAGGGTGTTTTAATTACCGCTTTGATGCTTAAATCTAAAAATGGAGAGTTTCTACAACAATTTAATTAAAATCTTCCCAAAAACTGGATTGATGTAAAAATTAAATTAAGTAAGTTTACTAAAGACGACGCGCAAGACTCGCTTAATATTTGTACTATCTCACACTTTGTACCTACTTTTTATGGTACACTATGAAAAAAACTACCATCTAAATCTAGAGGGGGAAATTTAAATTTAATATAGTAATTTAAAATTTAAAATTTGAAAACTATATGCGTTACAATCTGTTCTGCAAACAAATATTTAATTAAGCTAAAAACGTTTTTTGACCCCAACAAAGCTGTGCCCATTTTGACAATGTGCTGCAATAATAATAATATTCCATTGTTAACTTTAGTGGACCACCTAACTTCATCTGTTTATCTCAGGTATATTCATCCTAAGGTTGACTTGAAGAAATCGCTTAAAGCGATAAGACCGCCCATTGTACATTTTTGAAGTGAAAACTTCTTTAGCGGCGTTGAGCACTTTTGTGGGATGGGTAAAAACTGTGAAACTCGCGTCAGGTCACGTGTGCTGATCGAAAAACCGTAAGACGGTTGGAGAGTAGTCAGTAGATAATCAAGTTTTCACTTCTGCCGGCACTCCCGGAGTGCAACCCGTGTTTTTTTTATCATTGTGTCATTTGTTGCAAATTTTTATTGGTTCACAATAAAGAGTTGTTACTTAGGTACTTACCGCTATCCTGTGTTAAATTGAAACATGGCCACCACAGCCCGAGCATCGATTTGCACGCTCCCCTAAAGTAGTTAATTAAACGAAGATTGATTTTCTTCAGCAGTTTATTGGCTTTGTCGTTTTAAGATAGCGTTAATTAGAAGCGTAGCGACTGCTGTTATAGATAAGAGATTACGCTGACTCAGCGGAATCTTAGAATTATGAATTAATTCTGTTAAATTCCTAAAAGTTTGATGACGCGGTGCTGGATAAGCTTAGGATTTATTGCGTTTCGGAATCCATAAATTCCTGTAGGGGTTGTAGAGAAAAATAATTAAATCCATATAACACACTCTGTAGTATAATAAGTAACAATTTTATTATTTATTACGATGTATGTGGCAAGTAACACTGTGACAAAAAGAGTGCAATGGACTGTTTTATGTAAATTCAGTAAATTGGAAACCAAATTAACACACGGTCATTTAGTAGGAAATGATACAAATTAAATATATGTACAAAAGTAACAATACCAAAAGTTTTGTTCATACACGCTGATGTAGGCTCCGGGCGGAAATCGAACCCACAACCTATGACTCAGAAGTCAGATTGACTGTCATAGTTGCCCGTTATTTTGGGTTTTAAACAAAGGTTTTAAACGATGTAAAGACATCTAAAAATTAGATACCATGGTTTGACGGAGATTAATCGAGTTGTAACTTTAAAATATGGGGTAAACTTCATTTTTGGTATAAAATTCGAAAATTTTGATCTTCTGTACAAAGATGATGAAGATGTTATGGTGTATTTACACCATAACAACATTATTATTATTGTTATTTAACAGCCGTGACTATTTTTGTTTTCTGGGACTTTATTGACATAATTTTTATTAGTTGATAGGAAGATATAAAATTATGTGATATTTTTTAACGTACTATTTGGACGTCAATGTCATTGCCAGAAGGGAAAATTAATTTTGCCAGTGACATTGACGTTTCCACAGACAATATGGATTATAATGTTGTCAGTTATTTAGGTATTTTTTTGAAAGGTGTAAATAATTCATTTTCGAAAAAAAAATATCACCGAAATTGTGTAAATAAAAAAGTAAAGAAAAAATACGTATAATATATTATCATCTCGACTTTCAAATGTTGTCCTTGTACGCAAACACGATTGGTTAGATTTTGATAGCGTTTTTTGCTGTTTGGGAGGTTGTGTAATCAAATCACGGTATGTCAACAGCGGCGCGGCCTTTATAAACAAAATCAATCACAAATTCAAAGTCACGGTCGGTCCCAGTACTTCAAATTCTGCATTGTTTTAGGTGTCAGCAATAGTATTACGAAGTCAGAAAGTCATGTCAGATACCCTTGGGTGGTTTGAAAAATTCTGACTGTTAAGTGGCTACTAGATTAACACCATCTCCCAATCCGCGGTGGGCTCGCGTGGGAGATTAAAGCCCATACTTCCTCATGTGTGAGGAAAGACCCTTAGCTTAGCTGGGGGCTGCTACGGGTTGATGATGATGATGAATAGTATTACACACCCAGGGAAGTAAAATAAGAAATGTCTCAGATCACATGTAATTGTCGACCGAAGCGAAGCCGAGGCTTTCTTATTTACTTCCCGAGGTGGCGGAAAGCGGCAACTTTGTTTATCCCAGCGGGCCGAAATATGCCGCTTCCCTCCCAGAGAGATGAAAAATTCGTTTTACAACCTATTTAGCATTTTTAGGGCTACACTGTCATCGCTGCCTTTTACAGCCAAATAAAACACCGCCTTTGACACGGCAATAACACAAAATTGCGAAACTCGTAAAGATATCAAAATAAATATCTTATTTGATGATATCATAATGTTATGAGACTTATGAGTGAAGCATTTATTTTTATTTTTCGGGGAACATAATAATATCAGTGGGCTTAGCCAAGTGGCTTTGTAAAACGTAAAGATTAGTCCTTAGATAAAAGCAAAAAAATATAAGTTACGGTACATTCATAGAAAGCATCTTTGACATTTGGACTGTATATAAATACAAGCACCCGTGGGTTTTATTTTTGGTTTTAGTGCTATTTGAACAATTCATAAAAGGACGTGAAGGAACTGTACCTATAGCGGTGTCACTACACTATATTTTATTTATACCCATCCCTACATAGTACATCCTTGTATATATTTGATGATTTGTTTATTCGCTTCAATTATGTTTGTACAAATATGTCTAACAATAAGTAAACTATTATTATAACAGTAATTTATTGGTTAAGGTAAATATTATAAGTTATCATTATCCAAAATAATTGACTCATTTGTTAACATTTGGGCAATTGAGTGGAGTTGTTGTTACTTTGTACTACTTTTATAATCGTCGCTCGTAAGCTAAAATTAAGCTATAAATATTAATAATAAATGGTGTGACACAATTTACACTCAGTAATTTAGTTCCAAAGTCATAAACAGCTGGTAATAAACAACGAGTAAATACCCAGATATGAAATCAGTAATCATGTTCGTGCACACAAATGTTGGCTCCGGGCGGGAATCGAACTCAAGACCTCTAGCGCTATTTGGTATTTTATATAAAAAGTATGTTAGTCGGTAGTTGAATGTATCGAAATTATATTGCGAGTAATCAATCAATAAAAATGTTATTTCAAAACACCTGAAAAAAATATTTTCTATTTTTATTTTAAAATAATACAAATTTTAAAATGACACCTATGAACAAAGTGGACCAATTAGATACGAATAATGATGTCTTCACAAATTCTCATCTAAGTACATTTTCCATACAAAATTTCAATGTTGATAAATCATAATATAAAAAGGTAACTTCACAGACTTCAATCTGTGGGTAACGCATTTGACTAGACACTCAACTACTCTATTGTTAGGATAAATATTTTTTAAAAAGAATAAAAAAGGTTTTTCATTAAAAAAAACTGTCAACATATCACAAAGAGTAAAACAATTTCTTTATAACATTGTTAATAATGTTTGTTTTTGCTTGTGTTTCCAATTGATTCAGATGGCTATAGGTATCTTTTTCAATTAACTTCGCATTTTACTGACGTCCAATCAATCATGAATTTAACAAAGATATCACGCATACTCAGAAAAAAATACAAAAGATACAAAAGACGGATAAATTTTTGCGAGTAGTTTGAAAAGCGATCACTTGCACGGCTTGTTAGCTGTTATGGCGGATAGGTAAAGTTTTTAGTATACTTTTTTACTGAACATCACGCATCGAGGCGTTCGGAATATAAAAGGGGAAATTGGATTGTGGATAAAGCTGGGTATTCATGGAAAACGTGCCTCTATTGACACATGCCTACTTACCTGCCACCACTACATTTATATAATTCTAAGACAGCACTAGGATTTTCGCTCCCCCCACTAAATTTATTCACAAAATGTCTTCCTCATAACAACAATTGTGATGCCCGTAATACTGTGTGTGTGATATGGTGGGGTGTGTCTACTGCTTATACTCGTATCTATATAAAAGAAATATTTGTTTCTTTGTCCTACATAGGTTTTTATACCGTTCATTCGATTGCAATGAAACGTTGATGAGAAAGCGCTAATTAAGAATGAAAAAATGTGATGTGTGTCATGAAAACACACTGTGTAACCTTATGCGCCAAGCCTTGAAGGTAGTCGAGGAATGGTGCAAGGAATACAAACTGGCAGTGAATCCTACCAAAACTGAACTTGTCCTTTTCACAAGGAAAAGGAAGCTGGCAGCCCTACAATTGCCACGCTTCTTTGGGTCCACCCTAAGCCTATCAACTGAGACCAAATACCTGGGTATATATTTGGACAAACAGCTGAACTGGGCAAAATACACCGATTATATCACAACAAAAGCTAGCATAGCCCTATGGCAATGCAAAAGGCTGCTAGGAAGGAATTGGGGCATAAGCCCAAAAATTACCTACTGGCTGTACACTACAGTCATCCGACCAATTATTACATACGGCTCCTTGGTGTGGTGGCCCAGGACCACTCTGAGCTCAGCCCAGAAAGAGCTTGAGAAACTACAAAGATTTGCCTGCGTAGCAGTCAGCGGCAGCATGAGAACATCACCCACTGCTGCCCTACAGGCGATGCTGGGGTTGCCACCTCTACACCTTGTTGTGAGGGAGGAAGCAGCTCTAGCAACGTTCAGACTGGAGCTATCCGGCACCTTAAGTAAAGATTCCAGAATCAAGCACATACGCATAAAAGAGGATGCCCTGTCGCGACACCCGATGATGGCATCGCCAAGCGATAGGACCCAGAAAACACACTGTTTCGTGAAACACTACAACGTAGAACTCACAGCGGAGTTGTATGATCACCCAGGTCCAAAGGAGCTAAGGATCTACACTGATGGATCAAAAACCGACACTGGAACTGGAGTCGGAGTCTACTCAGATGATCTCAACATTAGAATATCTAGACCACTAGGAATGCTCAACACTGTCTACCAAGCAGAATGTGTGGGCATCATCCAGGCAGCACACGCCATAGAGGCCAGAGAAGTGACGGATACTCACATCCGCATACTCTCTGACAGTGCCTCAGTCCTTCAATCCCTAAAAAAAAACCAGATCACCTCAAAACTCATCTTGGAGTGCCATAACACACTGGAGCGCGTTACGGTACTAAACCACAACAAAGTGACACTTCAATGGATTAAGGGGCACAGTGGCTCACGTGGAAACGACGCAGCGGATGAACTCACTAGGAGGGGTTCTGACACGAATCCCATTGGACCCGAGCCCATTGTACCCATCCCGTTTAACCAGCTCAGGAACTGGTTAAGGGAGCACACTCAAACTCAAGCGGAGATTTGGTGGGCCTCGACGCCAGGATGTAGGCAATCCAAGGAGGCTATGCCATCCTTGAACACGAAACTGACCAAGCGCCTTCTGCGCCTGGACAGGGACAGCCTGAGAATGGTGTCGGGGACAATTACCGGGCACTGCTCACTGAACAAACACTTACACACCCTAGGTATTACTGATAGCCCCCTATGCAGAGCGTGCATGGAGGCGGAGGAGACGGTAGCGCACGTGCTCCTTGAGTGCGTTGGCGTAGCCCAGATCCGCAAAGAAATTCTCGGAACACCAGAATCCCTTGCGGACGTCCTGAGTAGACTCAGAAGTTTGATCTGTTTCTGGAAGGAGGTAGGATAGTTGGAGTAACCGGCCGCTATGGCTCACGTACAATGGTCCGTTTTAAGGACTAAGTGCGGAAACCAAACCCCCTAACATAGAACATAGAAAAATGTGATCGATTGGTATTTTTAAGCGAAGATAATATTATATTATAATTGTAAAAGACAGAAAGAAGGACTCCTGGCTAAGTAGTAGGCTTTTACGTTGATAATGATTTCAAATGCTAATCAAACGTTGAACCAAAATTGTTTCATAAACCACGAATTACAAAAATAAATATTCCCGCTAAATACTCTGAGAAATTCACCAAAATAACTCAATAAAAGCAAAAGGAAAAACGGAATCCAAATATAGTAGTTCAGTCTACCCTTCTCTCCCTTTAATTTCATCGTTGTCTTCACATGTTCTCGCATCGACGTCAGTGGGTCACAAAACTGCGTAGTATCAGTACATATTCGTATATTTTTGCACTATCATCTAATATTATAAAAATCTCGTTTTACGGTGTTTGTGGTTGCACTCCCGATTTTAATGTTTTTAACCCCCGACCCAAAAAGAGACGGGTTAATAAGTGTTAAAAGTTTAATAAATAAGTTAGTAGTCTTCTTTCTGGGTATCTGTCTGTGGTATCGTAGCTCCCAAAAGGAAGAACCGATTTTCGTTAAGTTTTTTTTTGTGTCATAGACAATTTTATCTCGAATGTTCTTAGCCATGTTTCATGAAAATCTATTCATCTGTTTGTTTGTTTGTTTATATTTATTTATTGTGTCGGAAGTTTTATATTTTTTTAATTTAATGTTATTTTTAATGTATTTGCTAGGTATGAGAATAGGTCGTAAAGTATTTTTCACCCTCTTACCATATAAGATAAATTCTTTACTCATGTGCTCTTACCTCCATCCATTTATATGGCAGAACAAAGTTTTGGGGTCAGCTAGTATCGCTATATAAAGTTCTTCTCAAAATCAACGGATTCGAATTCCTGGCTAGGTAATTGGATCTTTCTAATATCTGTTTACCTAGTTTAGTTTTCATCAAAGTCGGCCACGAGACTAGTTAGAGTATTCTTCGTTGTTTCCAGTTGTTTTGGATTTGGCCATCCACGTACTTCGATGTCGTATTTGACACACGCACCACGTATTTAACAAGTTCTTAGATGTCGTTATAAAAAAATATAGGTAACATCCCATTATTAACCTCTCAGACACAATCACAGACACAATAGATTTTTAATTGTGTCTCGGTTCCAATTGGAACCGACGGTACTTAGCTGATTAAGTATTTTTATTATTATTAATTAGTAGCTGACGCGCATATCCGATACATATGTTTCCCTTCCCGTAGGTATTATTTTATTCGTCTCTCATTTGGGACTTTTAGTGAAAATAATGCGCAGGTCCAGTTTTTTCATGTTCCCACGGGAATTTCAATATAGTGTTTTCTATACCCTCCTACACGTGCTCGGCGATCGGAGAAGATTTCATCGTAATCGAAAAAAACGTGAATTATAGATGATGAACATACAAAGAAACATAAATTTTCAAATAGCAGAAAATTTTACAGTTGTATTAGTATTTTTATTTGCCAGCAGTTGATAACTTCAAAGTGGTGACAACAATATCACTCGACACCACTATCTGACCCCTCAATTAAAGGGTGTACATACAATTTATTTCAAACCTCAGGAATGAAACCCTAAACTTTGGTATCCCTTCCTGGTACTAAAAGGCGAAATTACACTCTCAAGTTTAGTGTCAAAGGTCTGTCATCCAAAGTAGTCCCCCTTTTACGCGAGTGTGAAGAGGTCTTTATTTCTTAAGTGGGATTTTCTTCACTACGAACTTAAGGTGAGCCCACGACGAGAAAATAGGAGTCCTTTGAAGAACTTAAGCTAATACAATTTGGCGCACCCTGGGGAAGGAGGCTGGTAAATGGACAGGCCTTCCATGTTCATTTTCCAATCACGGCTAAGACTATACCATATGTAACAAAATAAGCTCAATTCCTGAAATTAGTTTGTTCAGTATCGACTACTGAATCTATTTCAGCTATGTATGTGTTATTTTTTCCGAAAAACTAATTAACGTAGCTGAATTTAGTGCTATCTATGGAAATCATGCTATTATTGATCGATATTTAAGAAAGTTGGTTAGACAAAACTAAATTTCGATCGCATCATATATTTTTTATATCAATATACTAATAAAATAAAAATATATAATCTCCGCCTTTCATCCCCGAAGGAGTAGGCAGACGTATTCCATTACTGGATATACCCACATTTCACGAGATGCATTGGACCCCTTAACGTGATACGTAGTGAGCCCATCGCCGGACCGGGTCTATTTACACATGTCTCAGAATTAATTCTGAGAACTGCGGGTTTCCTCACGATGTTTTCCTTCACCTTCGAGCTAGTGATAAATATGTACGTAAGTTTTTGAAAAACTCATTGGTACATGCCAGGATTCGAACCCGAGCCTCACTGATTTTCGGCCGGCTCTTTAACCGTAAAGGCTATCACTGCTTGCTTATCACTAATTATCACTTATCTCTAATTGGGGGTGTATGAGGAATTGCGCTTTTTCTGTTACGCGTTGTAGTAGGTATATAAGTATACCACACGTCTCTCGTGTCCCTCTGATTATCAGAGGGCACAGTCTAGAGATGCTTGACGCTACACTGCCCCTTTTTACCAGATTTTTTTTACCTAAGAACTTGAACATTGGCGAAAATCACCACAACCAATCTGAAAAGCCTAAAAGAAGAAGAAAAATAATTTGTAATGCAAGGAAAGAAATATTTTTAAATATATTTAATTTCATGTCCAAAGAACATTGTACGCAAATTACGACAACAACATTCCTTACTTTCCCGTTCCAGTAGATTTTTTCTAAAACTAAATTTTTGTGGATGTCTTGCATTTATACTTTCTGGTATTTACCATGAATAATTAAGTGAGTGAATGGTATGTTTTACAAATATAACTGAGAAGCAACGTTTGACAAATACAGTACCTTGTTAACATCGGTTTAATTGTTTATATGTAAACCTGGCTTTAAATAGTAAACATTGCTGAACGTAAAAGCGGGGTATGGGTTGGATTCCGGGTATATTACGACATTTCAAGTAGTCTTGGGCATAGTAGTTCGCAAAAGGGAGCGCTCAATTTAGTTCACAGTCCTACCGCGAACTAGTTCGTTCATTTAGTTCGTTTTTTTTTTAATATGGAGAGAGTTCAAAGAAATGTTTTTCATATTATAATTGCTAAAAACTTGAACTATAGATTTAATAAGAAAGTCGGTTAGCCATGCAGCGCCACTCAATAATAGAGCGGACGTCATATAAATACATATTTAAAAGAACTAAGAGCGGGACTGTGGACGAACTAGTTCGCATAGTTCACCTAAAAGAACGCTCTTTCGAACTGGGTCGTTCGCGAACTACCCAAGACTAATTTCAAGCAGAGATTTAACTGACGAAATGTATCCCATTAAAGTCGGCATCATCTTAAATGTCTTATAAACAAACGAGACTTTAGCAACGGTTTTCTTTATAAATTATTTATAACAACCTTCCGGCGATAGGCTCATCACGTTTGTCGTTTACGGGTCAAAAAAACATACTGGGAAAAAGTGGGTTATTCCATTAATTGAATACCTCTGCCTACCCCCTTGAAGGTGAAAGGTGTGAGCATATTTTAATATCAACAACCTTCATAAAACTGGATACGCGAAGTAAGCCAAGTCAAGTTTGTTATAATTAATATCCAAAAAGCCTGAGTTTCATTATAATAATAATACATATATAATAATATAATGTAATCTCACGCCTTTTATCCCCGAGGGGGTAGGCAGAGGTATCCCACATTTCACGAGATATATTGGACCCCTAAACTTGATAGGTGGTGAGCCCATTGCCGGACCGGGTCTGTTTACACATATCTCAGAATTAATTCTGAGAACTGCGGGTTTCCTCACGATGTTTTCCTTCACCGTCGAGCTAGTGATAAATATGTACGTAAGTTTTTGAAAAACTCATTTGTACATGCCAAGATGCGAACACGAGCCTCACTGATTTCGGCCGGCTCTTTAACCGTTCGGGCTATCACTGCTTTCTTTCTTTGATCATATACAGAATAAAGCTTTAAAAATTACAAATTATATTGAAATAATATTATTGTTATCAGCAAAGCAAGAACTAGCGTGTTTTGCGTTTTTGATAGAGTCATTCTTAGTAATATTTTTGTTTACGTATTACACTCACGAATATACAGACTTCAAAAGAAATCTTTCTAGCTTAAGGTTTTTATAAAATGACTAAGAAGTTTCTGAAATCGCTACCAAATTTAGAGGTCAGTGGTCAGACCAGCAGTCCAGACAGACGACTCTAAGCTCCTTAAGATGTCAATGGACAACTAAAAATAGTCGTATTTTATAAATTGTTGATATACTTACACAGAAAACACTATTTTTTTTCCTGTGACTTCGTCCGCACTCCGACAATTGTCTACACTTCACCTTTAAAAATAATGTCGATCTATTGCTCCGTTTCTGCGTGTTACTATCTACTATAATAACAACTGCCGCCCCCTCCCCCAATACCATCGAAATTGACAGAATTGTTCAGCCTACACATAGTATAATGTATACGACTTAAAGATTCATTGTGCATAAACACAGCAAAACCAAAAATCAAAATGTTTCTATTCAGTGAAGGTCGTAGAGTGAAGGCAACAAACAAATAAGTCAACTTATTGAATTTACAATAATGTGCATGACATAATTACTTACTTCTAAATAAATAATTACATAAGCTAAAAAAACATACAAGAAGGTTAGGACATTAGATTTGTTGAAAGAAAATTCTTAAATAAGAGTCTCAATAAAGGTACTTATTGAAAGTCATTAGAATTCCACCGCTTCCGTATAGTCTGTGGTATAGTGAGGAGACAAGAAATTCCTTAACACATTATGATTTTGAACAGTCAATACAATACAAACTCAAGTTACATGGTTTAGTGATGTGCTGCGTGCTGGAGAAAATTTACACCAAACATCATTGTCATTCAAATACTCGTCTAACTTATAATATTAAGTTTTAATATTTTTTCTGGTAAATCTACAACAGTTTTAGGTATTTTCTTGCAGAAGTGTAAGTACACACAACTTAAAAAATATTAATTTTACTTGATCCGTAATGTGGCTGCCCCATTTTTCTTTTATTTCTAAATTGTCAGAAATGGAATACCTGCCTACTATGACCACAAAGCCACTTTTTTTAATATATTAGGTATTTTTATTTTTTTAAAATGATTCCAAAACGAAAACCGGGACTAACGGTTTGGCGTCTTAAATTATTCAGACCGTCAAAGGGGTCAATAAATCAGTTCACGTGATCACGTCCCGTTTTTATACGGAACCCGATATTTTCTAACTCAATCATCATTACACCAGATCGCTCACTTTGTCGGTACAACGAACCTTTCTATTTTCTTTGGATATCGAGATTCGAGCGCCGAGGTCACAATATGTAAATCTTTTTTGAAGCCTGCGAGTTGATTTAAAAAAATGGCGGAAAGGAGACCTATAGACAGCTACGGTAGAAAAAACCGGCCAAGTGCGAGTGCGAAAGAGTTCCTGGGACCGTACTATATTTAACACTTTTTAAGAAAAAAAACACGTCTCTTGTACTCTTTTAAATTTTTATAGCGACTAGAGGAATACTCACTCTTTTAACATTTCAAGCGTTACACTTGAAAATTTCGACGGTCTACCTATTACGAGTATACGCTGACAGACAGACGAACGGACAATGGAGGCTTAGTAGTAGGATCCCGTTGGCACCCTTTGGGTCCAAAAGCCTAAAAACTGACCGCGTATTTTCATAGACTCCAACAATAACTGTTAGAAGAACGCCTGTCTCTCTGCACGAGGTCCGAGTATAATTTCTTATGAGGGCAAGTACCAATGAGTAATTACAACATCATGAGGAAACCACCCAAAGGTTGTCCGAAAAATACCCTGGTGATAGAAAAACAACTATTCCAATTATACGTCTGCCGACCCCCTCGGTATAAGGCGTGAGAGTATTTTTTTTAGTAGCGAACGGTAGCATACAGTCGCGAAGGTATTGCCCGAAAAGATTCATACTTGAAGCACAAAAAGCAGTGATAGCTTTACGGTTAAAGAGCCCGCTGCACATGATGATAATCAGTTAGGCTCGGGTTCAAATCCTGTACCAATGAGTTTTTCAATATCTTCATCACTAGCTCGACGGTGAAGGAAAATATCGTAAGGAAACCCGCAAGTCTCAGAATTAATTCTGAGGCATTTATAACAGACCCGGTTCGGCGATGGGCTCACCACCTATCACGGTTACGTTTTGAATATTCTCGTGAAAAGTGGGTATTTCCAGAAATGGAATACCTCTGCCTACCCCCTCGGGGATAAAGGACGTGAGTTTTTTTTATTCACACTCGATTTAGAATCCGCCCTCGGAGTAACCAACAATATTCTATAATGCGACTATCGTATTCCAACATTATCTGAAAGTTTTCTTATTTTCTGTTTTTTTCTTGTTTGTGCCAGACATTATAAAATGATTCTTTATGTTACGTTTTAGAGTTCAGTGGGTACGTAAATGATGGGATCATATTACTAAAGTCTACTGTGTATTACTAAGTCTTTCTGTCTGTCGTATATCCTAACAAATAATAATAATAAACAAAACCGTATATCGTAGTTTGGTAGCTAGTTAAAATTGACGGGATATTTCCATAACAAGAAACGTATATCGCGCGGTGCGCGTGTCCGGTTCGTACTTGGCTGGTTTTTCAGGTATTTTTGTAGTGGTTTGATAGGTTTATTAAGTAACTTCTTTTATCTAATGATAATGGTAAAATAATATTGTTTTAGACAGGTAATGGTATATACTCGTCAAAGACGTCTAAAGAAAAAGTTACTCTCGAAAATGATTATCTCTGATACTCGTTGTCTTATTATTTCGAAACTTATCGTAGGTTGTTAATTAATTAACTGATATCCTGAAAGAGTATTACAATACATTCGATAATAAAAATTCGATAGCTAATTTTCTACGACATTAACTTGGTTTAAGCCCGGTTATGGATCACGCTATGTCGTCATCATCATCATCAGTCGGAAGACGTCCACTGTTGAACAAAGGCCTCCCCCATAGAACGTCACAACGAACTACACTTTGCCGCTTGGATCCACCGGTTACCCGCGACCTTGACGATGTCGTCAGTCCACCTGATGGGAGGCCTACCAACGCTGCGTCTTCCGGTTCGTGGTCGCCACTCGAGAACATTTCTTATATTCTATATACCACGACTAGCTTTTACGTTTATTTCACCCACTTAGGATTTGAATTTAGCAAAATCCTTTTTAGTGGATACTACACTGTATAAGCTATGTATCTGCAAAATTTCAAGTCTCTAGACCCAACCGTTTAGGCTGTGCGTTGATACATCGACAATCAGTCAGTCAGTTTATCATTTTATTTATATAGGATTTGTTATGTAGTTAAGAAGAAAACATCAGAACAAAATCATTTCTATGAAATTGGGCGCAATCGCTGGATATATCCACAAATACAACAGACAATCATAATAACATGTCAAACTTAATAACAGAGATAACACTTCACGTGTCTATTGATACCATGTAGGTATTTGTTTCATCAACATTAGTGATTATTTTCATAAATTATTGCTTCCTAATCGTACTGAGTTCGCGGCTTTCAGGTCTGTGTATCCAATCTACATCTACACTAATATTATAAGAGGAAAGATTTATATTTTTTATGTTTATGTTTGTTTACTAGAATGCTACAATATCCCTGAGTAACTTAGGCTGTATTTTATACCCGTATTCCCACGGGTGATGGGAACGGGAACATCGCGGGTAACACCACACCAAACAGCTAGTTGGATATACAATACAATTCAAAAGCTATTACATCAGAACAATGAAAAAAAAACATTATAAGAAAATTCATAGGCTCTAGAATTGATTCTGAGGCATCCGGTCTGGCCATGCGCTCACGACCAAAGCAACGCAAAATTGTGAAATACGTTAGTTTTAAGCTAATAATCTCGCAGAAATCAAATCAATCAAACCAAATCTGGTCCTTTTGATCCTGAAGTCTCTTTGTTTCAAACCCCTACGCCTATACTACTTCAGGCAACTTTATTAGGTATAAATATATAAACCTAGTCGTGATAACATTGTTTTTGTTTTGGTCTCAAGATATTCTAATACCCTGTACCAATGACATATTTTGAGCACTGACACCGCATCTACCTCAGTTTATTCCGACCAATATTATAAATGCGGAAGTATCTCTGTTTGTCTGTTCGCGGCTAAATCAGTAGACTAATCTTGATGAAATTTGGAATCATGATAGTTTACATCCTTAGGAAGGACATACGCTACTTTTCATACCGGAAAAGCACATTGTTTCTGAACGCGATGGGGGTAAGTAACAGCTAGTATAGAATATATTATCATTATTTGTACTAGTTTCGGTCTCATAAAAAGTAGTAAAGAATTCGGCCCTATTACGTATACCAATTATTATTATCTGCAAGGGGATTACGGAGCACGTTGCATGCTAATTGCCATGGAGTTACCATGCTGGCACGCGAGCTATGAAATGTGACATCGAAAATCACAAAGAATTATTTTCAGGTAGCTTTTCCAGACCTATTATTTTTAAATAAGATGGTTGATAAATAAATGTTACAGTCCCTCTCGTATTAAACAAGACTTATAAAATATTGACTTTATTTACAAAGAAAAATACATTTGTACATTCTGTAACACAATAAGGTCAATTCCTGAAATTAGTTTGTTCAGTATCTACTTCATAGCTTGCAGCTATTTTTAATATGTGTTGATTTTTTTTCAAAAAATGAATTGTCAATAACTGAATTTATTATTGCTTTTTATTTAAGAAATTTGACAAGACTAAAGTAGTTACGAATGCATATTTTTTTTATATGTATATACTGATTGGGGTGTATGAGGAATTACGCTTATTCTGTGACATACTGTATGTACTTACAATATTTAATCATATTAATATTATTTGTGTTATTAGAATTTTAAATTAAGTTTGAAACATAATTAATACAGGTGCTACTAGGAAAAAAGGAGATTTAGAGAGAAATATTTTAATAAAGTAGGTAAGATATTTTATTGGGCTATAGAAGTTATATTTATAATTTAGTAGCACAGCTCGGCTCTCGGTTTACGTTCTTAAACCTAACAAAACTAATATTTGATGGCCTACTGTTCTTAAATTTAATATTAAACTTCACGATGGTAAAGTTCGCATCAAAGTCTACTAAATAATTTAAAAGATTTAAATATATGTACATAGATTTAATACCTACATAATTTAATACTGACGTTGATTTTCTTTTTTTTTTTCTTTATCTTTTATAGCTGTTTAAAAGAGTATTTAAACATCTGATTTTTCAAAGGGGTACAACAAAATCGTTCGTAAATTAAGTCAAACCAAAGAGATTTAAATATAATAGGGCATAGAGGGGGCATTGGGAATATTTTCATACAAAACTTTGAAGCCTAAGCGTCATGTCCTTTTGTCATGTCAGATAATATGAACGCGAGCTGTCATTCGGTCGAAATTGTAGTAGACTTATTCCACTTGGAATAACTTTTGACTTAAAATTTTCCTCGCTTTGTCCCCTCTATGCCTTATTATATTTTAATCTCTTTGAGTCAAACCCACCTAGGTAAGATAAACCAGAAATCTTGTTTCAGTTCTGAGTTGTAAGTGAATTACCTTGTAAAAGTTTTCTTTTTCTAAACTTACCGTTTATCCTTCAATGACTCTACAGAGTTTTCACACACAAAACTAATTGGAGTTCTATTAACTTCCTTTTCTTATTACACGAAAATATCAACACTGGTTTTGTACACTTACATTAGCTAGTATTTAAAGTTAAAACACACACTGTTTCATTTTATTTTTAATTCAACCACTCACTGACAATTTTTTTTTAAATAAAACCTGTAAAAAGTTTTCCCGCAATCCACATTCGCGGGGTCTTTTATAAATTAAAAATAAAAGCGAAAAAAGTTTGTCAACTCACGTCGCGTTCGAAATTTAATTTTGCGTTGTTTTTTAATCTGGCGACGCCGCCACTAGTGACTTGCCAGTTTGTTAATTTTAATTAAAATCAGGAATTTCGATCGATGAATAATGTATGAAGGCTTTCGCGGAGGCAGAGAGGACGCGCGGCCGCCCTCACCCTCTGCGAGCATTCGACTGACTATAGGTGCAGTAGGACGTATACAGAAATTGCTATACAGTCTCTATGCTGTTACTTTTTACGAAATTAAAAGAAGATCGCTCACGTATGTACCTGTTTTAGTAAAAATATGTACCGATATAAAACCTCCTTGCTCACTACTATATCTGGCAATAAAATGAAATCTTTGAATACTATATTGTTTTATATCCTGCTACATAAACAAAAAGAATTTCAATTTTGAAACAATTTGACTGTTAGTTCCTTTTGGCGGTAAAGTGAAGTGGGATGATATCGCTTTTTTGTAAAATTTCCGTCTATGTCTTATTTTGTGTCAATGATTAAAAAGTGTGCAGTTGCTAGAAATTTCGATACAATACAGGACGGGTTTTTTTATTGGAGATTTTTCGTATTGCCTTACGTAGCCACTTCAGTCGTGGCGTGGTGGAGTAATTCTAATGTCAATTAATATAAAAAGAGTGTTGAATACACATTGCATACGTAGCATAATTGTAGCAAGTATGATAATGCTTAGTTACCAAATTATAATTTAGGTTTTCGACTAGTAAAAGACCAAATATTATTATCATGGATTGGGAATAATGAAAAAGATTTAAATTATAACTAGCAAGTGTCTAGCGGAGTTGCCCCGCGTGGATCCAGTGTATTCCAATTCCCATGGGAATTTTTAAAAAAAACCCTTTTCACACACGTTAGGTACCATATTTCAAGTTTCTATCGTTTCAGAGTAGTATGTATTTCTCTTTTCAACCAGTTATTATATTTTCCCGCGGGTATGCAATATTTTCAAAAGTACCTATCTTAAATGTTGACGCAGTTGCTCAGTTATCTTTGCACCAAATTTCATCACAATCCGTCCAGTAGTTTTTGTGTGATGCGTGCATAGACTGACAGGTTGACTGATTAGATTAGGAATAATCTCTTAACAGTTCCATTCGGTACAGAAGGGGGCGACCCCTTGAATTTTGAAAACGGTTCAAGGTTAAACTAATGTTCAAATTATCAATACAACGCGTAATAGAATAAGCGCAATTTCTCATACACCCCAATCATCATATTAATATAAAAAAATTATGACGCCTCATACTTGTGTCTTACCAATATTCTTTAATATAGAGCAATAATAGTACGATTTCCAAAGGCAGCACTAAATTCAGCTATGCTAATTGATGTTTCGGAAAAAATTTAACACATTAAAAATAGCTGAAATCGATTAAGTAGTCGATACAGAACAAATTAATTTCAGGAATTGCGCTTATTCTGTTTGTATGGTATGGTATGGTAACGCGGGCTTGTTTCCGCAACTCGACGTCATTTTTGCGCCTATTTTGCGTGATGGTGGGAATGGCTCTACTCTTGCCATCCCAGCTCCTCCAGGAAGCCCAGCAGCGACTTGACGTCCTTGAGGGCTTCGGGGAGCGACCTCGGGGATCCAAGGTGCTTCGCCCGGTATTGAGCCACGCCTTCGCACTCCAGCAGCACGTGCGCAGCCGTTTCTTCTGCCTCCATGCACGCTCTGCACAGGGGGCTGTCGGTGACACCTAGAGTAAACAGATGTTTGTTAAAAGGACAGTGGCCTGTTATGGCCCCAGTTACCGTACGTAGCTGTTTCCGGCTCAGGTTTATCAGGGTGCGAGAGAGACGCCGGTCCAGGTGTGGTACCGCCGATCTCGCCTGTCTACACTCACCCAGGCCGGTCCAGGCCCGTTCCTGCTCAGCCTGAGCACGGAGTCGCAGTTGTGTGCGGGACCAGCCGAAGGGGAGGGGCACCATGGGCTCTGGGCCTATCGCCGCCATACCTGATCCCTTTCTGGCCAACTCGTCAGCCGCGTCGTTTCCGCGCGACTCACTGTGACCCTTGATCCACTGCAAAGTGATTGTATTGTCGGAGCTTACCTCCGTCAACTTTTCATGGCACTCCATGATGAGACTCGATTTGATTGAGTTACTACGGAGGGCCTGTAGAACCGCCATGCTGTCAGAGAGGATACGTATACATGCACCTTTTACTCTCCTTGAAGCTATGGCCGCTGCCGCCATGTAGATGCCCACGCACTCAGCCTGAAAGACTGTATTGTGAGCTCCCAGGGGCCTGGATAGATAAATTTGTAAGTCTTCTGAGAACACACCGCACCCTGTGCCGGAGGCCGTTTTTGTTTGTATAAATCAAAGAGATTTAAATATAATAGGGCATAGAGGGGGCATTGGGAATATTTTCATACTAAACTTTGAAGCCTCAGCGTCATGTCCTTGTCATGTCAGTTAGTATGAACGCGAGCTGTCATTCGGTCGAAATTGTACTAGACTTATTCCACTTGGAATAACTTTTGACTTCAAATTTTCCTCGCTTTGTCCCCTCTATGCCTTATTTTATTTTAATCTCTTTGGTATAAATATAACCAAGCATAATTTATGCATATCTCGTTATGTGTTTGCGATTTATTCCGTCTCCTTTGCCAGCACACATTATTCCAGAAACTTTTTCAGATCATATAATAAAAAACTTTCTGACATCAACCCTTTTCAAAATTTAATTACCAAAATTAGTACATTGTCAATGCACAACTTTAGCTTGGTAAATTTTATTATGTACCTACATTCTTTCTTTTGCGTACATAAACCTATATTAGTTACGATAAATTAAATATCTAAGAATAAATTCTGACCATGTGCAATCAAAACAATTTTGGTAAGTATTCATTCATTCTGTTTATGATCCTCCAGGACTATGTATAAGAATTATTATTATGTTTCGTATTAGTTGTTGAAGATATTAAAACACATTTTAATGACAACAAAACTGACCGACCAAACAAATATAGATATAAAAATTAAACCAATTCTAAATTTAAATAAGCATGTGGCCAGACGTCAACAACGGTCGCCAATTTTATTTGTATTCAATCATTGGGTTCGATTTTGCTTTACACCGACTAAAATTATTTTAGTTTAGTCCTGTTTTTGTCTGACCTCAAAAAAAGGAAAGAGATAGAAGATAACCTACCGAATTTAGTCCTGTCAGAGGCTGTATTTTATTTAGTCGTGACTTTTTTACTTATGCTCTAAACACGTTATGTATATATTTGTTGACATGACTAATTTTAATTTGACAGGACTAAATATCTCTCGTCTCTTTTCTTTTCCAGTAGAAATAAAATTACAGGAGGAAACTAAAATAATTTTAGTCGCTGTAAAGCAGAATCGGGGCCATTTTGTGCCAAAAAAACACACTTCGAAAGACAAACAGACTGACTGCAAAGTGATTACATCATTTAGAGTTCCATTTTTTTTTCTATGATGTAAGGAATCCTACACAAATTCAATTGTATACTCATCACACTCGATACCATTAATATCCCTCCGAGCAATAAATTGGCAATCAGCAGAATCAAGCAACGAGACATTTTATAAAACGTCACCAACGAGCATATTTTCTCGCAATATTCTTGTGAACAGTCGAACAATTAAACTTTTCACATTTGCCTACAGGTCAGTGAGGGCTTGCTTAATGAACAAACTTCAGGAATCTTGTTCAGAAGCTGCTATTCCAGCCAACTGGCTTGCTATTGCTACTACGTATCGTGATGGACATTAATCTCTATCGCTAAAAAATAGTTCATTTTTATTTAAGCTAACCCTAAGTCCCGTTCCCGTGGGAAAAAGCCCATGTTACTCTCACAAAGATAAACTTTCCATTGGTGAAAGAGTTTTTAAAATCGGTACAGAAGTTTCGGAGCCTATTCATTACAAACAAACGCACAATAAAAAAATCTTTCATATTTATAATATTAATAAACGTGTTTTACCTACCAATAAAACACATATTAAACCACTTACCTGATTCGAAGCCTAAACAAAATGAGATGACAACCCTTTTCCCCCTCTTTCACTTTGCCTTTCACTGTGGCTATTGCTGTCTCTGTCGCACACTCCCACCGCCAGGCAGGGTGGGGCGAGGCGATGTCGCCGCGCTCATTTGCGATTTAATTCATTGCTCATTTTTTTATAGTGCCAGGCAGCACTTATCTAGTTAGGCTTCGAATCAGGTAAGTGGTTTAATATGTGTTTTATTGGTAGGTAAAACACGTTTATTAAACCTCTGTACCGTGATTCGAAGCCTAAACAAAATGAGATTTGTTTATTATCGCCTGGCGGAGGAGGACGCCAATGTGACAAGGAATGACAGCGTCGATGACAGTAAATAAGAACGTTTATGTAATGATTTGACTTAAAATAATCTGGAATTGCTTTAGTAAAAACATTTTTCAGATGATTAGTGCGGGGAGACAGCTAGAAGGTGTAATTAAAAAACTTTTATAGTATATTAAACACCTTTTTATTTAAATAATGAAAAATTAATCAAATATATTTATAATCGTCAATTAGGATAGTTATTACTTCTACGTCTGTGTGACACAAGCCAAGATAACAATAAAATTATGATCATTTAATTATATATTATAGGTATACATATACAGATTTACTGGCTACTTTATCTGGTGCCTTCAGCGATAAAAAATGCCTCTGTCAACCGTCATAGGGATGCCTGTGAATGTATAACTCTATTACATGAATATAGCTAACAATCAGTATAAACATTGAACTAATGCTAATAAATAAAAAGCAATCATGTTAATTTATATTTTTCTAAGCAGGCTCGAATAATCTATTAATTGGATTATTCTGAGTGGATAATACTTGTCGTCTGTAGTACTTGGCAAATGTGTTACCTGATCTCCAGTTGCCACGGGCAAGGATATCTTCCAGAGGGAAGTTGTAAAGCCAATTCTTAGACGCCACTGCGGCTCTAACGCTACCTGGGGTTGCTGATACGCCGGCCTGAGAGAGAAGGGTTTTTACCCATCCCGCAATCATTGTTTTTGATGCTGCTTTAGGTACACCGCGAACGCTAATAAATAAATTGTTTACTTGGGCGGTTTCTCTTCTTGTCTGAGAAAGTTCTATGATTTTGGATACCCAAAATACAGGATCAATAGCCAAATTGTCTTGGTTTGACAAGAGCTTCCAGCCAGACTGTCGATAATTCGAAGAGTCCGTTTTTGAGCCAAAAATTGGCCAGAACACGATGTGATCGTTTTGCACAGAGTAGTGATCTACGTCGACGTGTAAAAGTGTAAGGTCATGGACCCTCCGACCGGAACATAGATGCAAAAGTGTCGCAGTATGCTTAGATGCTTCGTACAGGCTGTTAGTAGAAATATTTGCCTTGGAAAGGAAGCTAGTCACTGCATCAACATCCCATATTGGAGCTTTAGTTGGTTTTGGTCGGTGTAATGCTATTGCTTTTAACGCATGTCTCACGACACTGTGTGAACTAAGATGTGAGGAGTCTGTATTACAGAGGGTTGAGACTACAGACTTATGTAGAAGGATGGTGCTAAGTGATAATCGTTCCTTAAGATGAAGGTCAATTATGAACTTACCAAGGTCTGTGCCAGATGGCCTTGTGACATCGACATTGTTAGCTTTTGCCCATTTAAGCCATCGGGACCATGCGGGTTTGTAAGTCTTGAGAGTCGAAGCACGCCACCCCGAAATCAGCATGTCTTTTTGTTCTGTCGACCAGTTACTTAAGTCTTGAGTCCACCCCCACATTTCCAGACTTCTAACGTCATCTCGTGAGCTTTCGGAGGCGGGAGACCTGTTGTTACGTCGATCAAGACCTGTGTTATATTCCAGATAGTGTGTGGAGCGTCTAGTGCTCTCTGTTTGAGGTCGGGTCGCCAGTACACTCGATTCCACCGAGGTACCACTATCAGGTAGATTCCTGTTGCTTGATTCAGGTATTGTAGAACACGTGGGACCAGACAAGGAGGGGGGAATACCCAGGCAAGATGGAAGTTCCACTGATGGGCAAATGCGTCGTGCATCTGGGCTGCTGTATCCTTCAGGTTCAGAGAGCAATACTTCTCTACTACATGAGCCTGACTGGATGCAAATAGATCTATTGAGGGTTTCCCCCATTTGGCGAATATCACTTCCGTGGCAGCAGGCAGGAGGTGCCACTCTGGTGACCTCATGTTCCGAGACAGGTGATCTGCTTCGCTGTTGTATATACCTGGTATGTGGTAGGTTATCAGATAGATGTTGTGATTGTCTAGAACTTGAAATATCTGATAAGTTATGTTCATTAGATGATCCGACTTTGTCCCACCTTCGTGGCGTAGATATGCTATGACACTTTTGTTGTCCGATTGCAGGAGAATGGTTTTGCCTGCAAGGTAAGTTTGGTTCTGGCGTACAGCTAGTAACTCTTTTACGTTGCAGTGGAGGTCTTTTTCGTTTTCTGACCACGTCCCCGAGAAGTTCAAATTGTCGAGACGTGCTCCCCATGCTATGTCTGCAGCGTCTGTCGTTAGAAAATGGGACGCCGGGGGCGGATGTACAACGGTGTTCCTGTGGCAATTGACAAACCACCACTGCAGTTCCTTTTGTACTGGTACTTGTAGAGGAAATCGTTGAGCTGTCTCTGGTAGGGTGTTCCCGTACCTTTGAAGGTGTCGAAAATTCAACCTGCCTCTTGGTATCGCAAAGCTCGCGAAGTTTAGCAGCCCCGTGATGGATTGAACCTCCGAGAGGTTGACTTGCCTGCGTTGCATTATGCTTGTGATGTGACTTTTTATCTTTGCGATTTTTTTGTCTGGTAGAGCTTTGCTGTTGAGCCAAGCATTCCAAATTATTCCTAGGAACTCTATTACTTTTTGAGGTTCTGTGACAGATTTGGTCAGATTCACATGCCATCCCAGATACGCAAGCAGGTCTATGGCGTACTGTACTTGCTGCTGCAAAACGGACTGGTCCTGGTGAGCCAGAAGAAAATCGTCCAAGTACACCAGGACTCTGATACCTTCGTCCCTTAAAACTTGTGCAATCCAGGCTGTTAGAGAAGCAAAGGCGCTTGGAGCAGAGCTTAGGCCGAATGGGAGACAGGTCATTTCCAGAAGCTGGTTTTGATAAATTAGTCGCAGAAATCGTCTGTGTGACTCTCGGATTGGCAGGTGAAAGTAAGCCTGTGAGATATCTATTTTTGCGACCCAATCGTTTTTCTGCAGGAAGTCTGGGACATGGAACATAGTTATGAGGCGGAATTTGGACTGGTAGACATGTCTGTTGAGTGCCTTCAGATTGAAAATAGGCCGTAGTGATCCATCGCTTTTCGGTCGCAAGAACATGGTTGATAGAAAGCTGGGAGATATTTGTACGGGTTCCAGAATACCTTCCGTTCTGAGGCGAGCTATAATTGCTGTCATGTCGTTGGACACCGGTGTTGAAAATTTGTGGCTGGTCAGACAGGGTGAAACTAGTGGGGGTTTCCGTACAAAGGGGATACGATATCCTTTTATCATTGTTATTAAGCGTTTCGGGGCCCCCCTTTTTTCCCAACGTGATACGTAGAGTTGTAGTTGACCAGCCTGGAATGGTTTCATGTCAGTATCTTTGACGTTTGCCGCCATGACCTCGAAAGGAAGGTGACGCCTGCCTTTTACGAGACCCCTGCTTTATGTTTGGTTTAAAACCCTTTCGAGAATCCCGATTCTGTGAAAAGTTTTGCTTGGCATTCTGGTTTACAGGTCTATTATAGCCAGTATAATAATCTTGCCCTTGCGCAGGGCCTTGGAACCTTGGTCGATCTGGTATTGGCTGCTTAGTACGATAACGACATGGGGCATTTTGAGCAGGATCCTTTCCTTTGTAGTGAAAACCACCCTGTCCTTGATGTGACGTTGATGGTCCTTGCGCAGGATATCGTTTTGCCTCAGTTGCATTGGCTTGCGCAGCCTGCTTATATGTTTGTTTTGGCCAAAAAGATTTTCGGACGCCTCCTGCTTTCTCTAATGCTGTAGCAAATGGCTCCTGGTCAAATAAGTTACTGCATGACGGTGCAATCTTGCGCAGATTGCTTTTTATTAATGGGTCTTTGACAGAGGACAGGATGCCGTCTCTCCGTTGCTCGATTACATCAGCTCTGTGCCCACAAACTAGTTGTATGACATCATTAGAAATTTTTTGGTACTCACCTTTGGAGAAAGTAGTATCGATCATTTCCGTGATTTTATCAGCCGATAGGTTTTCAGGGTTGCGCACCCATGCAAAGAAATTGCGAATACCTTCTTGGAAGGCTGCTTGTTGTTTCAGTAATGCCAAAGTAAGTGCTGCGTAAGATTTTTCAGCATATGCAAGGTTCGGAGTGTTGTCGTAAGCTTTAATTTCGTCGTTGGTTTCCAGATCGACATATCCAGGTGTGCTACAGTAGCTCTTCTGTACTTCGGCATATCTCACTTCACGCCAATCTGCCGTGTTAAATCTTTGCAAGTCCTTCAGCGCGTTTAAATATTCAGTGGAAGTCTTGGGAATAGACGGTGTTTTCACAGACGTACCAAAGTTCATAGAAAAATTTGTTTCAGGTTCATTGCTATCGACACGTTCTTCGAAATCATCATTATACAAATCACCGCTTATATTCAGGTCTAAATCAGGATTAGAACCACGCTGAGGACTACCGTTATACACACGATTACGTACCTCTTTTGCCAATTTTTCGAGCAGGTCATCTCTTCGTCGCTTTACTTTATTCCGGCGTTGCGCACGCTTTTTCCTCTTTTTAGGAGTTGAATCTGATGAATCAGACGATGACGACGATGAATCGGTCAAGGTTGACGAATTGTCCGAGCTTATCACTGATTTCTTACGCTTTTGAGAACCTTTACTCATAACAGGTGATTTTCTCACTTCAGCTATCTCATTCACTTCCTGAGTGCTCATATTCTGATCTGAAATGTACTGAAAGAAACGTGTAGGTACATAAAATAATAGAAAAGAATATAAAATTTATATTCTTATATTTAATATTCAACGAACTTTATAATAATTTCGTAAGCGAACGGTAAAACCGTTAAATATTCAAAATTTTAGCCACATTAAAAATATGTATATATCGGCAAGTAACATGTAAAATTACAAAAATAAAATTACTTACGTCCAATGTGCGGTCGAAATATTTTTCCACTGTTTTGGTACTGTGCAGTGAAGACGACCGTTCACTTCGGGGAAAAGGACGCCAAATGAATTAAATCGCAAATGAGCGCGGCGACATCGCCTCGCCCCACCCTGCCTGGCGGTGGGAGTGTGCGACAGAGACAGCAATAGCCACAGTGAAAGGCAAAGTGAAAGAGGGGGAAAAGGGTTGTCATCTCATTTTGTTTAGGCTTCGAATCACGGTACAGAGGTTTAATAGTATAGTGATGTACGGCAAAATGAAGTCAAAAACAAATTACAGATTGCCCAGAATTATATTTTTACAGAAAGGTGTCAAGCGGTTTTCCACGCGCAGATCCTGTTTGTACCCGTTCCCGTGGTAATTTCCAAAAATTCCTTCTTAGTGCTAATTTTCATCCATTACACTTTCTACTTCTACGCTTTCGGCTGTGCTTTGATCGATAAGTCAGTTAGCCAATCAGCCAGTCAGTTACTTCTCTTGAATACTCAAACAGATGTATTAATTTCCTTATTGTAGACCAATGTAACAAAGAACAGTTGACGGGCCTGTTGGCTCAGTTTTTAGTGCCTGCCTTCTGCGTCGGAGGTCGCGGGTTCGATCCCCGCTTGGGGCCAACATTTGTATGCATTAACATGTCTGTTGGTTTCGTGTCTGGTCGTTTAATATTTGTTTAAGTATGTTTATCAGTTGTTCAGTACCCATATTCCAGGCCCTGCCTAGTTTGGGTCTAAATAGCTGTGTGTGAATTGTTATTATTATTATTACAGTAGTAAATGAGTATTGCACTATTAATTCCCAATGCCGATCACACGTAGTAATAACCAGCAAGTTACATAAAGTCATTTGGGCATCGCAATGTGAAATTGTTGACGCACCGAGTTTGCAAACATCGCTACACTTGTTTTCTACTCATTGGTTTTCACGACACCGTTTTGTGATTTGTTGAAAAGAAGAATACTTTTAGAGGTTTGATAGCCTTACGGTTAAAGAGCCTGCTTCACATGATAAAAATAGTGAGGCTCGGGTTCGAATACTGGCATGTAACAATGAGTTTTTCAAACACTTACGTACATATTTATCACTAGCTCGACTGAAATGCTTCCATAACAATTTTGTGAAGGAAAACATCGTGACAATTTTTGCGAAACCCGCAGGTCTCAGAATTAATTCTGAGACATGTGTAAATAGACCCAGTCCGGCGATGGGCTCACCACCTATTACGTTTAGGGGTCCAATATACCTCGTGAAAAGTGGGTATATCCAGTAATGGAATACTCTGCCTATAAAAGGCGCGAGATTATTATTTTTTTATTTAAGAATACATTTATTTCTAAAAATATGGTTGTTGTATTGTAACGTAAATTCCGCCAAGTACAAGTTACACCAAGTAAAAAATGCTCACTTATATTGCTGTTGTATTTGTTTTTGTTTTACTAACAGTCCAAGGAAAATACTTGAGTCGGCTTTCTGTACGTTAGTTTGATTCTGTACCAGCAGCTTCCCCACCATAGGCTACTACCCGTACTACCCGAAAAATATACTTCCTACTAAGAAATGGTATACCTCTGCCATCGTGTAGCTGGCATGGGCATAATATAATTGTAGTCACTTTTATACTTAAACTAGATGTCGCGCGGTGCGCGAGGCCGCAAGCGGCCACGCGTGTCTCTGTGCGGTTCGATTGTGACAGAAAAATAAAGTCTACTTTTGGGGCGGCCATCTTGTTTTAGCCGTTTTAAGTCGACAAATAATAAAATTTTGTGAAATATTACTTTTCATGGCAACACTGTTTACTGAGACCCACAATCGCTCCATACAAGTCAACTTTCCAAAGTGTTGCCAACTGGCTAAAAAATGCCGATTCAGATTAAGAAAATTGAAATTTTTCAGTAAAACAAAAATTATGGGGCGGCCATCTTTTTTTTTTCTATTTTTCGGGATTTTCTAGTAAACTACAGGATATACCCTATGCGATGACACCAAACACATCCCTGTAGCATATCGGCATCTGGGAGATCAATTCGGGTCTTTTGAGGTCTACCCTAAAAATTAAATCAACCATAACTTTCAGTGTTGCCAAGCAAAAACCAAAAATCCTACAAAATGTCATAGGGAGAGATAAAATATTTCATTGACTGTCACTCGTTTTCGCAAAATGGTAAAATTTACAGTTTTGACGTTTTGTGTTAAAAGTAAAAAAATACGCCAAATTCCGAGAATATTCTTAAACACGGCAACACTATGTAGCAAGACCTCCAACCCCGCTATACAGACCAACTCGCTCAGGTGTTGCCATCTTGCCGAAAATCGACAATCAAAATGTGGTAAAATTAATACTTTTCTTTGGGAGCAAATCACCGGTCGGCCATCTTGGTTTTTCAGATTTTCGGGATTTTCTGGTAAACTACAGGACATGCCCTGTGCGATGACACCAAACACATCCCTTTAGCATATTGGCATCTGGGAGATCAATTCGGGTCAAGTGGGGTCTAAAACCACTCCAACTTTGAAACACTACTACGCGGCCGCCATTTTGTTTTTTCAACTTTTCAAATATTTTTCGTAAATCAACTAAAAAGTTTAACCGATTCTGAAAATTTGAACCGAATCAGCTGGAAAACAAAAGAGATACGATAGGCAAGCCTGGCGGCCATTTTGTTTTTTTGAAAAGTCGGAATTTTTCTGGGGTCACTTCGCCATCTCGCACACTTTTTTCATATATGACTTAACTCCAAAACGACTCCTTCTGGTAGAACAATTATGTCAATCAGTCAGTGAGTGAGTGGTAGTCGAGCTTTATATATTATAAATTAATATAGGTACATATTTTACTTTCTCATCTTTTCAGCTTTGGGAATATATGGCGAGGTCCCGATAATTGCACGTGTAGTCATTTGGGTGGTCCTGTTATTACCTCGAATTTCCTCAAGGCTTAAATCTTAATTAGTCAAGAATCACAGACAACTGAACACCATGTAGACCACTAATAATTAAATTCAGTTTTTAAAATGTAACACATGCATATAAGTCCGTTACGTATAAAATACGTTATCAAAAAATTCTAGCCACACCGCTCACTGCAAAATCCTTCCACCTGTTTGAGAACAGTTAGCGATAAAGGAATAGACTCACATACCCGAAAAACACTAGCCTCCTTCTGTTGTAGTCGGGTAATAAAATTGTCAAGTCGGTGCGAAGAGCTAAAAGTCCGTTACCGTTGACTATTTCAAATAAGCTAGATAATGCTAGTCACAGTGAATACCATAATTCACAGAAGAGAAGACATATTCATATATTAAACAAATGACTTATCTAAACAGTTTGTAAACCAGCTATTAGTATACATCTATATGCACCTTCGATGAGATGACCTCGACATTTCCGTGCATTCAATTCCATAAGCCTCATTAGTTGTCGAGCCTAGTTGTGCGCCCCCTACCTTTACAAGCGGGGTCTACGCAGTGTTAACTTGTCTGTGAGAAGTGACCCGAACCTGTACGTAATCAAAATCACGCACGCGTGTCACAAAACCAAAGTTATCAACAGTTGTAAAGCAATTAAGCACTAGGTCAAAGGAAAATCGTACATTATTATAACTATGCATATTGCCGCAGTGGTAGTTATTATGGGTCCCTATTCTAAGGGTGCGAACTGGGCCCTTTTACTAAGCCTTCGCTATCCATCCGTCCGTCTCTCTGTCTGTCAGTGAGCTTCATCTGACGGGCCTGTTGGCTCAGATGCTAGTCTACCTTCTGAAACGGAGGTTGCGGGTTCGATCCCCGCTCGGGACTAATAGTTGTGTGCATGAACATGTCTGTTGGCTTCGTGTTTGGTCTGTGAATATTTATTTAAGTATGTTTATCAGTTGTTTAGTACTCATAGTAAAGGCCCTGCTCAGGACCGTGTGTGAATTGTGTCCCACAATTTATTTATTAATAAATAAATGAATAAATAAATTGTGGGATTTATAAATCTTATGAACCGTAATAAATAACGTAAAAAGAGATGCCCTAGACTTTCTTGCTGGTTCTTCTCGGGGTACTGCACTTGGAACCAGCAACTTGTCGGTGGAGATGGGCTGCTGTTTACATTCAGCCAATCTTCATAGACGAGTTTAGAGTTCCTTGTTATTAGACTATTGACGTTTCTATGTTTATGTACTTTTGTACACAGAAAATAAATGATTTTGGGTTTCGATTTTGGTAGACAGTTAATATTTTTACAGAATGTTATTTCTATTGGCGCTATAACAACAAGTAATAAAAATAAAGAATTTAAATATAAAAGAGGTCCTCATACAACAAACTGTTTTTTTAATTGGTGGTATGGAACCATTGAGTGCGAATCCAATTGCACTTGTATAATAAAATTGTGGGACACAGTTCACACATGGTTACTTAGTGCCACTCTAGGCAGGGCCTGTACTACGGGTACTAAACTACTTAAAACGTTTAAAGAAATAAATATTTTAACAATGCCACGCCAGTATATTTATTAAAATATTATGTACCTACGTACGGAAAAATATATCTCTTTTTACAAAAAACTGTGACAATCACAATTGTAATCTTAGAAATAAAAATAAAATACAGCAACCGCATTACATATTAAGTAAAATTTATAATTCCTTTACGGGTTTGTGTGTACGCTTTTACAACAAGATAGTAAGTAAGTTATTCTTTATTATCAAAAGCCTAAATTTATGCACTTACATTTTGTGTTTTTCCTTAAGTACCATTCAGTTTAGGTATTAAAGTTAGGCTATGGCTAGGAAGGAACAGCTGATATCTAAAATAGGTAAAACCTGAGCTATAGATAATAGCACCACGGTTAAGGGTGCGAGGATAAAAAGTGGGTACGTAATAGGACTGACAGTACTAATGAATTTCTATAGATATTCTTTCTAAGATACCTAAAGCTGTTGTAGATTTGCCAGAAAAAATGTTCAAAACTCACGTTAGTAGGTATATAGTTTTATGTAAAATGGCATATAGGTATTATATTTGAATGACAATGATGTTTGGTGTAATTTTTCTCCAGCTCAGCAAAGCACTAAAACCATGAAACTTGTACTTTGTATTGTTTGTTTAAAAGAGGTTTAATGTGTTGAGGAGTTTCTTGCCCCGATTCTTCTCCTCAACTATACATACCAAAGCGGTGGAGTCGCAATGACTTTCGATAAGAGGACTTATAAGTCCCTACATTGAATAAAAACTTTTGCCTTTGACATACCTACTTAAATACTTTATGCGTACCTACATCCACCTACCTTCATCTGTTTATCTCAGTTACATCCATCTTAACCGCCTGACCGTCTGTTGTTTGTTTTTTAATCACTAATTGCATATTTTTATTGGTTAACAATAAAGAGTACATGAAAATACCCACAAAACCATCGGAAATGTTTATGTATAAAAAATGTTGGCATCGGCAATGGTTGTTAACGGCGGAGACTTATTATTGGTTTTTTGTTACTATATAAGCGTTTACAATGAAGTTATTTATAGCTGTTAGTCTTCCTAAGATTAAGTAAATAAATAAATAAATAAAATAAATCGGGAGGGAATCGAACCCACGACCTCCGACCCAAAAGGCAGGGTCACTACCAACTGAGCCAGGCCCGTCGCCTTTATTGGTATTTAAATTAAAAATAGTACCTAATACATTTTAATAAAAATATCTTTCATAACTCAAAGCCAGTTACTTCGAAACCACTCACGAGTCAATCCGAACAATGTACTCTTAAAATCTTTTTAATAAAAATTCTTACATATTATTTTTACAGCATGCAGACAGTGTACGAACGAAAAACATGAAGCCCTTGAAAGAAAGGCTTCACTAACACAATCGTATGAAATTGAGTTAGAAATATTTTCAATCGCAAATACATTTATGTGTATTCATTCAATAAAAAATCTGGGAGCATCGCATTTTTGTATCTGAGTTTTTAAAAATGTCTTGGGTAAATAAGAACTGCTATCAACCGAGCTGTATGTTAATTTTTTTATCTTATACCTATGCCTATTAACTCTGTATATATTTAAGAGCAGTGATAACCAGTGGTTAAAGAGCCCGCTTCTCATGAAGCGGAAGCGGTTTTTCAAAAATGTCTCAGTATTGATTCTGAGGCATGCAGGCAGGCACCTATCACGTTTAGGGGTCCGAAGAATATTTCATGAAAAGTGGCGTATATCCAGAACTGGAATACCTCTGCCTACCCTCTCGGGGAGAAAAGGCGTGACATTTTTTTTATGTTACTAGTTTTTTTTAGTTTACTGGTTTATCCTCTTTTCACGGAGCGACAGGAACATGGACGAAGTTGCGGGCAAAAGCTAATAATACTAAAAATCAAGTTCGGCGTAAGTGTGAAAGTAACCTAATATAACGTATCTATCTATACCTAGCTATAACACTATATGTAACCACAGTATACGCTCACGTGCGATTTTGACGACGGATTTCACAAAGTGGATTATTTGACGAGTGTAGTATGTGTATTACCTATTTTCGTACCAACACAACCAGAGTCTTTCATTGACGCTTCTCAGACTAAGCTCTTCGGAAAATAATCCCTTTGCTACAAGTTCTGAAGTCCTAAGAATACAGACTTCGGTGGAAACTTTACGGTATTACAGGTAAATAAATAAGTTAGACCTAGTTTGCAACATCCTAATGTCCTGTTTCAGTTTAGAAAGGAGATTAAATAATGTGTAAGTACCAAAGCCAATGAATAGGTATCATTATATTCTTAAAATGATACCTATTATATAGATAGAGTTATAAAAAGAGATATAAAAAAGAGCTGCCCTTGAGTTTCTTGCTGGCTCTTCTTGGGGTACCTACTGCATTTGGAATCAGCAACTCGTCGGTGGAGATGGGCTGCTGTTTACATTTAGCAAATCTGCAAGGATTAGTTTAGTGTGCCTTGTTATTAGACTAGAGACTATTCTAAATGTAATTTTTATTACCTACAGAATAAAATACATTTCTCTGTGTAATAATATGTGTCCACTAATATACTCGTATACCCACTTTTCACCAATATGTTTTTTCGAACTGTTCTGTAAAAAGTTCCCCAAAAAAGAGGCCCTAAACAGAAAGTCAATAGGGAGTGAACCAAAGCAAGCCTCAAAATCTTAACTACTTAATATGAAAATCCATAAGTCGTACCTACTGTTTGTTTAACTCAATTACAAGTAAATCAAGTTCATAATTCTGTTATATTGTTAGCAAACAGTCACACACCGGTTTTGTCCGGTCTACCCGTAAGGAAAAAGGAGAGGCGTCTAAGAAATATATTTTTTTAACGTAGTTAGGTCTGCTGACATTGTCTATTTACAACCTTAATCGCAATTGTCTTCATTTTGACGTAAGTACGTTGCTTCTTCCGTATATCTGTCATTACCGACAGTGTAAGTAGAGCAAGCACTGACCGCGTAACAAACGTCAAATAAAGACTTGCGATTACATTTATAGATAAAAGGGTGTGGGACAAATGTCAATTCAAAAAAAAAGTAGGTATTTCTTCAAAAATAGTAACATAATATAGGTACCTACATATATTTGAAACAAAAAGTTTTTTTTTATACAAACAAGAACGTTGATCACCAGTACAAGTCTAATTAAAAATTTGTAACATATACCATTTGTGATCGCATCGCGTCAAGGAACAGTTTTATTTCCACTTTCAATGATTATTCAGAACGTGCGACCGCACTAAACATTCTTAATACCTACCTACTGTGTGTACTTGGTTTAAAATTATTATCATTTCCTCTTGCTTTACCAATAATCCCAAAGAAGATATTATTAAAGAAGGATTACACAAAACTCAACATCCCACGGGCATCGCCGCAGGATCAGGCTGCTACACTATAAGGAAAACATGTCGAAGATATTGGATTTGGCCCTATTTTCTATGGGAATCGGCGGTAAAGTAAATATTGTCTGACATCTCGGAAGTCAAGTTGGCAGACATGTTTGGTTGAGATATATTATTGTCGAATTTAGAATAGGGAATGATTGCACTATGTGGATACATAACATGGGTACGGTTGACGAGGTTATTGGGTATTTTGTTAGCTTACAGAATATATTGATCCTTCCTACTAATACGAGTATTATAAACGCGAAAGTTTGTATGTATGGATTTATGGATGTTTGTTCCTCTTTCAGGCAAAAACTACTGAACGGATTTTGATGAAACTTTGAAGTTATATAACTTATACATCAGAATAACACATAGGCTATATTTTATTCCCGTATTCCCACGGGAACGGGAACTACGCTGGTGAAACCGCAGGGCGCTGCTAGTATGAAATAAGATTCTGTATTTGAGAGTTACATAATATACGGAGATTTTTTTACGTAATCCAAATTCAACACAGTTCCACTTCCACTCGTACTAGCTAACTGGCTCAAACAGAAGTATAGTTTCCTATTTATATTAGTTTAATAATATTATCCGCTATTATTTAAGAAAAAACGATCCTGATATTATAAGTGTATCAAAGAATCTCAGTTCTCGAACGACAATGTAATTCCGCGCGAAACATTCCCGCTTCGCATGCATAAGTTCGCGTTCTCACAACATAATAACTAAAACTTGCGCTTAAAACATCCAACACCGGCATCCAACATCGCATTATGTTGGTATCCAACATAACATCTAGCCATCATTTTGTCGCATTACCGCCCTATCTCGCTCGAGTTCGCCGTTATGCCTTCCTCTTCCGCTGATGCAAACGTGGTACCATAATGTATGTATGTGTGGCACATGCATTAACACCTTTTTTGTCCGTGATAAGGGTAAAGGGTGTTTTATTGCGGGTGGATGAAAAACGATGTCATCAACGTACTTAATTATTGAGAGAAACATTCTTAAAAAAACCAGTGCTTTTCTATATACGAGTACACTGAGGTAGGTAGAGATTTAAGGTGCGAATGTTGAAGGATGCAAGGAAAGAGGACGCCCCCGAAGGACTTTAACCAAATAGATTAAAATATAACAAAGCATAGAAGGGACAAAGCGAGGAAAATTTGATGCCAAAAGTTATTACAAGTGGAATAAATCTAGTACGATTTCGACCGAATGACAGCTCGAGTTCATACTAACTGTCATGACGCTTGAGCTTCAAAGTTTTGTATGAAAATATTCCCAATGCCCCCTCTATGTCCTATTATATTTTAATCTCTTTGACTTTAACGGATCAAATTTGTGACGTCCTTCAAAAAGCTGGGGTCCCAAGTGTGAAGAATATATGAGGGTGCTTGAAAGAAAAGGCTTATGGATGTGAAGGAAGCGAAAGAAGTATGCAGAGAGCGAACAAAGTAACGATCAATCGTCTCTGCCTACCCCTGTGGGAATAGGGCGTGAGTTGTATGTAGGTAGATCATCATCACATCTTAGCACCCCTCAGACAACAGTGAAATACATCAATAAAATAGCTTTTATTGTCTGCTATACATAACGTAGATTATAATTAAGCAACAGGAACACTGTCTTCGAGAGATGCCGATTAAAAGCAGCCTTTGCGAGTCCAGCGGCTTTTGACTTGTATATATTTTTTTATACGAGAAAATGTGAAAACGCCCATGGACACCTGCAACTCAAGAGTCACAACTGCGTTGCCGGCCTTTGAGGGGGAAGGGGACGATAATTTAGTTCTTATTATAATGCAAATAAACCTACATATACATACTTATATATGTCGCAGTGTTATTCTGAAAGCTGTGATTAATTAATTCCCTTATAGTATTATCCAAGGACTTTCGTCAATCGTCTTTCCCTGGGTGTAGTGTTATAGGGGCTATATATATTTTTTAATTTTAACGGCCGCGGGACTTACGCGGGTGAAGTCGCAGGAAACAGCTATTGTGGGTCAAGTGCGGATCCTCGGAGAGAGTCACTGGGGGCATTAATCCGAAACATTTTTTTCTAATCTCATTGATAAATTTAATAAAATTAAAGTTATGTATGACAGCATAACAATAATAATTGAATTTTTACCTGTCCTGACTTGAACTCTACCCAAACTCGAAGGCTGGCACTAGTACTATATTCATGGGATTGCGGTCCCTAAGCACGATCACCTCGCCTGGCGGAAGATCTTCCCTTTTCACGATGGAGAAAGAAACATTCCACCTCGCTTTTCCACATATTCAACGCTCCTTCTGAAACACGGAGGTGACTGCTAATATGACACCGAATCATTAACCCACGTTCTTGATGTGCTGTCTCGCTTACGCACCTCGCACTAATGATACAAGTTCGCTCCAACTCTCATAGAGCCGCTGAAATCTTAGTCAATGATAATAATCGTAACTCACAGGGACTCCGCCAAGAGGCCGCAAATGTCTAACTTAGATTTCAATTAATACCGCGTTGAAGTATGATAGTTTGCTCATCAATCCAAACTGAATCTTATATTAAGCAGACTTACCAAACCCGAAATCTTGGTAGGTATTACCTCATCTAACCCTTGCATGAGGTAAGCAAGAAATAATAAGCCTTATATCAATTTTTGCCACACAGATTCAATCGGTTATCAACGAAACGAACAAGCCACCATCATTCCAGTGAGTTTTTTTTTTAATCTTAAGTCATGCATGACATATGACTTAATTGGACATGACTCTTTCAGTCGAAAACATCTAAAAATTCAACTGATAATGCCACACCGGACACAAATAGATTGTTTGCGTCGGCAGTTGAAAAATACTAAGATTGTCACCTTAAATACTAGGTACAAGGTTTTGTAATTAGGCTAAGTTTTTTTTCTGAATAAATCATTAAATGCCAGATAAATGGCATATGTGATGGTAGAGACTATAGGAAAATCCGTTCCTACCAAATTACTGAAGTTGTTAAAAGCCATTTTTGGACAGTTAAATCCTTTGGTAAATCATGCAATTCTTATTTGAAATCACGTTTAAAATCACATTAAGTCGGTACTTTTTTGAAATAAAAACAAGTTTCCGACATTAGGAAAAAGTAAAGTCCCGTGTCGACAACTGTACAGGAGTACACAGCTCATTAGTGAGGCCTATTGTGAGTCCAGCTAATGACGGCGGACGAGGAATCAGGTCGAGGCTCGTGTAACAACTAATTATTCTAACGCCTGGTAAATGTTAATAGCAATTCTACTCGTACCTGATCTTGCTCAAAAATAAATGGCAGGCGCTTGTTGGTGTTTACGTAGGTACCTCATTTATGTCTTCATTCATCGTGCTCAGGAAAAATAAATTTCTAAAGGTATTCAATTCCTGGGATTACTTACTTACCTATATTTTGGACCCCTAAAAGTCAGAGTTACTACTAAAAGGTAAGCCCTTTTTAATTAGTTTTAATCTACATATATTACAAACTAAGTAGTAATCATTTTTATCCGAAATTTATTAAGTACACCAAAATGAAAACATTAAAATTAAAACGAGCGATATCCCCTATATACTGATAAGTTGTCAACACCCCTCCAACTTTCGCTGGGTGATTAATATCCCAAAACTTGTCAGTATTGCTGGCCCGCCTGGCGACGGAATCTGTCGAGTCATGAAGTGACTCGCGGCTCGTGGAATTATGTACCTACCTAGTTTGAGGTACATTTAGATTAGGTTTTACTATATTTACACACTAATATAATAATACTAATAAAATAAGAGAAAGCAAGCTGAAGTCACTAGCTCGATGGTTTAAGGACAACATCGATCGTGAGGAAACCCATAGGTCCTAGAATTCATTCTCTGACATGTGTAAAAGACCCAGTCCGGCGATGGGCTCACCACCTATGACGTTTAGGGGTCCAAAGAATATCTCGTAAAATTTGGGTATATCCAGAAATGGAATACCTCTGCTTAACCCCTCGAGGATAAAAGGCGTGAGATTATTTATTTTTATTTTTAAGCTGAAGTGGCAATGGGCTGGCCATATTAGCCGTAGAACATATGACCGTTGGGGTAGACATGTTCTAGAGTGGAGACCGCGAATCCGTAAGGTAAAACGCCCTTAATCTAGATGGAGCGACGATCTTCGCAGGGTGACTGGTAGTAGCTAGATGAGAGTTGCCGAGAATCGAGCTGAATGGCGTGCAACTGGAGAGGCCTATGTCCAGCAGTAGATTGCTATACGCTGATGATGATGATGATATTCACACACGGTTATTTAGTCGTATAGGCACAGATTAGAGAATAGTTACTTCGTTGTTTGGCAAAGGTATAACTCACCAAACAGTATAACTCTGAGAAACGAGAACAAACATACGTTTTTAGACATTTTTTGCAAGCTACATAGAATGTTTATCAAAATGGTAAGGTAGCTAAATAAACCTACCCTTACAAGGTGCCATCATATTAATAATAATAAAAAAAAACTCTAGCCTTTTATCCCCGAGAGGTAGGAAGAGGTATTCCATTACTGGATATACCCACATTTCACGAGATATATCAGACCCCTCAACGTGATAGGTGGTGAGCCCATCGCCGGACCGGGTCCATTTACACATGTCTCAGAATTAATTCTGAGACCTGCGGGTTTTCTCACGATGTTTTCCTTCACCGGCGAGCTAGTGATAAATATGTACGTAAGTTTTTGAAAAACTCATTGGTACATGCCAGGATTCCAAGCCGAGCCTCACTGATTTTCAGCCGGCTCTTTAACCGTAAGGCTATCACTGCTCTCTATTTATTATTAATAATATAATAATAAATTGTTGGACACAATTCACACACGGTTATTTAGTCCCAAACTAGGCAGCGCCTGTAGGTACTATGGATACTAAACAACTGATAAACATACTTAAAAATATTAAACACCCAGACACTAAGCCAACAGACATGTTCATGCACATAAATGTTGGCCTCAAGCGGGAATCGAACCCGCGACCTCCGGCTCAGAAGGCAGGGTCGCTACCAACTGAGCCAACAGGCCCGTCAGGGTGTACAGTCAAGAGCACGCTAAGCTTGACACTTTGGACTTTGACCCGGCCCTGTATTCTATGGCGCGCAGTACAAATCAGAGCTCAGCTTAAACTGGTAGTGTCAAGCTTGACTTGCTCTTGACTGTACTAAGGGTGTCGCAAAACTCTTAGTTTATCGAGAAAAAGATTACATTTCAATAGTATGCTAAATTATAATTATAATTATTATTAAAATTATAATTATTATTATAATTATAAAAGTAAGTAAAACAGCATTCAAAGATTTTTGGTGATTTACGTGCGTACGGTGTAATATGAAGAAATCTGGAATTAAGATATCGATCGAAAAGGCCATTCATAAGGCTCACTCAGTAACATAGGTAGTAGGTACCTATCATTAAAAGATTCCAAAGCCTGCTTTTAGGGCCAATATTTTCGTGAAATGGTCATGTTTGAAAGTACAAGGCTTATAAACGACCGCCACAGATACATAACTCTTCCTTTTGGCTTCATCGTTACTACTAACTACCTAAATAGATAAACCGGTAACACTGAAAACTGTAATAATCGGTAAATGCAGCAAGCCATAACAGCCAGCAGCGCTGCGAAATTCTAAACATTATAATAAGTGCCCGCGGCGAGTACCTCCATACATTAAAATTTGCATAGTTCGCATAATATTAGCGCATTACTGGAGGCATGACGTTTAGCGCTTATCGAACCAGCCGGGGTGTTTTATAACTTCCAGTTTTCCGCGGGAATGGCCTCGTGGACTTTGGCTGACTTTACATAGTACCTACACAGATAATGTTCACAGCTTTTTAGGATTATACCTACCTATGCGCAAATTAGCAGGATACATTTTACGGGTAATGTTTTTTACGAAAGGTAACCCATCACAAACTTTTTTCTACGAGCTATAGTACTCTGTGCTACATACCTAACGAGTAGTAAGTAAACCAGAAGGTAAACAGACTAGATGGCGTTAGCATTATAAATTAGCGCCATCTATTTAATACTAAGTAATTTTTCTGCCTGTATCCACGTGTGGTTGACTGTTTACTAGACTTATTTGAAAGATGGCTCTGTTAGTAACTTTTCCTCTCATAAAAACGTTCTAGCTAAAGTCTCTCCCATAAGTTTACACACAGGTTTATCTCACGTCTTCCTCTATTCTCGGTTCGTTCTTGCTTGTCTAATAAACTTGACTGTCAAGACGAGGCAGTATGGTGTATGACCCTAGCCTATCCAAAACAAATCTGGTAGGGACTGGCAAGTGAAAAATAAATCGAAATTTAGTGTATCGTAATTTTTAAACAGTATCGTATCGATAATAACCGAGTAAAACATAATGGACATATCGATATATCATCGGTTCTTGGACAATAAAATGTGAGATCCTAATTTATATTGAGATAAGTTTTGCCTTGGTCCGTCAAGCCAAGCCAATACATAGGTAGTCTAAAGGCTGATTCACATTACACCGGGCCCCGTCCGGGGAGAATCATCCTAACAATACCCCTCGACATTTCGACGCCCGTGCCCCGGACGGGGCCCGGCCCGGTGTAAAGTGAATCAGCCTTTACTGTTATATTACATTTCATAAAGATTGTGGCAGAATTTTTTGTACCGAAGCGGGAGAAGCTTGCAAAATGTATCTAGTTACATTAAACACAAAACCAAAGTTGCGTTAAAAATATATTGTAATTAATACGAATTCGATACTCTAAAAGAAATTTAGAATATCGATATACCACGACTAAAAATATCGACGATATATTATATCGATACTTGTATGGAAAAATATCGATATGTTTTGCACAAACCTAGTCTTCTGTCTGGCACACATAAAAAAAGTTTTTAAACCAATTTATTTTATTTTGAGGTTGTGTTGTGTTGTGACTTGTGGTTGGGCGACATCAAATTTATATCTGTTGGGCGTCATCAAATTAACATTAAAAATATGTACCTACATAATATTCTAAATTGGAAAATTCTTCAAACAAACGCCAAACCTAAAATTGCGAACATCTTTTTCACACGCCTTTCCTTGTACCTACATTTTTTGTGTGTGTGGCGTCCTCGCCTTGATTCTGTCGATAGCGTGGTATTTTCTGATATGTTCCTTCTCTAGTCGCACAATGCCAAGAAGCCCGTGCTATTGGACGCGGAAACTCGAGCTGGATTTGGTGGAGTTTATTCGGCAAAGACACTTTATTTGGAAGCCGATTGGTAACACCAACCATCACATTCAGCAGAAATACAAAGCTTATGCTGAGTTTGCTGCGAAACTGGGGCGTGGATTTACTGGTAAGTGATAAATAAATATAAATTGCGAAACTAGCTGAAGATGAAAGTTGCGATACTTTCATCTTCAGCTGTTTTATTTCGGTTTGAGTGGAGTTAGACTGCTATATGTGCATGCGTGCATGGTTAGGCGCTCTATGGTAGATGTAATAATACCTAAGTTTAAAAATGATCAGTAATAGTATATTTCCTAGGGAAGTAAAATAAGAACCGGATCACATGTAATTGTTGACCGAGGCAAAGCCGCAACTTTGTTTAGTGCAGCGGGACGAAAGTTGACGCTTTCCACCTGGAGAGATGAAAATGATATTTTTGGATCAACAAACAATTAGAAAATTTCTCAATCCAGAACATAATTATCTAATAATTTTTTTAAAGGGACAGTAAAACATGTATTGTTGGTAGGTATTTAATTCCTAATGCTCAGGTGGGTGCGTGTGGCTCCATATTCCTCTAGTCGTAATTGCCCCTCAAAATCTCGAATGACATTTTGTGTGAATTTTTTTTTGTTAAATTATGTTCTCCTGATTCATGTAAAAGTAATTTTTACTTTTGGCAAATATAAATTGATACACAGTCTACTATAGTTATTTCACAGCCAAATATACTTATTTGATGCCATCTATTTAGTGTTTTCATATGTGGAAATTGACTTCAAGTAACACTTTGCAGACACAAAAGACTATCTATTGTCCTCACCCATCCTGTTGCTCTACTAGTTTACTAACGTCAATATTTTTATTTTACCAGCTCGCTCTGTCCGAGATCGCTGGGTTAATATCCGGAGCACTTTCAATCACAACCTGCGACGAGTTGACAAGTCAAAGGAGACTGCTAGGAGTCCTGCTGACATCTATGTCCCTTGCTGGCCGCTATGGAAGCCATTGCAGTTCCTCAGATGTTTAGCAAAGAAGGAAGATGAGTTTAAGGTATGTTATTATTGTGAAAAGTAGTTATTTCTAGGATTTGCTTACCACCTTGAAGACAACCTTCTGTCTCTAAGGTGGTAAGCTATAAAATAAAGAGTAAATAATGTGAGGGTATTTATTAATTTTTGACCAATTGCTCTGGATAGTATTATCATAGGGGTTTTATAGTTCCATTATCATTTACCCTTGTATTTCAATCACACATTTTTATTTAGTCCCAAGATAGTCTGTATTATGGGTGTAAACCCGGTGTAAACAGCTGACATACTAAAACCAACAGAAATGTTCATACACACAAATGTTGGCTTTCAGCAGGAACCAAACTCTCAACCTCTGACTCAGGGCGCAGGGTCACTACCAGCTGCGCTAACAAGACCGTCATTGCTAAAGAAATTATCTTATATCTAGGTGTAGGCTTTGATATATTTTATTCCTAGTCCATAGTTCTCATCCCCATTTGAATAAGGGGATAAAATATAGCCTGTGTTACTCGGGGATAATATAGCATTCTAATGATGAAATATTTTTTGAAACCTGTCCAGTGGTTTTCGAGTTTATTCATTACAAACATAATTACAAAAATACAAATCTTTACTCTTTATAATATTAAGTGTAGATTATAAATCAGGCAAGCAGTTTACAACTGACTAGCTGTTCCGCGAAATTCACCCATGGGAAAATGATAGTCTATCTATGTTAATCCCAGAAAAGTAAGCTGTCCATTGTTGAAAGAGTTTTTAAAATCGGTCAAGTAGCTTAGGGCTCCCAATTCTACAAATAATCAAACAATCTAATCTTTCCTCTTCATAATAACTGTACCTAAATAACTGCCTCAAGGATATGTTTCTTACTTAATCATTACCTTGTAAATACTTAAAACAATTTATTTCATTATTTACAGGGTTTCAACTCACTGCCTTCGAACTTCAAGGAACTGAACAGTGTACAAGTGAAAGAAGAAACTTCGGATATTGATGACTTGAGTTTTTCCATCAGGAATGGTCTTCAAACTGAGAATATTAGTTCCGATGTTGATGAGCTAAACCTTTTGTCTATAAGGCAACGTGGTCAGAGAACAGATAGGCCACGACGAAAAGCGAAACTGATCACTAAAGCAAAGAACAATAAATGCAAGCGCATTCTTGATGATTTACTTAAAGCAATGAAGCCTCTTGTGAATGGTGAAACTTCAGAAAGCTCTCAGAGTTACTGGTTTTTTGGGAAACATGTTAGTGAAAGATTAAATGGCATGAGGGAAGTCGATGCAGAGTGTGCTAGTCGGGACATATTGAGGATTTTGGCTGATTTTGACGCAGATAATGTCAATATTGATATAGATGGCGTAACTCCAAATCTTGGTAGTGTTACATAAAATTTATACTGGAACAGTCTTGTAACTGTGAACAGCCAGTGATTATCAATTGAATGTATTGTAAAAAAAACTAATGTTGAAATAATTTTGCTAGATCCCTGCAAAACTCTTGGTTCTTATGTGACCGTAATATGGCAGTTTCTTGCATAACATCTTTGGCTCATGATGAGTTGTTCAAAAATATATATGCACTATTGTTTGGCCACAGATGTAAATTGTGATGATGTAATGTTTTATTTGAATTTTCCTTTCAACCATGATGCTTTTTTTGCTGAAGAAGTGATCTCTTGTCCTAGCAGACTGACCACTGGTCGTTGAATTTGGAAATGAAATCTTTTTGACTTTTTCACAACTGATTACCTTTCGCAAACCGTCAAGTTATAGTTGTCTTCCTAGCATTTCTTAATGCAAACAATGCACGTTTAGAAATCCCAAATTCAAACATTGCTGGGTTTGTAATACGTATCTATTCGTAAAAAGGACGGACAAGTTCAAGGAATTTTAGAAAAAAACTGGTTGAATGACATAAAATTCGAACTCGTATTCTACCATTTTTGTAGTAAGTGTGCAAAATTATAATCGTTATTGTATTAAAAATAGGTGACCTTACCACGACCTTTTATCAGTATTAGACCGTCAATTTGTGGTGGAACCAATTATATCATGTGAATCATGTCATGTCACCACAACCACATACCTAAGTATTAGTCAACATTATTTATATCGGAAACCAAGATTAAAAAAAATTGCTACCTATTAATTTTCGTCCCAATATTATGTGATAATAATAATATGTAATCAAGCTTACTATGACGTCCCTGCTTGTGTTGTGAATGAACTGATGTCAATAAAATTTAATTTTCGTCTCTCCGGGCGGAAAGCGTCAACTTTTGGCCCGATGCGCTAAACGAAGTTGCCGCTTTCCTCCTCCGTCGAGCAGAAAAAATATTGACACCCTCGCGAATTTAATAAGAAAGCCTCAGATCACATGGTTGTAGGCCTCTGCTTCGCCTCGGTCGACAATTAGGTACATGTGATCTGAGACATTTCTTACTTTACTTCCCTAAGTGTTTAATATACTATTTTCTGTTTAATGTGGATTATGTGGATTTACTTGCGATGACGTTTCTCGTAGCTATGTTGGTCTAGTCGAGGTTCTGAAATATTCTGAGACCTGTTTAATATGAGGTAAAAAAGATAGTAAAAATCTTCAGGACAGCACGCCTTTCTAAGTTACCTCTGAGCAAAGTTATAATTTATGTCAAATAAATAAATTTTTCTCATATTTGCTCCCATGCCAAGTCATGGATATTTTTCAATTTCGAATATGAAATCGTCGATTTCGCACATTTTACTTCCTATGGCGCGCTGCTATTCGTTGTTTGTGTTGGTACCTACTCTATCACTGGCGGCAAAATTTCTTACAATGTACAGGGTCTAGAACGAAATATGTACATTGAAAACGTGTCTTCCGCCATTTCTATCACAAAAATTCTGACGTCCGGTAGATGTGCAATCCGGTGTGCATCCGCACCGGACGACCGCCAGGGAAAAATTTGTGACAATGTGCGGGACTTAGTACACAATGTATGGACGGATGGTCTTCATCAGAATTTAGTTCTTACAATGTGCGGCCGCATTAGAGCGGAAATTCCTTGTTATATTTGTTAGATATTTTTTAAGGAGATTTATAAAAGAGGTGGTCTGTTCTTGGTTTTTTATGTAGTGGGGTATATTATTGTATATTTTTTATGGACATTGAGGTTGGGCCCGAACTATCTTTACAGTTGGCGTCAAATATTTTGTCGGGGACGTTGTTTATCGTGTTGCCACCTCCACAGTGAAATATTTGGGCATCTCGCAGATCAAAAATCAATAACTTTTATGTTTTAAAAAAAAATGTCTGAAACTTTTTTGTATTATTCTGAAATATAGAATTTTAGTAATGAATAATATTTCCTATTAAATACTTTTTTATTTAATTTAATAAAAAATATAGGTAATTAAAAAAAAAGTGAGATAATTCTTAGTTTGACTAATACAAAAATATATCTAGAAATTTAACCATTTCTTTTGCTAGGTTGTCTAAAATACTTGAACAATACAATCATTACCTTATTAAGTTAATAGAAATGCTTGTAACAGTTATAACTACCTCGTGTGTTCATAAGTCTTGAGACACAGTAAAACTAAAATATTTTTGGAGCTAAGTTGTGTATTCATTTATTGGATATTAAAATTAAAACTACTGACATCTAGATCTGTATTTAAAAATAAATCATTCAAAATGGCCGCCTTTGCATTCAATGCAGGCCTTCAAACGCGTGCGCCATTCATCTATGGCGGCACGAATCTTTTCAATGGGAATCCGTTTCGATTCTTTAATAAGGGCTCGCTTGAGAGAATCCAGGTTTGGGTGAGACTTTCTGCATGCCCTCAGCTCCAATTCCGTCCATAAAGAATAATCCAAAGGATTCAAGTCAGGGCTTGACGTGGGCCAATCTTCGCTCCGAACGAAGCCTGGCAAATTGGCCTCCAGCCAACGTTGGGTAGTTTTAGCTTTATGGGAGAAAGCCGAGTCCTGTTGGAAAACCCAGTATTTTCCAGCGAATAGCGTATCATTTAATAGTTTAACCACCGCTTCCAATATGTCGGTTTGGTAATTTTGTGCCTTCACCTTGACGCCTTGCTGGCAAAAATGAAGCGAAGTGACCCCCTCGTAGGAAACACCCCACCAAACCATCACACTTGCTGGATGATGAGTACGCTGGACATTGCGTACAGATGGCTGGACGTACTTTAAACTTCTGGCGTAAACCTTATTGTTCTGCCGGTTAAACTTTTCTTCCACCGTGAAGATCTTTTCATCGGTAAACAGGATATTTTTAGGATCGTGTCTCTTCAATAGGTTCCGACATCGTTCCAGTCGCAATTTACGAAGACGCTCGTTTAAATAATGCACTTTCCTTCGACTGTAGGCCTTTAGTTTAAGATCATATTTAAGTATCCTGTTCACCGATATTCGCGAAATGTTGGTCTGCAGAGCTAATTTCTTTTGAGTCCGGCAAGGGTTGCGACGAATTCGCTCTCTGATTACTTTGATGTTGGCGGGCGTCCTTACAGACCGCGGGCGGCCACATCTTCCACGGTCTTCTAAAGAGCCGGTCTCCTTGTACCTCTTTATGGTATAATACACAAAGTTCCGACTACATCCCAAACTTTGGATTTCACTAAAAACTTGCATTGGTTTTTTTCCTGCTTGAAACAGTGAAATTACAGTCGCACGCAAATCTTTTGTTGGCGCCATTTTCACGGAGAATGATACAAATATTCAAATGTATATTTTTTCTGATTCAAAACATTCGAAATTTAAAATTTTAAAAGTTTAAAAAAGGTTGCATGAATTACTTTCTTTTTAAATTAATTAAATAAGTTCGTCTCAAAACTTATGAACACACGAGGTATACCGATATTAATATCTTATCATATAAATATGTACCTATTACTCAACTTGTTCAAATTGAAGATGTAGAGTTTCTTCGTCAATATCCTTAACATTTTTAATGTAACGTTTTCTGATACTCTTGATATAAGGATCGGAAGTGTACAGTAGTGTGTGAAATTCATCTTTTGTCGCAGTCTAAGAACATTTACGTGCATGGTGCAATACAAATTTTCTGTAGTATTTTTTCCGGGATTCTTGAGCATCTTCAGATTGCTGTCCTATTGGTAAACCCGCAAAGTTTTCGATGATTCGCTGACCATGTCTCAATATTTTATGTACAGATGATGGCATATAGTACCCCGTCATAAGTATTTATATATACTCTAGCCGTTTCCAAAGCATATTCTCCCAATCTTTAAGAATTTATCGTTAAAGCTGTAAAAATTTTTACGTACGTACGTACGTCTACGCCAGTTACTTCTGCAGCGCAAGCATGCGTATAAAAAAAATCTAGGAGTGTTCCCATCATTTGTTTTACCACTTACTTGCTTTGTAATTTACCCCTAAAATTTATAATAATTCAGCGCATTTTCGGGTGCAGTTCTACTGGCTCCTTGAAGAGCCATGGGGTCTTTACGGTTTTCCCGTGGTCCGACTGCTTCGACCGCTGATCGGACGACGCAGATTTTTTTTTTTCAAGAATAGTAACGAAGCAGTTGGATCACGTGGTCCGAGGGGTTTAAAAGTGCCGAGTTTGATCTTGTATCAATTCTACTTTATTCTTCTTCAAAAGAACTTCTTTACATTTAGGAAAACCCTTTGCATGGCTACACAATAAATAAACCAATTCTTTCAGTATTGATATATTATTTCGAACAGAGAGCACGACGCGCTCGAACCAACGATTCACCACACTTCAAATATTGTTCAACCGCAAACGCGCGGTGCGCTCCCGACCAATGACTCATGGTTACTAACAAATCTGCAAAGATGACGCAAAAAACGCTACCCTTCCCGCGCCTTAGACCCCTCAATTATATGAGTAACGATAGTTTAAAGTTGACAATTTCCCGCTGGACACCCTTTCTTTAAATTCTAGTTTTAAACCGTGTAGGGCTTGATGTGACGAAAAGGAAGACTGGCGACAGCTGGCTTGCAATGCGGCCAAACGACGCTGACAAAAACGCTGAACCAGCGGTCTGTGTGTCGCCACAAGAATCATCAGACAAAATGATGATTATTTCGACTGTCACAACTCGCAGACGTGACGAGGCTTCGTCATCATCATCGTCAATTCCTGCACAGCTATATTGTGCCCATTTTCCACAATATGTAGAATGATATCCACCCTTCAATGGAAGTGGAATATACTTCCATACAATACATACATGGCGTGTCGTCCCCTTCTTTCCTTTCTTTTCCAGATGATGAGACTCTTCGTCGTTTAGCTGATTTCGTTGTTCTACTATTCTTCCGTGATTTTTTATTTTGAGATTGTTTGTAACGGATTTATTCTGGACAGGAAGGCATAGGTATTAATTTATAAGTAACACAATTACTTGCTTCGGGTGAAGCTGCCTTGTCAGCGGTATCGGTAATTGAAGCGTAGGAACTACTTTCTGGTAAAGCAGTGAAGTAACGTAGGTTCGAGACGACTTAAATGAAACGTCTATTTGGCATGAAGATGAATTTATTACTAATTAAACTTACAATAATACAATGATCAAATAGCACCGTTACATAGAGTATGTTATACCATCTCAGCAGCTTCAAGATACTCTGCTTGTACGGTTTCTGTTTGATATGCTGGTAGCAGTGTTGGTGGTGTGACTACATCCACAGTTGAGGTTCCCAGCGGCGATATTAAAGCTGGATTTCTAATGTATTCTATTATTCTCTTTACACGTGATGCAACGTTAAAGTCATCCTTTGATGGAAATGGTATGTTTTATATGTGAGATAAGGTCTCCTAGAAATCTTCTTCACTGAGTTCATATACAGTGTCTGGATTGTCCACGAAGTGCACAGTGACCTGTTTGTTGTGGTATGTTTAGGATCATTCCAGCATCTTGGATAAAAACTACCCCCAGTAACGTACGGTTTTCATGGGACTCCGGCGGAACAATGAATGTGGTTGGTATGACGCGATTGCATAACTTTACTGGAACTCGTACTGTAAAGATTTCTTGATGTCCTTTGATACCATCGGCCAGAGATATAGTCGCATGTTGCTTAGAGCAGACATACAAGTTTGTATGAGGCTACACTAGTCTTTGCACAGGAGTCCTAGGCCGTTCCTATAATATAACCGATACTAATTCCCACCAATGGTCTAGATTAGTGAATCTAGACCCGGAGCTGTTATTCAGAACCGGGAATTTCGGTTCTAACTTTGAAAGGAACCGGGATTTCCCGGTATTATCGGTACTTTCGTTCGGTCTGTACGTTGAAAAATTAATGACCTTTAATAATTGGATGGAACATTCAAAGCAATAGCGTCTTATTTATATCATATATTTACACTTTTAGAGGTAGAAAAACACTTAAACCACTACTCAGTCTAATACAGCATTTTTTACATAAACTAAATAATAAAAAAATTTTTTTTTTTTTTTTTTCATTTATAGTGACTCCAGGTTTGATTTTTACAAGTAGGTATGTTACTAAGTTTATCCAAACCATCGTTTCTTTTATATTTAATGCAGTAATTACTGTGCGTCTTATCTCACAAAACCGGCAGTGACTCGAAAGTTGTAATGAAGTCCTTTTCTGTTTCAACTGGTGGCAGTGGCGGAGGGGGCGGGGGTGGCGGTAGTGCTTGCTGCAAATCCTGCGCTTGCGACTGGCCAAGCTGGCATTGATCCCGTTATTTTTGCTAATCCAAGATTTTTTTCATATAACGTTTATTTCGCAACGACGTCCATTAGTCAAGTGTCAAAATGAATCTATGTCCGGCTGTTTTTAGTTCTAGACTCTAGAATCTTGTTTTTTGTCTCCGTTTTAACTTCTTCGGCTTGAGTTATAACTATTTTTGGTGTTGTGTTTGTACTGCCTGACTTATTTGTCTGTTCGTAATTATACCAGTAGCCTTCATGTAACAAAGAAAGACGACCGGCTTGGTTCTTGGTAAACTGAACTAATGAATCCATTTACCACCACCGCATACTCATATTTCACTTTCTTTATCTAGTTTAATGTTTTTATATAAATATCATGTTCTAAAATATAATTTAAATAAAAAACTTTAACTTAAGGGCTACGGTGCTTCGTTAGTATTGACATGGTATACCCTTAGACGTTTTGATTGTTTTCTAGAAGCCCAATTGCCTCTTCCCACTGATATTTTAATATAGTTTCTGTGGGCTTCCTCAAACTCGAAATATATGGGTCTGAAGTGAATATAAGCGCGTGAAATACGTCGTTAGTTGAAGACCTCGAGCACTTTCTGGCGTGATTCAATCTCAATCTTTTATAGTCTTTCTTACGCGACTCTTCTGCATCTTCTGACAGTTTTCCAATCGGTAAAATGGCAAAATGTCAAAATACTTTCTTCATGTATTAAGATTTTGTGTACTGAAGATGGCAAATAGTACCAATTATATTTCTCCACGTACATATTTGCGATATGCAAAGCATACTCTCCAATTTTTTTTGTATTCACAGACATGCCTGAAGCTAAAGCCTTAAACATAACATATAATCTTTTTATGAGGCTTTCGTTAACTCCTGTTTCTTTGGAAGTGCGGTGATCATTCTCAAATTTACGAGCTGTGTTGCCGTCGTTACTATTACCAGTTCCTTTACGGGGTTTCTCAATATGTAAGCCCATTTGATTACGAAACATAGCTTGCGCCAACTTCTTTTTATCTTCTTTGCTTTTCTTATTTTCCAGTGTTGTTGCTGACCATTTTTTGTAAGAAATATTATATGATATATGTAAAATCAACTCCATTAATCTAATCCACTATACAACGTGGATAATCCATTACACAGTCTCTCTTTATATATTTATTACATATTTCCAAAACAATAAAACCAACCATGAGGACTTTTTTAAAATCTATTGCCAAACAACTACTGACGACATCAGTTGACAACTGCAGCGGTACTATGAACCGAGCAGTGTTACTATAAATCTAGGATAATGTGTGAGATGTATCTTAACATTCTTCTTCAACACACATTCTTCCTGAACAAACCCAACTTCTAAACCAAATTAAGAAACAAATTTTTAATCAGTGACTGTCAAAATATGAGTTAGTTGTTCCTTTGTATTAATGTGTTTAAATAACAACAATAACAGAAATTATCTTCAACCTTATGTTTTATGAAATTATACTTTACATCAACATGTTTGAGTCTTTTCGGGTCAGGATTCCTAATAGACTTAGTCGTACTCTTGACAATGCTACAAATTCCGCCTCAGTAGTACTTAATGCGACCGTATTCTGCTTTCTTGATTTCCACGCGACAGTGTTATTAAAAACTGGAAATAGAAATACAGATGTTGACTTTCTGTCTGAATCTCTCGCCCATTCAGCATCTGCATATCCTAATAGAGGCATACTCGATTCATCCCTAGTATAGAACAATGCAGTATGAAAGATTTAAGAGGTTTCCATAAATCAGCATAAGGATGTGATTGAAATCTACTTAGGTAATAAACAGAAGTCAGGTTTTATTTATATTTAATAACTATAACCAATCTAGAACATGCATATTTATGTAGTAGTCCTCACATGAGTAGATGCTACAAATTTCTATCTGTTACTCTCCTGACACACCTCTCATAAATCCTTTAATTTATTTTATTTTATTAAATTACCATGAAATTTTAATACCTAAGCAATTTTGATGCTTGCGAACTCTCCTAAGAACAATTTCAGGCAAAAAACAATAAACAAAAATACTAGTTTTGGTAACATGTTAGAAATAAAATCTTCTTCACACTCTTATTTCTAACATGGTGATGTCGTATATTGGACAAATGTAGCCGAAGAAGTACAATTTCCTCATTTTCGTAACCCGACTTTGGCCCTGGATCTGCAAACTAAATAATGAAAATGAATTTTCTTATAAACATTATAAAAATGTAATCGGTACATAAAGCGGAAAATTCTTTCGGTCTATGTAAAACAAATAGAAGAAGTCTGTGCAAAACGTTCCGAATAGACTTGTCCTTCAAACTTTCATTATGATTTATAGATAACATATTTATTGCCGTATTTATCAATTCGACTGTATGTTTTGCTTTATGAAAATTAAAATGAAAAAGGCCAGTAAGGTTAATCAGGAGGTCGTGCTGACCCGGACATGAGGCCCAAACTTTCCGATCAAGTGGTTTAAAAGTTTCGTTGTCTCACCGGAAGTACCCTCTGTCTGAGCGCCATAATGCTGGAACCGGATTCTAGGCAGACCGGCAGGTGGGACATCTTCCATTAAGTCCAATTCCTCGTCTAAGTTGGCAAGCAGAATTGGTAGATCTGCTTACAAATCTTGCTGCAAAAATAGTAAGTATCGTGACTAGAGGATTCGATCCCGGTCGTTTTTTCTAATCCCGGGATTTCGGGATTATCTAAAGTTAATCCCGGGATCCCGGGATTGTATTGGTAATGGAAAGTGGTAATAAAAAAATAGTAAAACATATCAAAATAAATTTTTCATATCTCCGGGCGGAAAGCCTCAACATTCGGCCTGCTGCTCTGCCGCTTTTCGCTTCTGTCGAACTGAAAAAAGTATACACACCTCGGGAAGTAAATAAGAAAGCTGTGACCGTTTGTTTTTAAATAAATAAAGAAAGCCTTGTGAGGACATAGAATATTTAAGTTTTAAATCTTTACAAAGGCGGTTAAACAAAATTATACTTTCTTCTTATAAAATAAACAAACGGGGGGTCGATTTTTGAATCTCAGCAAGTGACTAATTCTCACCGATGCGAGTGATTTCCGAAAGTTCGTATTTTTGAAACTCATTGGTGACTTACATTTGTCATACCTATGATATCGATTTACGAGTGCCCCCACCCACTCGTAATTGAAATCACCATGCGATTGTTTTTGACAGTTGACGTGTGTCTCGTATCTGCCAAAAGTGCCAAAGTATGTTTTTTGGAAGAATTAGCAGCGGGGCTCGATTGTGATATTTTGTGATTGCTACGATTTATTGAAAACAGCGTGTGACTTTCAAAAATACGGCTTTTGGAAAATGGTGACCGGTGATTTTGATATCACCAGTGAGATTCAAAAATCGCACTCTTGGGCCTAGTTTGTTCTGTAAATAATTTATGAAACTAAAAATAAACTTCAAAAAAATCTACTTCTTTAGACTTATTTAGATAAACTATAAAAACATGCTAAAGAGATCAATGTTTATAGGTACTGTAAATGTAAATGTATCAATCCCGAAAATCCCGGGATTCATTAAATTTGGTCCCGAAATTTTCGGGACTAAAATATGACCGGGATCGAATCCTCTTATCGTGACCCGTCCATCGCTGTCGCAAAAAAATAGGACCCACAATTTAATATAAATTCCAGCCCACACATTCAGCGACTAAACTTTGTGGATTTCTGCGAAGGATAAACTGAAGCCAGAAAAACTACTCTACGCTCTGTGCATTTACGCTCACAGGCACATTTTCCGATGATATAATAATTTTTTTTTCGTACGTATTGCTTTAATTGACGAACGAGTTCTAACTGAACGGTGTCGGTTGAGTAGTTTGCTTGTAAAGTGCGTGCGAGCGTGTATGCACAGAGCTTGGAGTAGTTTTTCTGGCTTCAGTTTATCCTTCGCAGAGCTCCATCTTTACTTTTTATTTGATCTGAGTCAACCAATACGTAAAGTTCTTTTTATTTTGTTTCATTCTAAATGATTTTTTTTAATTCTCGCCACTGGCTCTCAATGCGTTGGGTGTGTGTTCCGTCTGGTGCCACAAATCGATTTGTGGGATCACTATGATTTGTGTATACCCGTAATTAGGCTGAGGTAAGCTATACAGTAGTCTGTTTGGATTATAGAGCCCACCTCAACATGTTTCTGTATAAATGACACCAGCACCTCTGCAGTTCGCTCATTGTCTGGACACAGTTCCAACCTTAAGTCGTCATTTTTATCCTCGATCATACCAAGGACCCAGTAGCTTTCAATATGACGTCATTAGTTATATTTCAATCCACTCCAATTTTACCAGTGTCCTCTATGTGTTCTAATTCATAGACTGCTATCGCCTCTCTGCAGTAGTTATACCAGTCTGCCACAGTGGCAGTGGACAAGACTGGTCCATCATCTTCGGAAATCTCCCCCTGGACTTGATTATATGTTGCCTCGTCACTAAAGGCGAACATAATTTGAAATAGAACATTTATGGGTGATTTCATGTTTTCAACCCATGTTCCTGCAGCTCTGCTAATTGATTTGTTTCGACAGTTGCTTTTGCGACAAGAAGTTCTTCATCAAGAAGAACATTAGTGGAGACAGGAACCCAAACTAGGTAGAACCTGTGTCATGGGGTCCTGGTCTCCCTCCAGCGGTTGGTAAGTTTTAATTTTTCAGTAGGAAATGTATAGTAGGAAAAAATTATCTACATAAAAGCTTGAAGGGTGTGAGGGTGTGTTGTGTGTGTATGTATGGGGGTGTGTGAGTTGTGTGTATGTGAATGGTGAATGGTGAGGAGTGATTGACGGGGGGTTGAGAGAAGTGGTTGGCCAACTAGCCCTACGATGCCTTATAGATTTGGCGGTTAAAGTAGCCGAAGGAGTAATTAGTTGTCCGGTTTTCTATATACCCTGGAAGATTTAATAAATTCACCTAGGCTATCACCGAATAAGAATTTGTCCCTTTTTCGGTCCCTAAATTGATATATATATGTCTTGTCAAGCAGGGGCCTCGTATCAGTTTCTAAGAAATGGGAGTCACTGATTAACCTACCGACGTCATTAAGTGTTCTGAAGATTTCGCTAGTCTCCATACTTTTCGTAATTATGCTTGTCATTGCATGACCTAAGGCGGCAATGGCTCGCCCGAGTGGGTTTTGCTTATACAGAACCCTACCGTTGCTGTTGCGGGACGCTTCAGTAAGTACTGAACCAAAATGTAGTATTTTTTATTTCCATGCTTCTCTGTTGTGTTTTTTCTTTCAAACTGTAATAATTCTTACCATTTTGATGATTGCCTAAAGCATGTAAAATATAATTTTGAATTTCGTTCCTAAAACTTGCCACTGTTTCCGTTTTGTTTTTTCTAGCTTATACTTTTTTATTGACTCAGTCATCAATTTTCTGTGCACCCATTGATATTTGGTGTCTTTGGCTAAAGCCCTCAACTTATTGCACATATTACGCACATTATTTTGAACAGAATGATTCCGGTAAGGATTACGGGCCATTTACCTGTCCTCAAGTTTTTTTTTTGTATGCAGTCTTACTGGATTGTCTTACTGGACTGCCGCCGTGTAAATGGCCCGTTACGCTCCAAGATTTTTGCATAGGTAGCCGAGTCACCGTCAGCTATTAACCTGCCATAAATAAGATTGTACTTACATCAATACAAATGTTTCGAATACTTGGCAAATTATTTCGGATTCCATTCCGCTGGATGACCCAGTATAGTTTTTGAAGCAAACGTGTTCTGGGACAGTAGTTTGTGTTTTCTCTGCACGAGCACACATACAAGGCAGTATTTTTTGTTAATGTCTAAAAACAATACTTTACCATATTTATTTACGAACTAGGTACTATTGCTGCAGCGCCGGACAAAGCCTTATAATCATTTACCTTAGGATCGTGATGACCAACAGGCGTCGGCATATACGTCTATTATAGGGATACCAACTTTGCTCGATGTTCCTTCAACTACTGCTGCATCACGCTCACGCATAGCTGCTGCTGCGATGGATTCGACAGATGTTGACTCCCATTTTTCATAAACTATGTCTTGAACATAAGTTGTTTTCGTAAATATAGGTACGTCCATACATGCTGTTATTTCTTTAAATTGCAAAAACCGATACCAGCAGAAGTAATTCCTGTAACGGCAGTGAGGCTGCAGAACCGCCTTGAGGGGGCCTCCGCCAGTGAGTAACATACTCCTAGACTCCTGGGAAACCTCCTTCTTTCTTTAGGATTTAATATTCTCCCAGCAACTATTTAACTGCACATAATAATATGTCCTTTGAGACACGTAGTCTCGGTTGTGCATTAAAGGACACAGCTAAGGCCACCCAGGCCTGCTTTTTCAGTAAAATGTTGTTGGCGTGTGTGCGTTTATCTTCTATGATAGGCCGCTCCCTTACTAATGCTACAACGAGCTCTCGTTCCGAAGGAGAAAACGGCAACTTCTTGAAACTGAAGCTACATACAATGATATTCAATTATTATTGAAGTTATAATCGGAATGTACTATAAAATTAATTCTCATTATAAAATACCAGGTACCATTTTACGTCTTTCTTTTTATCCACCTCCAGCTCCTTGTGTCACCAAATTAACCACACAATTTCACAAGAAACCACTGACCATGATATAATAATATGCAACTGAAAACAACAACACCAAAACAATTTAAAAACACGTTTAAGGTTATAATTTATGTCATCCGCACATCTGCCTAACAGTAAAGAGAACTTAGCAACAGAAACCGACCAAGCACGGATCTGCAATAGGCATAGTGCGTTTGCATAGTGAAGTGTCGCTTCAGGCAAAGAGGTACTTTTAAGTGATATTAAGTAAGCGGAGTCTGCATGGTCCTAAGTAGAAATTTAGATTTCTTAAATTAAAGATAGGGCGTATGGAGCCATTAGGTTTTTGGCGCAAGAACAAAATTGATAGGAATCCAGAAGGGCTTCTGCACTTTCGCACAGCACCAGTCTTAATCGTATTGTTGATTTCTTAGGACATACCAAGCGAAGTTGAAGTTTGATCGAATTTGAATAATGGTGGGCATTTAACAAAGGGTATTCTGTAGCCTGAAACAGTCGATATAATGTTGGATGGTGCTCTAAGTGTTTCCCATAACGCTAACGCTGTTTTGTGTCTTACCTGCCCCGCTTAAAATTTAGTATTTTCTGGTTTTTGGTTTGCTTAGCAGCTGCTGAACACTGTTGGAAATCGAGGTCCGGCAAAATTTCTATATTGATTGGAGTGAAACGCTGCCTGAGGTCTGTCCCTCGTTTCAGCTGTTGACCGGCGCTCGACGTGTCGTCATTCGAGATGGGTTTATTTTACAGAGTAGCAGTTAAAGGCGAGGCATAAAGATATAAATATACTTTTAATCACAGCAATACAATTCGACCATATCCGCAAGGGTATAAACAACAACAGTAACTATGACGATACTGTTCCACATATGAAATACGATTAGTATATTATGTCTATAGACAGCCAGTATAGTTCAATCCTATATGACCTCTAACACGCCCCCTTAATCTATTACATGTGGGCACAATAAAATAATAAACGTACACACCTCTGTACTCGACTGTACTCGGCAAATAAAATAAACAGATATCGAACACTTTCGTTCTCACCTATACTATACCTCCATTTCAATAGTATAACAATAACAATACAATAAAAATAATCCTGCACAATTAATAAATTAGTAAAATTAATCTATTACACATACAAAGCACTTATAAATACATGTATAAAACATTAGATCAAAACATCCCTAACTCGCTGACTACATATCCGCCCCCTTAATAGAGTAATTTGACAAAGATAACTGCCCTAAGAACTCTTTTATTTTCGGACCGTTTACAGATTTTGTAAAAATGTCAGCTATCATTTTATCGGTTGGCATGTATCTGATTTCAACATTGTTGTTCAGGACACATTCCCGAATAAAATGATATTTGATGTCTATGTGCTTCGTCCTGTTATGCATCATTTTATTAGCCGCAATCCTATGTGCAGACTGGTTGTCATTATGAATGACTACCGCTTTGTTGTCGACAGATATTAAACTTCCTAACAAGCTTTTTAAATAAATCGCTTCCTTTGAAGCTTGGCTCAAGCCTACGTATTCCGATTCCGTAGAGGATAACGAGACAGTAGCTTGTTTCTTACTTTCCCACGTTAATACATTTTTGCCTAATTTGAAAAGTAATCCAGTAAAAGATTTCCTGTCATACGCTCCACCCCAATCTGCATCTACGTAGCCACGTAAGTCTAAATCTCCTGATTTTCTAAAAGTAAGGCAGAGATGTGACGTACCTTTGAGATAACGTATTTATAAGAAAAGTGTATTTCGTCATAGCACGAATTAAATTGCGAAAGTACACTCACAGCGTGTGCGATATCAGGTCGCGTATTACAAGCTAGGTAATTAAGACAACCTATCAAATTTTGATATGGCAGTTTACAGTTAGATTCTGTTGACTTTTCTAACTTCATACCTACTTCCATAGGAGTGGTTACAGGTTTAGCATCCGACATGCCAAAATCGGCTATCACATTTTGAATGAATTGCTCCTGATCTAGATAAACTACTTCATTATCCCTCCTCAGTCTCATTCCTAAAACATGTCTTGCCGTACCTAAGTCTTTTACTTTAAACTTATTGAACAAACCGCTTTTGAATTTTTGTTTCTCCTCCTCACAATTACCGAATATAAAAATATCGTCAACGAAAATTACTACGATCAACTTCTTATTATTCTTCAATTGTTTTTGGTACAAGCACGGTTCTATTTTCGATTGTACAAACCCTAAGTTAAGCATTTCTCTATCTAACTCATTGAACCAAGCGTTTGAGGCTTGTTTCAAACCATATAGAGATCGTTGAAGCTTACATACTTTGGTTTCCTGACCTTTATTTACTGCGCCTTTCGGCTGAAGCATGTAAATGTCTTCTTTTATCCTACCATACAAAAATGCGGTAGTAACGTCCCACTGGTCAATAAACCAACCGTATTCAATTGCTAAAGAAAATAACATTCGCAAAGTAGATCCTCTAACAACAGGTGAATAGGTCTCACTATAATCTACACCACGTACCTGTGTAAATCCTTTTGCTACCAATCTAGCTTTATATTTTGTTACCTTCCCATCGCTATCCTTTTTGATTTTGAACACCCATTTACACTGTATTGGCTTCTTGTCGGGCGGAAGATCAACCAACGTCCAAGTCTGATTTTCCTTGAGTGATTGTAGTTCATCTTCTATTGCTTTGCGCCATAAAGCGCTATCCGGCCTCGCCAATGCTTCCTCAACAGTAGAGGGGTCACCATCAATATTGTCAATAGCACGCATTACATTACATCCGTAATGATCGACAGGTTTTCGCTCTCTTACAGGATACCTTCTTTCTGTTGGTTCAGGTACTGTAACTAGTTCTTCAGGTTCTTCTGATCTATTTTCTGTAGATTCTACCACATCATCGTCGTTTTCAGCATCACAAAATACAATGTCGTGATCCGTCGATGATACTGCTTGACTGCCAGATCCACTGGGTACACTGGACTGAACATTGGAATCTCCATCAAGGTTTAACGTCGCAACTGAGTTTTTCTCCTTCTCATCACGCAAAAAACTATTTTCTAAAAATTTGACGTCTCTTGCCGTTGCCACTTGACCTGTCTTCGGATTCATCAAACGATATCCTTTTTGATTATCCGGATATCCAATAAAAATCATTGGTTCAGTTTTCATATCCAGTTTACGTCTTTTTTGTTTAGGTGTTAGTCTGAAAGCTAAACAACCAAAGACTTTCAGATGACTTACATCAACATCTTTACCAGTCCAAAGACTCTCGGGTACTGCATTCTTTATAGCTTTAGTAGGGCTTCTGTTCTTTAAATATACAACAGTGTTGACTGCTTCGGCCCAATATTTTTTGCTTAGGTTCGCTTCAGACAGTAATGTTCTCGCCTTTTCGATGATGGTTCGGTTCGCCCTCTCTGCCACACCATTCTGCTCCGGTGTATAGGGCACAGTCGTCTGGTGCTTTATTCCTGCAGACTTTAAAAACTTATTAAACTGACTATTACAGTATTCAGTACCATTATCTGATCTCAGGCATTTTATTGACTTGTTCGTCTCATTTTCAACTTCCGCTTTATATTCTCGGAATTTATCAAATGTTTGACTCTTGTTTCTCAAAAAGTAAACGTGCGTTTTTCTAGTATAATCGTCAATAAAAAGTAAAACATACCTCGAACCACTGAACGACGGTTCTTCAATCGGTCCGCATAAATCGCTATGAACTATTTGCAAAATCTCGTTCGCCCTCGTACCTTTGTTTTTAAAGGGACTCTTGCATGTTTTCCCTTCTATGCAAGGAATACATCCTTGGCTGAACTCTTGACTATTGAATTCCATTCCAGTTACAAGGTTTTTCATTTGTTGCATGTAATTTTTACTTAAATGGGCTAGTCTTTTATGCCAAATATTCGTAGTGTTTACATCTTGTTTTGACAATGTCAAATTGACGACTTCATTTTTCTTTTCTTGTAATTCATAAATTCCGTCAACTTCCAAGCAGTTTGCAATTATTTCATTCTCATTTCGAATGTTGCAACCTCCTTTGTCAAAATTAATTCTGTAATTTTTCTTGGTCAAATCGCTAACCGAAATAAGGTTCATGCTTAAATCAGGAACATGCAAAACATTATTCAGAGATAATCTCTTGTTTTCGCTGACTTGAGGTTCAGCGTTCCCTCTTCCTTGTACACGTAGCTTTTCACCATTCGCTACCGAAATTTTCATGTTGCCCTTTTCAGGTTTATAGGACAGCAACTTGCTTCTATCGTGGGTCATGTGATTTGAACATCCACTATCTAAATACCACATGTCTTTATTGATCGCCTTCTTAGTGTTCAGGCAGACATTCGCGGATTTAGTTCGCTCTTTACACTCCGACGCTTTGTGCCCTTGCTTGTGGCACTTATAGCACTTATAACCGAACTTCTGCTTACGATCATTGGCTTTCGGTTGTGATCTGGCATCATTTTGTGCTTTTCGTGTAAATAAAGCTTGCTCCTCGCTTGAGTTTATTTTGCTCTGCCTGCTTCCCTCTTGCAATAACTTAGTTTTTATCTGCTCCAATGTGATTTCCTGACCACTGTTATCTACAGCCATGATAAGAGGGCCGTACTCAGGAGTCAATCCTCCAAGCAAAATTGATATGATCCAGTCATTCGATATTGCTGAATCAATATCTGCTAATTGTTGCGCAAGGAAAGTAACATTAGAGATATACCTTTCTACAGATTCGTAATTCTTTAATTTGCAATTCCAGAGCTCTCGTTGAAGAGAAATCCTTCTTCCCCAACCTTTGTCTTCGAATGCTGATTTCAAGCTGTTCCACGCTTCTTTCGCTGTTTTCGCATTGTACACGTGCGCAAAGCACTCTGATTCGAGTAACAAACATATAGTGGTCCTTGCCTTTCGATCTACGTCTTTGTCATACTTATCGGTTTCATCCCGTTCTATGACTTTCCACCAATCCTTATTTTCCAAGTAATTCCTTACTAAAAATTTCCAGTTTGGATAATCCGACGTACCTTTCAGTTTCTTTATTCCGCTTATGCCGGTGGAGCTTAATTCCTCTGACATGTTGTTGTGCAGAATAAATTTCACAAGTCACGATCACTATAATTTTTTTTATATTTTTGTTACTCCAATGCTTTGGATTCTGCCAGGGCCATTAACAGGGCTTTCTGGGATTCTGGGCCCATAACCTTTTACAGAGTAGCAGTTAAAGGCGAGGCATAAAGATATAAATATACTTTTAATCACAGCAATACAATTCGACCATATCCGCAAGGGTATAAACAACAACAGTAACTATGACGATACTGTTCCACATATGAAATACGATTAGTATATTATGTCTATAGACAGCCAGTATAGTTCAATCCTATATGACCTCTAACAGTTTATAGGTATGGGTATGGGTTTAAGGAACTTTGTCGGGAAAAGTTTCGTAACCCCTCCTTTTTCCTTTACTAGCTCCGGGTTGAGGCTCCGCGAATAAATGGTGTCCCAAAGTTTGTATGTTGTGAAGCAATTCATTTAGGGTTTTGTTGGATGGTTTATATATCCTCTCTTTGCTGGATAACCTCTGCTCGTTTTCCGTATTTTAAAAGGGAATCTGAGGTTCTCTTAAAAGTCGAGTCCGCAGAAAGGAAATTCTTACTTATTTAAGTTTTTTTATCTCAGGCGTGGCCTTCTAATATACAGGGTGATTTTTCAAGTGGGCGTGGATGGCTAAATCTGAAACTATAAGGAATAGCGAAAAGTACTCAAAGTAGTCTCGGGCCCGATTTTGATGAAAACTGCATCCATGGATTTTTGAAAAATTAATTTTCCTAGCCAGGAATCGAACACGTACATTTTGAAAAAAAAAATACACATTCTCTATTATTACACCATTCGATAGTGTCGCTAATAAGTATCGAATTCTGGAAAGAAATGACATCGGCAAACTTAAAGAAATAGCTGATTTTTAACGAAAATACTGTTAAGCAGAGGGTAATCAGATGGTGTCTGAAGCCACCGGTCTCCAAATAATAACGCCAGGTTCTTGCCAATAGTACTGTCTGTTTATTAATTTGATTTCTAAGCCTTAGGTACACAAGATGAGAGTAATATGGGCGGATTAACTTTAACAATGTATTACACAACGAGCAGGACAAATTTTGACAACCATAGTATCGTATATCAGTATAGAGCGGAAGTCCATAGAGTATGTCTATTACCTTTTTAATTACGAATATGATACTAGCCCTTAAAAAACTTCATGTTAACCTGGACAGTATATCAAAATAATGTTTCCAACAAATACTTTTATATTTTTCTTAGTTTACCTACATATTAAAACCTTAACTGATTAATTGTTCAAAATTATGGCCATTGTTTTCAATACATAGCTGGATTCCGCGTCTCAAGGATTGTACTGCATTTATCATTACAATATTATTGATTCCGTTTAGATTACTTTCCAAAGTTCGTTTCAAGTTATCAATTGCATTATACAAGATTCGCAACAACGTTGAGGATAAAAGTGAACCGCAAGTTAATTAATGCTTATCAGCTTGTTTGTGAAGTATGACTAACGGTTATAGTTAATGTAACTAATCTTACAACGAAAACTAATGTTAATGTTGTTTTTTTAAATAACATGTTGATGTCAATAAAATCAATACCTATTTGAAACGTTCATTACATGACATCATCGCTAATTTAGGATTAACTATGTAAACGATATTTGGCACACGTTTCCGCTAAAAAAAAGTATGTTTAAATATTCATCGGAAGTCATTGAATTTTTTAAACAGAAATTCCAATACGATCTTCAAGTCGAAATCAATATGTGATGTTGAGTTGTTTTTTGGAAACCTTTGGGTTCCCTTACTTCGAAATAATTGTTGTTTTTAACGGACGAATGAGGACAATGATCTTACACACTAGTGACAGTTGGTGGTCTATATGAAAAGTTTCACAGGTATCTCATTTTCGTATGACCACATATCATAAGATACACGAATGAATAACCTTTACGGGAAGTTATTCGGTACTTGTGTACTGAATAGTATGACAGGAAGTAAAATTTAAAAAGTCAACATCGGTATACAACAGCATCTTTATTTTATCGACCTATAGACAAAACTTTTTTATAAATTCAATTAAGAAATACCATTACTTTATTTACAAAATAAAAAACATTTATATACTTAACTTAAACAAATAACATAAAACTCTAAATCTATTTACAATAATTTACATAGAAACTATAAAAATAAATAAAACATCTCTATTCAAAAAGCCCGCCCCGTACCATTCCCGGTGCAAAGGTGCCCATTACGCTCGCTGCATTACCGCGTTGAACCGCAACAGACAACCTTTGCATCAGGAATGAGCCGGAACGAGGGTCGTGTCCCCTCTCCCTCAGCCGCCGCCCAACCTCACTCAGGAAGGCTTTGGCCTCGGCACCCCAACACCCCGTTGTCTCCACCGCCAGAGGGACAAACAAGTAATTTGTAAGGGCCGCATACTTGTCGTGCTTCCTTAGAGCCGCCGCTTCTGCAGCTGCACCACCGGTCCTCACCGTACGACCCAGGTGCGAAGCAGCAAAAGTGCTCACACACGTGGCATCCCAAAGGAGGCACTTTCCCTTCTGCCAAGGTACCAGCGTCAAGCCGTCAGGCCTCTTCCCGTCCGACCTGCTAAGGCCCGAAGGTTCTAAGGCGCATGGAACATTGGCGGAAGCCAAAGCCCTGCGCACAATGTCGTTGGGTTAATCTAGCGAACTAAAGTTAAAATAATATAAGTAAAAGTTATTGTAAAAGAACGTACAAAATCCAGTCTTGAGTTTTTTCCTTTAATTGTTTGTATGAACGATCTAAATCATCTATCATTTTGTCCGCAGCATCTAGCTCTTAGGGAGTTAATTCCGATTTCCATTTGATTTAATTGTATGTGGAGCTAAGAAGTTTATAAAATGTAATAATATTTATTCTGTGTGAAGCAATGAATAACCATTCGATCTCTTTAGTTTGTTGGGCAAAATCATCTTTGGCACTTCTCTGTAGCAATGGAGTCTTTTGGTTGTTGGTAAGAAACGGATTCGATAAACGCACAATACGATCAAACGATTGCTGAAAGGTATTTAATTTACTTATGGACCTATCCATGCGTTTTTCTTTTGGATCATCTAAATCGAAAATCAAGCCACCTGTGCTACAATTCTGTGACATAGAGAGTCCAGAAACAGAAACAGAAAGGTTCATTGATCGCAGGTACCATTAAATATACGTTACCAGCTTGTCCGATCGTCAAATACCTGTTATTGTGTTGTGAGGTCGTAGATCCATAGTTGATTGAACCTCGTTTAGTAGCTGATTCACCTGAGGTTTGTGCTGGTTTAGAAATCGGGTTATAATTTCCCAATTGCTGATTGATTGGTCCATACATGATCGTCGGTAATGTAAATGGTCTTTTAGCGGGTGATGACACTGTTTGGTTAACGGGTGGCGATAGTGTTCTATTTGCGGGTGACGATAATGTTCCATCATCGAAAAGAAAGCCACCTGTGCTACTATTCTCTATTCTGTGACATAGAGGGTCCAGGAACAGAAACAGGCAGTGGTTCATTGATCGCAGGCACCATTAAATAGACGTTTCCAGCTTGCCCGATCGTCAAATACCTTTATTGTGTTGTGAGATCGTAGATCCATAGTTGATTGAACCTCGTTTAGTGGCTGATTCACCTGAGGTTTGTGCTGGTTTAGCAATCGGGTTATCATTTCCCAATTGCTGATTGATTGGTCCATACATGATCGTCGGTAATGTAAATGGTCTTTTAGCGGGTGATGACACTGGTTAACGGGTGGCGATAGTGTTCTATTTGCGGGTGACGATTATGTTCCATCATCGAAAAGCAAGCCACCTGTGCTACTATTCTGTGACATAGAGAGTCCAGGAACAGAAACAGGCAGTGGTTCATTGATCGCAGGTACCATTAAATAGACGTTTCCAGCTTGTCCGATCGTCAAATACCTGTTATTGTGTTGTGAGATCGTAGATCCATAGTTGATTGAACCTCGTTTAGTAGCTGATTTACCTGAGGTTTGTGCTGGTTTAGCAATCGGGTTATCATTTCCCAATTGCTCATTGATTGGTCCATACATGATCGTCGGTAATGTAAATGGTCTTTTAGCGGGTGATGACACTGTTTGGTTAACGGGTGGCGATAGTGTTCTATTTGCGGGTGACGATAATGTTCCATCATCGAAAATCAAGCCACCTGTGCTACTATTCTGTGACATAGAGAGTCCAGGAACAGAAACAGGCAGTGGTTCATTGATCGCAGGTACCATTAAATAGACGTTTCCAGCTTGCCCGATCGTCAAATACCTGTTATTGTGTTGTGAGGTCGTAGATCCATAGTTTATTGAACCTCGTTTAGTAGCTGATTCACCTGAGGTTTGTGCTGGTTTAGAAATCGGGTTATAATTTCCCAATTGCTGATTGATTGGTCCATACATGATCGTCGGTAATGTAAATGGTCTTTTAGCGGGTGATGACACTGTTTGGTTAACGGGTGGCGATAGTGTTCTATTTGCGGGTGACGATAATGTTCCATCATCGAAAATCAAGCCACCTGTGCTACTATTCTGTGACATAGAGAGTCCAGGAACAGAAACAGGCAGTGGTTCATTGATCGCAGGTACCATTAAATAGACGTTTCCAGCTTGTCCGATCGTCAAATACCTGTTATTGTGTTGTGAGATCGTAGATCCATAGTTGATTGAACCTCGTTTAGTAGCTGATTCACCTGAGGTTTGTGCTGGTATAGCAATCGGGTTATCATTTCCCAATTGCTGATTGATTGGTCCATACCAAAGAGAATGTAACGCTACGCTAAGAAGAGGCGGAACTTCAAACATTGAGTTCTCAAGCCACCTAGTCCTTCTAGTGACAACATTAAAAACAAAATACAGAGGAACCAACTTAACAACCTGACAGATTTGAATCTGTCACTGACGCAGTGTTGTCAAAAGTCGATATTCTAGTGATGTCTCCGTATTTTATAGTTATCGATAAAAATGGATCAAATTCATAACCTCCCTACTTTTTGAAGTCAGTTAAAAAGAGAAATGCCTGTTAGCAACTATTTATTCTAAATTAAAAAATGAAACATATTTACATTTTACATATTTTTTTATAATTGTCATTAGGTATAATCAATGAAACAAATTAACATTTTCCTCCCCTAATCCTCTTAGAAAGAAACGAGGAACTAAACGAGCTAACAGAAACTATTTGTTTGGTATAGGTATTATTTTTAATGTTTTATCAAATAATGATTCACCATCATAATTAGACTGAAGTCTCGAGGGAGTCATATGGTGGTGGCTTATCGTGGGAGAGCCATGTTTCGCCACGCTTGGGCCGGCTCGACCGGAGTGATACCACGGCCTCACAGAAAACCAGCGTCAAGCAATGCATTGCGTTTCGGTGAGTGAGTGAGGTAACCGGAGGCCCAAATCCCCCTCCCCCTCCCCTCCCCCTACTCCCACCTCAAAGGTTGGCAACGCAGTTGTGACTCTCGAGTTGCAGGTGTCCATGGGCGACGGACGTCACTTACCATCAGGTGACCCGTCTGCTCGTTTGCCCCCTTTTTTATCATAAAAAAAAATTGTCAGGATCGTCGGTAGAGATGGGCTGTTGTTTACATTTAGCCAATCTTCATGGACGAGTTTAGAGTGCCTTGTTTTTAGACAAGTGTAATTTTCAATTACCTACAGAAAATAAATACATTTTGATTTTATCTTTTTGAACAATGATCTGTTAAAATATGACTTCAAATACACGCAGGATAGAGTAATGCGCTGCTGCGATGTTCGAAAACAGTTATTGCTTTCTCCAGCATACGACAAAGCGGCAATGATAGGCAGGTCAATGAACGCTTGTCAGCCCACCATTCACGGAGTTGTATGTACTGGTATATTTCTGCCTGTTGTAGTTTCTCATCTTCTTCAATTAAAAGACTCCGGCACACGTGGATGCTAGATATCCACTTACATAGACCAACGGCTGCAATGTGATGTCTGTCAAATCGGTTTCAGTGTCTGATTCCAGTTCCTCCGGTAAGTTCAACACAGGAAGTTCTTCATCATCATCCAGAGTTGAAGATGTGACTTGTTGTAACTCAGTGTCCAAATTTGTAGAGGCTTTTGTAGTTGTGCAGGTAGGTATTCTGGATTCTGCTTCACTATGCAGGATATCTTCATAATTTGTGAGCAGTGTTTGATTATCTTTTTCGCAATTAGATCCTTTACTGTGTGGAGCAGTCATCCCTGAAACTACTGATGTTTTCAGGGCGGCTACGAAACCTGCACACGTGGGGTTTCGATTTGTTGGGCTATGCTGGCGAATAATGCCAAAGAAGTTTTCTAGTCCATCTTGGTTTAACGATCTTAAATTTAGATACCGAAACCCTAGCGTTTGGACATCGTTCCATAAATCCTGCATTGTCCTGAGTGACATTAAGCATGCCTTGGATGCATTTAACGTTCTTTGCTTCAGCACCATCGTTTTTTATAAATTTCAGGCTTGCCAGGCTTTTCCTAAAATTGGCCCAGACCTGAGGGTGATTGGTTTTAGTCGAGACATTTTGTCTTTGTCCTCTTTTTACGTCTTCTTTGCACGATGGGCCGTTTGTGTAGTCAAAGAGACGATCCAGCTGCTCAATAACAACAGCTGTCTGCATCATCTCATTTTTTCTCTGTTCGTCACTTTCGGCCATAGACATTAATTTCAAGACAGCTGATACAGTGTTACTCAGGGCCTGGGCAACATATTTCACTTTCATTTTTGCGCGGTATTTTGGTCGTACATGTGTGGATGATATCTTCCTCAGATGCAATAGCGATCTGTTTTTTTCTTCCACCTCAAATAGGTATGACCACTTTCCAGAGTCATTTTTTTATAGTTATCTGACCGTGGTTCATAAAATTGTTCCGTATTGACTTAAACAAGTGCGGGTATGTCATACATGGTGTAATTTTTTTTTTCGTTGTCTGTAACAAAGAAGTTTTGATTTTCGATGGGGCCCGAAAACTGACTAGACCTGGCAGTAGAACGCTCTTTTAGTTGTTTTAATGCTCCCATATTTGTAGGGCCTTGGTCGCAAATTGTAACCAGAACTCTAAAGCCTGTGTCGTTTATAGCTTTTATAAGTGTTTTACATAAGCTGCCAGTTGTTGTGATGAAATTGTGCCTTTTACAAAGTAATAGGCAATCAACTGCTTATACCGCCTATGGAGACCTTGTAACATAAATAGCAGGGCGTGGTCAGCTATCCTATCTGTTCTTCCAGGTTCTGCAGTTTCTCCTTTATCTTCAAATCCGTCGACTTGGTCAGTGGCCTCATTGTAAACAAGCCGTGGTTTCAGAGCGATTTCGTCAAACAAAAGGGCGCAACATTTATTCTTCTCATCCATGGTTGAAGAAACTTTTTGCAAATGTTGCAAAACAGCTTTGTTTTTTCCAGTCTCCATTGGAATTTTTCTTAACAAATTATGTAAGGTTTTAATACTTGGTAACATCAAACCATGTGCTAAATATTTATAAGTTTTTGGAGATCTTTTCAATATTGCAAGTGCTGAAATTTTTCTTTTAGGGTCCAGCGCCTGCCTTTGGGTTTTCTCTTTTGATTTTTCAGATCGGCTGCAATCATATCTCTCAAAATCGGGGAATCAACTTTTTCTATTAATTTTGCACTTTTCTTTAACCACTCAACTGTGGCGGCCATTTTGCAGGTTTTCGCGCATCTGTGGGGGCCCTTCTGGGTGGTCCCGCGCGATAACAGCGCGTGTGTTTGAAATGACGATATCTCTAAAGTTTTGTAGGGAGCTATATTATATAACTTATATCATTGGAATCGTTATGAAAAAAGCTAATACATTTTTAATGCTTTAGTCCTGTATAACCTTGCAATGTATTAATAATTTTAACTTGAAATCAGGGCGTGCGAATTTTTTCCAGTTTATTGTACAAAAGTCGATATAATTATAAAAAAAAAAAAAACAAATATTCGTATAAATGTTTTAATTTTATTTACAATAATTTATACAAACACACAATAAAAAAATACCTCCCTTTCCATACATTTTTTTTACAAGCCTTGGCTTACAAGAACATGGGTCATTACGAGCGGTCCGACCGCCAAGCAAAAAATATGGTCTGTTTATACTTCAATTCTGAGAATACTGTAGAACAAATGACTAAGGATATTAACTTACACCATAATTTGGTTCACATACTTATCACAGACAGAGTTTTAACTGTTATAAGTGTTTAGATTACGATAAATATAACAATTGACAATGCACTTGAAAATGAACGCAAAAAAGAACCTCTCAATGTTTGGATCACAGGATAAATTCTGTTGCATTTATTTTAAATACAAATTAATATTCTAAAATTGGATGATATTTATAAATTGCTAAGCACAATAAAAAAACATGCTGCTTTAGTAAACCTTTCTAAAATCAACCAAAAGGAACAATTTCACTACAAAATCGGACTTCTACAGCTCGATCAACAGACAAGGAAAAATTAGCATGATATCAGAGTATGGATAAGACCAATAGTGTCACATTTGAATTAAAAATACAAAATGCCCGTAATAAATAAATAACAAAAGAAACATTGCAGTAGATGAGAATCTTTTGGAAAAACAAAGCAAAAAAAAGCAAAAAAAAAAAACTACAAGTTTACTTGAGCGTCTCCGTTTCAGCTTGACCAAAATTTCTTTCTAATGTCTGTCTGTCCATCTGTCTGTTAGTTTCAATCTGCAGGCCGCGTTTCTCAACCGATTCTCGTGAAATTTTGTAAGCAGGTTCGATAAATTAATCAAATTTTTTTGTCGAGTCAGTTTTTGGAAATTGAAAAAAATTACTGAAATTGTAGCTAGCACCCTTCAGGCGAGTGTCTGTCTGTCTGTCTATCTGTTTGTCTGTCTGTCTGTCTGGGATGAACAATTTCGAAGTGAACAAAGGTGTGGTACAAAAAATGCAATATTATACAATAGATCATAGATACATACAAAGGAGATATATAAACAATATAATATTATGAATGAAGAGATCGGAAACAAGGTTCTAAGCAAACGGTTTTGTTGCAACCGACACAAAAAGTGCGGTTTTTTTTTTGCACACTGCACACCCGGCGCATGCGCTGGCGGCCTTCCGGGCCCATCGCGTACTCGGCTAAACGGTGGGTGACGTCTACGTGCTGTTGGTTTTGTGTCGGTGCAAGTGGAATAGAACGAGCAGAAACAGGAGTGGAGTGTTTGGAGAGAAGAGATTTTATAAAATTTATGCGGAAGTTACGATGGGTGATAGAAGAAGATTGTCGGCAGATTGAAAGAGTTTAAAACGGAGATATTTAGAAGCCATTTAAAGAGTTTTTTGTACCAGACCTTTGTTCTTTTTCGCTCGACGGGGTACATGGCAAGGAGCTGGTCTTTTTTATCTACCTCACCCATCATTATATTGTAATCCAATATCAGGGTGGGTTTGGTAGCACCTTGGAGGGTTTCCATGGTATGTAGAGATCATTGCTACTCTATTTTTATCTCGCCATACCATGACGTCAACGTCCCCCGAGGTAAGACCAGCAACCTGGCCTGAGCGCATGTTTCGCTTTGTGAGACTGTGTAGGGCTTGCGGAACGAACTTACAATCGGTACGTAAGGTTCCTACGCAGTCAAAACCCAAGCATTTCAGCCGCCGAGCGAGACATGGTGAGTTGTAGAAATTGTCCATCCACAACGAGTAGCCTTTACGTTCAAGCCCTTGCAACAACCGCAGCACAATGGATGGAGTCGACGCCGCAAGCGGATCTTCATTGTGCTGCGGCGGGGTTTGCACATGTGCATGCGCCATAGGTAGCCGGTTTGAGATTCACAAATTTCATATGTTTTGATACCCTTTTTTGCTGTTTTATTTGGTATTAGCTGGCTTATAGCAAGCCAGCCTTTCCACATCAAAAGACTCTCATCTAATGCAATGTTATATTTTCTGAAACTTTTCATTCAAATGTGACAATATCGGCTGGATTTTATACAGCTTAGCCTCGGAGGGTTTCAGTTCCTGTGCACACATGTTGACATTATCGTTAAAATGCAAACATTTATTAAGCAAAATAAATCTGTCGATCGACATGTGTGCGCTGAAACCAGGAGTAAAAAATATGTCAGGGGTGGAAGACCAGTACTCCTCCATCCGGGTCTTTACAACCACCCCCATCGCCAGGACTATGCCGAAATAAACGCACAACTCGTCAGCTGTGGTATCATACCACCTGGTGATGCGGCTGGATGGATAAAGACAGTTGTTATTGAACATCTGGTCTGCCACCTGCTGAGCATATTTATTCGTCTCCAAGGCTATGTTCTCCATAAGTTGGCGATCCCATATGTCAATAAATATGTCGTATGGGTCGTCACGTGGAGTTGCCGGACCAACATTAATTTCGGAAAACGTTTCCCTTCTCAATTCAGGTGGAATCTGAGAATCCGTAAACTCTTTCCACTCAAATTCATTGAAACTCCAAGGCTGGTCCGTGGCACCGATGGTGAAAGTGGCACCACCGATGGTGATGTTGTTGTCACCGATCGTGACGGTCCTTGCATTGATCTATGTAGACATTTTAAAACATAAGTTAAAACTTGCTAGGAGTTAGTATTACAATAAAGAAACTTGAATAGAACAACTTACGGTCGCCAAACGCGCATCCTTTTTGTGTGCAAGGCCGTTTCCAGACCCTGCCCCTCCGACAACTTGTCAATGTCGCGCACTATTAATCTAAAATTAAAAAAGTAAATACATGTAAAAATAGACAAACGTTCATTTAGAATAAACATGCATTCACCCGAACATAAAACGAAAAAGCAGAAAAAGAAGTCGGTTACTAATAAAAATAAAGCGTTATATGAAAAAAAAACCAACTCGTCAATAGTGCACGGTCGTGGACGCTTTTGTTGGGTAGCACGGCCTCCGCGCCCCCCGGCGCGATCCATATCCACCACTTCCTCCACCAATTCCACCATCACCGGCGGCTGTCCTGGTCCCCCTCGTCCACCACGGACACGCACACCCCTACCTGGACGTGCTGACCTCGTGCAAGGTCGTCGTATCCTATTACACATGCATTTTTTATTAGTAGAGAGCAACATGCAAATAAAGAAAAACGCAAAACACATATGATGGAAACACATATGGTGGATGTCGCAGCGCAGGGATTGCATACACATTTTTATTTTTTTCTTGGTCTGTTTTATGTTCTTATGTTTTATTTTCTGTGTTGTGATGTCCCTCAAATTAATGTTTCTGTTTTCTGATTTATGATATCCAAAAAATGATACGTTAGTACCTAAAATAATAATATTGAATATTCTCTGGTCTTATCCATACTGATCTTTCATTTGATCAAAACTCTCAAAAGAAAGAATAACGAAAAAAAATTATGTCAAAAAGAAAATTAGTTCCCAAAAATAATAAAATGTCTTATCCATACTATCTTCCATTCAATCAAAACTACCAAAAAAAATGGCGGTCGAATGTCCTTGACCGCAAATGCCTGTGGATCGAGCTTCTAAAGCGCTGTTTGGGTTGCGTGATTTATTATTTCAATGTTACGCAAATTCCCCGTGGTATTTTTAAATGCTAAGTGACTCTCTGACCACTAGATACTTTACAACATACGTGATAACAATAGTTCATTATAATTTTTGTTTTTAGTATTATTAAAAAGCGAAAGTGAATGGCCGTACACCGACAAGACGCCGCAAAATGACGAACGATGTTTGTTGAAATAACTATTTAGGTCCAAAATCTTTATCAAATACACCATATTCATCATAAAACTATTTATTACTTACCCACTCATGATAATTCCTCAAAACTAGCACAATTAACACGTTTTTTTCACTGTTGTGAATTAAATAAAACACAACAACACGGGCGCGGTTGCAAGCACTTGAAGTGATTTTTGAACTGTTCAACCGTCACAGAGGGGTATTTGAGACATCTAGCTGGCCAAAATTATTTATCGCTCTTAATCAATTAGAAATGGTTCAGTATCTCATAAAACCTTAAATACAAGTGTATAAATACTCTTAACCTTCAGTTACAGGACAAATTCATGCATTAAATTTGAATAAGGAGACAAAAAGATGCGGTAGAAAAAAAAGCGTAGTTTTGTATAAGAAAATATATTTTATAACACAAAATAATGTATAAATATAATTATAATAAACAACTATCGCAAAACAAATTTAAAAACTTAAAATATAAATAATAATTAGGCATAACTTTCTTCACATATTAACATTTCTAATGTTTCCTTCATAAAATGATTTTGTTTTATTTTTTTAACAATTCTTCTTGATGCAAGTAGGGGATCTGACGGCCTACCACGACCTCTTAAAACAAGACTGTTTTAATATTACTTTCAAAATTCGTACCATGAGCCTCTTAAAGTAAGCTTATTTCAATGTTGTTTTGTTAGGCAATCTTGTGACGTCACGCGAAAATCGTTCACTCAATTCGTACCATGAGGTGCACTTTTGACAACCAGCAATATTGTTTTATGTCAAATTTGTGTCAAACTTAGCAATCATAAAAAAGTTACTCGCTAGCGATTGTAACAAGATCGTTTTCAAGTTTTCTATTAAATTACTCGTAATTGTATAATAAGAACTAGTACAAACGTTTTAGCTTTTGCCAATCTTTGTAGTACAACTGTGATATGAAATTTTGAAGAACATTAATACAATAACTGTGATACAACCAAAAATTTATATTTTTAAAGCAAATAACGTCGGAAATATTTCGTCAAAGATTGAAGCATTGAAGAATTTTGCGAGGAATATTCCATGGAGTGACCCGTGATCTTATTATGGTGCAAATGAGGCAAAAATACCGAAAATTAGCACAGTAAGTCAATTATTGTTTAATACCATCGTACCCTGTAATGAGCAGTGATAGCCCAGTGGTTACATAGCTCGCTTCTTATTCGTGAGACTCGAGAACTAATCCTGGCATGTTCCAATGAGTGTTCGAAAAAAACATTTTCTATAAAATCAAACAATGGTCATCTCTAAGTTATGTATAATAAAAATGCATAAGTGTGTAGTAGAATAGTATTATGGTTTTATTTGTCATAAATAATGAAAGTACATTTATTTATTTTATTTTCTTCTTTCAGATTCTTGCTGCAAAACATTCAAATTCAGCAGATTGTAGATGCAAGACGTCGTGGAGCTACCCGTGACCCATGACTCTCTGCGACATGTTGTATCAACAGAGGCACTAGGACGGGTTTGTCCTACTATAATGGACTGGAAGCTGTAGAATGCTGCACTTCGACAACAGCAGTAGGTAGATACTTCGAGGCTGTCAAGAAATAAGTAGTATAAGTTTTAAATAAATTGTTAATTATGTTCCATTGTAGCAACCATAATTAATTATCTTTAAATATATAATAATTCTTCTGTACATGTGTTTGTCACCTAACTCCTCCTACACGGATGTATCTACCGATTTGGACGAAATTTTGTTTGTATATTTGAGTGAATCCCTGTATAGTTTAGATTCACAATTCGACCCGACAGGTGGTGCTGTTGTCGGGCAGGACAACGTCTGTAATATAAATTTAAGTGAAACACTTTATATCGACTTACATATCCTACTAATAATATTATAAACGCAAAAGATTGTGAGGACGAATGTATGGATAGATGTTGTTTTTTCACGCAAATAATACTAAATGGTTTCATCATGGATCATGTGACATACAGCTTATACATCAGAATAACTCATAGGCTACTTTCTATCCTTGAATGCAGAAGTCGCGGGAAAAAGCTAGAAATTGTACATTTATTTTCTCTTACTTACAATTAATTTCTCCAAGATTAAAATTTTGTTTGTTATTGGCCAAGGACTGTTGGAAAGCCTCCGGATTTTTAAAATGAACATACAGCTGCGGTTCTTTTACATAGCGTCACCAATAAACCCAAAAATAAATACTTTACAAAACATTTTGTCATCAACAGTTATTTACGATGCGTTGCTATGGTTACAGAATAACACAAAAAAGTTTCATTTCACAAAATAGTAAGTGGTAACAGACTAACACTGACATTTCATATTACTTTATTATTTATCGATGTTTCTAAGATAAAAATGTAATCATGAAGTTGTATAATAAATCACATTAATAACTTAATCATATAAACACTTACAATGGGTTTTAAAAATATTATTATGCTGACAAAAACCGATCTCTTCAAAATTATGCGTGTACCGGAGCGACGGTGCGAAAGTGATGACGCCTTATGAAAAAGTAGCGTTGTCTCGCTTACTCTTACAGCAGGGAATAGACAATCATTCGTTCCTTCACATCACTAAGCAGGAATAAAACAAGATTGCTTTAAGAGCTCATGGTACGAATTCGAGTAATGTTGTTTTAAGCTTGAAACAAAACGTTCCTAAACTATGATAGTTTTATAAAAGATGGTGGTAGGCCTCCTGATGTTAACAACAATCTATTCAAAACATCTGTATTACATTCTAATCTGCTGAATTTTCTTGCAAAGTTTTGTCTGTATAAACGAAAATGTTTATTTCTTGCTTCTGATGCTTCTTCAGATAATTGTCCTATTGGTAAAAGTGCATCTTCTATTACAGTAGCCCCATGCATTAAGATTTTATGCATAGTAGGCGTCATATTATGTCTACCATATAAACTAACATAAAGTGCGGCAGTCTCTGTAGTAAATTTTTTGAATTTTTCTGCGTCTATTTTGTACCCACATGAAATGCACTCAAGAATCACTTTGATTTTTTTGATAAAATTTATATCTAGACCTGTAATTTCAGCTGCCAACTCTGGATTTTCAAAAAATCTTTGACTGGTATTTCCGTCATTTGTATTGCCAAATCCAGCTTTAGGAAAATCTACCCGAAGACCTAGTTTATTTTTAAATTCGTTTTGAATTTTTTCTTTGTTTTTTTGTATTAGCAGTTTGTCTGCTTCAGATTTTGGTGGCAAATCTTGCACACCGAGCTTGTAGGCAATATGTAATAAATTTTCAAATAGCCGAATTCTGGCATGTAAAGTAGATAAGCCGAACTTCAATGTATCTGTATTAACTACATTTGTTTTATTCAAATCGTTAAAATCTTTTGATGTTGCTCCACATATGTAACATCTCATTGTAGATTTTGTCCCAGTTGCCGCGTTGCACACTTTTGCATCTATCATTGTTAGCATCATTTTGGTTTTAACAACATATGATCTTCCACCGATTGTTACTGATAAGGTTCTAATTTTTTAGCTGCGGCTTCCACATTGTTGATTTCGTCGTTCGTTATATCAACTGTTTCCTTTAAAAATCGTATACGGATAGGTCTACAGTAGCGGGGCGATGATGGAGTTGTGTTATGCCATAATATTTTATTTTTTTCCCCGTACACTAAGCGTAGAGGCACAAATGAACTTTGAAAAATGTGCGAGTCGCATCCGCTATCATTTTCAAACTTTTGTTTGAACTGAGCCTGTTGTGAGCCATCACAACCCCATTTACAGATCATTTGAAGATCTCTCTCATTATCGCTAAGGGTTTTCAAAACGTCTTCTAAGTGAATAAGTAATCTTTCGGCAGTATGATTCATTATTCCTTGTAAATTCACTTCGGCACAGGTTTCGGTTACGCTAAAAAATTCATTGGAAGGATAACATTGTTTCTTATACAGCTGCAAAACTGAATAGCATGGAAGATTTCCTGTGTATTGTCTGATCCTTTCATATTGGGACCTTGAAAGATTCGCATCTACAAACATTGCCAGCGCTTCTTCTGGATTGATATGCTTAACATGTGCCATGTCACGGTCTACTGACTTCCGGTATTCCTTAGCGCGGTCCCTATTTTCCGAAATCTCTTTCAAAATATTTGAAGCACTTCTATTGCCCTGGGCTCGCAATTCCATTTGAGCTGCATAAATTATTTTCTCAGGGCTATCCGACAAACGTATTGGCTCAGTTTTACGTCTTTTGCCTCGTTCACTAGTCTCTTCAAACGGTTTAGCGGGTCTACCTGCTCTTGTGGGTATTAGAGGTAATTCAAAAGTCCCATTCAGCCATTTTTTGTTGGTTTTTTCAAATAGATCACTTCTATATTTTGCTGCTACCCATCGATGCTTCATTTCTGATTTCATGCGTGCAAAATTACGCTTTATGTCCTTTATTTGTTCTTCCGAGTACGACTTATGTGAAATCAAATAATTTTCAACATATTCTAATTGGTCGTTAAAATTGAGATCATTTTGTGATCTCATTAGACCAAATATCTCCTTGCGAGTCATTAAAGTACTTCCAGATGGTCCTGAAATAATAAAAACTAAATTAAATCAAAATTTCATTTTTTTTACATTTTTAAGTACGATATCTAAAATCGCTCCAGATGACGGAGTAGGAATTAGTAGGAACCAATTTTTTTCCTTTTTTAAAAGTAGAACGTCTATATATTACGAATATACAATATGTATCAGAAAGGTGAAATAATAATTAAGGGTCATATAAAGTAGCTTATATACAGTTCGTGAAAAATGTCTCTTGTTTAATATATACTATAAATTTGGAGTAAAACAACGTTGAAGTTATCATTAAAAAAAAATCATTTTCAACCCTTAATATCAACCCTTAATATAAATCAGCTGCTAAATGCTGTTGAACTCTCTTTTAAGTGACTAAACATGGTACAGATAAGACATCGTGTTTTTACCTACGAAAAACTAGACTGAGCCTATACACTATGAGTACTAAATAACTAATAGACATACTTAAATAATTATTGAAAACCCAGTCACGAAGAAAAATGATATGTTCATTCACACAACTGTAGGCCAACATGTTGTTCAGTGGGAATCGAACCCGCGAGCTCCGGTTCTGAAGGTCACTACCAACTGAGCCAACAGGCCCGATAATACTCCATCATTATTTTATTTTTTTTCCCATAGTTTTAAAGAAAACCTACTAATTTACCTACGTAAATATCTGACATTATTAGTCTTTGATAGAATTTTGTTAGTCCACGTGGATTCTTAGATCAATGAAAAATCCATTGATCACTAGGAACGCTCGCGCGCTCCTTTTTGGCCAATAAGGACACTGCGCAAAGGTCAAAGGGCCGGCGGCGGCATTACTAAGGACTCTAGCTCCACCCTCTATTTATTGAGTGGTTCCGTATGTTTTAAAAAATATTCCTAATTCTAAGTATTTTATCTTATTTCACGTTATTATTATTTCACAATTGGCAAAAGTAAATTGTGTAATTAATTGGTTCATTATCCTTGTATCGCTTAAAATTATTTTTACGTCTTTTATTTTCATAGGGTTATGTTTAATTTTCAACTGAACCCTACAACAAAATTTTAGGAAATCGGCAAATTCTTTCATTTTCAAATCAATGAACTTAGTTGCTTCCTATCTATCAACGAGTGAAGTCGTGTTATAATCAAAGAATATGACTCGCAACAGTCGCTACAGTGTCTCGCGATTATTCAAGTGAATCTTATGAAATGACTTTGTGTCGGTGCTCCTGACGGCAATATCAGTCAAGTTAGGGAGCTGTGTCACGTGCGCTTCGCTGAAGGTAGACTGCTGGATGAGCAGCGGATGCTATCCTTCAGCTGCTTCGGGAGAATTTGTCAGGTGTGTGTGTGCGTCTGCGCGAGGCTGGTTCGTTCCGCGCTCAAACCCCCCAAGGTCGCGCACCTGTACGCCTACTCGTGGTGCCGGGACCTGCGGCTGGTGGTACCCACTGCGCACGGGTGGACATTTTGAGTTATTGTGCGGTATTAATGTGTGTGTAAACCAAATAGTAGGTTGGACCCTAATCCCAAAGTGTAAAAGTTTGATGAAACTACATAATTAGTATGTAGGTAGGTATTACTTGTTTAATGACAATGTTTTGATCAGTTAAATTTATTATTGAATAAAAACTACGCTGTTACCTTTAATTTTTTTTAATAAATGATTACTGCTATAACTTTTATTATTTCCAATAACATTTACCCTAGAATAAAATAGGCATGTATGTTAAGGCGCGGGCGGCGACCGGCGCTCGGCGCGAGCGATCAGCTGCGCGCGCAGAGCTACCTATACCACTACTACGGTCAACGACACTAGCGCGTACGGAGCGTAATACTAGTTGCACTAAACTCTTATGAACTTTCGCATTTTTAGTACATATTAAATATAATGTGATATTTGTACTCCTAATTTAAGTAATTTTGTAGTCGACACGGTATGTGAATGTGATATACCGGTAGTAATCGTTTAGTATATATGTACTGCGATAGTGTTCTATATGCGGGTGACGATAATTTTCCATCATCGAAAATCAAGCCACCTGTGCTACTATTCTGTGACATAGAGGGTCCAGGAACAGAAACAGGCAGTGGTTCATTGATCGCAGGTACCATTAAATAGACGTTTCCAGCTTGCCCGATCGTCAAATACCTGTTATTGTGTTGTGAGGTCGTAGATCCATAGTTGATTGAACCTCGTTTAGTAGCTGATTCACCTGAGGTTTGTGCTGGTTTAGCAATCGGGTAATCATTTCCCAAATGCTGATTGATTGGTCCATACATGATCGTCGGTAATGTAAATGGTCTTTTAGCGGGTGAGGACACTGTTTGGTTAACGGGTGGCGATAGTGTTCTATTTAATGACATTGTCTGGATACGCTGTCGTGCCCTTTCTTTATTTCTTTCACTCATTGCTAGTAAAAATTGCATTTTTAGACTTTTTTTAACGATTTCTTAAATTGTTCAATGTTTTCCGAGACTGAAATAGCTGTCGTAAAAGTTTCTGACAGCAACGGAAAAATTTCCGAATCCTTATGTCACATATGACATTAGTTTTCGATACCGACATCTGTGAATAGCCCATCTCGAAAGTGTTCGACAGATTTTCCGATTCCGAGTCGAATATCAAGCTCCGTGAATACGCCTGCTGGTTCTTGATGTTATTTAGAACGATAGAATCTATTCATGTAGACTTTCTTTCCGACAAAACCTTAATTATATTGTAAATAACTTTTCTTAACTGACTTTTAATAGATTTCGGCATTTTAAAGCACAAACAACATACAATAATAATAAAAAAATAGAATGAACGATCTAAATCATCTATCATTTTGTCCGCAGCATCTAGCTCTTCGGGAGTTACTTCCGATTTCAATTTGAGTTCATTATATGTGGAACTAAGAAGTTAATAAAATGTAATAATATTTACGTGGGGCGCACTAAAAGTTTCCGGAATGAATAAGAAAAAAATACTATTAAAGGTCAAAAATGAATTGATTGTTTCTCAAAATATTCTCCCTTTGCGTCAATGCACTTTTTCATGCGATTAAACTAATTTTGAAAACTTTTGTGCCACTCCTCCGTGGTGACCTCAAAAACGTGTTTTTCATACTCTTCGACAGCCTCTTCTGGTGATGAAAATCGTTGACCGCGTAATTGGTTCTTAATTTTTGGGAACAGAAAAAAGTCACAAGGTGCCAGGTCGGGGCTGTATGCAAGATGGCTCACCTTCAAAAATTCGTTTGTTTGTCTGGCCGTGTGGGAACTAGCATTGTCGTGGTGCAAGATGATACGACGTTTCCGGTTATTTTTACGGAGTTCGTCAATAATTGCCGGCAAACAAATGGTCGTGTACCAGTCACTATTCACGGTACGACGATTCTCTAAAGCAACAGTAGCCACGTGTCCAGTTTTATTAAAAAAAGAAGCAATCATCCGCTTAGATGCACTTTTCACGCGCGCCGCCTTGTTTGGCTTCGGCTCATCTAGAAAGACCCATACGCGTGATTTCTGCTTTGTTTTGGGATTGTAGCAATAAATCCATGTTTCGTCACCTGTTACTATGTCCCACACCAAATTTGACGTACCTTCGTTGAATCTAGTAAGCATGGCACTGCACCAAGTGACGCGGTCCGTTTTTTCTGCCTCGGTCAAATTGTGTGGGATCCACCGTGAGCACAGCTTTCTCACACCCAAATGTTTGTGTAGGATTGATTGTATTTGACTCATGCCTATGTCTAAGGATGCGCGAATCTCATGGTAGGTCACATGCCTGTCTGTTTCAATCATACGACGCACAGCAGCGATGTTTTTGTTGTTCACAGCGGTGGACGGGCGACCATCGCGAGATTCGTCACTGAGATTGACACGACCGCGCTTGAATTCTGGAACCCAGCTATAAATAGTAGTCTTGCATGGTGCTTCATCCCTAAAAGCAGATTGAAGCCGAGCGATGCTCTGTTGAGCTGTCAAATTATACTTAAAATCGTAGAAAATCATACTACGAAAATTTTCCCGAGTTTAATCCATGTTAATGTAGACACGCAATTTTTAAAATAGCGCCACAATGTAAAAACAATTGACAGTCAGATGAAACAAACTGCATTCTACAGCCAAAGAGTTAAATTTTCTAATGTTGTAGTTACTTTTTAAATATTGTTTATGTAAGTGGCCAGTTCCGGAAACTTTTAGTGTGACCTATGTATTCTGTGTGAAGCAACCGTGAATAACAATTCGATCTCTTTAGTTTGTCGGGCAAAATCATCTTTGGCATTTCTCTGTAGCAATGGAGTCTTTTTGTTGTTGGTAAGAAACGGATTCGATAAACGCACTATACGATCAAACGATTGCTGAAAGGTATTAAATTTACTTATGGACTGCTTCATGAATTTTTCTTTTGGATCATCTAAATCGAAAATCAAGCCACCTGTGCCACTATTCTGTGACATAGAGAGTCCAGGAACAGAAACAGACAGTGGTTCATTGATCGCAGGTACCATTAAATAGACGTTACCAGCTTGTCCGATCGTCAAATACCTGTTATTGTGTTGTGAGGTCGTAGATCCATAGTTGATTGAACCTCGTTTAGTAGCTGATTCACCTGAGGTTTGTGCTGGTTTAGCAATCGGGTAATCATTTCCCAATTGCTGATTGATTGGTCCATACATGATCGTCGGTAATGTAAATGGTCTTTTAGCGGGTGATGACACTGATTAACGGGTGGCGATAGTGTTCTATTTGCGGGTGACGATTATGTTCCATCATCGAAAAGCAAGCCACCTGTGCTACTATTCTGTGACATAGAGAGTCCAGGAACAGAAACAGGCAGTGGTTCATTGATCGCAGGTACCATTAAATAGACGTTTCCAGCTTGTCCGATCGTCAAATACCTGTTATTGTGTTGTGAGATCGTAGATCCATAGTTGATTAAACCTCGTTTAGTAGCTGATTCACCTGAGGTTTGTGCTGGTTTAGCAATCGGGTTATCATTTCCCAATTGCTCATTGATTGGTCCATACATGATCGTCGGTAATGTAAATGGTCTTTTAGCGGGTGATGACACTGTTTGGTTAACGGGTGGCGATAGTGTTCTATTTGCGGGTGACGATAATGTTCCATCATCGAAAATCAAGCCACCTGTGCTACTATTCTGTGACATAGAGAGTCCAGGAACAGAAACAGGCAGTGGTTCATTGATCGCAGGTACCATTAAATAGACGTTTCCAGCTTGTCCGATCGTCAAATACCTGTTATTGTGTTGTGAGATCGTAGATCCATAGTTTATTGAACCTCGTTTAGTAGCTGATTCACCTGAGATTTGTGCTGGTTTAGCAATCGGGTAATCATTTCCCAATTGCTGATTGATTGGTCCATACATGATGGTCGGTTATACCACATATATGGGTATACCACATGTGATTAATTCGGATACTGGAATCACTACTATTTTGCCAACATATCGAGACAGTGTAATGTGAATGTATCCAGGTTTCGTCGATGAAGGTCACTGGTTTTTTTCGGCACCACGTTCGTCATTTTCTTTCAATCGTCTTAAATATTTTGCTCTCCGGGCTGCTACTTCAGGTCTTTGCACCAAAAAATCGCATTTACGTTATACTAATAAATTCTTTGCGGTACAGGTTAAAGAAATGTTCTTTAACCTGTACCCCATAGAATTTATTAGTATATTTCTTAGGGCGTCTTTTTGGCTGGGAAAGTTCAGCTCCTGCTTGGCTATCCTTTATATCTTTTTTAATGTAAGTATTTCTTTTATAAAAAAAATAAAAATAAAATTTGGTATAAAAAACTTTTAACTAAAGAGCGTATAGCGCATAAATCAAAACTACATAGATCAATTTTCTTTTTGTATTTTTTACGCTTCTTCCCTGGTGTCGAGAACTTAATAGTGTCCGTGGTAACTGAAGCTGAAGTACTAACCATAACTAAATAAGTTCATACGGATAATGATAGCGATAATGATATGCGTATTTCGGCTTGCTTTAGGTTCAATTTATTTGACGATTGAAAAATAATGTTTGACAAAATAATTGAAAAGTCCATATTTAATAATTCACTTTTTCTTTATTCTATTTAGATAATATTTGCTGGCCATAACTGAGGAACATCTTCTTTATCTAATTCAGTTCTCTTCCCATCTAATACATCATTGGTACGTTTGCACCGATTATATAAAAAATAAAGATATGTTAAAGACATGTCAAAAAGTTGTATTTTTAATTACCACCGCAAATGTCGTTTTAATATAGTTTTTCAAATTTTTTGTTTTGCCTTCTTTATTGTATAATTATATAATTAATAATAGATGTCTTGGAAGTTTGAAAAATATGCCTTTACGTCATTTGACGCGTATGTCAAAAGTCTTTTATTTGCGATGCGTTCTCTGATAATAAATACAAGAATGAATTTCATACTCTTAAAAACTTTTTTGTGTTTTTATTTTAAAGCATATTCTGCAACATGTTGCAATTGGGCAAGTATTTTCGGGTTTTTTATTTTTTCATTCAAATCAACTAATAGTTTATCATTCATAATTAAATTGAAGTCAATTTGAACAATGGTATTCAGATTTGCTGGCTCTGCTCTTTTGAAAAAAATGCTGCTTAGGATTTTTATTACCTTGCCGGAAACGTTTTCACAGTTTGCACCTGGCGAATGCACTGAGCTTATATTTTTGATCAAAAGGGATGCAAATGCATTTTCGAATCCAGCGCATGTGGGATTAATATTTCTGATGCCGTGGCTCCGTATGGCCCCATAAAATTTTTCTAAAGGGTTGAAATGGTGCATCCACAAAGATGCTAAATCATATTTTTCAATCAATTTTTGGACCATGTATTCAATTTTAAATATCCAAGAGGTAAAATATATCTCGTGAAAAGTGGGTATATCCAGTAATGGAATACCTCTGCTTACCCCCTCGGGGATAAAAAGCGTGAGATTAATTATTTATTTATTTTTAAATATCCAATTAGTTACTGACGCAACGGTACCAGTTTTGTCTTCCTTATCTACAAAGTTCATTGTTCTCAAATTGTTTGTAAGACCTGTGCTCAACCGATGAACTAAAGTCTTAGCATAATGTTCTTCCGATAAATGTCTATGGGTATGTCACCAAAGAAATTACTTTGAAAGTTGTAAGTCCAAATATATTGTCAATGTTAATATAATACATAATTTTGACGAACATTTAATGAACGTGTAGAGAGAGCGGGATGCGGGGAACAACTCGCGGTCGGCCCACGAAATGCGACCTCGATGACGCGCATGTGTCCCTACATTACACCCTCCCTTAACGAAAAAATATATTTTTTAAAACAATTTAACAACGATGTCTTACTTATTTACTTATCCCTAAATACAAGTAGCTACACCACAGCTTACAATAAACAAAGCTAGCATTCCAATGAGTGTGCATTGTTATCGCCTTGAATGCGATACACTGATCAAATTACATTACTTATGATGAAATCACTCGTACTACTGACCCTAAATTAGGCTTTAAACTTTTGTAGTAGACAGTATTTTAGGTTAAAAGAGGTTGAGAATGTTGCACTACATATATTTCGTGTTCACCGCCGAACAAAGCAACGCAGTTTGTCTACAATGGGTTGGGGACAAAGTAAAGAACCAGAGAAGCACACCCAGGAAACGGAGATTCATATCGCACAGAACGCGATAACGAGTGTACAACACCTGGAGCACTTCAGCACCATGTTGGCCGCCGGGATGGCAGTAATGGCCATTGCTGGCGTGCATATTGTGGAAACAGTGCAGCCACCGCGCGCGTAAGTGGATGCAGAGGCACAACATAGCAGAGGCGTTACTACCCCTGCCGTAGTGGTGCACCATCCTCATCCTCAACCATAGCAAACTCCAGCAACAATTATAATGTAAAAGCAACGTTCAAATAATAATTATTTCGTTTTACAAAAATTGTTTAAGTTAGACTTAATTTAATACATCTAGGTAGTATCTATGCCATATTCTAATCTAGCACATATTTCTTGTGTATGCACTTTTTCTGCCTTCGCTGGCAGCTAATTACAGAGTAGTGTGTAAACTTTTTGCAGCTATATTCTATTTATTTCCTAACTGCTATCTTGTTCTTATTTACTAGGTAATACTGACCAACCTTTATGACTCCTGAAAACAGCCTTTGTCATTTTCTTTGTAAATAAAATAATAAAGATCGTTAGGTCATTCTATCTTAGATTTAATATTTAAGTGGATCCGCAAAACGAACGGGTAACTTGATAACTCTACCGGAACGAGACGTTTTTACCTGTGAAGTCGGAGCGGCCTCTGGTCTGTTAATTTACGTTTTCCGTACCGGTCTTAAAAACATTCTCTGGCTCGTCTAACAGATAAGCGGGTTTCAATCTGTCTATTGAAATGCGGACTTGTCTGTTTTCTAACTGTATAAGAAAAACTTTTGGGGTGTGCTCTATAACCTTGTAGGGTCCCTCATACGGTGGTTGTGAAACTTTGTACCAATAAATCATATATTCAAATGTCACTTAAGTGGGTCTCATATTTAATTAGATATTAATATATTCCTGGCATCAGGGACCAACTGTTTTATATTTACAATAATTTTAGCTTATTTAAAAGTTAATTTAAACAATGGTACGTTGTTATATTCAATAAATTTTGAGTGTGAATGTATCAAAAATGAGCCTCATAATTGGTACAAAAAGCACAGTCTCACTAAGACCGAGATTTTACAAAATATGTACATACAAGTGTTATAATAATTAATTATTCAAGATTTATATAGAAGTAGTCATTAAATATCAAAAACCATGTTCCTAAACATAGTGAACGTGAACAACAACACATTTTAATATTCCAAATCCCTATCTGTGGCGAATCCTAGAACAGGATTTTCGAGTGTCTTCATACTTTGAGATAGGAATTTACGTATTTTCGACTAATGTACACCGTCAAGGAGAGTTTCCATATGTGGTGAGGGTAACGCCTGTAACCACGCTCCTGATTCCACTCTAGACACCGCCCTGAGTCTAGCCAAGTCTGCGTCCTTAGCCTCACCCATCAGCCGGTCAAGCGTCTTTTTTGACCCTACATCTTCCCAAGCTCGCTGAACCTCTGGAGTTTCGGGTACAGTCGCGTTCGGGAAGCACGTCGTCCATTCCATCACCGCATCAGCAACAAAAGGTACACTGAGAGAAAAATATTGTTGATGGAACTATAAAACTTTAATCCCACACAGCCGTCTAAGCTAAGTAGCTGCTCCTACAACATTTTTATTGTTAACCGATTATTGTTAAAGTAACAACCTTTACGGCCAAAATATAGAGTTGTCAGATTGGCTATAGTAAAGTTATAAACAGTTTTTTGTTAAACTAACAACCTCGTATAGAATTGTAAAACCAGCAAAGTTAAAATTGTTGGGTGATTGTTGTTAATGTAGCAACTTTTTGGTCAACGTATGGAATTGTCAAATTGACAATATTTAAATTGTTAACTGTGAATTGTTATAATAGCAATGTTTTTGATAACGTATGGAATTGTCAATCTGACAATATTTAAATTGTTAACTGTGAATTGTTATAATAGCAATGTTTTTGATAACGTATGGAATTGTCAATCTGACAATATTTAAATTGTTAACTGTGAATTGTTATAATAGCAATTTTTTGATAACGTATAGAATTGTCAATCTGACAATATTTAAGTTGCTGACTGACAATTGTCACAGTAGCAACATATTTTTGACAACGTATGGAATTGTTAAATTGGCAATATTATGTTATTTTCAGACTTTGTCCCTGGATCAAGATCTGTTTTGAATCAGTAACAAATTAACTTTGTAAATGCAACTACTCTTTCTTTGCCATTATAGCAACGTACTTTGTTGTGGCAAATGTGGTCCCCTTGCCACAGAAACAAATGAAAGTTATTGCTATAGCAACTTGACTTTGTATATGTATCTACTCTTCCTTTGCCATTATAGCAACGTACTTTGTTGTGGCAAATGTTGTCCTCTTGCCACAGTAACAAATTAAAGTTATTGCTATAGAAACTTAACTTTGTTCATGGAACAACTCTTCCTTTGCCATTATAGCAAATGGACATTGTTGGGGTTAATGTTTTCTTGTAACAAATTAAAGTTATTGCTGTAGCAATTTCACTTTGCATATGCAACTACTCTTTCTTTGCCATTATAGCAATGTACTTTGTTGTGGCAAATGTTGTCCCCTTGCCACAGAAACAAATGAAAGTTATTGCTGTAGCAACTTGACTTTGTACATGTATCTACTCTTTCTTTGCCATTATAGCAACGTACTTTGTTGTGGCAAATGTTGTCCTCTTGCCACAGTAACAAATTAAAATTATTGCTGTAGCAAATTGCAACTACTCTCCCTTTGCTATTTCAGCACTTTGATGTTGTCGAAAATTGAGCAACAATCTGCTCTTCTTTCTCAACCTCTCAAGTTGGCTTTTAGTATAATTTATTTACTTATTGCAATTTATCTAAATATATTCTGTGGCTTTCCGGGACATTCCAGGAACGAAGCTCAATTGTTATTTAACCAAAGCACCCTGTAATTCCACTTGATAACGATGTTAATACATATATGATTTCCAATAACTAAAATATCATGAAATTATATACTAAAGCCAATTTGAGAGGTTGACAAAGAAGAGTAGATAGTTGCTAATGTTTCTACAGTATCAAAGTCCATTTGCTGAACGAGCATAGAGAGAAAGTATTATGTAAAGTTAAATTGCTACAACTTTAATTTTTAATTTCCTACTGTGCTGGCGAGAAAAAAACATTTACAACAACAGAGTACATTTGCTAGAATGATAACGTAAGAGTAGATGATATCCCAAGTCAATTAGGTACGGCAATAATTTAAATTTGTTACTGTGGCATGAGAAAAATACTTACTACAATTATAAAGTAAGAGTAGATACAGATACAAAGTTAATTGCAACAGCAATAATTAAAATGTTACAAAATATTCATAAAATAAAAATTAAACTTTTTACTGGGTACAATATTTGTTAATTTATTCACCATATATTATAATATCAAATACACTACAAGCAATTCTGCTATAAAAATACTACACAAATCGGCAGAAAAGTACAGTCAGTATCAAAAGCAACTACGCAATCGCAGACGTCAAAAGCGCTTATTCCCATTTAATATAGACTTTTGACGTCTTCGTTTGCGTAGCTACTTTTGATGCTGACCGTACCCTGTTGCTCTGTAGAAAGTGGCGCCTATAAAAAGTACCAAAAATTATACAATGATAACAACCTTAAGCCTAATAATCATTAATTCAATCTTATTTAGTATTTGCTCAGTCCCAATATTGTTCGACAACATGTCTGCGGTGCGATGCCACCGCCGCAGAAACCCGTGTTTGCTACCGAGAAACGCGGGTTTTGCGGCGCCGCACCGCGGACATGTGCCCTGGCCCATATGGCTGGCTCGAACAAAATGTACTACTACAATCAATAGTTATTACGCGTTTCTTTAAAACAACAGAAAAGTACAATCAGCATCAAAAGTAACTACGCAATTGCAGACGTCAAAAGCGCTTATTCCCATTTAATATAGACTTTTGACGTCTTCGTTTGCGTAGCTACTTTTGATGCTGACCGTACCCTGTTGCTCTGTAGATAGTGGCGCCTATAAAAAGTACCAAAAATTATACAATGATAACAACCTTAAGCCTAATAATCATTAATTCAATCTTATTTAGTATTTGCTCAGTCCCAATATTGTTCGACAACATGTCTGCGGTGCGATGCCACCGCCGCAGAAACCCGTGTTTGCTACCGAGAAACGCGGGTTTTGCGGCGCCGCACCGCGGACATGTGCCCTGGCCCATATGGCTGGCTCGAACAAAATGTACTACTACAATCAAGTTATTACGCGTTTCTTTAAAACAACAGAAAAGTACAATCAGCATCAAAAGTAACTACTCAATTGCAGACGTCAAAAGCGCTTATTCCCATTTAATATAGACTTTTGACGTCTTCGTTTATTGTAGTTCTATATATATAAACATCAGTTATTGTAGTTCTATTCGACACACTACATGGATGGAAGCGAAATAATTCTTGTGCAAGTAGCTACCGATGCTTCACTATAAATCGTCAGTGGCGTGACCTTGTAAAAAACCTTTGTTCGACCTCTCCCAGACGACTTTAAAGTCATACTTTTTTACGACTTTAAAGTCGTAAATACAGCAAGACCACGGACGAATTTATCATTTCTTTTGCGGTACAAATTCACCAAATAATTAGTACTTTTATGTACTTAATCATATTACAAAATGTACTCGCACGGTTTCGGCATTGCGACATAGAGGTCGTGGTCGTGCTGGGTAGATGCTACCTGGCAATAATTTTCCCGTCAATGACGTTGTAAGGCACGTAGGAGTAATTTTATCGGTCCACTGCTTCCAGACGTCTTTCAGGTGGAAAAGATGAATTTCGTAGCCAATCTAGATTTTCCTGTAGACTTGAATGTTCTATATCATCACACAGTGTTTTATGAACCCCAATTTTGTCGCATGCCTGTTTTATTGTAAAAATCGTTTCTTTGTATCATTCTAAGCACTAGACTAAAACTCCCACATCGATACATGTAGTTTTTGTAAACTTTTTCTGTTTAATTTATTTTCTCGAGAATAACGCTGTATTAGATTAAGATCTTTACACCGTATATTCAAAAATGGTCACAATATTTGTCATTAAGAGTGTAAACGTAACATTTATTAAAATATCAATTAAGCCCAGTTTAATTGGAATGTTTTTTTTGTGATTCAAGAGACTCTTTATCTGGCTAATGTGGGAGTTTTAGTCTAGTGCTTGATACAAAGAAACGATTCTTACAATAAAATAGGCATGCGACAAAAATGGGGTTCATAAAACACTGTGTGATGATATAGAACATTCAAGTCTACAGGAAAATCTAGATTGGCTACGAAATTCATCTTTTCCACCTGAAAGACGTCTGGAAGCAGTGGACCGATAAAATTACTCCTACGTGCCTTACAACGTCATTGACGGGAAAATTATTGCCAGGTAGCATCTACCCAGCACGACCACGACTTCTATGTCGCAATGCCGAAACCGTGCGAGTACATTTTTTAATATGATAAGTACATAAAAGTACTAATTATTTGGTGAATTTGTACCGCAAAAGAAATGATAAATTCGTCCGTGGTCTTGCTGTATTTACGACCACACGATATTTACGATATTTTAAACCTATCCAATGATATACTGAGTCCAGTTGCAGCTACCTTTCAAATGTATGAAAACAAAGCATAGCACATCTCTAGTGGAAAGGCACCTTTAAGAACGGTTACAAGTACTTATTATCGCAAAGAAAGGTTACAGAGGCTTACGTAAAATAACATATTGCAACGGTCGCACACCATAGCCCACAATGGTGTGATTGCATGGATATGAATATTGCATGGTGTTATAATCAATATATAATGACTTAGTATCCGGGAGACCATTTTCGACGGTGTACGCAAAATAATGTTCATCAAAAGCAACTGTATTCATGGGCAACGTCTTAAATACTACTTTACAGTTATCGTATACATAAACATCAATTATTGTGGCGAAATTTACGTTATTTGGTTCTATTCGGCAAACTATAACACAATCTTTGCAGTAACGTGAAGATGATATGTTAGCCCAAGACACCGATTTAATTTTTTCGATATTTTTCCAGCCAAATTCTTGTGCAAGTACGGATGCTTCACGAAATGGAACACTATTAGGATGCCCAATAAGAATATTTGTTCTTAAGACACCTTTTAAGAAAATATCATTTAAAATTAATTGATGTCTTTTGGCAATAGTTAGTGTCATGTTTATTCTGTTTTGTGAAGATTTTGCACTGAGCTTATTAGGACGATGCTTTGCTTCAAAACGCATTGACGAAAGAAAACGAAGTGGTCCAAATTTAAGCATTGCTGAATGGTAGTGTAACAAATGGTGAAATTTTGGTTTAATATTCTGGCCAAATAACGAAGTGTACATTTCGCAAAGTACGGAAATCATATATTGTAAGTATGCCGTTATTTCGGGACGAAACGCTGAAGACATGATAACATTTAACAAATACATAAGATGAATATATAATGCCCAATATTTATCACCACGAGGGACTAAATCTCCAAACATTATGCCGAAATATCTACAAAAAGTTGCCATTTCTGAGGAACTTAAGCGTAAGTTACCCTTACGTAAGTTTACGATTGACAGGGACACAGGAACGTCTGCTTTGTCAGGCCCGTAGTCGAACGATGCAAGTTTGTTGTTAAGTAGTTGCATGGAAAAATACTTAGCCCGGTCCACAAGAGCAACAATAACCTCACTCATTATGTATTTCATTACACCTTCATTCAAATCGTGCATTACATCTACACCAACTTGAGAAAATAAATCAAAATTAGTAACGTGCAGCCAAATACATTCCTCTTTCACCCCAGTAAGTGAAACATTGTTTGTTATTAAGTCCTCCCTGTAATTAACCATGTTTCTTAAAAGGCCGCTATCCTCTTGAAAAAGTCGCACCATATGAGATTTAGTAACTTTGCAACTTCTGCAAGACAAATTACTAGAAAAGCTTTCAACGAAACCAGTAATACTGTGGAGACCTAAGTTATCTCCAAGAATAAGTCCTAAGTCAAAAAAAATGTTTCCCTTAAAGTCTGGAAGATCAAAATATATTCCTTCTTTAATTAAGAAATTGAATTCATCAATCAAAGGTTGAAAGATTACTCTATTTCCGAAATTTACCCGATCTGAGGAATGATAAATGAGAACCAAGAAAATGTTAGATAGAAGAGATGCATAACGTGGTGGTAAACAAGGTAGTGAAATGTAAGCGGCTCCTAATTTATGAATAGAACTGTGACTGCCCAAAGCATTTAGAGGCTCGAAGTCGTCAACTTGCAAAAACAAGGGTATCACTAATTTATTTCCATGCTGCGACTGTCGTAATTTCCAAAAAGAACCATGCATAAAATGTTCTATACTTTCGGTTGAATCGTGTTTCACTAAGTCACTCATATACTGTAAAGTTTCCTTCAAAACATGTGACAAAGAAAAGAACTTTTTCAAAACAGTTCTTAAAGGAATAAAGTGAGCCTTACATTCTACGGCCCTATATGTTCTTATGCCAGCACTTTTCGCAAACTCATATCTTGACCCTATTGTATACGCTTCAGGTTCAATGAAAGACCCATGTTCTTTAAAATACTTAAGTCTTTTGTAATCACTGTCGAGATTTGAAAATGTTGAACCTATACTTTCTATTAATGCAATACTGTGTCGATCATCTAACTGCGGCAATACCGATTTGTGGAATATATCTTTTATGCCATAGAAAACTGTATCTACAACATTCAGAGGCACTTGAGGATTAGCATAAAGAACAGAAATAAACTGTGCTAAACTAACATCCACAGGTATGGTTGAATTATCAGTGCTAATTGAACTATCTGCAGTGTCATTTTGAATTACATTACCTTTTGAAACTACATTTCCATCACCGATTACATTTTGAGAAGTCTCGCCTATCTCTTCGGTATTACCCTGTCGCAATGGTTCATTTAACACTGAATGGTTTTTTAAGTAATGTCTCCTATACGAATTAAATATTTGAAAAGTTCTGAAGCATCCTGTACTTGCACAAGAATAAGATGTAACAGCTTTGTGATAAAAGTCAATGTGACATCGTAATTTCCTAAAATCGGAAAAGGAGTGTTCGCAGAGTCCACAAGGTACCATTTTAATACAATAAGATAATTAAAATATTAGGCATTTATCTTAGTAAGCAACTCACGAAGCGGAATGCCCTCTGTGTCGTATTTAGATGTCATTTGGAACATTGTTCGCTGTATGAACATCCAACAAGGTGCGGAGTCTTTGGGGTACGCGCAATCTAAGGCCCAATAGATATTAAATGTGTGTTTGATTGCTGAACAGATGTCTGAGAGTTGGTAGCGCAATCCTTTATGTATTACAATTTCGTACTGAGTCACAGTGGCCCAAGAGGATCCTACAGCAAGTATATACGGCTGGTGTGGTATACCTTTTGCAGTAACTATCTCTTCCCTGTCAAAGCAGAATCGTTCGATGTCTGAAGCAGTTGAAACACGCCCAAGGAAACTAGACCGAACTTCTTCTCTTGAAAGTCTCCACACTTTTTTGCGCGGCATGCAGACAGTCGGCATTTGTCGTAAGAGATTAATAATTGCTAAAAAAAATAGCAACATTAGCCTGTTCCTCGCCAACTGGAAAATAAAATTAAATAATAAAGTACATGGGACTTGAACCATTCGTGTGCTTACCTAAATAATAAGTAGGTAATAGGTTTTTTTATCATTATTATTATTTTTATGAATTGATCGAATTATTTAAATGCATCTCTATCGTGAAAATCAAAAAGAATATTAATTATTATGTAGCAAAGGCGGAACCCTATGTAGCCCATGGTCCCTGTAATAGTCCCTGGAAGGTACCACGGGAATTACTTTACCCTTAGTCCCTGAATTTTGTATAAGCCAACTAATTTAAAAAGGTGCAATAATTTAACTGTATATTATTAAAGAAAACAATAAAATAAAACATAAGTACCTTAGATTAGGTATCTTCAGATGCCCGAAGGGCAAACAGACCAGAAATAGGAGCCCCGTGCTGGGGTTCCGTCCAAACTGTCGAGGTACCAGGAGACCATACATGAATAAATAAATATTAGGGGACAATCTTAATCTGTAATAGGAGAACCTTCACTTATTTCAATTTACATAACCAGCTCCTATTAATGTATGGTCTCCTGGTATTTCGACAGTTTTGTATTTCTCAACTGCTTGCCCTTCGGGCATCTGAAGATACCTAATATGGTACTTATGTTTTATTTTATTGTTTTCTTTAATAATATACAGTTAAGTTATTATACCTTTTTAAATTAGTTGGCTTATACAAAATTCAAGGACCACGGGTAAAATAATTCCCGTGGTACCTGACTATCACAGGGACCATGGGCAACAAAGGCACGGAACGATGTCGCGTGGCTGACAGTCACTGTGAACATTCAATATGGCAAACAAATAGGCATTGGTACAGTGGCGAGTGCCCGCGCCTGCCCTGTGCAGGCACTGCTCGCGTTGTCATTCGGCAATTAAAGCAGTTCTAAAGCCTTTCACAGACTGGGGCGGCCTGGCCGCGGTGGTCAATAGTAAACCTCCAAATTTACTATTAACCGCCACGGGTGAAGAGCCCGCAGTGAGCTTGATTGTCCATACGAACGTAGTTAGCGCTCTCATTTTAAAAATACTTGTTGGATTGGTAACGAAACTTTGCATGTACAATGATATGAGGTATATTCAGGTTTGTAATTAGTTTATGTAGCTTCGGGTACCATAGTAAAAAAAATACAGCGAATTTAAGTTTTTCATACAAAACTAGTTTTTGCTGTATTTTGTTTGTTTTATAAACTGGAGTCATATAAACTAGTTTCAGGCATAGATATACCTCATGTCATTGTGCATGCAAAGCTGAGATACAATCCAACACGTAGTTTTAAAATGAGAGCGTAATTACGTTTGTATGGGAAGGTGAAATTCGGCCGCGCTTACTGCGGACTCTTAAAGTGGGGCAGGAGCGGAACGTTCCGTGCGCGGGCGCGCGTTTGCTTACATCTGGTGTACGTTTGTCCATAATATCGTACTGCATTACGTGTGTTACATAATGGGTAGGTACATTTTATCACTGTAATCACAGCCTCGTACAATATGTGGCCGGGCCAGGAGGGAACACACCTGCATTACGGCTCACGCGAGCCCGCGTTCAAACTGCGCTACGATCGGCCCGCTCTTAGTCTCTAGAAGCTGAAGAATGTTGTTGAACTCACCAGAGGCCAATTCTAACAAATCCAATGTCGATTGGTCGATTCTTGACGATCCACCCTTTGCGGCAAGCAGTTGCAAAAGTTTAAATTTTATTATGGGGAACCTCTCCGTAAAAGTGTTGTTTGCATTTGGATGTACAGTTTCAAAGTCGCTCGTCAGCTGAAATGTAAAATTGTTATACTTACATATTGTTTTATGAATTTTATGTATGTAAAAAACTGATACACAGTAAGCGGCCTTAAAACAAGACCAAGAAGACCTTAACAATATCATTAAATGGGCGCATGCTAATGGTATAATAATCAATATTGCAAAACCGATTTGGATGAAATTTTTCACGAAGATAGTTTATAGCTTGGAATAAAATAGAATAGTGTTTAACCCGGCTCCACGCAGACGAAGTCGCGGGCGGAAGCTAGTAAGAAATAAATGAAATCATAAATACTAATAAAGCAACTCACTAATTTATATCCGTGTGGTAATTGTAGAGCAGGAAACGATTTAAAATACTCCACACATGAAACGCTCTCCAGTAGCTTAATTCTTAGATCCAATGTGGCTTTCCACTTAGCAATCAGGACATCTGGTGGAAAAGATGAATTTCGTAGCCAATCTAGATTTTCCTCCACACTTGAATGTTCTATATCATCAGCCTTATCATCAGTACTATTTGAAGAGATGACTTTGAAGTCGTCTGGGAGAGGTCGAACACGCTTAATCCCGCTATGGGTACTGCTACTACTAGTGTTGCTGTCGCTTTCACTGCTGCTGCCGGCTTTTCTTTTAAGACCCTCAGGTGCCAATGATCTTCGGTGTGTTATGAGCCTATTATGCAAGAGCCCACTTGCTTGAATAATTTTCCCGTCAATGACGTTGTAAGGCACGTAGTATAGGTTACTGTTTTCCCCTTTGAACAGTTGAGTAATTTCATTGGTCCATTGCTTCCAGACGTCTTTTCTAATTGTGCTATTTAGTTTGTCTAAACTTTTTAGCTCGGTCTCCACCACACGTTTAACAATGTAGGCGCGATCGGCAGGAGTCAAAGGGTGTTTTTCCGAAGACTCCAACAATTTTTTTCCGTAGGTTTCAGAGTTTAAGAGGGAGCGTAAATTTTTTCTGGTTTCTGGACGGTGTAAGCCGAAGTGTTCCAATAGCTCAAGTTCCACGTCATCTCCAAGTGTTAATGAAATTTCCTTCAACACAAAACATGCATTGTTATACATGATAAAAAAATAAATAAATGATAGATACACATGCACACAGTTGAGTTACATTTTTTGAGTCATGGTTATCTTACCATGTTCTTTCAATATTATTGAAGTAACATGGTACCAAATTTTGAATCGATCGGACATAAGGAAGTTAGTCAGATCCCGTAATCAATTAGAAAAGAGCTGATGATCTTCAAGCGGATGATCAGGTCACGGTAACCTTACCATATACTTTCAATATCATTGAAGTAACACGGTACCTAATTTCGAATCGATCGGACATAAGGAAGTTAGTCAGATCCCCTCATCAATTAGAAAAGAGCTGATGATCTTCAAGCGGATGATCAGGTCACGGTAACCTTACCATATACTTTCAATATCATTGAAGTAACACGGTACCTAATTTCGAATCGATCGGACATAAGGAAGTTAGTCATATCCCCTCATCAATTAGAAAAGAGCTGATGATCTTCAAACGGATGATCAGGTCACGGTAACCTTACCATATACTTTCAATATCATTGAAGTAACACGGTACCTAATTTCTAATCGATCGGACATAAGGAAGTTAGTCAGATCCCCTCATCAATTAGAAAAGAGCTGATGATCTTCAAACGGCTGAACAGATTTTCATGAAACATGGCTAAGATCATTCGGGATAAAATTATCTAAGACACAAAAAAAAAACTAAACAAAAATCGGTTCATCCGTTTGGGAGCTACGATACCACAGACAGATACACAGGCAGGCACGTTAAACTTATAACATCCCTCTTTTTGCGTCGGGAGTTAAATAACTACAACTTTTTCAAAGTTCAATATCTAACAAGGGGGCGTCCACAAATTACGTAACGCAAATTGGAGGGAGGGGGGGGGGTCCGGCCAAGCGTTACGGTCCTGTTACGTTGGGGGAGGGGGGTGTCAAGGTTTGCGTTACGTCACGCACGATTTTTATAATAGTATACTTAAAAAAAGTTTAGTTTTTCACATCCCTAGTTTGCGATATTTGTCTAAGAAAATATTGGCAACAACGAGCGCGCAACGCGACAATGACAGACAGATACAAAAGTCTACCCTCCAAACGAAAGCTAGGGAAGGGAGGAATGGCACCTGCCGCGGTGGAGTGGGTGGCAGAAGAAGACGCAGAGATAGCCACAGAAGATGTGATTGCCGCCGAAGCCGATACCAATTGTGAGAGCGATTCTGATTCCGATTTACCCTTAATAGAATGTATTAAGAAATGGAACAGAAACCCGTTCACAGATGCATAAATTACTTGATTCCTTGAAACCACACCAATATTTCATTAAAAAATGCAGATTTATAATTAAAAAGTATCTAAAGTACCACTTATCTTTCTTTTCTGAATATTACCCTGAAGACTTGTTACGTAGCGGAATTGAAATTTAAGAATTTTGCGTTACGTAATTTGTGGACGCCCCCCAAACATGGCTAAGAACACTCGGGATAAAATTACCTAAGACACAAAAAAAACTAAACTAAAATCAGTTCATCAGTTAGGGAGCTACGATACCACAGACAGATACACAGACAGACACGTTAAACTTATAACACCCCTCTTTTAGCGTCGGGGGTCAAAAAGAAATCTATCACGGCTAAGTAGGCATAATTATAGTTCCCGAATAATTTCCACACCACCAGGCCGAGCATTCGGATGGATCGCCAGAGCCTTGGACTGGCTCGGGCGAGTCGTTCGGCCGAGGCTCGCTCGGTGTGGCTCCGCCTATTTGCGACAGGCAGACAGATATACAGACAGACAGAAGGACGGACGTACGGACGGATTGAGTCGCACCATGCCTAAGGGTTCCTTTCTTACCATTTTAATACGGAACCCTATAATAATATAAAAATCTTACCAGAGGTGTCGACTGCGAGGAAGTTCCGTCTGCTACTACATGTGCTGAGCCACTGCCACTAGATGTTGACGGACGGTTCTGAAAATGAAACAAAACATGCACATTCAAATGAAATTGTTAACTCTCAAAAATCAGTATTTGTTGTATGTTTCAATACAAATCTTACTACTTATTATGAGTGCAAAAGTTTGTGTGTATAACTTAGTATGTTGGTTACTCGACAGATTTGGATGGGGAATGGAGATAGCTAATATCCTGGATTAACATATAGGCTATCTTTTAACCACGGGTAAAACCGCGGGGCGCAGCTAGTAAATAAATAAAATAATGTATCACCCATTCACTTCGTTTGTTCTTCGTATAGCTTGGGCTTGGTGACAGCGGTCAAGTCAGTACTAAATTTGTTTTTGAGGTTATATTTTGTACTGCATTGATAGCTGTCACCGTAGCCCTCCACCCAAGCTGACCTGGTAGTGGTTACGGGAGTCCACTGGATAGCCAGCCAGCAGTGGACGTCTTTCGGCTGATATGATGATCATGATCGTACCCAAGCTATATGAAAAACATTATAAACTCATAAGTAACCAGAGCGGGAAAGTAATTAATGTATAGTTACCTCAACCAATGAATGTTCTTCTGGTATTAAAATAACACCTTGCCTTTCAGGTAAAGCGACAGGCTTTTCTTCAGTTTGTGTAGTAATCTAAAAACAAAGCATATTAAAATTAAAACCGGTATCACTATAACATCACTTACAGTCGAGTTCTCCAATATCTACACTGACAACCTTTCAAAAATATCTGTACAGAGACTTTATTGTCACTGACATGTCATACATGTGTAGATATTTTTGAAAGGTTGCATGTATAGATATTGGAGAATTCGACTGTACCTACATTTTAATAAAGTACCTAAGCAAAAAATTGTTGAGAAATTGAACTAACATTTTTTCGCAGATTGTCAAGTGCTGTTCTTATCTTGATTTTGTCAACTATGTTTGGAGCTAGTACTGCCAATTCTTTTTCATTAGCCTGCAGCAGTATGTCAAGTGTCATTCCATCTTCTGAAAAAAGCAAGTGTGTCAATCCTAATGGATCAAAAATATTGCCTATTAATAATTCAGCTGGCCCAGACAACTTATATTACATACAATCAGCTCTCAACCTGTCACCACGTTTATTGTTTTTTCCTATGGCTCTTTAAGTATAAAAGAGTTATCGATAAATGGACAAACACTAACACAATCTCTTCTTATTAGGAGTTGTGTATTAACCTCGTGGCGCCCATGTGCCTTTTGAAAACCCATAATAAACATGGCGATTTATGTCCTATAAGGACAGTTGGGCCATAGTCAAAGAGTACGAAAAAATGGCGCGGGCGCCACGAGGTTATAATCAATGGAAGTTAACCTATGTTAATATGGATGGATATTAATGAAATTTAGAATAGAGACAGATAGCTTATTTAACACAATATTAGACAGTAAACAACCATGCAATGTGCATCAATTACTAACATACTATTATTATACCTTATACTTAATGCAAAAAACCATAACCACACAATACCTTTACCACTGATTTTAAGTCGCAAAACCACAAAAACGGTTAGTAAATATGTTGATGGAACACAAACACAAAGTTCAAGTGTAGGTACCTATACGAATTTGCCACCAGCTTTGCTTACTTGAAAACGAACCTAATTTTTTCCACTGCATTTCTTAACACTTTTTCGTAACAAAACTTACACAAACATGCCAAACGGTTATGTTGACGAAATATTGGAGTAAGTATAGAAGCACATTACACACAGTTTCACCACAATAGCCTAGTACTTATTATAAAATGCAGTTATACTACACACACCGGCACAATTAGCGGAACAGAAAAAAAAAGGAGAAAAAAGAGGGAATTTAGAACAATGAATGTAATTTTTAAACAAGATATTATTTAAAATGAAACAACAATTAAATTAACATGTTTTGACATTCATTTGTAACACCATACTTAAAGTTTAATAAAAATAAAAATTAAATTAAACAAAATACATTTTTCTTCGATTTTTTAATTATAGAGAAACAGCAGAAAATTCAAAATTTTCCAAAGGTTAACATCAATTTCAATGACTGTTCAATATCGAGTGTTTCCTCCTCGTGCTCTGATGAGGGTTTCCATCCGTCTGGGCATGCTGCGGATGATGTTATCAATGGTTTCTTGGGGCAACCTCTGCCATTCTTCAACTAATGCGTTTCGCAACTCGTTGAGATTATTGGGAGGTGGCATTCTTGACTTTACACTCCTCTTTAGCAAGTCCCAGACGTGTTCTATAGGGTTCATATCGGGGGACCGTGCTGGCCACTCCATCACCGTTATACCAACATGGTTTAGGTATGTCTGTACTGTGCGAGCACTGTGAGCCCGAGCATTATCCTGCATTAGAATGAAGTTGTTACCAATAAAGGGGGCAAATGGCACAACATGTTCTTCTAAAATCTCCCTGATATACCGATCAGCATTCAGATTCCCGCCATCGACTACTACTAACTCCGTACGAGCTGCTAAACATATTCCTCCCCAGACCATAATTGAACCGCCGCCATATGCCACTGTATTTTCAAAATTAGACTGGATATACCGTTCTCCTTTGCGTCTCCATACTCGCTGCCTTCCATCAATTTGATTTAACATAACTCTGCATTCATCAGTAAAAAGAACCTGTCCCCAGTCGTCGAAGTCCCAATCACGATGTTCACGACCAAAGTGTAGACGGTTTGTGCGATGATGTCTCTCAAGTTTTGGGGCTTTGGCGGGCACATACGAGCCTATACCCACTTCTTCGAATCTTCTACGAACTGTCCGCTCACTCATCCTTACTGCTCGTACCTCTTCCAGTAAATTTCGAGCCTGCACCGCCGTTAGTCTCGTGTTCCGTCGGACTTGAAGTTGGAGAAAACGGTCATCCCTCCTTGAAGTACACCTTTTCCGGCCTTGTCCTCTCCTTCTCACTAGAGTATTCGTCAATCTGTATCGTTGGATGCTACGATGAATCGTTGATAACGATCGACGAAGGCTTCTGGCAATCGATCTGTAGGTTTGACCATTTCTCCTCATTTGATCTGCCCTAATGATTTCTGATGGCGTTAAATCAGGCATACTTAGATGCTCGTAAATTATCAATATGCGAAAAAACTCAAAAGCCTCAAAAACTGCAATTCAAAGATTTTCAAGTGGAATTCACGAACCTTCTAAAAACGGACAAGCGGTGGAAAAAAATTAATCAATGAAAATTAAAACAAAAGAATGAAAAAGGCAGTCGCTTAGTATTCCATTTTTAAATTAAAACCCAAATTTAAAAAAAGCTTATTTAGCCGGCCAGTAACACGCAAAAATGCGTAAATACTCCCTTTTTTTTCAGTTCCGCTAATTGTGCTGGTGTGTGTATTTCGAGCTGATAAAATGAGGTTACCGGCCGGTGTCACACATATATTAGGGGAGGGCTAGTAGTGCCACCATTTTGAATTCTTGATGTTTGATGATTGCGTCAATGCGCCTTTTGCCGCGCAAAGTTGCTCGAGTAACCTAATAATTAAATAAACATACTACATGATATATTACATGAGACATTACAAATATGTACAGTCACGGCTAAAAACATGTACCTATATATACATATTGGAACGTATGTATATTAGTACTAAGTACAATATTAATTGCAAGAATTGAGTAACCAAATAGTTATCTAGTTCTAGACTGGGATTACGCCGGGCCTCCGCCAAAAAACGACAGACACCCCATTGCGTACACCCACGCGAATTATAGCAAACGCCCTAAAATAAAATCAGTTACCTTTAACCAAATGAAGCCAGGGTTACATTAGAGCCACGCCGCGTGTCGCAACGCGTAGGATTGCAAACGGTTACATACATTTTGTATGAACGTGGCCGTGGTTACATTAGCTCAGTCCCGCGTGTCGCCGAGCGTCATACAAAATGGACGTTGAGACACGCGGCGTGGCTCTAATATAACACGGGCTTAAGAGGCGAAACTAAAAGTAAAAATACTTACCAACTATTTTGTCAACCTGTCCCTGTTGAACTCCTGCTTCTTCCAAAAAGTTTTTGACATCTTTTTCTAACATTTCCGTATAACAACGCTGCATTATCTGGAGACGCACAGTATGGCCGAATTACAAATGACTAATGAGGCATTCGGGAAGTGCGTTTACGAGTTAAGACGCGTTTTGCATAAATTGGCTAATATGACGAAGCAACTTTGTTCTCGTTATAACCGCTCTTCATGTTCAAATGCCCAAACTTTTTTAATGTAGCAACATAATATTGAACATTGTCAAATCGGCAACTCTTTTTTGTTATATTTCTTTTTAATATGAATACTGTATTTATTTCATGTTTTTCGCTAAACATATCAGTCTTTCGGCTGATATGATGATGATGATGATGATTAGCAAAATCATATTGTCCACGGAGTGAAGCCAAAGGTTTCTACAAATTATGTGATTTCAAGGGCATCATACACCTAGCAATTTGTCACAGCAACCTAGACACGCAGCTACATGAAAGAAAGAGACAGCAAACGTTCATTTAATTCACTTTGAATTGAAGGCTGTTGCTGGGATAAATTGCTAGGTGTATGATAATAATAATAACATTTATTTTAGGCATTTAAGAACTATAGAACGCTTTACCGCAATTTGTCACTACAATATGTCGAAGTCATAATTGGCTACTTGACAGTTGTAACAATAAAATATGTTCTTGTGTTGGATATGGCAGCTTAGAGTTGAACAATAATTGCACATATTTTTATTGCAATAAAAATCATGGTAAATATTTTATTTTTACGAAATAACTTTACCGTTTTTTACCTGTGGATGATAAGAGCCCAAACGCGGCAGCCATGATTTGAGCATCGTGTGACGTCACATGACACAAAACAATACATTAACGATGAAAGTGCGTCCGTCTCGTCGAGCCTAGTGGACGCCAGCGTTCATGTGGTATCCAGATTATGTGATTTTACCCCAATTTGTCAGTACAACATGTCAAAGTCATAATTGGAAAGAAGTAAGAAAGAAAAATATATTTATTGCCTTAAAATAAAAAAGTATACCAATTAACACAAATCTCTAATTGGGTGATTAAGTGTGGCGTAGCTACAGATGTAACAACTCGACCACATGTGCATGCAATTAGTCAGGACAACTCGTTTGACGCACTATTTACCAGTGCTATAGTTACGCGGTATTGCACTTCGAGCAACACGGTCTTGTGTTGCTCGAAGGTATTGCACTATACCCGACTAAATGAAAATACAAAAGTGCACCAGCAAAACAGCGTACCTTCTTGGCACTTACGTTTGTTTGTTAAGAAGCGCAGTTTTTCGGCAATAACTCAAAAACGGTATATTCGATCATGTTGAGAACAATTTTCTTTGAAAGCATTTATTAAGCATTAGGTACTTAGCTTTGTAATTTTTTTCATGTTTTTTTTTGTACACGTAGTATGTTTTCTTTATAATTTTAGGGTTCCGTACCCAAAGGGTAAAAACGGAACCCTATATTACTGAGACTTCGCTGTCCGTCCTTCTGTCACCAGGCTGTATCTCATGAACCGTGATAGTTGGACAGTTGAAATTTACACAGATGATGTATTTCTGTTGCCGCTATAACAACAAATATTAAAAACCAGAATTAAATAAATATTTAAGGGGGCTCCCATACAAAAACGTGTTTTTTTTGCCGTTTCATCAGTCACCAGGCTGTAATTCATGAACCGTGATTTCTGTTGCCGCTATGACAACAAATACTAAAAGCCAGAACAAAACTAATATTTAAGGGGGCTCCCATACAACAAACGTGATTTTCTGTCACCAGGCTGTATTTCATGAACGGTGATAATTAGCCAGTTGATATTTCTACAGATTATGTATTTCTGATGCCGCTATAACGACAAATACTAAAAACCAGAACAAAATGTATAATTATTTACGGGGCTCCCATACAAAAATAGATTATTTTGCTCGTTTTTGTTCGATATTGATAACTGCAACAGACGCTTGAAATATTCACAGAATATTAAGTTATATCTTTACTTTAAAAATAAACAATTAATTTAAAATAAAACAAATATCTAAGGGGCCCGGCTCCTATATACAACAAACATGATTTTTATTGCCGTTTTTATAAATATTGGTACGGAACCCTTCGTGCGCGAGTCCGTCTCGCACTTGACCGATTTTTATGTTGTTATACCTCAGACTCAGAACTCTGTCATTTATGAACCGATTTTGAAAATACTGTAACACCGTTTTTTTTATTAGCAGCTTTCATGGATTTATTTCGTTTATTTAGTTTTATTTTTACATTGGCCACACTCACAAGTAACCGCTCTCAGACGGTTTTTTTTCTAAATTTACAGAAATCTCGGCAGGCTGTCGTCTTTAAACTCTGAGAGTTTAATTTATGTTTTCAGGATAAATTCCTGCATTTTTCAGTAGGTATGAACGTAGTTTTCGTAAATATGAAGTTCATTTTTTTTTTATCCCTTTGGCGGTTTGCGAACGAAACGTTAGTCTGCGCTCGCGCCAGGAGCGTTTTTAAAAAAACTCAAGTGTCATTAGCGAGATGGAGGATTTTTAGATCGGTCGATTTTGGGTTCACAAGACGGAATCAATGTACATCCGTAGTTGCAGAAGACTTTGTTAAAAGCCTAAGGGTTGAGAGCGGGCTCCGCTCCATCGGGCGTATAAAGTTTGGAATATAATGTTGGTCGAAACATAATTTTGTGCACCAAAATGCCGGTGAGGTGTAGCGCCATGTCGAAGCTGTAAATCCTCGTAAGTACAGAATATAGTGTATAAATATTGTTTCGCTAGCCAGTGTTATGTCGTGTTTGACCTATTCATTGTTTTGTTTCAGCGATATCGCAGATCCCACAGTTGGCATCCCGTGGTTAAAGGGCCGGTGCTTGTTTTGCACCCTAGAAAGAGTATGTATCGAGAGCCCTCTCGATCAACACTCATTCAATAAATAAGTATGCTTGCGGCACATATTCTAACTTGCTACTTTTGTTTCAGTGATTTTTACTGGCATGTAAACAGCGTGAATGTCTGAGAGCATGGCTATTTTCTAACCTCTCTTCTTACTGCCCTCCATGGTATGTACTCAAACGTTTACAACACAACTAGATATGTGCAGTTGTTATTTAAATGGTATTAGAATTAATTGGAGAATTCTCGAATTCCAGGGCTTCCTACCTATGGCTGAAGTAGTGGTCGGACCTTCTTCTGCTGTGAAGTGTTAAGGGAGATTCCTGAGCGCTAGAGGCTACCCCGTCGCTGTATATATGTGGTTGAGGGTTGCGGATCTGCGGGAGTACGTGGCTACGCGTGTTAGTGGTGTAATTTGTACAATTTGTAACGCATGTGACTTCAGGTGAGTCACTGGCTTGTTTGGATAATAGGGTGTCTCCTCCCATACACACACGTTCATAAGTCTGATGACATTGCTCAATTTAGGAGCCTTAATAACATAAAATTCTTAATAGTACAACCTATTTTTTTTTGGACGGCCCTGAGGACGCTCGGAGTCGGTCCCTTTGTGTAATCCATAAGTACTATAAAGGTAGTAATAAACAATAGAACAAAGTCCGGACTGTCTGTGTCCAGGGATATATTTTGTATTTGGAAATATAGTGAGTAAACTGAATTACCTTGTTTCATTTGCCATTGCCATACATCCCATTCGAAGTCAAGCCTTGCTACTCTTCTTTAGGCGCCCAACACTTTCTTCAAGTAAGGCTTGATTCGCAGGCTATAATCGAACCTCCCTCAGAAATCCGTCTCATGCCGGCAGCCGTTGGCAAAGTGTTACAATACTTAGATCTCATTTAATTTACTCTAATTTTATTTTTTTGGATTAATAAACATACGCTAACATAAGTAATACGTTAATCTACCGTTTTGTAATGAAAACATACTAATCTCCATTACTCTTTAAGAGATGGGTAGAGGTGGGTAAATACCGGGTAAATACCCGGTATTTACCCAATGCACCTAATAAATACCCGTATCTACCCAAATTGGTGGGTATAAACTATTTCGAATGGAGTCACCTTATTTCCAAAACGGATGGTCACAGAGAAAAGTTTATTTGACATTTTATGCTTATTTTAGCATGTTATATAGGATACATAAATATAAATTAGGGGTTATATCGACATTACAATTTCACGATATCGAAATTTTTTAAGTCCCAGAACCGTTTAAAATATCCCACCCAAATATCTCGGTAAATATCGATCTGAGAGAAAAAGTGTTGAGAATAAAAGTTAAAAAAATATCAAAATTATTTTAAGTCCACAAATCGGCCCCGTCCCGTAGTAATCCTATGGCCGAACTTGCAACTTTGGACCGCTTTAGTTCTTAAACGGGCAAGCTAATCAAAAAGTTGTAATCAATAAAAGATACTTATTTTAATGTATTCTTTAAGGTTCTAATAAAAAAAAAGAGCAAAAATGCGAAAAAAAAAGTTTTTATAAAAATAAAGTCTAAATACGAAAATCGGGCCCTCAGCGCGGCCAGGGGCTCGGGGCGGACTTCGGGGCCAAAAAACGCATCAAAAGAGTTTTTACCCACCTTTTTGGGAAGAAACGGGTAAATACGGGTAGATTGGGTAAATACCGGGTAAATACCCGGTATTTACCCGTGGGTTTTTACCCACTACCCATCTCTACCTTTACGCATTGAGCTCATAATTGTAAGGCTTTTGGGACAGCGGTCGGGTTGTAAAGTTCAACTTTTGTTAAATTTTTGAAACCATTGCAATGCAATTAAGTAAGTATGAAATATTACCATATGTTATTATATTATTATATTTATTATTTATTATTAGGTATAAGGCAAATCTGAAAGCCCATGATATCTTCTGACAAAAAAAAGATCCCAACGAAATGAAAAGACGTCTAAAAGTCATATTACATTCATCACAGTATATATAAATAAATCACTTAAGACTACTCGTAGTTATTATCAAAAAAAAGATCCCAACGAAATGAAAAGACGTCTAAAAGTCATATTACATTCATCACAGTATATATAAATAAATCACTTAAGATTACTCGTAGTTATTATATACCTCTACTATTAAGAGAATGTCACTACTCTAGTATGAAAGTGGTCTACTGGTGGGCCAGCTTTTGGTCGGCCTTTAGTCATAATGTTCCAAACAAATTTAAAATTAAATTAACTAGCTAACGGGGCCCACTGCATAGACGATATCTAAAATACTACAACGATCAGACTGCACCATTCGATCGGTTAATAGTATACTCGTAGGTATACGAGTATATCGTCATATCGTACCTTTGGGTGGTATTCCACTTGTCCAACACATTTTGCTTAAAGAATGAGTGAGACGTAATGCAAATTGGACAAAGATCTCGGACAAGTGTGGAATACCACTTTATAGTGTGTGTGTGAGAAAACCACAGTTTTGTACGATTTTTCTTACACACACGGTACGATAAGACGGTACCGATCGAACATCTGGGGCCTATACCACAAAACTTTACAAGCGTACAATTTGACAAAATTGACAACTTTTTCTATGGAAAATTGTACAATTTTGTCGAATTGTACGCTTGTAAAGTTTTGTGGGATAGGCCCCTGATTGCTAGGATTTGATGTAGCGTCTGTGGGCTGCATAATACTTTTACAATCATTAATTTGTCAAAAATACTTTGTTACTGCATTTATTTAATACTTGTACGAGTCAACAAAGTAAAGTTGTTACCACAACTAAAAGATACAGCTTAAATGTACTAACAAAATGTATATTGTTCGTGGAACCATACAGTTCAACAAGAAAAATATCACCATACGCAATAAGCACATAAAACGTTGTCATCACAACATAGTCAATTGGTGCGTTATTAAATTAACAACCTGAATGTAAATACTAAAATAATTCTTATTATGTCCAATTTTATTTTGTTACTGCATTTATTATGTACTTGTACGAGTCAACAAAGTTCAGTTGTTACCACAACTAAAATATACGGCATATTTGTAATAATAAAATGAATATTGTTCGTGGAACCATACAGTTCAACAAGAAAAATATCGCCATTCGCATTATGCAAATTAAATGTTGTCATCACAACACAGTCAATTGGTGCGTTATTAAATCAACAACCTCAATGTAAATACTATAACAATTCTTATTATGTCCAATTTTATTTTGTTACTGCATTTATTATGTACTTGTACGAGTCAACAAAGTTCAGTTGTAACCACAACTAAAATATACGGCATATTTGTAATAACAAAATGAATATTGTTCGTGGAACCATACAGTTTGAAAAGAAAAATATTGCCATATGCACAAAGCAAACTAAACGTTGTCGTCACAACATAATCAATTGGTGCGTTATTAAATTAACAACCTGAATGTAAATACTATAACAATTCTTATTTAGTCCAATGTTACTTTGTTACTGCATTTATTTGAGACTTGTACGAGTCAACAAAGTTTAGTTGTTACCACAACTAAAATATACAGCATATTTGTTAAAACAAAATGAATATTGTTCGTGGAACCATACAGTTTGACAAGAAAAATATTGTCATATGCACAAAGCAAATTAAACGTTGTCATCACAACATAGTCAATTGGTGCGTTATTAAATTAACAACCTGAATGTTAATACTATAACAATTCTTATTTAGTCCAATGTTACTTTGTTACTGCATTTATTTGAGACTTGTACGAGTCAACAAAGTTTAGTTGTTACCACAACTAAAATATACAGCATATTTGTTAAAACAAAATGAATATTGTTCGTGGAACCATACAGTTTGACAAGAAAAATATTGCCATATGCACAAAGCAAATTAAACGTTGTCATCACAACATAGTCAATTGGTGAGTTATTAAATTAACAACCTGAATGTTAATACTATGGCAATTCTTATTTAGTCTAATATTACTTTGTTACTGCATTTATTTTAGACTTGTACAAGTCAACGAAGTTTAGTTGTTACCACAACTAAAATATACAGCATATTTGTTATAACAAAATGAATATTGTTCGTGGAACCATACAGTTTGACAAGAAAAATATTGTCATATGCACTAAGCAAATTAAACGTTGTCATCTCAACATAGTCAATTGGTGCGTTATTAAATTAACAACCTGAATGTAAATACTATAACAATTCTTATTTAGTCCAATGTTACTTTGTTACTGCATTTATTTGAGACTTGTACGAGTCAACAAAGTTTAGTTGTTACCACAACTAAAATATACAGCATATTTGTTAAAACAAAATGAATATTGTTCGTGGAACCATACAGTTTGACAAGAAAAATATTGTCATATGCACTAAGCAAATTAAACGTTGTCATCACAACACAGTCAATTGGTGCGTTATTAAATTAACAACCTGAATGTTAATACTATAACAATTCTTATTTAGTCCAATGTTACTTTGTTACTGCATTTATATGAGACTTGTACGAGTCAACAAAGTTTAGTTGTTACCACAACTAAAATATACAGCATATTTGTTATAACAAAATGAATATTGTTCGTGGAACCATACAGTTTGACAAGAAAAATATTGTCATATGCACTAAGCAAATTTAACGTTGTCATCACAACATAGTCAATTGGTGCGTTATTATATTAACAACCTCAAAGTAATTACTATAACAATTCTTATTATGTCAAATTTTATTTTGTTACTGCATTTATTATGTACTTGTACGAGTCATCAAAGTTTAGTTGTTACCACAACTAAAATATACGGCATATTTGTTATAACAAAATGAATATTGTTCGTGGAACCATACAGTTTGACAAGAAAAATATTGCCATATGCACAAAGCAAATTAAACGTTGTCATCACAACATAGTCAATTGGTGAGTTATTAAATTAACAACCTGAATGTTAATACTATGGCAATTCTTATTTAGTCCAATATTACTTTGTTACTGCATTTATTTTAAACTTGTACAAGTCAACGAAGTTTAGTTGTTACCACAACTAAAATATACAGCATATTTGTTATAACAAAATGAATATTGTTCGTGGAACCATTCAGTTTGTCAAGAAAAATATTGCCATATGCACTAAGCAAATTAAACGTTGTCATCTCAACATAGTCAATTGGTGCGTTATTAAATTAACAACCTGAATGTAAATACTATAACAATTATTATTTAGTCCAATGTTACTTTGTTACTGCATTTATTTTATATTTGTACGAGTTAAATAAGGTATGTTGTCATTACAACAAAATATACAACTTATTTGTACTGACAAAATGAGTATTGTTCGTGGAACTATAGAATTCAACAATAAATATATTGCTACACGCACTAAGCAAATAAATGTTGTCATCACAACATAGTTATTTGGTGCGTTGTTAAGTTAATAACCTTATTTTAAATACTGTAACAACTGTTTTTTGCCAGATTGGGCTTTGTTACTACATATATTTACAACTTTAATAAGCAAGCAACGTACTGTTGTTACCAACACAACAAAAAATACACTTTGATAATGTGACTAATTGCAAGTCGTTCACGGAACTATAAACCCGGAACAATAAAAATATGATCGCAGAAACTAACTAGATTTATTTACAGTCACCAAGCTTTTTGTTTCTGCAACAAGAAAAAAGTAACAAAGTTTTTATTGTCGCTTTGTTAGACCATTTTTCTCTCAGTGTATGATAACCCTGCCTCCATCAGAAGATAAGATTTTAGAGACAAGGCCAACAACCCCATGCGCCGACGCGAGAAAAGCTGGCAGGCTACATCCCGAACGCGCCGTACCCCCAAACCTCCATGCCGCATGAGAAGAGATGCTTGGCTCCACTGGTCATCCGTGAGAGCAACGTTTGGGTTTTATTAGGTTTTCGATCAAATATGACAAAACGAATTTCGTGTACTAATTTTTAAAATGACTTAGTCGTTTTTTCAAAGGCTTATTTTACATAAAATGTATAGAATATAATTTATGTTAGTAAATAAAATGAATTATTACTTATTCTTCCAAAAACAAGTTGGTGCACAACATATGGTATTATACAGTGTGAGCCTCCATAAAAAAAAAAGCGATAAGACCGCCCATTGTACTTTAGTTAATGTTGGTATCCATATTGTGTTGTTTTTGGTGTACAATAAAGAGTTATTGTATTGTATAAAGTGCACATATGAAAATGGGTGAAACAAGACACATTTTTATCTACGGAAAAAATGTTAAAAAAATTCTGAGATTTTATTTTTTTATATTTTATAGATATTTTTTTCTTCTGATGACTTACTGTCGACTTGATGTAAAGAAAGCGTCATAACTTTTAAACTATGAAGTATATCGTGATAAAATAAAAACAGTAATGATGTCAAATAATAGAAGATACTAATAAAATTAAAATAAAACCCGAAAAACGGTACTACGAAATAATAAAATAGGACAATCTAGAACGAAGCGTTGAATTGTGCACCCGGAATGACTTAGTTCAAACACTCATAGTAAATATGGGCATTATTTAGAGAAATTTGATAATTAATTAAAAAAAAACGAATAAAAATACAGATTTTCCTCAAAAAGTCCCTTTTTATTATTTCTTGGTACCGTTTTTTGGGTATTTTTTTTTATTAGTATCTTCTGTTATTTTACATCATAACTTTTTTTATTTTATCACAATATACTTCTTAGTTTAAAAGTTGTAACGTTTTATTTACATAAAGTCAACAGTACGTAAGCAAAAGATAAAATATTTATAAAAAATAAATAAAAAAATTCAGATTTTTTTTTATAATTTTTTCCGTCGATAAAAATGTGTCGAGTTTCACCTATTTTCATATGTGCACTTTATGGAGACTCATTCTGTATAAGCGATAAAAAGTACCTACACCGAGTCATCTTGTACCTAGTAATAAAGAATCCAAATCAAATCATACCTACCTACTTACTTACACTTTTTGCAAAACTGAAAATGAAACAAATAGAAGCCTTTGTACAATATTTATTTACAATTTATTTATTATACTACTTACTTAACTATTTACAATATTACTTCCTATTTACAAAATTTACATTTTAATTCATTAATCGAGTTCAATGTGGGAGCTCTATGAATAAATACAGTGAGGTTATTAGATTTTTTTTTTATATAACATTGCCAAATGAATCTATTACACTTACCTATCACACCACTTCTTATTCCAGACGGTAAAAAAAGTCACCCTGTATATAAAACTAAAATAAACTAATATACACTCACAGGCACAATTAACCGCCCACCTAGTATTTCCTAAATTTTTTAGAAATGTTATAGATAGATCACATTTTATGAATGCTACGTTATAAACAACATTTAAGGCGAAAAATAAAATAAAAGGTTTGATACAGAATTATGACAAAAATCGTTATTTTTAAAATTTCGACCAAAATTAGGCATTTTAAATTTTGAAAAAAAAAAATGGTCATACTAAAAAAATGTAAAAATTAATAATGGGTGTTGCCGCCTCTGGCCCTTATGACTTCTTGGAGCCGGTTTAATAGTCCATCCATCACATCTTGTATATCTGATTGGGGGATATTGTGCCACTCCTCTACCGCAGCCGTCTTGAGCTCTCCAATGGATGTAGGGGCTGGTACTCTTGCTCGAATACGTCTTTTGAGGTTGTCCCATATGTGCTCTATTGGGTTGAGATCCGGACTGCGTGATGGCCATGGCAAAACTTGAATCCCGGTCTCATTAAGGTACTCAGTAACCAATCTTGCGGTATGGCATCGTGCATTGTCATGCATTAATCTAAAATTGTCACCAATAAATGGTGCGACATGTTCTTGGAGAACTTCTTCCACGTATCTTTGAGCATTTATACTGCCTCTGTCGAACACTACAAGATCGGTACGAGCCTCGTAAGAGATACCTCCCCAAACCATTATGGACCCTCCCTGGTAACCCACTGTTTCCGTTATAGCGCATGGAGCAAACCTTTCATTGGGGCGTCTGTAGACACGCTGGCGTCCATCTGGACCTCTTAAGGCTATTCTGCTCTCATCTGAGAACAGTACGTCCTTCCATTCTCGTACAGTCCATTCAGCATATTCTCGCGCAAAAGCAAGTCTAGCTCTACGGTGTTGTGGGAGCAGTTCTGGGGCGCGAGCGGGATGAAACGCTCTCAGATTTCTTTCTGCCAATCTTCTTCTAATCGTACGTTCACTCACACTGACGTTTCGTACTTCAAAAAGACGCGTACGAGCTTCAGTAGCGGTAGAAAAGCGATTTCTCAAGACGTTGCCGACAGCGAAGCGGTCATCTCGAGCCGAAGTGCATCGCTGTCGACCTTGACCTGGCCTGCGAGTGTATGAACCTGTCTCCCGGAACCGTCTGATGGCATCCCGTATGGTTGTTCGTGGTACATCGAGTGTACGAGCGATGCGACGTTGGCTGTACCCAGCGTCAGCTAAGGCAACTGCCCTGGCCACACCAGTTGCATCGAGTGGCAATTTTTGCAATCACAAACAATAAGCTAACACTAGAAACTCGAATTAAACAATAATCGCACACTATGGCAGAAAAGAACAGGAAATGATAACACAGTAACAGATTAGCAACAATGTCAAAGAACGACTAAGTTCCAAAAACCCGTCATTGACACAAATTTAAGAAACGAAATAAGGGTAAAAGTGTTTAATTTATTGCAGGACTACCCACTTAACAAAAAACAAAACACTCGATAAGCCATAGTTCATCAGGGAGACGAATGATATAGATGGGCGGTTAATTGTGCCTGTGAGTGTAAATTAACTTATATATGTCACCTAGAATTTTTGATGACAAAATAAAATAAACCGTAATAAATAATGATGTGAAATTAGCTAGGTTCTAGGTTTTGCTTGTGATTGGAAATAAAATAACTGAATGAAGTAAGTGACTGTTGTTATGATTTATTGATCTTTTATATCAGTTGTTGTACATTAACCGTTAACACTATTATAGATAAGTTGTAACTAAAGGTATACCAGACTAGTTAATCGGCGGAGCCGGGTTCACGGGGCAAATAAAATAACTTAACTGTAAAATCCTAACGAGGTTATACCACCAATCAGGTTAAATTTATCATTAATATGTTAAAATTTAAAACACATACTTGGTCATGAAGACTTATCTCAAAATAGCGAGAAGCGCTACACCATTCTTAAAAACTCGGAGCTCGGAGAAACTGGCACGGTGAGGAACACCGGGGTCATTGAAGTAATTTGCAACGGAGAAGCTTGGGCATTTAACAAATTTGGGTATCGAAGAAATTTGCATATCTTAGAAACTTAGGGACTGTGGAAACCTCCTTGTGGTGGAGAAGAGTCAAGCTTGAAGCATCAGGATCTCATGTCAACCCCGGAGGTTTCTTACAAAATGTGGGTATATCAACCCATACAAATTGGAATGATGAAGCATACTTGAGGAAACATTCTTTCTTTTACAATAAGTTTCCTAATAAACTTTGAGGTAGGGTAGATTCAGGATGTTCAAGTTTGAGCTCAAAAGCATTTGCTTTTGTAAAATGTCGCTAGTCAACTTATTTCGACGACATCATGGCTAAGAAAAAACGAAGTCAACGTTCTGTATTTGGAAGACCATCTCTCACGCACTTCCCGAAAAACACTGTAGGCTATCTTGACCTCAAATTCACAAGACACAATTGTGCAAAAATCATAGTTCAAAACTGTTTGACATTTAAGTGATCTCAAATATAATAACACAACACTATTTTCCCTATATCATTATTATTTAAAACTTAGAAATGCATTTAAATTGTATAACTTATTTTTGTCAACAAAAGGGAAATCTTACGTAGAAATTGACAACACCGACTTCTTTTTAAATGAAGTTTTGCAAAGGCAAAGGCATCATCACATTCTGCCTATTTTTGAGTCACAATATTAAATGCTTCAATACGAAAGAACAACGTTACAATAATATGTATGTAATTAATAATTGTGAAATTGCCTAAAGCGTTCCAAGCAAAGGCTGGGCTTTGATGGACAACTATTACAAAAGTACTGACATGTGATGTAACCCAGCATTGTTTGCACCTACGCCTAAGTGTGTTTCCACTGTCGTCCCTGGGTAAATGGACTCGATTCTGCAAACCACCTAAAATTCCTAATTTTAAGTTAGCTGTATTCTTTTCCACCGCTTTGGAAAGGAAAAGGACAGAAATAAGCGCCATATTTATTTACAACGTGACAAATGTCAAAATAACAAAATTGAACCTTATGATGGACGCATTGAAATACACGTTTTTAGCAATTTTAGCAACGATGTAAGGAGGTCATGGATAAAAGTGACAGATAAGACATCAAATTAGTCGGTTTTTACACGTTTGACATTTCTCTTTAATCTATGGTTTGTTTCTGTCCTTTTGGATATGAAATTTATATTATAATTATTGAATTTGCCGCGGAAGGTGGCAGAGGCAACAAATTTTCTAAAATACTTTCTGGGAACATAAAAAAATCTAAATTATTATTATTTGTACCTTTGTATAGGTAGTAGGCATTCAACATCATGTAAGATGTGAATGTCTCCTTTTTTGTACCACCTCATGGTCTTTCGCTCACACGTATAATACGACAACATCTGGTCCTGCCTATCAACACCGTTCATGTATTTATTGTATTCAATTACCACTTCTGGTTTCAAAACTGTGACCCCCCTTGTTATTACAGGCCTTAATTCGGGGCAGTATTCGGTGCTGATAGTCAGGACATCTCTATTGTCCCGCCATTTGCACACAGAAACCCCTCTATAAAATGCATTGCTTCTCAATTTGTGGACTCTTGACTTTGTCATCAGCTTATGTTTTTCTCGTGGATCCTTTTCTACCCTAATAAGGTACAAAGTTGGCATACGTCTGACGATGGAGACCTGACACGGTGTGTACACAAACTATTCATGATTGGCAATTTCGATGTTTACAGTGCAACGTTCTTTTTTGTAATGGCTCCCGCCGGTTTTTGCTAATGTTGCCAACAGATACATATACTTTTAATTCTAAAATTCCTACTTATTATAGTAAGTTACAATATTTATTTCAATATCTATAATAATATTAATCTCTATTGTTCGTACATTAAGGTGTGCAGTTTGATGATTCTTTTTAAATATAGGTAACCGTTTGTTACCATATTCGTAACTATATGCGAAAACATATAATTGGCTTTTAGTTAAGCATGTGAATTTTATGTTATTTAGTTAAGACAGCTGTTTGTTTTCCCATCAAAATTAAATAAAATAAAATAACTAAAATAAAATACATAATTGTGCTGAGTCTTGCCTTATTATAATTATTAGCCTTACATAGCGTCGAGTCGGTTAATCCCATGCATGTTGGTCTACTAAGTAGTCTGTAATTTATAGTAACCTTTTTTATGTAATTTTTGCTATTGTTTAACTATTGTTTTAAATTTTTCAAGAGGTAAATTTTGTAATTCATTTGGAATCTTATTGTAAAAGCGTATACATTCACACTTAAAGGATTTGGTAACTTTAGATAATCGACTAACAAGCAGCCAGTTCTGAAACAATTCAATTTTGAAATAAGTGTCTATTGATTGTGGTATATTATTTATGTAGAAAATACTGTTTGGATTAACAATCACGAAATAAGATTTAATAGAGGATGATAAACTAGGCCCTATAATAGCGATGTTAGGTTGAGGTGTTTAACCTCTGTGTCACTGCCGCGTATCTTCCTTGTAGTACCTGAAGTTACCTGAAGGCAACTATCATCTTTTATGTGGATCACGAATGCTTCTCTCGATTCCGCACGACTAGGTTTCCAATTCTATCTTCGGTTCCAGTTACTTATAATTTCTTTCGGCACAAGAGCCCAGCAGAGACTTTGCAGACAACAGTACAACATTGGGGCTTATGAGCTCTCGCACGCTGAGTATGGCTGCTAAATTAGTGAGTTTTCATTTTCAGAAAAAAATTAAAAATGAATAATTTCACGCCTTTCGCAGCTTAGCTATCACCAGGTGGAATTTCGCTCCATCACTCAGGTGCTGTGGTGCCAAAATGGAATCTACCTGTAGGAACCAGGTTGTCGGTTGGTCGCTCCAAAACTCCGGTATGCGGGCCTGTACGGAAATTGCACCGACTTCCGGCTTATGTTCTGGTGGAGGAGTCGCCATGTTATGTTACTCTGCTCGTATCATACTTCTAGCGGCTGACGCTGACGCTGACGGCTGGGCCGTGAAACTGAGTAACCCTTAAGGTGTTCTAAATGTCCAAAGTCGCGGGTCATCACTGTACGAATAAAAGAAGTTCTGTCAACTATTATATATTCTCATATATTGTCCAATTCTGAGTACAACTATATTGGCTTATAATGTAGCTACAATTATTCACGTATTGGGCCGGTCAACGGCTAAGGACGGACTGGCGTAGTGACGTACCGCCTGGTGCACTGTGCGCCCAAAATCGCTGACCATTCATTGTCCCGCTAAAAATTGAACACCAGAGTACTTTGGTAATAAGTATGTAAGTACCTACTAAAACAACACAACAGACCACACACACAGCCCGCCACGAACGAAAAAATTTAACCCAGTCACCGGACGCCCGCCACGCTGCCGCTCAACAAACTAGCCCAGGAAGGAAGGAATGGCTGCCGGCCGAGTGCCTGCAAGGGGAGCGGGCAGGTGATCGCGAGCGCAATGTTGCTATACGTAAATATTCGCCTCTACGAAATGACAAAATACATTTTTGATATTGGAAAATACAAAGCTTCTGTCGTTTCGTTACTCTTGCCTTTGTAACTACACGTCGTAGAAAATGAAAGCTTAAGAGGAGTTAAATTTCCTATGTTATATTGACAAAACATTCAACAAAAGTCTGTTACCTTGCGGGGGAAGTGCGAAATACGGTACGTAAAAAATCGCCTATATGAAATAACAAAATACATTTGTGATTTTGGAAAATACAAAGTTTCTGTCGTTTCGTTACTTGTGCCCTTGTGACTACGATAAAATTTTTTTGAGGCAGTTTCCCAACCATCACTGCACTTGTAAATATACACGACACGAGTGTTATCGAATTGCATCTTCAGTAGGTGGCAAAGATGAAAGCTAAAAATTATCCTTTTTTTTATATAGTGATTTTATTGATAGTACATTAATTAGGTAGTTGTTCAAAATCACTGTCTAAATCTTTAATCAAGAATTGTGTGATAGTTTTTGAAGCAGTACTCCAAACAGAGATACGTCACAACGTCGCACTTATATTATGCTCTCCTTTTTGTTATATTGTCTGCGGCACCACACACGCAAACTGGGTATTTTGTTGAAACTTTTAATCACACAATGGACTCGTTTCTGGCTGACCACCTAAAATTCCTAATTTTAAGTTAGCCTATCCTTCTCCATAGAATACGAAAGAAAAAGGACAGAAACAAACCATAGATTGAAAAGTTAAGGTCAAACATCTAAAAACCTACTAATTTGGACTATGAACGTGCTTATCTGTCACTTTTATTCATGACCTTGTTACATCGTCGCTAAAATTGTTAAACACGCCATACATGAGAAAACTAATTTTAATTTGACAGGACTAAATATCTCTCGACTCTTTTCTTTTCTAGGAGAATGAAAATGACAGGACTAAACTAAAATAAGTTTAGTCGCTGTAATGCAGAATCGAGTCCAGTGGTTCCCGGTCAGTATGGTTCGTTTATCAACCTTTACGCATTTTACCTCCTTTATGGCAGGCTGAAGCTGCTGAGCACCGCAATCTGTAAAATCGCATGCGGTTAGCCTTATTTATCAAAATGGCGGACGATGCAGTTTTGGTTGCCCAATCGTTGAGTACAATTTTCTTGCATGCAACTTTGGTTGCGCAATCGCTTAGAGTAATTTTCATCTTATCTCCAAAGGGCGTTGACACCTCCCTTTACACTGGTTGTCCGTTTGAATATAACAGTTTGTGCTGTCTAAATTAAGTAGTTCCTTTTTTGTACTGCGTTCATTAACAGGTGATTCATATATGAACTCAGTATTTCTCAATACAGTCCCCAAGTTAAGGGATGTGTCATGTGTGAAAGACAAGGATTCCTAAAACAAATTAGTTAGTTACATAAATATCATTTTTGGGCAGTATTTTTTAATTATTATTAAATCATAATATAATATGGGGGGGGGAATAAATAAATAATCTCGAGGGGATAAAAGTATTGGGTAAAGTAGTAGATCAAGATATATAAAATTCTACATATGGGTTACATACTTTACTTACCACTAAATTGCGTCACAAGTTCTCACACCCCCATCGCGAAAGAAGGTCACTGTTCCACTGAAAAAATGTTAGGTTGGATTTACCAGAATCCGATTTACCAGATTCCGTGTAAATGTTACCATAGTTAGCGATTGATTTCGGTAACCGAAACAAAAATTTTTGTTGATTTTACCAAACTAAATAAGTTGGCGTTGTATCAATATATTTTTTTTTGCATGTGTTTTTTTGCATTTTATGTGCATGAACATGTCTGTTGGCTTCGTGTCTGGTCGTTTAATATTTATTTAAGTATGTTTATCAGTTATTTAGTACCCATAGCACAGGCCCTGCCTAGTTTGGGACTAAATAACCGTGTGTGAATTGTGTCCCACTATTAAAAAAAAAAAAAAAAAAAAACGTTTCTCACCAAAGAACTTGAGTAATATTTTTTACAATATAGTTTGGGGCAATCTACCAAACAGATATTTTACCAAACATACTTCTCTTTTTTACCAAATACCTTTTGCATGTTTTACTGTTACTGTTTTTGGTGCAAATTACCGAAGTTATGTAGTGGCAAATGCATAAGTTATTTGGTAAAATCTACAACAACATTTTGGTAAATAGCACTTATTATATGATAGAATGTATTAAATCAGTTTAATAGAAAAAACTGAATTTAACTTGTAAGTATAATCTATTTTATTTGGTTAACATTGACAAACAAAGTTTAGCAGTATTTACTCACTTTGTATTCTATCAGCGTTCATTTGGTAATAATTACCATATTTATATTTTAGTTACTACCAACGCTTGTTTGTTACATCTACCAGATGTGTAACGTAGTTCTCATCCAAGTTAGCTTAAGATAATCTATCAGATGTGTATCGTGCTTTTTATCAAAAATAATTTTGTATTATCTACCAAAAGTGTTGCAGATTTTATCAAATATAATTAAGTATTATATACTCGTATCATGTGTTTCGTATTTTTTCCTAAAATTTGTTTGGTAATAATTAACAGATTTGTACTATATTTTTACCTTTTACTGGTACTGTATAATAAAAGCGCTAACATAGCAGCAGATTTCTCTACAATACTGTGGGCAGTATTCAAAGCGTTCTCACGACAAACATTATTTGGAGAATTATATTCAAACGATTCACTACAATCTAACGAACTACCCGTATCATGTATATTTTCACTTAAAGCGCAATCATTTGTAGTAAGATTCTGATTACAAATTGTTCGTGTGTTCAAATGTTAGGAAATTAAGTGGCGTCTAGAAGACCTAACATTTAGAAATTCGCGATCACATTGATACTGTTTATATATTGAGTTTGAAGTTAAGTTATGATGGTCTTTGAATGTTTACAAAAATCATTGTAATCTTCAACTGAAGCGAGATATTTAAAACAAACGAACATTTTGATGAAATTTATACAGATAAGTTATTTCAAGTCGGAGATAAAAGCTGAGACTCCCGAAAGCTTTTTATCTAATTTAGTCTCAGGGGTATATGTGTAACATAGCCATATGACTCTAGAAGAGGAATGCTGTCGCGAAATCCTCTGTCCAATATAAAGATGTCACCTTCTTCCAAAAAATTATTAATCGCTGCCTCTTCCATGGGACCGTCGTGGTTTTGTAAAATCTGCCGCATTATTGATGCATCAGAGGTTGTTGCATCGTAAGGTCCTGTAACGTCTACAATGTATCCGTCCCCACATACCACAATCAACGGATTGACTAAGTTTTGGTATTTATGCATGCTGTAACTGATCCTTTGAAAAAGGAAGTTCGAGCTCTTTTGTATTAAAATGTATGTACCATCACATATTAAAATAGCTTTAGGTACTTCACTACTCCCAAAAATATGATTTGGTAGCACTCTATTTCTTGAGATCTAGTCCCAAAAGCAGGGGAACAAAATCATAGACATCTTCTTGGAAATTTAATTTTTCTTTCAATAGTTTGCTTTGACTTGTTAAAAACTGTACTCATTCGTATGCTCGGTTTACCAGTCCTTATTTTGCTGAGATAAGTCTGAATTTTATCAGCCAACCCACTCGCGATATCTTTTTTAACATATCAAATTTGATATAAAATACTTTTCATCCAATACGCAGCTCGGTGAAGGTCGTCTTATATTCGTATCTTAGACTATAGGCGAAGCTACGCGGTGGAGAGCTAGTCTATAAAAAATACGAATAGCATTTTCACACATATACACACAGTATTTAATTACTTATATTTACCTATAAATTGAGTGACTTTTGCGCCGGGCCTGGTTTTTTTTTGAGCATTCACCTTTAGCTTCATGCTCGCTATCATTGGCGTGATATTCATATCAGTGGCGTTTGACATTATATAATAAACTAGCTGATGCCCGCGACTTCGTCCGCGTAGAATTTGTTATTTCTTTGCGTTTCAAAAATATATAAAGAAGGATAATCTACACTATCTATCTATCAACATTAATATTATAAAGAGGAAAAATTTGTAGTTTTGTACCTATGTTAATAACGAATAAACTCAAAAACTACTGGACCGATTAAAAAAACTCTTTCACCATTAGAATGCTACATTATTCCTCAGTAACATAGGCTATATCTATGACGAAAAAGAATTAGGGATCCTTACTAAAAATTTACTGTACATGCCAGGATTGGAATTCGAGCCTCACGAATGAGAGGCGGGCTCTTTGGCCAGTGGGCTATCATTGCTATTTATTTATATTTTTGTTATTCAAAACACCCTATATACAACGCGTCCCAGAATAAGCGTAATTCCTCATACACCCCAATTAGTATACTAATATAAAAATATGGTAATGCATTCGTACTTTAGTTTTGTCTAACAAAATTTCTTATGTAAAGAGCGATAACAGTACGGTTTTCACAGGTAGCCCTAACTAAATTCAGTTCTATGGTAATTCGTTTTTCTGAAAAAAATGTACACATACTAAAAATAATACTGATTACGTATTGTACTCGTATAGCCTAGGACACTCTCTGGATTATGATTTTTGAATTAGTTCTTGATACCAAGGGCTATGCATGTGCTCATTATAACAAACAAATTCCCTCAAGGAACCCATAGTGAATTCTCAAAAAAAGAAGTGGACCTTGTATGGAGACTTTTGAAGAGTATTTGTGCCAAGTTTCAAGTTGATGATTGTAGAAAAAAACCACACTTTTTCATACCAACTTGAACCCCTGCTTACACTCCTTTAGGGAATAGTTTTCGAAAAATCCAAAAACACGTGTCTCATCATTTATTTCTAAAAGTATTTGTGCCAAGTTTCAAGTTAAGAGACGTAAAAAACAACATGTCTCCATACAAACTCCAACGCCCTGTTTCACCCCCTCAGGGGGGGTTTTTAGAAAATCCAGAAATACATGTCTTGTTATTTGTTTTGAGGACTATTTTTAAAAGTTTCGAATTGACACACCAAAAAATTAGGGTTTTCCATACATACATGAACGTGGGAGAGCCATGCTTCGACCGGAGTGATACCACGGCCTCACAGAAAACCAGCGTAAGCAATGCATTGCGTTTTGTTGAGTGAGTGAGGAAACCGGAGGCCCCAATCTCCCCCTCCCCCTCCCCCTCCCCTACTATCCCCTCCCCTGCCCCTACTCCCACCTCAAAGGTCGGCAACGCAGTTGTGACTCTTGAGTTGCAGGTGTCCATGGGCGACGGACCTTACCATCAGGTGAATCGTCTGCCCGTTTGCCCCCTTTTATATCATAAAAAAAAATACGAACTTTAACCTCCTACTTTCACCCCTTTTGGGTACGATTTTCGAAAAATCCAAAAATACGTGTCTACTCATTTATTTTCAAAAGTATTTGTACCAAGTTTCAAGTTGATAGACGTAAAAAACAACACGTCTCCATACAAACTCCAACCCCCTGTTTCACGACTTTAGGGGGTGTTTTTTGCAAATCCCGAAGTACGTGTCTTGTGGTTTGTTTTGAGGAGTATTTGTACAAAATTTCGAATTGATACACCCAAAAATGAAGGTTTTCCATACATTACAAACTCAACCCCTACTTTCACCCCGTTAAGGGACGATTTTCGGAAAATCCAAAAACACATATCTACTAATTTATTTCTAAAAGTATTTGTGCCAAGTTTCAAGTAGATACACGTCAAAAACAACACATCTCCATACAAAATCCCACCTCCTGTTTCACCCCCTTATCGGGTGTTTTTTACAAAACACAGAAATACGTGTCTTGTTGTTTGTTTTGAAGAATATTTCTAGAAAGATTCGAATTGATACACCCAAAAATGAGGATTTCCCATACATACCAAGTTCAACCCCTACTTTCAGGCCGTTAGGGGTCGATTTTCGGAAAATCCAAAAACATGTTTGTCATCATTTATTTTTAAAAGTATTTGTGCCAAGTTTCAAGTCGATACACGTCAAAAACAACACATCTCCATACAATATCCCACCCCCTGTTTCGCCCCCTTTGGGGGTGTTTTTTACAAAACCCAGAAATACGTATCTTGTTGTTTGTTTTGAGGAGTATTTCTAGAAAGATTTGAATTGATACACCCAAGTATGAAGGTTTTCCATACATTCTAAACTCAACCCCTACTTTCACCCCGTTAGGGGACGACTTTCGGAAAATCCAAAAACACGTATCTGCTCATTTATTTTTAAAAGTATTTGTGCCAAGTTTCAAGTTGATAGACGTAAAAAACAACACGTCTCCATACAAAATTCCACCCCTGTTTCGCCCCCCTAGGGGGTGTTTTTTACAAAACCCAGAAATACGTGTCTTGTTGTTTGTTTTGAGGAGTATTTCTAGAAAGATTCGAATTGATACACCTAAAAATTAAGGTTTTCCATACATTCCAAACTCAACCCCTACTTTTACCCCGTTAGGGGACGATTTTCGGAAAATCCAAAAACACGTATCTACTCATTTATTTCTAAAAGTATTTGTGCCAAGTGTCAAGTTGATAGACGTAAAAAACAACACGTCTCCATACAAAATCCCACCCCCTGTTTTGCCCCCCTAGGGGGTGTTTTTTACAAAACCCAGAAATACGTGTCTTGTTGTTTGTTTTGAGGAGTATTTCTAGAAAGATTCGAATTGATACACCTAAAAATTAAGGTTTTCCATACATTCATAACTCAAACCCAACTTTCATCCCGTTAGGGGACGATTTTCGGAAAATCCAAAAACACGTATCTACTCATTTATTTCTAAAAGTATTTGTGCTAAGTTTCAAGTTGATAGACGTAAAAAACAACACTTCTCCATACAAACTCGATTCCCCTCTTTCACCCCCTTATGGGGTGTTTGTTGAAAAATTAAAAAATACGTTTCTTGTTGTTTGTTTTATAGAGTATTTTTACAAAGTTTTGAATTGATACACTCAAAAATGAAGGTTTTCCATACAAACGTTCAACCCCTTTTTCACCCCCTTAAGGGTTGAATTTCGAAAAATCCTTTCTTAGTGCTAACTTACGTCTTAAAAACAATAGCTGTAAAAAAAAACAGCTTTCTAGGTCTAAGAGTTTAGGCTGGGCGTTTATGAGTCAGTGAATCAGGACTTCTCTCTTTATATATATAGAAAAAATAATAAATAATCTCACGCCTTTCATCCCCGAGGGGGTAGGCAGAAGTATTCCATTACTGGATATACCCACATTTCACGAGATACATTGGACCCCTAAACGTGATAGGTGGTGAGCACATCGCCGGACCGGGTCTATTTACAAATGTCTCAGAATTACCTTCACCGTCAAGCTAGTGATAAATATGTCCATAAGTTGTTGGAAAAACTTATTGGTACATGCCAGGAACCCGAGCCTCACTGATTTTCGGCCGGCTCTTTAACCGTAAAGGCTATCACTGCTCTTACATTTTATTACTGACATTATATTCTTTTTATATAGTAAGAGTTTTTTGGCATATTAAGCATAGCGGTCTGCCATTGCAATTTATAAAAAAGTACGAGAGTTTTTAAGTTCGCAGAATGGGGGGTAAGGAGTGAAAATAAAAATCCAAATTTATTTTTCCGTTTCAATATATTCACCTGCTAACCGAACACATTTTTCGGATCTTTCAATTGACAACATTTCAAATTTATAAAGTATGTTAAAAACAAAACCATTTGGGGCTTTCGTCATCCTGAAAGCTATATATTTTTTTCAGAATTTATTGTTCGCAAAATTATGAGATATTTCAAAATGAAAAAAAATGTTCAGAAAACGGGCACCGCAGGATTCCTAGCAGAGTTATGTCTTTGCCGTCCTTTTTTTTTTCATACAATATGACAGATTTGAAAAGACGCGGATAGGGATGTCAGATTAAAGAAAAATTATCGATTAAATAAAAATTGATTTTTCTTTCTTCAAAATTAATCGATTTTTTAAAAATCGATAATTATTGAAAATAATCTATTGTTCTAAAAAATCAATTTTTTTCTAATAAATTTTATATTTAAAAATCTATATAATATGCTTTTCATATTTTAATAACAAAATCCTAAGAGATTCATATTACCATTTTAACAGATTAAAAATGAAATAAAATAATATGAATAAAGAAATAACAAAATAAAGGAAGGAAGGTGAAGGAAAACATTGTGAGGAAACCCGCAGGTCTCAGAATTAATTCTGAGACATGTGTAAATAGACCCGGTCCGGCGATGGGCTCACCACCTATCACGTTTAGGGGTCCAATGTATCTCGTGAAATGTGGGTATATCCAGTAATGGAATACCTCTGCCTACCCCATCGGGGATGAAAGGCGTGAGATTATAAATAACAAAATAAAATTTCGATAAACTTCAAATTTAAACAATAAAATAATTAAAAATAATTAGTATCACAAATGTCCAGTCCTCTTTTACATTTGCCTAGTATTAAAATAAAATACTAAAAACGAGAATCAAAAACTCAACTACTACGTTATGGTCTCAAAAACTAAAATAAAAAACAAATCTTTCTTTATTTTTTAAGTTTGAACAGTTAAAAGACGAAAAATAATAAATATAAGAGTACTTGTAGTATTAAAATAAAATAAAACGATAAGTAAAAAAGCTTAACGACAACGTTAAGGTTCATCCACCGCATAGATGGCGCTGTTTATAAAAAATCGATTAAAATGCGTAATTTGATAAATTTATTTTTTATTTTATAATAAATTTTGAATTAAATTGAGCAGTGATAGCCCGGACGGTTAAAGAGCCGGCCGAAAATCAGTGAGGCTCGGGTTCGAACCTGGCATGTACCAATGAGTTTTTTCAAAAACTTACGTTATGGTACGTTTATCACTAGCTCGACGGTGAAGGAAAACATCGTGAGGAAACCCGCAGGTCTCAGAATTAATTCTGAGACATGTGTAAATAGACCCGGTCCGTTTAGGGGTCCAATATATCTGGTGAAATGTGGGTATATCCAGTAATGGAATACCTCTGCCTACCCCCTCGGGGATAAAAAAGGCGTGAGATTATATATATTATTATGCGTAATTTATATAATCGATTAATTAAAATTATTTCAAAAAAATAATCGACTATTTTAAAAATAGATTATTTTTTTACATCCCTAGGATAACCTCAAAATACATTGCTTACGTTTTAACTTGAGATTTTTTTCTTAGTTGAAGAGTGCTTTTTAAGGCGCAACGCTCACTGGTAAGTCGAGCCGGCGTCGCGGCGGCGTTGCGTCGGAATCGAGACAAGAGTCGAGGCGCGGGCGATTATGCCTTCTTTTCACTTTCTTTATAATCATTCATCATGTCGTCGTCAGAAGACGAAGACGTATTCGCCCTTTTACAAGTAGTGAATTTAAATAGAAGGAGAAGATTTTGGGTTCACCCATATTTGCAATATTGCGCTGAACAAAGTACATTCACGCGTGAATTAAGACAATATCCTGACAAATTTCAAAAATTCTATGGAATTTCTAAAGAAGCATTCTATTTACTTTTGGAAAATACGAGGCACTGTTTACAGAAGACAGAAACCAATTGGCGGAAACCTATATCTGCAGCGGAAAGACTATTAATTACTCTAAGGTACGTAATTTTTTTTCATTAGACTATTCTATTCACATCATCACTTTTTAACTGGTTGTGTGAAAAATGTTTTTTTTATTATTTTAACTGCTTCCGTGGTGGTCGTTAATGAAAAATCACGTACGAGGCCGTAAGGTGGTTTCAGTTCTCAGTTCATTTATTGCATTCATTAGGGCACAGCAATTAATAGAAAAGAGAGCGAAACTTTCTATAGCCTAGTTCGCATTAGGCCAGTATTTTAGTCGAGTAGCGAGTATTTTAGTAGCTAAACGCGTCTGAACACCAAAATTTTAGTCAAGTAGGTTAGTAAATAATTTAGTCGAGCCAATCCATTTTTTTCTATTTCGTGCGGGCGAGTAGCACCCCCCACCACGCGTCCCTGCTAAATGGCTTACCGGCTAAACAAGTCCGAACCTGTCGTTTTAGTTGAGATCATTAGTTGCCATAAAAATGTCGTTTCGCTGGAGCGAAGAAACAACTTACAAATTTGTTTCTAAATATTTAGAAAATGAATGCTTGTGGAATATTAAGTCCCCGCAATATAAAAACAAGCAAATTAAAGAATCTGCATACCTGGACATAGAAAAATCAATGAATGTGCCCGGATTTGGTGAAAAGGAAATTAAAATTAAAAACATCAGGTCAGTGTATTTATTTATTTCTCTTAACTGTTATTGCTACTATTGTTTTTAGAAGTTTTCTAGAAATTTTACTATGAGTTTTTATTCCTTTTCAGATCAACCTACTCGCAGGAAATAAAAAAAATTAAGGATTCAAAATCATCAGGCGCTGGGACAGACACTGTGTATATTCCTTCCGTGAAATGGTTCAGTTTATTGAATGCATCTCTGCAAAACTTAACTTCAACACTGACAGAAAGTGAGAGCAATTTGGTGAGTAGGTACCATTATATTCATTATTACAAATTACTTACTAATTAATACATTATTACAAATTATAAGGTAAGTATAGGTACAGGGTATATGCATCTACCGTATCGTACGATTCGTACGTAGTTTTCAATGTATCATTCGTGTCTGCCAAGGTACAGATCCGCTTCCGACAAAATAATCTGCATATCTCTCCCGACGATCTATAGACCTTTGAGATGAACGGTTACTTAAAGAAACTGGTAGCGGTTCCAACCCGAGCGACTCTGGCTCATTTCTCCAACTACCAGGAATGATAGCCCCAGTTACATGATTTTCTGTATCTACGGTGTGTTCATAAAGTTTGCTCTGTAGTTTTGTATGTCGGAGCCAATTATGTAACGCACAGCAGGCCATTACTATCTTAACAACTTTCTCAGGACCATAGGGCATCGGTTTCTCAAACACTCTAAATCTGGCAGCTAGTATACCAAAACCATTTTCCACGATTCTTCTAGCTCGAGACAAACGGTAATTATAAACTTTTTGCTTGGACGTTAATCGATTTCCTGGGAAAGGTTTTAATAAATATTCTTTCAAGGGAAATGCATTGTCACCAACTAGGACGTGGTTTTCAGGTAGAATACCGTTTTCTAATTCCTGGTACAGACTGCAGTTACGAAACACGCCTCCATCGGAAACCCTTCCATTACACCCTACGTCTATATAACTAAAGCAATATTTATAATCTACAACAGCCATTAGGACAATGCTGTTTGTCTCTTTGTAATTGAAGTATAAACTTCCTGAATCAGGAGGTGCCTTGAGGACGACATGTTTGCCGTCGATTGCTCCACAGCACCCTGGAAAGTTCCACTGTTTACGAAAACCATTTTCAATTGTTTTCCAGTCCGCAGTTGTAGAAACCTGAAAAAAAAACATAAATGCTATATCATAAAGTATGTAATAAAATGATAGAAGATGTTATGATGAAGATTTTGTGTTGTATTGTAATGATAATTATATTTTGTTTGTTTCAGGCGTCCACTAGTTCACACACTGTTAATACAGATACTGAGCAAAATAGTGCTAATACAGATACTGAGCAAAATAGTGCTTCTGGGGATACTTTCCATCCTCCACCGAAACGGAAGAAACTCGCCCAGCTCTCGAGTATGGTTAACCAATTAAAACAGATAACCGATGGTACTAACTCAACAGTCGACGAAAATGAGTTTGACGTGTTCGGAAAACACGTCGGTATTCAACTGAGATCTTTACCCGTACTATTGGCATTACAAGCACAAGAGCACATTCAACTTTATATAAATAGAATTCGACGTCAGCATCTTCAAAACGCATCTGAATCAAACCCCGGGACACCCCAGTCACCGTATGTTACAGAATCACCATTAAGCAATTATAATGACCACCAATATTACTATAATTTGGCAGAGGAAACCAATGAATCTAATACCTCGTCTATTTTACCTACAAATTATTCTGAACATAGTGTGGATATTCAGCCTTCCTCAAATAATGAAACAAATAGTGGCGTTAGAATTATATCTCATGACTTAATTTTTGCAGCAATGCAGAACGCTGATGTTAATAATGAAAGTATTGGCTAACAATATTGAAAATGATTAAAATGATAATTAATAAATGTTTCTTAATAAATCTCTTATACTTATTTAATCTTACCTTTATGAATTCCTGTAATGCTCCATAGATTGCTTCGCAAACTTCGATAATGAATTCGGATAAAGTTGATTTCCCAAGTCTAAATAAGTGTGTAAGTGTCCTTAGACTACATCCAGTAGCAAGAAAATACAGAACTGCTTGTAATTTTGTAACTGCAGGAATTGCACTTCTTAAAACGGTATCTTTCCGCTGAATTTGAGAGTGTATTTTCGATAGCAGAAAATTTACACAACTTTCGGACATTCTCAAAGTATCGAAGTATTCTTTCGGATCTTCCAGAGCTAATTCCTTTAGAAGACAGTTAGTAGCTCCTAATGTATTTCTTCTATCGATCCATTTGCGCACCCATAGCTTCTTTTTTTTTATGAAACAAATCTCCTCATCCACCTCTTCTAAAATAGCCTTTACTATAAGTGTAATTAATTTATTTACTTTATTGCGCTGTAGGCTGTTCATCTTGCAAAACCACTGCAAAGAGTCACCTAAACCAAAACACTACTCACCACTTGTGAACTAAACTCGAAATGAAGTGCGAACGGTTTTCCGTTTAGTAGCGACCGAGTAGCGAGTCGAAAGCGAGTCACTCGACTAAAATACTGGCCTAATGCGAACTAGCCTTAAGACGCAATGTTATTGGCTAACCGTTCAAATAATCTTCGAATATGTATAAAACATTTACCTGCTTAAAATTGTTTTAAATTGTTGATAAAAGTAGGGAGTTTAGAAAAGTAGAGTTTCGAAAATCTGACACCAACTTGTGAGGTCGATTGACCTAGTTGATTGATTGATAATGATTTTATTAAAAATTCGTTATTAATTTTTAAAGATTCTGGCAAATATTTCATTTTTGACGTTATTAGTGCTTATTGTGATAAATTAAAAATTGTTTAGTTACCTAATCGTTATATTTTGAAAATAAAATTTAATTTTAATATTTAAATGAAATGCTATAGAAGACTATTTTGAATATAATTAAAATATTTGTTATTAAGTTTTCGAATGCTAGTTATTAGTGGAGTTTATATTTAGTATGCATCACCAACCGGTCAACCATGAATCCTTGCGAATAAATGTTTTTGACTTTTAAGGCAGCACTATCATCTAAATTAAAAATGCTTTATTGTATGTAATAATCATTTATTTATTAAATCTTATAAAAATCGACTGAGGTACAGCTACAGTTCAATGAAACAATCTACAATTGGTTCAAAAAATCCTGGATATTTTGATTTTCCTCAGTATTTTGATTTAAATTATTTGCTGGAGAATCAGTTATTTGGCTTACTAGTGAATACTGCGGTAGCAACATCTGTGTGTTAGACAAGTTAGATTGTTGTCTTGTAATGTCCTGTAAAGGTATACTGGAAACGGGAGCTATGACTAGCTGATTAAGAATTTGTCCTGCCAAATGTAATACAGCAACTTTAAAATTTCTCTTTTGATATTCGTTCATGTTTTTCATATCTGGTAAAATACTTTTTAGAAACGCTTCGTCCGGATCCTTGACGCTTGTTACAGAATTTGGGGTTCTCTTTCTTTCTTCAAAATAATTAATAGCTGTTCTATTGAGCTCACTAAGTGTAGCAGTATTTTTGTTCCGTAGACGTTTGATGTTAGACTTTGCCACATTACTACTGCGTGGTTCTGGTGTCGATGTGGCCGACGTATCAGTATCAAGTGGATTATGAGTAGGTCTTCGTAAGGATTGACTTATATCTCCTAGACTTGCAGTTGATTCTTCATCAATATCGGATAAATCCTGAGTTGAGTTGCTCTGTTCTTCTGAATTAGATATTTCATCAGGAACTTCAGGTGATTGAAGTCCAAGATTTCCAGACGGAGCTCTGCTTTTAATAAATGTATCTAAAAAAGTTAAGTATTCCGCGAGATAGTAGGGTTTTTTCGATTTCGCTGCGGAGCCCGATGGAGGTTTGTTCATTTGTTTCACATATCGGCCTCGAATATTTTTCCATCTATCTCTGCAAGTCGTTACTGAAATGAAAGAAAAAAAATGCTTATTCAACTGTAATTACTTTTGTGCAATAAAGTATTTATCTATCATGTATTTGTTTCACCAACTGTATGCCATAAATAATATTTTTGTTTCAGATATTATGCAAAGGGTAGCTCATTTTCATCTTTGTCGGAATATTTCATACGAGGAGAAACAACAGTAAGAAATATTATATATGAAACTTCAAAAGTCATATGGAAAACATTGCAACCTCAATTTATGCCAAAACCTGACACAAATAAGTGGAAGGATGTTGCCCAACGTTATTATACACTCTGGAATCTACCAAATTGTGTAGGTAGCATCGATGGCAAACATATACGAATTGAAGCCCCACCGAATTCTGGATCAGCATTTCACAATTATAAAGGCTATTTTTCTACAATTTTACTAGGAATCGTAGATGCAGATGGTTTATTCTTATCAGTGGACGTTGGCGAATATGGAAGAAACAGTGATGGTCGTGCATTAAAGGAAAGTCACTTTTTGAAATCTTTACAAGATGGATCTTTACAGCTGCCGGATGATGTACCATTACCAAGAGAAAATCAAAATTTCCCTCACTATTTTGTAGGTGACGAAGCTTTTCCACTAAAGAGGAATTTGATGAGACCTTATCCAAGGGCACAATTGAATAATAATAGAAGACAATTCAATCATAGATTATCCAGGGCCCGCAAAATTGTAGAATGTGGGTTCGGAATGTTAGCAACAAAATTCAGATTATTGCGATCACCTATTTCGTGCCATCCAAGCAAAGTAGACGATCTGGTACTTGCGATGTGCGTCTTACATAATTTTATACGTATTTGCGAAGGAACTGTTTCCAAACCGACAATAACAAATACTCAATTGTTAGGTATAGCAGAAACTCCTATTTTAAGAAACACTGGGAAAAATCTGAGAGATCACTTATGTACATACTTATGTCATCGTGCTCCTATAGAAGGCCAAAATATGTATTGTGTTAATTAAAACAATAAACAAAAAAAATAAAACACTCACCAGTTTCGTTTAATTGTTGTGCTATTTCGGCCCATATTTTATCTTGCTTGTTCCTGTTGCTGTAATCGGGACGTGTATGGTCATATAAACAGGGATTTCTTTGGACAAGATCAATGAACTGAACGTTCGTTTCAATATCATCTCGCATGATTACTACGACGCGTCTAAACGCGGCTACGTCCGAAACGAAATGACAAAATGGCGGCGGATTCGGAGCGCCGACGCACCCCGCGTCCCCCGCCTCGACCCTGCCGCGACGCCGCCGCGACTGCGCGTCGACTCCGCCGCCAGTCCAGGCAGTGAGCGCACGTAGATTAGACAGGATGGAAAACAAGAGGAGATTGGCTCTTGTTTTGAGCCCAAATGCAAGAATAAAGTTTTTACTTCACGCGAAAAACATTTCTTCCGTGTTTCTGAGCACATGAAATATGTGTTGCTGTATGCAAACAGAATGTTCCAAAAGAAGCACTTTATAATGTGAGGTTCATATATGTGTAAGTATTAGGTATCATAAATTCTATAGTAGTGATCACCATCAGAGATCTCATAACCTAGTATTGTACTTTGATAACTTAAATTTCACTTTCTATTGTAGGTAGAAAAGGACCTGGTGAATTATGACCAATGAAAATCAAATACTGAATGCAATCAGAAAATTGAAGCTCGATGTTCCAAATCTGAGAAATATTGTATTATCGCATGGGGGAGCAGAAAAAATTGCCAGCACAAGTTTCTCATTGCAGAAGGTCAAATTAAATAAAAGCACTCTCTGTCAACCTGAAACACAAAATACATATATACCTACAAGTAACACCTAAAACAGCAGATCAATGTATTGGAACTACTTTTGTTTTAATAATACCTAAGACGCTGCTGTACCAGAAGAACAAAAGTGAAGAATTATACGCAAAAGATGTCTCCGAGGACTAGACACCTTCAGTTGTTGGTAGCACAACGGAATATTCAGAAGCAGAAAGTTCAGTGAATGTTTTGCCTCTTAAATAAGAATTAGCGGGGACAGAATTTATGTTAAATTTAATTAAAAAGAAGCCTAAGACTTATATAAGACTATCAAAAGAATTATATGTGGTAATTGAATATCTTGAAAAAAAAGTGTCATGTATGTTCATTGCATATTATGATAATCATAAAAATAGTGATATTTTTGTAAGTTCGACATTTACATTGTGGCGTATATTATATGATCAAATATTGCCCATCTTACAGGCATTTTTCATCTAAATCGGTTCAGCGGTTTTCGTGTTCATTCCGGACAAACATTCATCCATACATCTAGACTTTCCCATTTATAATAAAAAGTAGGCTGAGGACATCATTAACACCAACCAATAATAAACAAATAATTGTACATAACAGTGTTTTATTTCTTTGTCATATTTATATTTTTTTTAAATAGAAAATTTCCTGAAAGTTTCTGCTTTTATTAATTTTTCTACATACAATTTATCATAATATAACTAATATTAGCAATATTGATGGTTTGTTTCAAATTTGGGGTCTGTAACACCAAACAGTGCCTTCTTTCTCCCTGTTGCATGCATTTGTAGTTGAGTTTGGGCTTGGACATTTTTTACTCACAAAATTGTCTTTAATATAATTTAATATGGTTTTCTCATTCATAGTTTTATCAACCACATCAAGAAACAAATCGTGTGTTTACATCAGCCGTGAATTGCTGGACAGTGCTCACATTTAGCGTCTACAATAGTCTCTTCAGTCTTGTTAATAACAGCGGTCGCAGTGTATGGTTACGAACGAACTCTGTGCTCTGATGTTATACGACACTTAACATTTGTCTTGTTACTTGCACCTATCCTACAGCAGATTTCACGTAAGCGTCTTTAGACGAAATGAGCATTTTTGAACCACGACTTTCTGCGACGTTATAGTTGTGATTTTCGTGCATATGTTGCATAACACATAAAATCTACTTAAGGTAGATTACGGCTGTCTGCCGTAAAATAACCTTCATGTTTTTCAATGGAAATAAGCGTATTTAGCTATGAAAACAAATACAAACAACTTTAACAATTGATCAACAAACTTAACCTCCAAGATTTGATTTGACAGTAGTAGTAGTGATGTCAAATGTCACCTGACATACCTTTTTTTGTAGTAGAGGCAATGACAATAACACCCACAAAAGTCCTACGTATGCACTTACGTCGTTTTAGAATGAGCTCGTTTAAAAAATTAAATTAAAAATACTTACAGAAACTTAAGAGAAAAATAAAAAAATACGTGTCGAGTCTTTTGATGTCTATTTTCCATCTAAACAATAAAAAAAATACTTTTTGTAAATGTAATGTTGTCAATTAACTTATGTATACCCTCAAAAAAAAGGTTTGTCTTTGTCTAAAAAATACGCCGAAACTGCTTCCTTCACTTCTCCATCACTTGAAAACTTTTTCCCACGAAGTTCTTTTTTTAAGTTTGGAAATAGATAATAATCACTGGGGGCCAGGTCAGGACTATAGGGTGGGTGTGGCAAAATTTCGAAGCCCACCTTTTGCAGGGCAGCCATCGCAACACGGCACTTGTGAACAGGCGCGTTGTCGTGCAGAAGAAGGATACCTTTGGTCAATTTTCCCCTTCTTTTCTCCTTTATTCCTATAATTTTATTCCTATCCCTTCAATTGTTCTAAGATTGAAGCGTAGTAATTTCCGGTTATGGAGACACCTTTATCTTTATCATCAATCAATAGGATTCCTTCTGAGTCCCAAAAGACTGTCGCCATGATTTTCCCAGCCGATTGTGCCACCTTAAATTTCTTGGGTGGTGGTGTGCCTTTTTTGTGCCACTGCATAGAGTCCTGTTTGGACTCAGGTTCATAATGGTGAACCCGAGTTTCATCACCAGTAACAATTCGAGCCAACACTCCATCTTTGTCTTCCATACAGAGGTCCAAAAACGCACGAGAACACTCCACGCGCTGTTGCTTTTGAGGCGGCGTGAGCATTCTAGGTACCCATCTTGCGCTGACTTTAGTCATGCCAAGATGGTCGTAAAGAATTTTGAAAATGGTTTTATCTGATACTCCAACCATTTCTGCAAGCTGTTTCTTCTTTAGGCGGGCATCTTCTAATATAAATTTTTCGACTTTTTGAATAATTTCCGTAGTGGTCACCTCGATCGGCCTTCCTGGCCGTGGATCGTCTTCAAGTGACTCTCTACCTTGTTTAAAAAGGGTATGCCACTTGTAAACCATAGTTTTAACTGGACAAGAGTCTCTTCCAGTATAGTTTGAACTGATTTTCCTTGCTTGGTAAGGAACTTTATAACGGCACGGAACTCGATTTTCTCCATATTTCACAATTTCTTCCCGATTGACTTGTTTGTTTGACGATAACTCAAAGACTAATGATCTAATTACAATAAAACCCGGTACTTATACTAATAATGAGTTGCTCAATTAGCACCTACTTCAGCGACATCCCCACTAATTACCTACCTACCCATTCCGCGAACTTAAAAACGCCCCCTCGTATAAATCAGTCCATGCATCGTTGAATACCGTATTTTCTTCTGCTAACTTCCGTTTTCTTAAGCCATTATCAACTGTAACAATAAAAGCATTATTACAAGATCATACTTACGTAGATCATTATATAAGTGTGTAATAAAAAGTAATCTCACACTTACCGAAATCAAAACAAAAAACGGCACAAATGAATTGTTTTACTAATCACGTAATTGTGCAATTCTTAACTGTGTATGTTGAGAGTTTGTACTATCCATTATGAGAGATTTTTGGAAAGTAGGTAAAGTTGTTTAGTAGTTGTGATCTTAGACCCTTCCCCGGGCTTGTTGGCCAGTTCCACCAAAGTGCGAATGATAGTCATTGTAAGGTCATTGTTGCCTACCAATTGAGCTTTAATGTCGTTCACCCTTGGTTTAGGAGGAAACAGCTGCTTGTTTGTGTTATGTACATTGTTTTGTTTATTTACATTTAATACAGGGGGTTTAATTATGTTATTTAAAAGGTGCTTATTGAGGTACATTTGCCTGACCATCTTGGTAGGCAAAAGAGGGAAATTTTTATTCGATTTGTGTTAATAATGCTTGCATACTTTTATTGGACATCCAGATCAGTAACTGCTGATATGTTGACAGTTCTTTTAAAAGAGGTGAGCATAGAAACTATTAAAACACGTTGGCTTTTCGCAAAAGACTGACTTTTTTTTCTTACACCAACGACATGGTGTTTACATATGCAGCTTACATTATTTTGATACATCACCTACGAACACACCCACTTGTCAAAATAAACTAAACATTCTATATAGCAATACCTAACGCTTTCATAAATGTAGGTATAATGTTATATGGAACACAATCCCTTACTTAGCGTGTCAGCAGGCATTTCCTCAGTGGGATACTGAACTTTAACAATCTTAACCTTAATGACGTATCTGATATAATGGCAACAAACATCAATATGCTAAGAGCGATTATGACACTGATGACTTGTTGCTAATTTCAAGGCGCTTAGATTATCACAATTTAACAACACTAAGTTTTCCACTAATTTCATGTAACAAATTTCTGAAATATACGGGTTGTCTGGATGCCTCAGACAGTGCAGTTATACTCTGCTTGTAACATATTAAATTCTCTATAGCAGAGTGAACGGGTTCTGCTGTTGATCTCAGGGAATGGGATCGTTCGGCTTAGTGAAGTTTGTGGACTAATTTATTTAATATCCACAAAACATGCAAACGAGAATTCAGTTATCCTATGGAATAAAACAAATAAAGTAATTTCAGATGTTATATTATCATTGTTTATACATCTGTGGAAAAGAACAGTTAGTACAGAGAACTTAAGTCTATACCTGTATAAATTATTATAAGTACCTGGAGTTTATTTAAACAAAGAAAATGATTATGAGATACCCGGTTACTTGAAGTTAACCTTCTTCATCAGGTTATGTAGAGATCCATGATTAGCATGGTGTTTGTCATTTAAATTATGCGCCTAGGGCATATTTAAGTTCAAGACGGTTCCAGACCGAATTGATGTCCAAAAGGAAACTAAAATATTATTTAAGGCAAAAAAAAAAAACCCTGTAACAAAACATACAGTATTAGAAATCATGTACGTGGCTAAACCACAAAATACATGGAGGAAAACCTAAATCGATGAAAAACTTACCTACATCGTTGGGTTTTTTATCTATCCATGCAAAGGATGCATTATGATTTGTTTGGTGGCACCAAGATGGACCCTGTCGAAGATCAAACGTGGAAAAAGTCTTTTTATAAAAACTAGATGAAAATCTAATTGATAGGCACTCACCAAAACAAATGAAGAAGAAAGAAAAAGGCTTACAAGCCGTGAGCTTTGACTAACCCATACTAATAATGAAATTCATTTTCAAAGCAAAAAATGCGTCGTCACCATCAGTGCAGACAAGGAAAAGAGAACCTCTCTGAACGGCAGGTGAGCAAGATTAAAAAATAAAATGTTGCCAACCAAAATAACTCGTTGCAAAACTCACTAAATAAATTGAAGACGACTCCTGAATTAAGTCTACCATGAGACACATAACTCAAAATGTTATTGTTTCGATTTATATAATAAAAATAGAGTTTAAATGAAAGTGTTTTAATTATTTTTTACTTTATAAATAAAATGACAAACATATTACGTCAAATACTGGCAATTACTCCTGAAAAGCGCAAAGCCAGCTAACTACTATCAATGCAATCCAACATCGATCGAATCTCAACGAAGCTATGAAATTAGTTAATTACCACCAAATCGGCACAGATGTCGCTGTGGGTGTAAAAAAATAGTGTTACATGCTTCTGTACTAGATAGTGACACAGTCCTTTGCTTTCTACTTTGCCAAGAAACTGATGATCCTGACATCATGGAGCAAAAACCAGTATAGGATTTTTCAGTCTAAAGCATTACTAGGCCTGTCACTGTCAACAAAACTATTAATAATTATTGGTAAATTTGAAACAATATTTTTTAGTGCACTTTAGATATTTAAAAATTCTCTTAGCATGGTTCTAGTGTAAATCGCTATAGCAACTATTAACATTTTTCTAAGTTCTGTTTAGGTTCAATAGGTGTACGAATACACTTACAATCAGACATATGTAATTTAGACAATCATTGATCAATATATTGTTTTTGATCTAGTTGATCCACATTTATTTCACCCCCTTAGGGGTTGAAATTTGCAAAATCATTTCTTAGTGGATGCCTACACTGTATAAGCTATCTATGTGCAAAACTTCAAGTCTAGACCCAGTGGTTTAGGCTGTGCGTTGATACATCACCAATCAGGCGTCGTCCTAATTGGGAGCGATCGTACGATGGCGCGATGCGTTTTTCATCTCACGATCAAAGTGGTCGTACGAGGTCCTAATAGATCGCGCGATGTCTATTGTGCGATGCCGTCGCTCGATGGCTGGCGTCGCGCTTACGCCACTTTAACGATGGCTCTTTATAGAGATGCACAGTTTTTGCTGTCGGGCAATATTGCTTTAAAAATTGCAAATGACATTGAAAAAAGGAAACGTAGACAACATAAAATACTTGAACGTGAATTTTTCAACATTTATTTTGATGTACGAAATAACGAAGAAGACTTTTACGATTATTTGTCCATGTCAAAAGAAACATTTGACTACATCTGCAATGGAATACGTAGCGATTGTAATCATAGAGTGACCAACTTTAAAAAACCCATTAGTGTGGAAGAAAGATTGGTATTAACAATCAGGTAAGTTTTTTATTATTATTATTATTATGTGTGCGTTACGTACATTTAAATGAAAGACAAACATTTTATGTATTTATTATATATTTTTATTATGTATTTATTATCTTTTTTTTTTTATTTCATATAGGTAGTCATTGTGTCGGTTTAATGTGCAACAGAGTATATAAAACACTTCTTAAGTCAGCAAAATTACGTAGAATTCTAGTTTTAAACTACTGGATGTACAAATTTTAATAAAATCTTATAATCAACTATTACGGTATAAAAGCAATAATCACCATTTTTTTTATAAGAAAAAGAAATTGAGGTTTAAAAAATCTTATATTCAAGAATAATATTCAGCATTAAATGATTCGTAGAATTGTTGTGTGTTTGTCGGTGGTGCCATGTATGGATGTGAGGATGCGTGCATGGGTGAAGGTATGATTGACATTGACATAGTAGATGAAGAGTTTGAAAGGGGTGATTGCATAGCTAGAGAAATTTCGTCTGCTATTGTATTCTGTAATTTACTTTTTAATCTTAATTTTTGCACTGGATTCATATATTTAAAATATGGAGCTAGCGACTTCAAAAATAGTAAATCTTCATCCTCAACTTCTTTTTCTTTGTCCTTAAACGCTTTAATTTTATCTTCTTCGATTTGGATCATTAGACGCTGATATTCGGTTAAAGATTGATTTTCATTACGTTTTCTTTTTTGGGATCCACTTTGTAATAAAAACATATAAAAAATCTCATGCCTTTCATCCCCGAGGGGGTAGGCAGAGGTATTCCATTACTGGATATACCCACATTTCACGAGATACATTGGACCCCTAAACGTGATAGGTGGTGAGCAATCACTTTGTAATAATCCACTATCCAAAGCTTCAGTTGACAAAGCACTCGTGCTCTGTGTATTTGTACTGCGCGCACTGGTAGACAGTGGTTCGTCATCAGAAGATACAAAAGCCTCGGATCTATTAGACATTGCAGTAGAATTCTCTTCATCAGGCAACTGAAGATTCTGCTCTGATCTTGAAGTGGATGGAAGGCTGGCATCATTATCATTATTTCCAGTTTCTTGATGAACACTATTACCTTCGGTTGGTCGAGGCATTGAAACATCCTACAACATATGTTGCAACAACATATGTTGGTAATAGGTCCACTTTCCTCAGTAATATTGTTCATTTGGGCTTCCTGGATCTCCAGAGCGAGGCTTACGAACTTTTTTCAATTCATTTAGAAAGACATCCCTTAAGTGTCGCCACCTAGTTTTAACGTCCATTTCTGTAATAAATAACAATAAATTTTAATTCGTGTTATTATTTACAGGTACTTAACAACAGGAACCTCTTTTCGGAAATTAGGAGTGCCATTTCGCATTTCAAAAACTGCAATAGCAAGTATCGTGATGGAGGTTTGAAGTGCAATTTGGAATAACTTTAACGAAATACATATGAAGTTTCCAAGTAACGAAGATTTTAAGGAAATAGCAAATTTATTTTCAAATAAAAATAAATTTCCACATTGCTGTGGGAATCTGGACGGAAAACACATTCGTGTCGTAAAGCCACAACTTTCTGGAAGCATGTATTTCAACTACAAAAATTATTACTCAATTGTTTTATTAGCAATCTCCGATTCAGACAACACATTTCGCATCATTGACGTAGGTGCATACGGGAAAGATAGTGATGGAGGCGTTCTCAGCAATTCAAAATTTTTTCAAGATCTCAACAGTGGAAATATTCATTTACCACCCGAGGAACGATTACCGAATTGTGATATTGTGGCACCATATGTATTTTTAGGGGACGAGGCTTTTCCTTTGAAAACGTTCATAATGAGACCTTATCCAAGAACACAAACAACAGGAAATGCAGATAAATCAAGATTTAATTTCAAATTGTCTACTACAAGGGTCGGTATAGAATGCACCTTTCGAATGGCTTCTAGTAAATTTAGAATTCTTTTAAAAAGCATCGATTTATCTGTGGATAATTCAATTAAAATTGTAAAGGCAGTCTGTCTGTTGCACAATATTATAATACACAGAGATAAGAGAGAATCAGAATTATCTGTAACAAATAATCAATTAAATAACAATTTTGGAAGACTTCCTCGTAATAGAGTTAATAATCGCGCTACAATAACAGCAATTAACGCTAGAGAACTCTTCACCACTTATTTATCTTCTAACGTGGTATACGTTAGAAGATATGCGGGTACGTACTTACGAAAATTTACTTGACACATGTTTCATCATTGACTGTCACAATTTTTTTCCCCTTACTGGGGCTCCTCATGGGTGAAATCACTATGCCAGGTTCCATACAAAAATGTCAGAACCTCTTCAGTAATGAACGGAGGTACGATTTACGATTACGATTCAAATTATATCTAACTATACTAAGTAGATACTTAATCCAAGGTATGAGTTCGTGTGTGTGTACGTTTGTGTGTGGTATACATTATACAATTCTGGTTGTGATTAAAACTAAGCTCAAATTACTATCTACTTACTTGTTTTATTTACGTTCCTCGCAATTATATCCCATGCTCTTTCACTTTTCAACCTGTTTTTATAGTCCTCACTCTTTTTATTCCAAACAACAGGATGTAAACGTACTTGGTTAATTAAATCTTCTTCGAATGTCATCTTGTATGTAACAGAATAGCCAAACGCTTTACACAAACAATGAAAACACAAAATGGCGTCCGGCCGCGAGCGAGCCGACTACCTACTGTGTGTCACTGGTGTTGACCCTTGCCCCTTTCGTCCCGCGTCGACGCATCGCGTATGTAACCAATTACGACACTCAAAAAAGATCTGTTGCTTTGATTACATGATCGTACGATCGTTATTAAGCATTTCATGTGCTCGCACGATTACTTGCGAGGTTCAAATAGGACACTCTGATGAAATCTGTATGTTTGAACTCATCGCACGACGAGAACGCATCGCGCCATCGTACGATCGCTCCCAATTAGGACGACGCCTCAGTCAGTCAGTTTATCATTTTATATCACTACATTTTTTTCTGGCCTTTTGTCAACGGACGTATATTATGTATTTAAATTTATTACATATTAAAAGGTATTGAATGAATTAATACAATAATAAAAATACATGCAAAATATCCACAACAGGCTTCATCAATATTACATTCATAGAATCCACAACAAGCTTCGTCAATATATATCAGTCAAAAAGTCCACCACTAATCGTCCCTGGTTCAAAGGACCCCAGTATGCTAGCTGCATTGCCACATTGCAAAACAAGAAGGGACTTTTAGGGAAGGGTTTTTTAACAGTTTATAAAAGGCATTGGCTCTTTGTTTATGTACTCGTTTCTCAATGATGTATTGGTTGCGTTCTGTTAAACCTTGTGGAGAGGATCTAATTTTATTTTTTAAAAGGGTACAACGACTGCATGCGTCAGAGGCAGGAGACCTGAATCCTATATTGTATTCGTTTACGAAGATTCTGCGAAACATTGCAAAATTAACTTTTTGAGCTTCCTGTGCGCTTTCATTATAAAAATTACATAATTTCTTGATGCTAAGATACACCTAAGGTAAATTTTTTTCGACTTCCTCCTGTTACAATGACTTTCTGTTCCTCTTAGTCGACCTATGAAAGCTCGAACACCAATTTTCTTCTCAATACTCTTTCTATCTCCACCTCTTTTTTCTTCAACAGGATTACCTTCACATATTTTTTATTTTGCACTCTGGTACGACCTACTTTAAATATGTCGAGAAATAACTTTTTGCATACCTGAAAATTCCGTTTTTTGCTTTTGAGAAGATATGTAACAGTGGAATTATGTGAACCTCCAGGTTTCTGTTTTTTATTTTGTATAATGGGTCTCGGTCTTCGTCTTTTGATACTGGTGGTAACTTCAATCATACTGGCTATCATCACATCTTGTCTTTGTTTACTAGGGATGCTATAAAACTTATCTCTGATTTCTTTTACTATTACTGGTGTTATTTTGTAGCACGAAAATCTTATATTATTTGACAAATGTGAAGAACACGGCGTATAAACGTTTGTGGAACATGAAGCTGAGTATCGTTTCCTCTTTTCTTCAGCTCTTTTACCTCCAGTTATTTTCCTTTTACGACTTCCAGCAGAAACTTCACTAACTAATACAGTGTCTGTTTCATCTTCGTTCATTTTCAATAACTTACAATAATTTTATTTATTAAAATAAAAAACAATAAGTCGTTGATAAAATAACACAATCAAACCTAACCTGTCAATGTCAAAAAGCCGAAACGTGCGTTCATAAAATGATTTGTCGCAAAACAAGATGGCTGCTTCAAATTTTCTGATTGGTGGAATGGACAAATCACAGTACGATAAAAAATGGACGTTTGGAGAAAACACAGTCTGTTTGAACCTCAGTTTAAAAACAAATATTAATATGGGATAAAACATCTTTAGCACGAAAGTCATACAGAAAGCTCATAGTATTCTACAAACTCTGAAAATTGGTGTTGCCAGTTAAAAAAAATTAAAAATGTGACAAATCACTCTTTGAAAGTTTGCTCCTCATCTTTATTGTCACTATCATACAAAAATTTATTGCTTCTTTCGATTTGAGCACCATTATCATTCTGAATGTTATTTTTTTCAGATTTCGCCATTATTTCACTGTTAATATTTTCGTAGAATTAGATAGACACCAATTGAATTATCGTAGTCTATATTTATCAAAGTCTTGTGAAGCCTCAGCTGATTTGCTGGCAAAATCTTGAGATAACTTCTTGGTTTTTAAGTTTCATAATTCAAATCCGTTAAAACTTTGAATGTTTTGTGGTGTGCGCCTTGGGCTGGAATCCATATTATGCGATGATGATTGTGTTGCAGGAGGAACGGCCATTGCATAATCCAGTTTTTCAACGGTTTATATTTCTGTACCAAAACAAGAAGTTCTTCAACGGTATAATATTCATCATAATTAATTTGATTCGAACAAAGCCATACTTTTATTTCTGCTTTGCAGTTTTTGGTAATTGGTGCCTTATTAATTTGCACCGTGTGATAACTGGCATTGTCCATAACAATGGCACTTGGTTCAGTCAGGTTAGGAATAAGCTTCTCACGTAACAACTTGTTAAAATTTTTGGCGTTCATATCGTAAAGGTAGTCAGCTTTGGTAGATTTTGGGCTAAACGTTAGTAAAGCAAACAAAAATCAAAAACCATTTATTTTCTATAGGTATTCAATATACACTTAGAAACGTCAATATTTTATAATAACAAGGCACTCTAAACTCGTCCATGAAGACTGGCTAAATGCAACAGCAGCCCATCTCTACCGACGAGTTGCTGGTTCCAAATGCGTTCCGAGAAGCATTAGGCCATTTTCAGATCCAGCGCAAACAATAATGAAACGTTTTCCAGATGAGATATTCTCAACTACACCTTGGATGCAAGGTCCCTGACACGACTTTTTGCTTTGTAGTTCTGGTGAACGTAAGTCTTATTCAGGTATATTCTTGTTACCTTCATCACGTTTTGATGACCTTTAGTAACGGTCCCGCCAAGCTGCTATGTCATAACATAACGCTTCATAAGAATCGAGCGTTGGTTAATTTTTTGCTTAAACTTGTATCCATTTGAAATAAGTATTCGTCGTAAAGTTTCTACACATCCAGTAAAATCGATGCTTTCTCTTAACTCTGGTAACAGGCTTCTAAGTGTAGGCACTTGCTTCATTACTATATAAAGAAGAACGGTCATCTGTGACCCAGACCCGACAGAAACGAGACATATCTCAGTTTTTTTGTTATTTTTTATATAGTTGAAATATATATTTTTTTAATTTAAAATCAGTGGCTAACACCAAAATATTGCCTTATGTTTTTTTCAGGCGACACAATAAAAAAAAATGAATATGCCTATTTATCTACAAAAATAATAAATGTATGTAACCAAATGACGATACAATAACTATAGGATGTATCTAGGTGACCTGGAGATGCAGCTGGGCTATGTAATTTTTAAAATACTAGTACAACAATCAAGGATTCATTAAAATCGTTGTATTCGATTATTTATTGCATAATCGGAAGTTATTATATGTACAAAAACGGTCACTTGCTACCTGCATGCTATATGCATGCTTCAGAAACAGAGTTTTCAACAAACATGTGCCGCATATATTAGAAGATTTTCGAATTGCTGCAGCTTTGATTAATTATTTTCAAGATTCGTACGAAGACAGTCCTTACACAGAAGATTTCATTGAAATAATTAATCGAAATATACAACGCCCTAATCGACTGGCCGAGTATGTGGAAGAGAATAATCTAAACAGACAAAGAGTGACGTTTCACAGGATGACTGGAAATGATCCGGAAGTTGATTTTCCACAACTAACAATTGAAGACTTAATTAAATTCTCAATTGGCACCTATCACGTGAGGTTAGCCCGGTCTTACTGTAGTGAACATTTAAAAAGCACGGGAGTATATGATATGGAAATATATAGACATCCAGCAGCAGTAGAGGGCAGAATCAATAATACATTAATCAGGTGCAGAATTCATTCGCGACACATTACAACAAAAATATATTATACTTATATTATGTTTGATGAGAATATAAATGGAATAAACGCAATAACCGAATATTACTGCTCGTGTTACCATGGAAAAAGGACATTAGGAAGTTGCGCACACGTCATTAGTGTTGTCTATTATTTAGGGTGGGCTAGGCATCAAGATCACTTTGACCACCCCGCACTGGGTATGGATTATGTTTTAAGGGACATAGAAATGTAATAAAACTTTATTTGAACATATTAGTTTTTTTTTTGTTATAGATCATAGAACTCCAATGATAGGTACCTAAATCACTGATCTGCAACAAATCATCGAATACCACGATTTTAATGAATCCTAAGTTGATTGTTGTACTAGGACATCAAAAATAATATAATCCAGCTACATCTCACGATAGGCGCTACTCGACTCTCCCGCGCATGTTATCCCGCTCCGATATTTGCTAAGTGAAAGGGACCGAACGCTTTGTCGCGCTACTCTCCGCGACATAACGTGATTGTGCTAGCCCTGCAGGTCACCTAGAACATCCTATAGTTATTGTATCGTCATTTAGTTACATACATTTATGATTTTTGAGATAAATAAGCATATTCAATTTTTTTTATTGTATCGCCTTAACAAAAACATAAGGCAATATTTTGGTGTTAGCCACTGATTTTGAATAAAAAAAATATACAATTTAACTATATAAAAAATAACAAAAAAACTGAGATATGTCTCACTTCTGTCGGGTCTGGGTTTTTTTTCTATGGGGCGTGACCGTTCTTCTTTGAGACTGTGGCCTTGTGAGGTTGCTTCTTTTCTGGAGTACTGAAAACACCATAGTTTACTTTTCCTTCATTGCTTATTCTCTTCAATGTGGAGCACTAAGATCTGTTGTGACGTTCAGTCCCCAGGACGTGGGTTAAAATAAAAAAACTGAAGTCAACAATAAAAAATATATTATATATTATAGAATTAGGTAGGGTCGTAGGTGAAGCCGAAAACTGGTTTTGCCGTCGCAGTGGTGGTACTCCCCTGATGAAGGCGAAGGTGACTGATAATCTTCAAAACGGCAGCGGGGAGGACTTCAGTAAGGAACGGAGTCGACGGTAGCAGTGGAGGTAGTTCTCGCCGGCCTTTTTGTTCTCCCAAATATTAGGGTAAAAGTGACACCCTGTGAAAAACGTCACAGTAAGAAAAATGAAGATTATCCTCCTCCGCTGATAGTGAACCCTGTAGATGTGCCTTAATGTCAGGGTGAAACCGGAAGCAGTTGTGTGTGTTCACTATCAGAACGGAGGTACAAATAAAAAACTAGAAGCGGTTAAAATACTAGCGTTTAAAAATAAGACCACATAATATACATTCAATACTAATTTGCGAAAGCTAAGCATTTTAAATCACAGATCGGAGCGCTTCGCACGCCGAAGGTACTTTTAAAAAATAATATAATTTAAGAAATTTAGCGACTAGGAAATAACCATATTTATTAAGTGCTTAAAGCTGAGCATAATACTGTGCCAAGTGTTGACTTACGTGGATTTCAGATTAAAACAATTGTTGATTATCACCAGATTTTACTTCAACTCGTACAGTAATTACAAAACAGAGCTCCGTTCGCTTTCGAGGTTTTAGCGTAGAAATGTCGCAGCACCCTATTGCTCTCCTAGAAGAGAGTAGAATGCCGCTCCCCACTTAGTGTTGCCAGTACAACACTTCGATTAATTGTAGACAATATTTGAAATTATATATTTTCTTAACTTAGTTACACAAAATAATCCAAATTATATCTAAATAACAATATTTTTATGTTCAATTAGATAAATTGCTAACACAAGAAAGTACATAATAATAATTTTAAGAAGGCTAGGGCTAGTAGGTCTTTTAGAAGCACTAACTTAAGGCTAACAACACTTGTTCAAACACTTACCCTATCGGGGTGCGAGATATCACTTGGTAAAATTAATACTGCGCTTTAAGCTATTCCAAAAACGTTGGAATTAAGGAAAACTGCCCTACACCACGCACGAACCAGAATTTTTAAAATAAAACGTATTTTAATAATTATGTCAGCACGTAAGACGACGCCCGTGAACGCACCGACATAGGTTCGCAGCTGGCAGTGAATGACAAATCCCAAAGACCGTTGCGAAGGCGCATCTCGAAAATTCCACGAGAACAAAAGATCAAACCTTGACCAATAGGAGAACGATACGCGACCACCGGTACTGTCGCGCAACACAAGTGTTAACTTAAATCATTGCTTTTAATTTTATTAAACTTTTATATTTTGTATGTAATAATTTATTGTTTTAAATTAAGTAGTTAAGTTAGCATAAGAAGTTAATTTTAAGTAGTTTTTAATGTTTTAATTGTAGTTTTAAGTCAAATTAAGTTAACTTACTAAAACATGTACCTAAGTGCAACGTTACACTGAAACAAATAATAAAATAAAAAAATCATTTACATATACCTACATTGTAACAAGTAGTGTACCAAATTTCTTTGTCCCTTCCGTAATCGTCGCAGATGAGACATCTATTCTGATAATCTTAATCGATATCTCTGGATGATCTGGGTAACCGTAGCACCTCGTAGGTATGGCTTTTAAAAATTTCGCCAATCACGTATTTTTTATGTACGTCCTTGTTTTTTTTTATTTATTTTATTTTAGGTAATTCATATAACAGTGGTTTGCGCATGTCCTTGTCATAGTATTTTTTTTCTATTAACCACGATGCCATTTTAACATTTTTGTCATTACATGTTTGGGCAGGATTCATCAATTTGTTGTGGTGGTCATCGATAATTCTCCCTGCATTATCGATGACCACATCCGAGTTAGGGCTCGCTCAAATTAGGAATTAATTGGCTCCATATCCATATTCGCCAAAGTTATGTCGTTAAGATAAGTCTCCGCTTTTAATTCCAGATTTGAAAATAAGAAGTGCCTTTGCTGATTTGAACGAATCCTTCTTCTGACTCGACGTGAACCATGACTATGCGTTGACCTTTGGATATTGGGCGCTTTAATCCTTCATCGGATCGAACCATCTGACCATGATTTACCTTTTGTATGCGATGAGTGGACGTATGACTCTTCATTGTAGACAATTACCCGTCCCTCATACCTGTATTTTTTATAGCTTCTAAGAACATAATCCTTTTTAGGCGAAGATCAGTTTTTTCATAAGAATCCTTCTATTTGTTTCCTGTTTTTCGCCACTTGACTTCACATATCCCCACAGAAAATAGTCTAGCGGCGTTAAATCGCACGATCTTGGAGGCCACGGGTCCGAAACGTGAAATTATGCGGTTACCACACGTCTCCTTCAGTAAATCAATTGTGGCACGAGCTGTGTGACATGTTGCGGCGTCTTGTTGCGCCGTTTTATTGAAACCACAGCTCCTGCACATCATGGTTGTTCAATTGAGGAACGAAAAAGTCGGAAGCCTTATTCAGGCGTCAGTCTATTCATGTTGAAATGCCAGACCAAACTAAACTCAATTCACTTGACAGCTGAAAAAAATTATTAAATAATGTCTGGCGGTGTGCAACTGATGACAATCAATTTATAGGGACGACATGTCTTAGCCCTTTTTTGAGGCTACATGCTTTTTGTAACATCTGGTGGTAACGTGCCGTATGATACATCCCTCATGTAGCTTATGGTCACTCGTGCTATCCTTCACTGGTTGGACTGGATACACATCTTGGATACAACCAATACCAAGCAGAGTACGTTGTCACGTGACTCTGGTAAAACTATAAAATTTGTTGGAATAATTCGTCCACAAAGGTTAATTTCTACTGAAACAGTGTGTCCACGCAAGAATCGCGTGATGCGATCGCACAGTATGTTTTTTGCCCTAAAAAAGTGACACCCACGTTTTATAGCATAGTTCGACAAAGCTTTTAATTCTAAATGTATGTGTCCAACTTTCGCGCGTCAATTCCAAGTAGTTTTTGAGAAATATTTTTTAAGCTATTGCATAGCTTCTATCGCGGGCCTTGAGCGCGGGGACCGAATCCAGAAATTCCGTAACGAAAAAACCTCACGCTCTCCCCACTCCGACGGGCACGGAGGTGTGGCTTAAAGGCCGTGCATTGTATAAAATAAAATAAAGTGAAGTAAAGTAAAGTAAATTAAGTCGAAGTCGAAGTCGAAGTCGAAAGTCGAAAGTCGAAAGTCGAGTCGGAGTCGGAGTCGAATCGAATTGAATCAAATGAAATGAAATAAAATAGTCAGACCAACCAAGACAGTCAACTTTATATTTTACAATTTATCTTCAAAGAATTCTTTAATATTATAATAACCATAATAACTCTTATTTATTAGAAAAGCTTACACGTTCACGGACAGTAAGTCACCCCTTGTGGACACAAAAATTTTGTATGGAGAATTTGTGACTGCTATAGAAGCGTCGTCATATAGAATGTCATGTTGCCTATAAAATGTGACACTATATGCTATGACAGGTGAGTGCTATAGCAGCTCCGTCACATTGTAAGTATATTTAGGGGTAGTATATGACACAACCACTATAGCAGGCAACTTCTATAGCAGCTCCGTCACATTGTAAGTATATTTAGGGGTAGTATATGACACAACCACTATAGCAGGCAACTTCTATAGCAGGTCTGTCACGTTGTAAGTATATTTAGGGGTAGTATATGACACGACTACTATAGCAGGCAACTTCTATAGCAGTTCCGTCACATTGTAAGTATATTTAGAGGTAGTATATGACACAACCACTATAGCAGGCAACTTCTATAGCAGCTCCGTCACATTGTAAGCTTACTTAAGGATAGTATATGACACAACCACTATAGCAGTCAACTTCTATAGTAGCTCCGTCACATTGTATGATTACTCAAGAATAGTATAGGACACAGCTGCTAGCAGTTTACATATTCTTTGTTTTCAATTGAATTTCTGTAAATGTTTTGTACATAAATGAAACCATAACATCAAATCAGTTTTGTTTATTAATGTTTTGGTACAACAAAACTATCATTCTAAGTAATAATTGAATAGGTACTCAAACAAATAATCACAGTTGTGGCACATATTTATGACACTATAATAGCAGCTAATTATATGAGATTCATTTTATCAGTCTTACTGGTATAATTTATCAGTCTAACGATGGCATTCTTATCAGTTTTAACTTTTTTTTAACTATTATTGAAATCTTAATCATACTAAATAACATTTTTAATAATTTTCTCTTATGCCACCAGACACTACTCGAACCCAGAACACCTAAAACATAGTAAAACAATTTAGTCTTCTATAAAACAAACATTAGTACTAAATCAAATCAATAGGCATACCTACGACAGTGAACATAAATTAAATAGAAAAATAAAAAAAATACAACTAATCGGTAACCATAAGTAGGCACAATAAACCATTAAGTATTTTACTTAGGTATAATTATTGCTGTTGTGACATTTTAAAGACAACATTTTAGTCTCAAAACAATAATCATATATAGGTATACTACAAAATATAAAATCAGACTTTAATTTACTGCAAAAATAGGGTCAGTATGCCATATTTCAAAGCATGACGGACAGAGCGGAGGTTTATTAAAGCATCCTTTGCAGCGGAAACTTGTTTGTTTGTTGACCTTACGTTTTGTGCAAACTCTACATCTCAAGAACACTTTTTTTTTTAATCAGTAAAACCGGTAGTATCGGAGCCTTTTCAATACAAACAAATAATCAAACAAAAAATTAAATTATTCTTCAATCCAGATTATTCCAGTTCCCGTTGGGATTTCCAAAAATCGCTTGGGCAATATCACTACTGGTCATTTTTAAGTTTGGTCCATTTTATTATAGGACATTTTTATAGTTTGACTATTTAAAAACTGGTCATTTTTATATTTGGGTAATTTTATTATTGGACTTATTTATGGTTTGTCAATTTTATTACTTGGACAAGCCTTTGGACATTAGTCTTTTTGGACATTTTTCTTTTTGGAGATTAGTCGTGCGATTCAAAAAATCGCATTTCAAATAATACCGTCAGGGTTGTCACCTATTGGGGTCACTACCTTACTTTACCCTACCTATTCAGCTTTTAACCAAATTCGATCTCTGTTTATTAACGCATACTATCTAGAGACATTTTCAATGCCCTTTGACGGTTACGGGAAGTGTGAGATCAGTGAGTATTTTTTATTTTTACATTTTGTACAACTTTATTCTGTTCTTAGTGTTATTATTTTGTAAATGTCCTGTCCTTGTCTTATTCTTATTGTACAGGATAATATTCTAGTTAGCGATTAGACTACTAGTACCTATCTTATGTACCTATATAAAGTGAAAGGGAAAACACCATAAAGGATTACGGTCGTGAGTTTATGTATGTATGTATATACCTATAAAGTTGTGCGATCTTTATTTATTTATACTATTTCTAAGAAATTAAGGGATCTTTTGCTTTACGTGTTTTTTTAATAGTTTTGCTTTCTTAATTCACCGCAATTTTAAGTACTAGAAAATGTTAAGGATGTATTCAAAGTAATGAAACTAAACAATTTTATGTAAGAAACGTTGATAGAAAATGAGAAAAATTGTTGCACCTGTCATAGATAAATCGACTGATCTGCTCTTTTATACCGAAGTCCACAATTTTTTATCGTTTTTCTACCCATGTTTCTTAGGGAAAGTTGTTTAGTTCAATGGAATTCTAGAAAAAGTAAATAAGTAAGTAAATAATTTTGGTGTAGGTATAAAAATTGATGAATGCGATTGAGGTCAATACAATAAAAAAACGAACACAAATATTAAAAATGTTCTAGTAATTTAAAAATAGGGGTATTTTAAGGATCTAAAAATGTTAGTTTTAAATACTTTCCTCTTCCGTTTCTTCATTTAGCAAAGTTGTATGCTCTACGCATTGTTGTTCTGTATCACTCTGTTCGTCGCCTGTGTCATACAAGTCAGTGAGATCGACTGGTTTTAGCAATTCCCGTACGGCGGCAGGCAAAGGTAAACGTTTTGAAAATCTTTGACGCTGCCGTAGTCGTGTCATTGACACTACGGGATCAGAAGATTCTAGGGCACGGTGAAAGAGATCAATCATCGTCGTTACTCTGTCCTTCTTTCGGCAATGGTGCTCACGGTCATGGCGATAAAATTTATTCCGTGATTCAGCAGCCTGTTCCGAGAGCATGCCAACAGGAAGGGCGCTGGACTCAATGATCTTGCGACCATGAACTAATATTTTGTGTATAGTCACCGTCATGGGATCCCAGTTGTATGACAAGACATATTTTTCAGCTACGCCGCGGCAGAATTGTCCGAATTTGACAGAATCTAAGGGTAACGCGCAAGATATTGCCACAAGAATTGTATGTAGGTCATCTAAAAGCCACGATTCTAGTTCTAAAATTTCCGCAAACGTATGTCGACGCTTATCAGACATAGCTGTTCGAGCGGTATTGCCATCGTTAGTAATAATAATAATAATAATAAAATCATTTATTTCGGAAAACATAGGTTCCATATCCATATAGTTACACAAAAACAAATCAAATTAAATACTAGTCAGTACATGAATCATAGTGCAATGATTCATGTACTGGCAGTCAAACCTGCACGAGAATGCTCTCAGGATGGTGTTGGGACTGGCCCGAGCCCTGCGCACCAGGGATGTGCACCGCTTTCGCATGGTTGCATAGAAACAATCAACCCGCGCCTCGGCGAACATCCCCGATGCACTACAGTATCGAGGCAGTCCCATCAGCACCCGGAAAGCATTATTATACTGTACACGAAGAGCGTTGTACTGTTTCTGCGTATATGACACCCACAGGCTACTGGTGTAAAATGATGTACAGTAGGATTTAAATAGTGTAATCTTCACGTTTCTAGAACATCTGGCAAACCTGCGGGCGAGCATATTAGCCCTTACAGACAACGCTCTCCGCTCTCTTTCGATATCTGCATCGTCTTTCAGGTCAGTGGTGACTAGATGACCGAGATATTTAAATTTAGAAACTCTTTGTAATTCCTTACCATTAAGTTTAATTTTAGGAACATCTATTGGATCTCTGCCTTTGACCTGAAAGACCATGCACTCACTCTTCTTCTCGTTGTACAAAAGTCCATGTTTCAGTGCATATTTCTCGCATATGTTTAACAATTGCGCCATACCACAAACCGACGCACTCAGCAGCACCATGTCATCAGCATAACTAATATTATTGATACAAATGTCATCAATATGGCATCCGACAGTGCATGTTAGTGGTCCCTGCAGGAGGCCTTACCACATCTACCAAAAGACCCATTCTTGTCCGTATCCGAGCCTGAATCTTTTTTTTTTTTCGTTCCTGTACTATCTGATACTGTTCTGTATTTTTATTTACTCGTCATATCTTGACCCTGGGGTCATTTTTGTATCCAAGATGTAAAAGAAACTCAAGTACCCTTGTGCTTCTTTGGAAGTAGGTTGTGTGTAAGCGTGTTCCAACTTGTTGAAATAACTAGCTGTTGTTTTACAGATAGGGCAACGCAATTGTGACGAAGTACCGGTAATAATATTTAATACTTTTCCGTCTATCACACTGAGGGTTAAATCGAAATCACATGTTATGGTATGAATTTTAGACGTTTGAACAGTTATCGGAGTCAGGGCTTCTATCTGGTCTTCTACGTATTTTTTTCCTGCTAGAATAAGAGCTGTAGTTTCTTTTCTATATTGCAGGTGAATTGGGCGACAAAAGCGGTATGTCTGAGCTGTCGGATTCAACCAGACTACATTTTTTTTATCAGTTACGATACGCAAAGGCACAAATGTGGTTGCGAACACACTACTTTCGTCGAAAACAGGATCATCTACTGTTTGTTCAAAATGTTGTTTATTTAGGGATTGACCAGAGCTGCCATCAAATCCCCAAGATGCTTCTAACATACACACTGCTTCTTTTGAACCTTTGCGATCGCAATATTCCATTAACGATTCTTCGAAATTCTGTAAAATTCGTTCAAAGGTGTGGTTTAGTATTGCCTGTAAAGAAACGGATGCTTCTACATCGGAAACGAAGATTTGTTTTGTTGGATAGCCTTATACGCCTATCTATCTAGGCCTTTCGTGCCTTAAATACTTTGGGATAAGGCGGATATAATTGGCATCCCCGGGATTTGGCTTCTTGCTGAATAACTTTGTAAGTTTCGTCATTTAGTTTTCGGTCTATCATGAGACCTAAAGCTTCTTCAGATGTGTAAGGCTTTATGGTGTCGGTCAATTTATTTAATACTAGCGGCCCGCCCCGGCTTCGCACGGGTGGACATTTATTTTTTCAACATTTTGGGATGCACTAACAAATTTCTCCCAGCAACCCATAGTAAATTATCAAATAAAATTAGACTTTGTATGGAGACTTTTAAAGAATATTTGTGCCAAGTTTCAAGTTGATAGACGCAAAAAACCCCTCTTCTCTATACCAACTTCAACCCCTAATTTCACCCTTTTAGGGAATGATTTTAAAATAATACAAAAATACGTTCCTCATCATTTATTTTTAAGAGTATTTGTGATAAGTTTCAAGTTGATAGACGTAAAAAAACCACACGTTTCCATACAATCTTCAACCCCGTTTCACCCGTGAGTTTTGAAAAATCGAGATATACCTACTTGTCTTTTGTTGTTTGTTTTGAGGAGTATTTTTACAAAATTTCGAATTGATACATCCAAAAATGAAGGTATTTATGCAAACTTCAACCCCCACGGGGATGAAACCCCTTGGAGGATGGTTTTCGATAAATCCTAGAACTAATACAGGGTGGCGCAATAGAACGTGCATATTTAAAAAAAATATAAAAAAATAAATACAACAGGTATAGTTAAAATGAAACTGAGGAATTGTTAAGTAAGAACTGAAGTTTATTTTTTAAAAATAACATCATCTAAATGATGACCCTCTCTACGACGGCACTCCTCTAACCGCAAACGGAAATTATTGAAAACTTTGTTCAGTAATGCTGGTGTGATTGCTGCCATTTCACCACGGATATTCTGCTTGAGCTCGTCGATGTTTCTCGGATTATTGCTGTAGACTTTGTGTTTAAGGTATCCCCATAAAAAAAAGTCAGGAGGCGTTAAGTCCGGACTACGTGGGGGCCATGGGATATCACCTCTCTTTGAAATCACTTTTCCAGGGAACATCTGTTTCACAACCGCCATGGAGTCATTAGATGTGTGACAAGTGGCTCCATCTTGTTGAAACCATGTCCTAGAATTCCTTATTCTTGAATTTTCAAGTTCTGGAGCCAAAAAGCCTTGCAACATTGCAACATAGCGTTGGGTATTAACAGTGACGTTTTGTCCACGCGCATTTTCAAAGAAAAACGGACCCACTATTCCTCTGCCCGAGATTGCTGCCCATACTGTCACTTTAGGACTATGCAGTGGTTTCTGATGTTTAAGTTTAGGATTCTCACTTTGCCAGTAACGACAATTTTGACGGTTTACGAACCCATTCATGTGAAAATGAGCTTCATCAGAGAAAAGGATGTTGTCACAATTGGAAAACCGATTCAGCATTTCATCAGCAAATGCGAGCCTTGCTCCGAAGTCAGATTCTTTCAATTCTTGTGTTAATTGCAGCTTGTATGGATGCAATTTAAGATCCAACTTTAAAATTCGTTGCAAACTTCGTCGCGATAAGTGTAAGACGGACGATCTCTTGCGAGTAGACATTTGTGGTTCTCCTTGTACCGACTGCATAACTCTCTCAATATTGTCTTCGGTCCTAGATGTTCTTGGGCGACCTTTTGCTTTGGGTTTAAACGTTGAGCCAGTCTCTTCGAAACGCTTTATCCATATTTTAATTAAATTAGCACTCGGAGCTTGACTGATTCGCCGTAGTTCATATTCAGAACAATATAGTCGCCTAATAACAACGTATGAAGGAGAGGTCTGGTAAAACGCGCGCACGCAAAATGCGCGTTGCTTCCCGTCGAAGTGACTCATAGTGACTAAAACTCCATGAGCCCGCCTAACCAACGAGGTAAGGTTCCCCCCGCCCGCGCGCTTTCCACCCCGCCAAAAAAAATGATGCAATATGCACGTTCTATTGCGCCACCCTGTATATCAAGTTTATTTTCAAGAATATTTGTAAAAAGTTTAAAGTTGATACACGCAGAAATCACACTATCCCATACAAAATTTATCCCCCTCTTTCACCCCTTTAAGAGATGATTTTAGAAAAATCCAAAAACACTTGTCTCATAATTTATTTCTAAAAGTATTTGTGCCCAGTTTCAAGTTGATAAGACGTATAAAACAACACGTCTTCATACAAACTCCAAACGCTACTTTCACCCCCTCAGGGGATGATTTTCGAAAATTCCTAAAACACGGGTCTCATGATTTATTTTTAGGAGTATTTGTGCTAAGTTTGAAGTTGATAGACGTAAAAATCAAACACATCTCCATACAAACTCCAACCCCCTGTTTCACCCCCTTAAGGGGTGATTTTCGAAAAATCCAGAAATACGTATCTTGTTATTTGTTTTGAGGAGTATTTTTACAAAGTTTCGAATCGATACACCCAAAAATGAGGGTTTTCCATACAAACTTCAACCCCCTCTTTCACCCCCTTAAGGGTTGAATTTCGTAAAATCCTTTCTTAGCGAGCATCTACACTATAAACGTAACCTACACACAAAATTTCATGTTTCTATGTTCAGCGGTTAGGGCTGGGCCTTGATTTTTAGATTTAGCTTCTCCTTTTATATACAGGATGTCCCAGAAGTCAACGATAAGCCAAAAACCAGCGATAAGCCTAGTCATGAGGGTAATCAGAAAAATATAAAAAAAAATCTATGTTCTTTTTTCAAAATGTTATGAAGGTTTAAAAAAAATCCTAAAAAACGGACACCCTGTAAATGAACTTTCTTTTACCGTGACTGTAAATATTTACTTTTTGAATATATATATTTTTTTCTGTAATGCTATAACGAATAGCCGTGCTACAATTTACAATAAAAAAAAATGACATAACTGCCTCATTTTTTTAGTAAAAAGTTAAATTTGTTTCCAACATTGAATTCTAAATAATTTCATCAACCAACTTAAACCAGCTGTACTGTAAAAAAAATGTATGGCTACTATTTTGGCAAGTATACTTAAAAGTTGACGCATTTAGTCTAAATTCTAAAATGGTATAACACATGCTAGGTTTTGTTATAGTTGAGGCATTAAAATTTTATTTCTCGATGAATCCGGATTCTATGCCAATCTAATTTAATGAGGTGAAATGTTGCTAACGCAACCTTCTTAGGTAAATCCAGGTTAAAATCTTTTTGAATGGAGACGGACTCATAATTTTGAAAAGAGAACCTAACAGGGATTTTTTATTCGTACATCTTTTGTTTATGTCATTTGTTTGATGGCTTTGATTTGAATCCATCTGTCCCAGAAGTAAAGATTCTGGAGTCTGTTGCTTAGATTGTATTTGCGTGTAATTACGAGTTCGTAAAGTGAAGTTATCATGCCAAATAGATATACCGTACGGGAGTACGCCAACATGCATCTTATTTACGGAGAATGCTTATGTAACGCCAATGCTGCAGCTAGGGTGTATCGCGAGAGATACCCAAACTTAGAGCGTCATCCTGATTACCGAGTTTTTATTAATCTGCATCGATCATTATCCGAAGGTCGATTCCCTGATCATATGGCTGGTGAAGGAAGGCCCCTCTTGCCCTACGAGGACGAAGTCATGCATGGAAGAAGATCCAAGTATATCCGTACGTGGAATTGAGGAAAGCCTTGGAGTACCTAAAAGCAGTGCACATCGTATTCTGAAAAAAAAAACCGTCTGCATCCATTCTATGTACAGTCAACAAAGTTGTTAGTGTTACATGGCCAAATATTAAGATTCACTTTTCTCTTAAAGCCTTAAATGTATTTTTAGTATTTTTTTGGTAAATTATAGGGATCAAAGATACCTTTCGAAATAAACATTAATCAATAAGATTTATTTATTAAGACTTCCCCAGAAAAATGAATTCTTAGTTACTGGCCATGTAACCCTAACTACTTTGTTGACTGTACAACGAGTACAATCTTTACTTCCCCGAGACTACCCAGAGAGAGTGCGATTTTGTCAAACGATTTTGCAAAAAAACACTGAAGATCCCCAGTTTTTTGAAACGATTCTATGGTCCGACGAAGCAACGTTTAAAAAGGACGGTTACATGAACTTACACAATTTACACGAATGGCACGTGGAAAATCCTCACCTAATACGTGAAGATCATTCACAGTACCGTTTTTAAGTAAACATGTGGATAGGCATTTTAAACGGTACAGTTATTGGTCCGATTGAGCTGCCAGAGACCATAAATGGACATGTTTATTTAGATTTCCTACAAAATCCACTACCCGATTTATAAAAATATTACACAAACTTATTTTAAGTATCATTACTTTAAAGGAGGGTTAAGAAAGAGGATAAAAAGGCTTAGTTCAGGTCAGCTGCAGACTTAAGGTTGCGTTACCAACATTTCACCTCATTAAATTAGATTGGCATAGAATCCGGATTCATCGAGAAAAAAAATTTTCATGCCTCAACTATAACAAAACCTAGCATGTGTTATACCATTTTAGAATTTAGACTAAATGCGTCAACTTTTAAGTATACTTGCCAAAATAGTAGCCATACATTTTTTTTACAGTACAGCTGGTTTAAGTTGGTTGATGAAACTATTTAGAATTCAATGTTGGAAACAAATTTAACTTTTTACTTAAAAGTGAGGCAGTTATGTATTTTTTTTTTATTGTAAATTGTAGCATGGCTATTCATTATAGCATTACAGAAAAAAAATATTCAAAAAGTAAATATTTACAGTCACGGTACAAGAAAGTTCATTACAGGGTGTCCGTTTTTTAGGATTTTTTTTAAACCTTCATAACATTTTGAAAAAAGAACATAGATTTTTTTTTTTATTTTTCTGATTACCCTCATGACTAGACCTATCGCTGGTTTCCGGCTTATCGTTGACTTCTGGGACATCCTGTATATAGATTTTAGTGGCTTCATTGGGATACTTTAAACAAGTTAGAATTAAGTGCTCTAGATCTTTGGCTGCTTTCGCCGGTAATTTATTTCCATCAGATTCTAAAGTTGCAGTAAACGTCTTAATTGATTTACTTGGTGGCTGACCTGCCAGCGCTAAACCTAAGCGTTTTCTGGATCTTAACTGCTGCCTGTAGCTTAATGTGTCATAGTGGACGGTATTGGCTGTTATGGTGTTTCCAGTACTTGTACTAGGATTAAAGTTACAGGGATCTGCAGATATGGAGGCACTACTTGTATGTTCAGTATGTGTGTCTGTCATAAGGGTCGAGTAGTAGGCACTTTCAAAAGTAGTATATAATATATTTTCCGCACTGGTACTACTATCACAGGGCTCTGCAGATGGGGGGAAAGCGCTATTGGTGTGTACAGTTAGGATGTCAGTCAATGTGTCTGTTAGACTTTCAGGTAATGTCTCTTTTAGTGTCTCTGTAAGACTCTCACTTATTGTGTCTTTTACTGTGTCTGTTAGTGTCACTGTAAGTGTGCCAGTTAGTGTGTCTGATACACTCTCCGTAAGTGAGTCTGTTAGTGTGTCGGTAAAGGTATCAGTTCGTGTATCTATTAGTATGTCAGTTTGTGTATCTGTTAGTATGTCGGTTAGTGTGTTAGTAATTTTTGAACACGTGACTACGTCCCCCTTTAAGTCATTAGGTATATCAGCCAAGAAAGATTTTTCAAAATATTTCTAATGTATTCTTTTGAAAACATTTTTGTTCCTTTTGCAGCTTTGAAACATTTTCTGGGTTTGGCATAAAAAAAGACGGATGACTTTAGTTAATCGTTGTTTATCGTCGGTCGAACGAGAGATGGTTTCAGTCTGTGCCCAATTTTTGCGATAATTATATCCAATAACTCGGTGTAACTTAAATTTGCGGGAGTCCCAGTTGTTCTTAACTTTTTGGTTTCCTCTGCAAAACATTCATACATGTACAATCAAGTATATTGTTACGCACGGAGTACGTATACGCTAGACAATCTCGAATACACCTACATTGTGTGAGAATAGTTCCGAATCATCTGGATAAAAAGCAAACAAACAAGTAGAGCATCACCTCGAAGGGCAAGGGCAAGAGCTGTATAGGTCTGCTCATCACCCCACCCATTCGCTAATGTCTCAAATTGCAGGCGGAATGCAGACCACGACGAAGTACCATCGAAGTGAGGCACGTTGAATTTCATCGGCGATCCGATTGCTGGTGTCCATTCACGTGCCTTCAATTTTGCGATGTCCTTATGTAATACTTGCAGGTCGTCGTCATGCTCCTCAACCCTTTTCTCCAGCTGCTCAGTCCTGCTGTCGACTTTCTTGACGTCCTTTTCCAAGTCTATTACCCGAGTATACAGGACATGGACGCCAGCACATAATTTTTCAAAGAGGGCCTCTTGTTGCTGACGGGTAGCCTCTTGTTCCTGGCGGGCGGCTTCCTGGTTCGCCTCCATTTTCTCTAGCATTTCGCGTCGCGCAGCCTCTTGTTCGCGTCGCGCAGCCTCTTGTTCCTGGCGGGCGGCTTCCTGGTTCGCCTCCATTCTCTCTAAAGCCCGGTCGCCGAGCGCAGAGAAAATCGGACATTGACCTTTGCATCCATAACCAGGGGTCAACAACATTTTTATATTGCGTTCAATGAATTATAGCACGTAAACATATATTAACCAAATAAAATGCAGTATTTTCTATATTATTGTTGAAATATTATTTTTTCTAATAAATAATGCAAAATAATAATAGGTAGGTAATTTTTCAATTAACATACATTGTAAACTATATAACGACCCTGAAGGGACAGCGCATTTTGTAGCCCTATTGAGAATTGCCGTTAAATGGAAAGAAGAAAAATTCTGTATTAGGAAAAGAAAAAAATATAGATAGGCATATTATCCTAGCGCTATTGGTGAACCCATGATAGTATGACAGTATAGATAATCATTACTCCTGGTAACAGCGGTCTACACGTGCAAACAACCCCAATTTGTAAACAAAAGAACTAATTTCTTAGAAAATTCCGTGTGCATGATGCCGACAGTCGAGTTTATTGTGGGCTAGGATAATAAAGCGACAAAAGAACGTACACCTGTGCGTTGTGTGCACACAGGTGCGCAGTTTTTACTAATTTTAGCAACTTAAAAGGTACTTTTTATTACTCAATTGTTGTCGTTATTGAGAGTGGGAGTAATTGTACGGAATACAAGCTAAACCAACCAAAGCCAATTTATTTCGACGCTTTAGAGAGTTTGTCGTTAAATCGAGTGACGTTACATGGAGTTTACACTGTATTAAACATTTCTAGACATTTTGATAAATAAAAAAGGGAGGACAAAAAACTACTATTACTGGACTATTCTTTTATTTAGATCCACTTTCTAAATCAGTTGCCGAGCAGTTGTGTTGATAATAAATGAATCTACAGTATTATCAATGTTATCATCCAGGCTTCCATACTTTTTTTCTTCTTTCTTCACATGTCCAATGCAATTCTGCCACTTTTCTGCCGTTATTTGATTTAGGCCTTCTTTTAGCAGTTTTTTTACATCTGCCATTTTGAATGTCGTATTGTTTCTGGCCACATACCCTTTGACATCTGCCCAAATTAGCTCAATGGGGTTGAGCTCACAGTGGTATGGCGGTAACCTTAATACTTCCACGCCGGCTTCTTTTGCCATTTCATCAATAACATATGTTTGCTATTGATTTCTTACGGCTTTTACTTTTTGCATAAATACGACTTTAGTGTCTTTTTGCTCGAAACCAAGGTTTTTCGACTTAAGCCAGTTCTGGATTTGCGCCTTATTCCATATCTCTATTGGCGTTTTTTCTTTACGTCGCGAGTGGTAGCTGTCATTGTCCATAACTACCACAGCGTTGGGCTCAAGTCTTGGCAGAGTCTCTTGAAACCATTTTTCAAATTTGGAAGCATTCATCGATTCATGGTAGTCGCCCGTTCCTTTGCATTCAAATACTAATTCAGATTCTTGTATGAATCCATTTTTGCCTCCTATGTGTAAGATGATGAGCCTATTTCCTTTTGAAGTCGGGTTCTTCGCACCTGTTGATAAGCCTTCTAAGAAGGCCTGCTTTCGGGGTTTGACTGTGGTGTCCTCCCAAACCTTACCAACAGTGTGACCTGAAAATGAATGTATTGTCCTATAATTACTTTAAAAAATCGTGAGGAAACCTGAACATACCCGCGAACCCTATATGACGAGCGGAGGCCTGAGCCCCAGTAGTGGAAATACCACAATGATTCATTGTAAGGCTGGGTTAAATAAATTATGTGTGGGTGCTGCTTCTTCTTATTATCCTTAGAACAATTCCAGTTGCAAGTCCAGTCTTCTGAACTTCCCTCTAAACATAGATTTTCTTAATTCTTCTTCATAGGATAAAAATCTATATTTAAAAAAAAAAGAACTTGTTTCTAAGCGACTTTTCCTAGTTTGAGTAGCTACGGGTGAAGTGATGGAGCAGTCCCCTAGCAGTATCACAGTAGGCACATCAAGAGGGTTAATGGCGAGAAGGCTTGCAGCTTGGTAAATTTTTAACAAACTCAAGACTGACAGAAATTTATAAAACATTATTTTAATCTGCGAACGGCTAGATAAAGACTAAGAGTATTAAATAAAATTAATATTTGCTGTGGTAAGGAACATTTATTTATTTATGTTTAGGTTCTCATGTTTAAACACATAACTGTTACAAATTTAAGAGTTACTTATTATAATTTAACAAATATTTAAACACCAGTTCTATTTCAACGAGTACCAACGGAAAGTGAAAACTCTGTCTCGTTTAAATGACTTCAAAATTTAAACCTAATAAAAGTTTATAGAACCAAAATATGTATTGATTTTGTAATATCAAAACGCAAAATCAATCAAATCTACTCAATATCTTTTCTCGTGGTGATAACAGATGGCGCTAGTAGTAGCAAAATAATATTACTTGACAAGAAATTACAACGTTACAGGCTGTAGTCTAATTTCTAAGACGCAACTCCAATGGATGAACTCACAAGTTCCGGATGGAATGGATGGTTGAAAACTCACCTGCAGCGAGACAAGGAAATCCTCGGCATTGATGGCTGCTATCGCGTTATCGCTGGCTAGCAGTGCGCTGGCGCTGTGGATGCGTGGCACGCGATGTAAAGATCGGTTGCGAAAGTTGGTTTCTGTTGTCCTGTTACGCCAGTCGCGCCGACAAACGCAAGGCTCGCACGAAAATTTGGCACACTACAGCGGTTCAACTACCAGCAAATTGTCACCGCAGCGCATACCCTCTATTATTAGACGAGGAAGTTCGCGAAATACCTTTGCCAGCGGCCCGTACTGGCAATCACAATCTAGCGGTAGGTTAATATTGACAGTCACAAGATTTTGAATCCCCATCTGAAATAAAATGCTTGTTCTTTAAAAGCCACCTAACTAGAAATAGGAAGATGAAACGCAAAGCTTCAAATAGCTGAGGTTGGCTCGGCCTAGGATTATAATTTCTGGTTTGGTCCGATTCTCTAAGAACCCGACTGCCCGGAGGGAACACCATATATAATGGTCGTCTCAGACATGCCCGCCCCGGCGGCGTCATACATTACGATTAATCTGGTCAGAAAGAGACGTCGCGTACCGGTACGTTCACACGGCGTCGAGTGTTTCTCTACCGAATCGGTTTTTTGCAGGATTCGGTTTAGTGGCATAAGTATTTCAATGAAGGAGTTCACACATGCATTCGGTTTCAAGACACGACAAAAAAACCGAATCTTGCTGAAGTTGACATCCGATTTTGCGACTACAAACCGATCCGGCGATACTGCAAAATGCAGATCCGATTCAGTGGTATAGGGCATTCAATACATACGTTCATACGATACACGCAGGGGTAGATTCGGTTTTTTGTCGGATCTTGAAACCGAATGCGTCGCACAAGCTGGGAAGGAGGGGTGGGCGGGAGGGACACACTGCACGTGCGCTTGCCAGTCGCCAGTTCTTTTCGATCGCTTTGACTGACCGCTCGCTATGACGACGAAAAATATAAACGTTGAAAATTTAATTTCTCTTGTCCAAAATCGGCCAGTTTTATGGGACAAAACTCGAAATATACAAGGATAAAAACTTGAGAACTGCTGGCTGGCGAGAAATATGTATAATTTTGAATGAAGATTTTGAAGAAATGGAGGAGAAAAACAGGCAGGATTATGGTAAGTTTGTAATTTTTTAAAGTAAACAGGTTAAGTATTTGTACATTAGCAGTGTGTTACAAAATTAACGTTAGATTGATTCGTCTTGCCAAGGCACAGCTCCTGCTGTAGAAATAAAATAATTTGTGAATTCAGATCGTATAACATTAGCACATCGTCCACCTCGTGTACTATTTTGTTCATTGGGTGCATCTGTGAACACGTTAACCACTGATGATACATTGCTTGTTGTTTCTATGTTCGACTGTACACCTTCCATATCTATTATAAAATTATGAAGTACAGTGCAAGCCTTTACAATCGATATTGCTGTGCAAGTATCAACATCCAGTGGACGATGAAATATTCGCCACTTGTTAGCTAATATCCCAAAGGCGCACTCAACATAGCGTCGAGCTCTGGTTAATCTGTAGTTATATATTCTTTTGTTTCTATCCAAATGGTTTCCGCCGTAAGGTCTCATCAAATGTTGATGCAAACCAAAACCTTCATCGCCTATTACTACAAACGGAACCGATAAATCGGAATCGTTTGTCAGTGGACATGCTGCCGGTAATTGCAAATCACCATCTATTAGTTTTTTCCAAAAAGTACACTCCTTGAATATTGTCGAATCGCATTCTTTTCCATACGAGCCCACACAGTTTAATTATATTTTTCAGCTAAATCGATCGTAAAGAAGTGGACTAATATTAGAGACAGCTGGATGAGGAGTATTAATGAGAAAAAGAAATCAAAAAAATCAGGATCGTCTGCGACATGTCCGAGAGCCTACGTTTATCATCGTCAAATGTTGTTCTTAAAAAAAATTGTGACGCCAGCTGACACACATGATAGTGCAACTATTGCTACACCAAACCCAGCAGACGATAGTACAGCCGCTACAGTTACATCAGATGTTACCCATGACAGTGCGGGTGAAGATGTCGCAAATAATCAAGATGCTACGGATGAAAGTCAACAAGAAACTAATAATGAAAATTTAGTAGGTGGTTCGAAAAGAAAAAAAAGCAGACCATCGAGGCAGAATTTAAACGTGTTTGATAAGAAAATGAGTGAGTTTATAGATTATCAAATGGAATGCAATAAGAAAGAAGAAATGAAAGAAGACCGTAATTTGTTTTTCTTTAAGTCTACTTCCATCATTGGCAACGCTAAACGATAATCAAACATTAGAATTTCAATCAGGCGTCTTAAATTTATTGCAAAATATAAAGAACCGAAATGAATGGTCTCCTGCACACTCATCAACATACAACTATCAACCAAATGTGGCACAATCACAAAGCTATTTTACATCGCAGTACCAAGCATCACCAGAGTCTCAAAGTATTCAATCGAATGCTTCTGATTTACCAGACTTTCATAATATGTAGTTGGGAAACTTCAAACTGTGTACCTACCAAGCGATTTTCTATAATTTCTTAATCATATTTTTAATAAATAATTTAATTATAATAAAATACAGTATTTCAATCTTACCTTATACATATCGCTAATTTTTCTTCTGGTCTAATGCTTTTCCTCATATTTGTATCACGCTTTTTCAAATCTTTTTCCACTTTTTTCAAAAGATTATCAAATGTAGGTATAGTCATTCTAAAGTAGTTAAAAAATTTTTGTGGATCATTTCTTAACTGCTGCATTAGAGTTGTAAAGGCACCAACTGTTGATCTTCTTTGTACTATTGGGTTTAACCACAATCTTTTTCTACGACGCTGACGGCGATAATACCAGTATAGTATAGCAAGACTGTTCACGTCCATCGCTTCCAAATCAACGTGAGGAACTGTGCGCGCTCTTGCTAATAAAAGCCGGATGGTGAGTTCACACGAGATCCCGATACGAGGCCGTCGGATACGGCCAAGCAAGATGTGCTGTGTGAATACAACATTCGGTTTTTCCAGATCCGATGAAAATAAGATTCGGCAAATCGTGTCTCCGTGTGAACGTACCGTACGTCCTGTTGCATTCTGGCGAACGGTTTTGTTTTCATTCATATTCAATATAAATATTCTCCAAATGGTATAAAAGCCAAGTAAATTTTAACAACACTAACGTGAAAAGTGTAAGTAACTTTTTTCAAATTGTGTTTTAAGCCATGGAATGAAATGTCTATTGTGGTTTACATCAGAGTATAAAAGCCAAGTAAATTTTAACAACACTAACGTGAAAAGTGTAAGTAACTTTTTTCAAATTGTGTTTTAACCCATGGAATGAAATGTCTATTGTGGTTTACATCAGATGTATTTTTTGTTAAGTTTAGAGTCAAAGTATTTTTTTTCCTAAGTGTTCAAATAGACAGATCGATAAAGCGTCAAACATTGAATCGAACTGCATCTCTTTACTCGTTTTGACCAAAACTGGCTTTTACGACCTTTCTACCCAGAAGTATCGATATGGCGTAGTTGGGGTTATGCAAATTCCACACACGTGGTAACCAGTAGGTGGTTAGGTACCGTCATTCCATAATTAATATCGTTTTGGCATGACAAATCTGCACCGTAATTGCCTGACTTTATGTCTATGTACAAAATACTAAGAGGTTTAGATGGGCAGTGGTAGATAAAATACTAAATGAACTGATCGTCATTGAGGACGAAGAATCCATTACATATTCCTCTTAAAATTAAACGAAAGTGAATTAAAATATTCTAAAAAGGTGTTTCCAGATCTAGCTGCCAAGGTCGAAAATTTCATTTTTCTCCTTCTCTTTTCCTGACTGTATTTCATAAATGTTTTTCATATATGTTGGTTCAATAAATAGGCAAAAATAATTGATGTTTTTATTTTAGCCGGGCAAGTCTGGAATCCAGATTCATCTGCAAGGATATCAGTGCACTTATCTCATTTAAATATTCTTTGAGTTCGTTTTTATGGTCATCTGAACTGACATTCTCACGTGCCGTAGAGATCCCTTTCGCTATCATTATTTCCGAGTGTCGTTGTTGAAAACTCACGTGCAGCGAGACAGGGAAATCCTCGGCATTGATGGCTGCTATCGCGTTATCGCTGGCTAGCAGTGCGCTGGCGCTGTGGATGCGTGGCACGCGATGTAAAGATCGGTTGCCACAGTCAGCTTCTGTTGTCCTGTTACGCCAGTCGCGCCGACAAACGCAAGGCTCGCATGGAAATTTATCACACTCTAGGAAGTCCGGCGGTTCAACTACCAGCAAATTGTCACCGCAGCGCAAACCCTCTATTACTAGACGAGGAGATTTGCGTAATGCCTTTGTCAGCCACCCGTACTGGCAATCACAATCTAACGGTAGGTTAATATTGACAGTTACAAGATTTTTTCATCGTCCAATATTTTTTTCTGTTTCTTGTAGAGTTTCCCTGTTTATAGGTATGCCCTTCTTTGCATTGGCATTGAGGTATCTTACAATCAGGATTTCTTCAGTTTTTGTGAAATATGTACCAGGTTCTATTTGTCTGTGTAGCGGAACCCTTCCTTTCAGTTTGCTTATTAGAGTACTGTGTTGAACTTCAAAATGTCACGATGCATCCCTGATTTTGAATCTGTACCATTTTCAAATTTGTTTTTGATATAAGTAGACGCATAATCAAAGAAAAGCTCTATCTCTGGAAAGTTAATAGATGTCATTGCTCTTTTCCAGCCTTTTTCACGCATATTCCTGCTGTTAAACACGTCGAACAAGTTATTGAATATGCGTATAAATGTTTTAGTACTTTCAGCATCTACAAATTTTGGTACTTCAAGATCTTTTGTAAATTTGCAACGCATTGCATCTGGTGTTTGCATTTGCAACCGATGTACTTAACAATTGTGTAGCGAGACGAACTTTCAACTTTTGTTTCTTTCCACGTGATCTTTTTTTAGTTTATTACCTAAATGTAACACTTCTTATTCTTGAATATTTTATTATTACATATTTATTTACAGGACATATACAACACTACTAAACAATAATAATTATAAAATACACATAATATTTACAAACTAAACTAGACTAAAGATAAAAAATGTCCTCTAGGCACCAAGTTGAGGTAAGGCACCCAAGATGCTGGCAGCATTTCCCCTTTGGACAGCCAAGCTAATCCTTTGGGCGAAATAGCTACCAGCCCTTGGGTCGCCAGTGGCCTCTATTAGGCGCGCTGACAGACTTTTTAAAAATGTCTTTGCTTTAGGTCCCCATGGGCCCATTGTCTCTACTGCCACTGGCACAAAAATGTAGGTGTCTCCTAAACCCTGGTACCTCCTACGCTTTACTGCTTCTGCAGATACGGCTGCGGCACCAGCACCGTTGGAAGTTGACGGGACATGAGACAGGGCTAAAGTGTCTACACACGTGGCATCCCACACCAGCAGCCGGGGTCCATAGACCAAATTGGGTCGCCTGCAAACCAAACGTTGAGAGTAGGACTTGTCTTGGATCCTCGCAAGTAGGCGATGATGAGCTCTCCGAGCCTTAGGTTTGATGATTTTGATAAAATCAAGCGAAGCAAAACATCATCACAAATTGTTGTAAAAATATAAACATTCCCAATTCATGGAGAGCACGGAAAACACTCAGGTATTTGTTGTTGTGACTTTCAAAATTTAATTACAGTATTTGTTGGATTTTGTGTATTTTTTTTCCTGACCATCAATCATTCTCTTTTTCAGACCCAGGGTGTTCCTTACTAATTTTATGTTGTGGCAAGGATCTGGCCACAAACATATGTGGAAGCCATTGCATTTGAAATGAGTTTTTGATGAACCGTCGCAAAAGGAACAGTCATTGCAATATTGTTTGCAGCCCCGTCATAGGGTAACGAAATCACAGTAATTCCAGTTTCTTTTAACAAAGAAATGCACTGTTTCGTAAGTGTCACCTTCTGAGCAGCTGTGATAGTGTATTAAAAATAGCCCATTACTATTTTTCAAGTATCATTGGCACATGTGACCACGAATGTTAAGGCTTCTTTAGCAATAGGAACAGAGTCACTGTCAAGCTACTAGCCTACATTACATATCAATATTTTCGGCTATGCCATTCAATTAGTAGTCTGATAGCTATTTCATCGATAATCAGCGAGCAGTAAAGGGTCCTATTAGAATTATCTACCCGTAGTTTAATGGCTTCTAGTGATTCAGTTGTGAAGAATATGGTTTCGGAGATAGGAAATGCAGGGTTACTGCGAATTTTTTCAAATCTATTGAATATTCTCTTGGAAGAGTAGTGTCTTCCTTTTGGCCAGCAAATCTTATTATTACTTCGTTGCTCTTTAAACTTTCGAGTATTAGCGATTGCTTCTTAGCAATATCTCCATTTTTCAAGGCCTGCGCAGCATTTTACCCCCTGATTGCGTCAAGGTTAAGTAGGACACTGACCAGCTTGGTCAGTAAATAGAATCAAGTGCAAGATTCCTAAGAGTACAGGAGTCTCCGAAACAATATGTGAGAAATGCGGTGTAGCTTTATGTTATAACAAGAAAAATAAATGATTGAAACTAAATTTAAATATAAAAATACTTATAAACAACTTTTTATTTTTAAAGTATTACCGATTAGTTTAAAACACTAATATTTACTCGCTGTTAATAACCATAGCATGTTGTGAAGAAGGAGCTACCACTCTTACTAAATTGTTGCATGAAATGCGAAACGAAATTGACTTCAAGGGTAGTCGTACCACTGTGGCGAATCATGAAGGAGTTAGGATTTTTTTTCCAAAAATGTAGATCTAAGAGAAAAATACTGATGGAAAGATACGACATCGTGGTATGGCGTTATCAATATTTAGAAGAAATCCGAAGAAATCGTCTTGGTGACGAACTACGACCAGTCGTGTATTTGGATGAAACATACATTCATTCCACATACTGTGCCGGAAAATGTGGGCAAAGTGAAACTGAAGAAGGAGTTTTGTCATCAGATTCAAAAGGCCCCAAGATGGATCATTTTACATGCAGGTGGTAAAATGGGTTTTATACCCAATTCGCAGTTGATTTTCAAATCTCAAACTAAGTCAGGAGACTACCACGATGACATGAACAAATAAAACTTCATGAAATGGATACAAGAGAAGCTTTTGCCAAATCTACCTGCGCAGTCAATAGTGGTAACGGACAATGCGTCGTACCTCACGGTAGAGATGAATAAAGCACCCACCATGTCAAGTACAACATCAGAAATGCAAGAGTGGATTGTGAACAAAGGCCTTGCATATTTACCAACTATGTTAAAAGGAAAATTATTTGAAATTATCCAGGAACACTAAGAACTACCCCTATACGAAGTCGATTTATTATTGCAAGAGCATGGTCATAAAGTGTTACGACTAGAGCTCCCATTCGAATATTCGAATTATTCGAATAGTTGGTCAAATTTTATATTCGAATACTAAATTGACAGTATTCGAATTATTCACGATTTTGGATATGAAAACTGTTTTAAGTTTGACACAATCAACACAATATTGTTAGATCGTAAAAAGGTAAAGTTATGATATTTTAACGTATTTTATTGATGCACTGCTGTTTAGAGGTGGGAGTTATTTTGTGTAACCGTTATTTGTATTTATTTTTCATTGACCGCGTTATTTCTAAACCAAACAATAAGTAGAACGTGAATTTTTATTGCTGCTTAATTTTCCAAAATTTTATCATTTCGTCATCGAAAATTTCAATATACTGTCTACCAAAAAAATACACGTGATTTCGGTATGGGGGGGGGGGGGGTTGTCTTAAACCTTACCATACATCACCAAGAGGGGGAGGGGGGTGAAAAAGTTGCTAAAAAAGCATCACGTGATTAATGGACGACGCCCTAAGGGTCTACTCAGCCTACGGGCCCAGGCGACTACTCTCTTAAGCTTAAGGGTCTACTCAGCCTACTGACCCAGACTACTACTCTCTTAAGCTTAAGGGTCTACACAGACTACGGGCCTAGGTGACTACTCTCTTATGCTTAAGGGTCTACTCAGCCTACTGACCCAGACTACTACTCTCTTAAGCATAAGGGTCTACACAGACTACGGGCCCAGGTGACTACTCTCTTATGCTTAAGGGTCTACTCAGCCTACTGACCCAGACTAATACTCTCTTAAGCTTAAGGGTCTACACAGACTACGGGCCCAGGTGACTACTCTCTTATGCTTAAGGGTCTACTCAGCCTACTGACCCAGACTACTACTCTCTTAAGCTTAAGGGTCTACACAGACTACGGGCCCAGGTTACTACTCTCTTATGCTTAAGGGTTTACTCAGCCTACTGACTTAGACTACTACTCTCTTAAGCTTAAGGGTTTACTCAGCCTACGGGCCCAGGTGACTACTCTCTTATGCTTAAGGGTCTACTCAGCCTACTGACCCAGACTACTACTCTCTTAAGCTTAAGGGTCTACTCAGCCTACTGGCCCAGATGAATACTCTCTTATGCTTAAGGGTCTACTCAGCCTTCTGGCCCAGATGACTGCTCTAACGCTTAAGGGTCTACTCAGCCTACTGACGGACATGACGAAAATAAATAAATAAGGGTTCCGTTTTTGCAATTTTTCGAATTAAAATTTTCGTGATTAAAACACTAGATAAAAGATTTTATTGTGAGCGAGTTGATTAGATTTTAAGTAAGTTGGTTTGATTTTTTTTTGAGAATAAGACTAAAGTAAATCCTCTAAGAATGTTATCTTTGAAAACATTTTATTGTGAGTTGATTATATTTTTATTGTGAGTTGATTCGATTTTTAGTAAGGTATCTAATTGTCCAATTCCAAAGTTTGATTTCTTTTATTTTGTAAGTACCTTTACTGTTCCTACGAGTAATTAGTGCCTGTTCGATTGTTGCATTTGCATACGATATTTTTTGAAATAATATAAGTCCATCGTCTCTGCCTACCCCTGTGGGAAGAAGGCGTGAGCTGTATGTATGTATGTATATAAGTACTATCTAGAGTCAACTGTAGCTGCTGTTACGTGTTTTACGGTTTCAATTATTGCAATTTCTAAATATTATGTGTGATGTATGTGTTCGTTATGTCAGAATTGTCAAAAATCAAGAATATTTACAAAAATAATTTTTTTTCTTTGTTATTCGAATACTATTCGAATAATTCGAATAGTTGCCGGTCTTTCTTCGAATTATTCGAATATCAAAATATTCGAATATTTGGGAGCTCTAGTTACGACTACCTCCTTACCACGGCAACCTAAACCCAATTGAATTCATATGGCACACCTCGGAAACTAGCGATAAAATGTATGAAACAAACGCGTTGCTGCGCACACAGTCTAAGCTCGTGTATGTGAACGCGTACCATGCTTCTGTGAGAACGCTCTCTCGCTCATGCTCTGCGCACCGCGTCGGCGTCGTCTCGTTCTAGCCAGCCGGTGACTGAGACAACCAAGCGGACAACCAAGAGCGGGGTTGCGGCACTTTTAGCGGGAGGCAGAGAGTGACCATACTGTACGCTAGTACTATTCATTATATTGTGCATATGGAGAATTTTGAAAAGGCGGATAGCTTAAAAAAAACGTGGGGCAAGAAGCAAAAAATATAGTCAAGATAACCGAAGAGGCATTTCTTAGTATCACAATAGAAGAATGGGATAAAAGAATGCTGTCACGTGGAAACCTTTTCATGAAGACAAGTGCTTCAACGATGGTATATCTGTTGAGAATGATAAGTCGAGAAAAAAGCGACACGGCCGTACCATCCTTTTCTCGTTATACTTAATGAGAAGTTCTTAAATGCTGCTATTTATTTTAAAATTTATGATTTTTAGTAACAAGGGATCGTACCTGGTGTTAAATCTTGTTTTGTTGCTAATAGTGATAGTCACCCGAGAGCAGTGTTGCCAACAGTTATTCTAGCTTACCACCAGATCCAACTTTTAAAACCACCAGAAAACCACTAACAAAAAAATATCCCTCACTCAAACCCGCTAAATTTTCCACTAAACATTTTTTGTTTTACGAAATAAAATAGGTGTTTGGGTTATTAGTTGCCTTTAATAAAACATTATAGAAAATAACAAGCAGATAATCAACATACAAAATATTTAATGACAAGTTAGGTATTCTAAACTAATTCTTCTTCAGACGAATAATTTTGGTCTGCACCATCATCGTCGGTATTCGATTGATAGGATCCTTTGGTGCCGATTTATTTTACAACACTTATTGGTAATTCATAATTCTTGCAACCTCAAAGCACAGCGTACTCTTAATATAGCAGTTAAAAGTTTTAAATCCATTTGATTTCGCTTATTGTTTTTTATTAAATTCATACTGCTAAATAGTATCTCCACATCGGCATTGGAATGAGGCAGTATTAGGAGAGTAATCGCAAAAGTCCCTAATTCCTCAAACCTCGATTTTCATTGAGCATCTTTGAAATGCAATACCTCATTTAATTTTTTTTTTTTGTGTTTTAATCTTATTCCATTTCAATAAATGTATTTGATGCCACTGATCATCGACTTTTGCTATATGTTCTGCACCTTGATTGAACTGAGCCATTATGTCAATTAATGGTTTTTTATTGTGATTAAGTGCTTTCGGGAATGTTTTTTATCAGTGTCAAGTTTTCTGGCAACCTATTTTTTATTTCTTCAACCAGACTTAGGGCTATATTTCACCGGTACACCATAGCGGCGCAACCAGTTGCGCCACCGTGGTGTCCGTAAGCTACCAAACCTAGTTTATAATCATTTACCTTAGGATCGTGATGACCTACAGGCGTCGGCACAACCTTTGGTAGTGTATTGACTGGCATTACCTCGCCGAAACTAATGTTTAACTGTCTCTTTGTATCCACAGAGGAATTTATTTTGGGTTCGTTGAAAGTAACAAATTCTTCATCATAAAGTTCATAGGTTTCCCCTAGTTACGATTATGCTGAGTACGATTGTCTCGTGACTCGAGCAAAACTATAAAATTTGTGGGAAAAATCTGTCCGCAAATGTTAATTTATTCTGAAACAGTGAGTACCATTTGCTTCTTTGTTATCACCAAGAGTGATTTGAACTAGTTCCTTACGGAATGAGTCACATTTTTCTTTTAGGTGGCAGTACAATTGATAGGATGCTATACTTGATTTAGCACATGTATCTATGTGCGCAATTCCGTATACATCTTCGATAAACTGGTTAACTGGTCTAGATCTGGAATCGGTGCGAACATTAAGTCAGCAGAAACTCGTATTCGCTACACTCTTTGACTGTCTTCTTTTAATAGCGCAGTTAGGGCTATTAGTGCGAACTACACCAGGTGCGCCACAACCATAGAACGAGAATTTGGGTTGCGATGGAGATGAAGCCTGTGTAGAATTTCAGTGATATTGAGATTAGCTGTTGATGCCACTGTATCATTTAACTGTTTATCAGCTCTCTTCTTTTTACGACATATATGTTGATATGTGTGGTGTCCAGGATTTTTACAGAAACTGCATCGTTTAACATTATTTGCTCGTACAGAGTTATTGATAGATATTTGGTTATCCCATTTGTTAGAGTTATTCTCAGCTTTGTCACGTATAATTTCTTCGACGCCTCGTGCCTCCTCCAACAGATGGTAGTAAGTCTTTATGGTCCCTCTTGAAATTTTATCACGGATGTTTATGTGTAAGAGCCCGTATATCATATCCAGTTGCTGAATTTCGGATTGTTGGGGCTTTGGTAACAATGAAAATAACATTCTCTTCTTCCTTATATTCTGCTAACATCATTAGCTATAGCTTTTCACTCATAAGTTCTTCGTATATGATATAAGCAGGTTTCTTCGGTGCAAAACTCTTACGTTGAATATCTTCAAATTCTTTCCATGTGCTTATGTTACATCTTATTCCTTGCCACCACTTACTGGCTTCATCATGAAGTAGTAACGGTAAACTCATAATAACATCTTCCTCTTTGAGTTTTTCTATGTCTTTATATACGAGTACAGTAGCTAGAAATGCCTCTACTGCTTGAGAATCTCTTCGACCATCATAGGAATCCTTACACGATGATAGGTTATTTCTACGACTATCTCCAGCTGAAGCGATGGTTGACAAGAGCTGTATTTTAACGATTTTTTATTATAAATGAATCGGACTTGAAATTTTGAATTTTGTGTCGTGTAACAACTTCCTAAATCAGGACAATGAAATATTGAGTAATTGGTGGATCGAAACAAAGTGTTGTGCTCGCGACATATCCTGGACAGCAAGTCCCAAATTGGTTCTAAAGCTCTTTACATGAAATGTAATGGACCTGGGAATTACTAGACCAATTTGTGCAAATAAGCTTGGGGAATATAGATGGCATCTAAGTATTTTGTAAAGTAGAACTTGATCCGATATCCAGCGGCGGTCTTCGAAGGTTGTCATCAAAATGTTGTTGTCAAAAGCGATCTCCGTATGATTTTAGCAATGGAAGTATTTTTCTCTGGATGGTTAGGAAAAAAAAAATGTTTTTGTATTCTCTCGATCCTGTCTATGTGAATTTTATACTGAGGAATCCATATGCTAGAGCAGTATTCTACAGTGGAACGGACCAAGGCATATTTCGAAGATTCACGATTCGCCGTCGATATAAAATGTTCTCCGTAACTCGCGCATGCTCCATAAAGTTTTCATATAGGCCCAAATTGTCCATTATCAACAATCTTTTTTCTGTGCTGTCTTACCAACTTCACAATTTTTCTCTATTGACGTAGGCTTTATCTTTTTCAAATACAACCTTATTTTATTTCCTCTGTCTGTAATTTTACCCACTGAAATGAGATTTGTTGACAGTTTTGGTACAAACAGGGTGTCATTAATAATTATGTCAGTATTATTCATGTTAACGGTCACTTTGCCTTTACCTTGGATTTGACTGGTTCGATTTTCAGATGCTAATTTTAGCGTTCCAGTGTCAGGGGTCATGGATGAAAACCAGGATTTACCTGATGTGGATGAGCAGCTCCTATCTAGACACCATTGTCGTTCAGTCTGACTCTATAGCGCTTAAGCAGACATTGAAGCTTTTCCGAATTTCTTTGTTTTCTTTCCTTTCTTTCTTCTTACCCCAGCACTGCTCGGTGGAATGGTTCTTCTTACAACAATTCTTGCAAAACAACTTCTTCTTATTTTTGTTTACATAGTATACCTCGGAACTCTGTGTTTGATCACCATCGTTGTTTCTAGCCTGGTATTCCTCTAAAATCTTAAATTACAGGTCTTCAGGACAAGGCAGCTGATCTCTGGACTTACTTGCTCTTCGGAAGTTTTTTAAATGCTGTTGGCAAGTTTTATAGTAGCATGATGCCTAGCAATTCTGATGGGATGATTATGGCCATGTCGCCCAGTTTAACAACTATGTCCATAAAATTATTGATATGGTCGTGGATGTCCTCGTCCGTGGCTATTCATTTCTACATAAACTGTTACACCAAGGTTGCTTCTCTTGCTGGTCCAGAGCTTATCCCGTACTTGACTTGCTTGAGCTCAGACGGGGATAACAAGAGAAGAATTGCCTTCAAATACTTCTTGTTGTACAACGCCTTGGCTGCTGCATCCGCCGGTTGGTCCAAAGTTCTTTCGCCGCATACGATGTCCCAGTAATCACTTTTGATGAAAACTGCCTCCGCTTGGACAGGCTTAGGCACTACGAGTCATAGTTATGTTTGTTTAACGACTCGATGTTTTTTACAATTTACAAGCAGAAAACCACGCTCTGCTACCAATTTGTGAGGATGTGATTCGTTCAGGTAAACGCCGGACATTTGTAAAACATATATTATAAAATAATTCCTTTTTCAGCTATTACTAGAGCTACAGTTGCTAGTAGGGTTTCTGATTTCTCGACCTGTTTTCGTTCGCGACCTGAGCTTCGAGAATTCTCGAGCCCAAATTCTCGAGTCTTCTCGAGTCTCGAGCCTTTCTAAGAAGACCTTTAAAAAAATCCTTAAAATTTAAAATAAAACAAAAAAAATCACAAAATCAACGTATTTTACTTCGTCAACTTAATCACCAAGAAAATACTCTACTAATACTCTTATTTAGAGCTATTAATTACTAGTAGGAACTAGGAAACAGTACGTAACTATTACTATGTAATCTTTTAATCATTCACTGGTATTATCAGCACAGCACTAGCTTAAATTGAGATGAAAACATAATAAATCTTTTAAAATAACCATTACAATAATCAAATCTTAGATGAGGTTTTATTCTAAGCTTAAGACTACTAATTTCTAGTAGGAACTAAGAAACAGTACGTATCTATTACTATGTAATCTTTTAATCATTCATTGGTATTATCAGCACAGCACTAGCTTAAATTGAGATGAAAACATAATAAATCTTTTAAAATAACCATTACAATAATCAAATCTTAAATTATGTTCTATTCTAAGCTTAAGAGTATACTAATTTCTAGTAGGTACTTAAAAACAGTACGTATCGTAACTATTCTATTACTAAGTAGGTAATCTTTTAATCATTCATTGGCCAGAACTAGCTTAGATTGAGGTCAAACAAAACAAAATAAATCTTCTAAAATAAACATTACAACAATCAAATCTTAAAACTAATAATAAGGTACGTTTTATATTATTAAAATAGTCTTCATTGAAATTGAGATCACTGGGTGAGTAATCAAAAAACTAAAAGTGAAATATAATCAGATCTAAAACAAATAAAAAATTATCTTAGGAAATACGCTTTTAGAAAAAACCAGAGCATCGATGGACTCGTCTGACAGTCTGTTTCTTATTTTGGTTACTATGTTGCCGGCTAAACTGAAAACTCTCTCATTTTCAGTTGAGGTTGGCTTCACTGTCAGCACCGCTTGGAATAAATTCTCCAGGTTAGGTGTTCGTTTTCGTAGACTCCAATATGCTGAACTCTTTCTTGATGATATTTCTCGTTATTTGAGCATTTGAACGTTCCACAGGAGCGCTGTCAACTTTTTGAATGGCTTTTTGGAGCAATGCGTCAGTCGTGGTTTTCCCATTTCTTCGGAAATTCTTTCCCACGCATTCATCTTTACTAATTTGTCACTATATGCTCTGCTCGACACCGATACTAAACATAATAATTTTTCTTCGTCCATTTTACTGTTCGTTATGTAGGTAGTTAGGATTAAAAATCTAAAAAAATGACGTCCTCCCTCTTTAAACTCAGTGACAACACTGAAAATACGCGTACGACTCGACGCCGCGCGGGGATTCCCGCGTATCTTTGAGGACGCGCGAGCATTTTTTGTCAGGTTCAAGAATTTATGCACTTTATTGTAATAATTTTAAAGTTTATTTACAAGTGCGTTAATAAAATCCTCTCCGCTGCGCTCCGTTCTGTCTCTACTCACACCGAAAGAGAGGCGAAGGGCAGCGAAGCGCAGCGACCCGCTCGGTAGAGAAGGCGCGCGGATTTAAAAGAAAAAGAAATATTTGGGTACACGACCTGTGGAAGAAAAGACGTTTGTTTGGCCAATTTCAAACATTTTGCACAAATTTACATCTGTATCCTAGCATTCATTATGACTATTATAAAATGAACTATGACAAATTTGAAAGTTTGTTGGAAATTCTCAGGCCACATATTCAAAAACAAAATACCAATTATAGATTGGCTATTTCTGCTGAAGAAAGACTATCAGTCTGCCTCGAGTGAGTAAATAAATAAAAGATATATGAGTCAATTGTATTGTTGTTTATTGTTCAAATACACTATTCTAACAAAAAAATAGTTATAAAGAAATTTAGGCAACAGTTCTTTAATAGTCAAATGTCGTATCGATTATGGTTTCGTAATCCTCTTCACGCAATACAGAATCAGAGGATCTTTGTTGTGATTTCGATATAGCGTGTGGCGGATATAAGGCGACGGTATAAGGCGACGGAGGTGGGTCGAATGATCTGGAAGTTAAGTTTTCATAAATCGGAAGTGGGGAGTTTGTCTCGTAGATATTTTCTGCGTTCGTTTCTTGATAACTTGTTAAAGTTGACGGTATTTTGGATGGTTTGTATGAAAAATATGTAATAGATTTTTTTTCTGCAACCGGTACTATTGATGGTGTGTATGAAAAGGATGTGGTTGGAATGTTTGTTTCATTGTAATTTTCTGTCACAGATCTAGGACTGATACTGGTTGTGGTAGATAACTTGAATTCAGCTGTATCTCGTGTCATGTTACCACCGGTGTCATCGGCAAGTCTTATTTCCGTTTCATTTATAAGGCGGAAAATTTAACCCTTTAATTTGGCTTGTCAAGTCTTATTTTCTGTAAAAAATGTCTTTGATGTAAAACGTCGTATGAAACGAATGTGCATTGATTATGACCAACATAGCACACTTTTATCACAATGTACTATAAACAAATAGAGTGCGTTACTCCAGCGGAAATTTGTCGAATATCGGCATTTGAGGGATACAGATAATTAGTTGTCCGGCTTCTGTAAATGTTGTGCAGATTTAAAAATTTGTATTGCTTAAAGTTTTTGAGTAATTCAAGAAAAACAGTTTCCGCTGGAGTAACGTTACCCCAGCGGCAATTTTTTTTTTCTAATGGGAATATTGAAATAATTTTTATCTACATAATCAGTTGTGATGACGGAGTAAATGTTGCGACTTAATTTGAATTTGTATCGTTAATGGTTCCGAAGATATTCAAAAATTTCAAAATGACGCATTTTTGATGTTTGCGTTTTTCGCTGAATTTCGGAAATGGTTAAGCGCACTATCATAATTTTTTGTACATGACTTCTTATGTCTTATTCCTAATTAGTTGTGAAATAAAAAATTAAAAATAATTTATCGTTTAGGAGTTATGTAAGCAAATAGAAAAACCCTCTAATACGTCCTAGCACTTCGAATAAGAGGTCTAGAGACTTGTTTGAAACGTTATTTTGTAGCTTGCAACTGCCTTCAGATATTTGTGAAGTTTCATTAGTATCCTATAAGTAATTAATAAATTATAATGAAATTTAGCTCGGTTTGGGCCTCGACGCGCAGACCGTTATTTAACCCCCTATTAATGGACTTTTTTGTGGGATTTTTTAACCGAATAATACGTAAATAATTAGTTATATAGTTCAATTTTATACTTGTGAAATTTTAGCATCGTACAATCAATAATTAACGAGATAATCAAAAAATACACATTTTAAGTTATTTACCGTGGTAACCCGACCGAGTTTAGATGGTCACAGAAAAGCGGCCGTTTAGTACATTATGCTAACATTCTAAAACACGTAGTTTAATAGTCTTTCAAGTTCGGTACAGACGCGTACATTATCTTTTGAGTACCTATTGATTTAATTTTATTTTTTTTGGAGATTCACATGAACATTTTATATATTACTAGCGACCCGCCCCGGCTTCGCACGGGTGCAATGCTAATACTTAAACCTTCCTCTTGAATCACTCTATCTATTAAAAAAAACCGCATCAAAATCCGTTGCGTAGTTTTAAAGATTTAAGCATACAAAGGGACATAGGGATATAGGGACAGAGAAAGCGACTTTGTTTTATACTATGTAGTGATAGTGATGCCATTATCCTAGCAGTCTGCTATACTTAAATCGAGCTAAATCTTCGTACCTATTAACAGATATTATTAATGTGTAGTGCTTCTTAACTTTTCTTCTTTTTCTGTGGGTTACTTGTTCCACCAAGAAGGACATTAGTTGGTAAACAAGGTAGGCTATAATGTATAAATATACAATATTATTATTATTGTTTATAATTGTATATTATACTTATACATTCGCATCATGAAAATAATATAATAATCTAATCTCACGCCTTTTTTTATCCCCGAGGGGGTAGGCAGAGGTATTCCATTACTGGATATACCCACATTTCACGAGATATATTAGAGACCCCTAAACGTGATAGGTGGTGAGCCCATCGCCGGACCGGGTCTGTTTACACATGTCTCAGAAATTCTGAACGGATTTTGATGAAATTTGGTATGGAGATAACTGAGTACCCGGGTCAACGTCTAGATTACTTTTTAGTTCTGAAAAATATCTCGTTTCCACGGGAAAATATAAAAAATATAAAATGTTACAAAAGACAAATACGTACTATTCACCTCGAAACATGAAATATGGTATGTAGGTGTCTTAGTGTAGTAGGCAACCGCTATGAAGGGTTTTTTTTTAATTCTCACGGGAACGGGAAAAACAGGATCCGCGCGCGCAACCCGTTGTTTGAAATATCGTATGTATAGGTGTCTTATGTCGTAGGCAACCACTATAAAGGGAATTTCAGAACTTGCCACAGGAACAGGAATAAACTGGATCCACGGCACCCGCTGTTTAAAATATCATGATCTTATATGTCTTAGGAAACCACTATGAAGGAATTATAGGAAATTCCCACGGGAACGGGAATAAACTGGATCCACAGCTCCCACTATTTAAAATATTATGGTCTTATATGTCTTAAGAAACCACTATGAAGGAATTATAGGAAATTCCTACGGGAATGAGAATAAACTGGATCCACGGCACCCGCTGTTTAAAATATCATGGTCTTACATGCCTTAGGAAACCACTATGAAGGAATTATAGGAAATTCCCACGGGAACGAGAATAAACTGGATCCACTGCACCCACTGTTCAAAATATCATGGTCTTATATGTCTTAGGAAACCACTATGAAGGAATTATAGGAAATTCCCACGGGAATGGGAATAAACTGGATCCGGGCGGGAAAAGCCGCTGGACACCCGCTATGTAGTAAAATTTTACACGCGAGATTTAAAAAATCTTTCACCAATTGAAAGCTTACTTTTCTGGGAGTATTATATTATAGATTAGAATTTTCCCACGGGAACGGAAATGAAACCGTTAACTCATCGAACCACTGAAAGATCAGGATGAGGCTGTGATCGATCGGCAAAGGCAACCTCTCGACTCGACGATGACAAGTCAACATTTAATTCTATTTCATCAAACATTCTTTTTCGAAATTTATATAGGTAGGTATGGCAGAGACAAAACATCGTTTTTGAAAATTAGTACATAACTTAACAAAAGCAATGAAAAACAACAATATTTTTTTCATACCATCTATTCGAAAAGTGACGTTTTGGTCCTCAATAACAGGGATCAAAGTAAGTCTTTTCCGATAGGATCTTAATAAGTGCGAATAAAAGTGTTTTGAATTTGGAATCAAAAATATCCCGCAAAATTCTTAACCAAAGAGATTAACAAAATAAGTTTGCATCTAAGGTTGGCGCCACTGTAGCTTAAGTACTTTATCAAAACATTAGTTCCATTTTTCGCCGCATTAGGTTGACAAGCATAGAGTAACTTATATGCTGACAAGGCTGAATGGGGTTCGATGGTTGTGCCACACTGTCAAAAAAATTGCTGTGGCAATGCGCGCGCTTTCCAATTCCGACATCGAATTCAAGTAGCAGTGACTGCAGTGATAGTTAAACACCGGAAAACTCACTACGTTCGGGATTCTATCCTAGAATCATTCACTATATTCGTGATTTAAAAAAACGCCCTCGCCGTAAAAATATAGTTTTGCTCCCTCATGACACAAACTACTATTCCCACGTTGAAGTGTTATTTGTTTTATTTTTTCAATTAACAGCTTTTTATTTGCAAGCCATAAAAATATAATTGTATAATCAATACTTTTCCAATAAATAAAATCAAGTTTCATTGCGATGGAACATTAAAGAACATTAAGCACAATTACACCTTCAATATGTTTCTTTTTGCAATCATAATGTAACACGCTTTTATTTATTAAAAAAGTGTTGATTATATTATAATGATATTTTTCTGTATTTTAAACCTGATATTAAATTATTATTTTGTAATTTTTAGTTCTTTTTATATTAACAAGAACATAATAAAAGCTTGTTTTTAAAAAACTATATATTTTAATTTTTCTGAATAGTGATGCTATTTAATGTTATTATTGATAGCGGGTGTCCAACGGCGTTGCCCGCGCGAATCCAGTTTATTCCCGTTCCCGGGAGAATTTTAAAAATTGATAATAATACCTAAATTGATAACTATCTATACTACCACAATAATTTAGTCCAGTAATAATTATCTGATTTAGTTTTTGAAGTTGATTTATATTTATGTTGTATAAAAAGATGCTCGCAGAATAAATATACCTAAGTTCAATGACTTTTTATTTTTCGTATTTTTTATTAAAAGGTTTTATAGAAACCTGTCAATACCTGTCAATAAGTTTTTTTAACACTTGTGTACGCAATTGTAAAAAACCTTATAAAACTATCCTATATATTTAAAAAGGTTAGCATAATGTACTAAACGGCCGCTTTTCTGTGACCATCTAAACTCGGTCGGGTTACCACGATAAATAACTTAAAATGAGTATTTTTTGATTATCTCCTTAATTATTGATTGTACGATGCTGAAATTTCACAAGTATAAAATTGAACTATATAACTAATTATTTACGTATTATTCGGTTAAAAAATCCCACAAAAAAGTCCATTAATAGGGGGTTAAATAACGGTCTGCGCGTCGAGGCCCAAACCGAGCTAAATTTCATTATAATTTATTAATTACTTATAGGATACTAATGAAACTTCACAAATATCTGAAGGCAGTTGCAAGCTACAAAATAACGTTTCAAACAAGTCTCTAGACCTCTTATTCGAAGTGCTATGACGTATTAGAGGGTTTTTCTATTTGCTTACATAACTCCTAAACGATAAATTATTTTTAATTTTTTATTTCACAACTAATTAGGAATAAGACATAAGAAGTCATGTACAAAAAATTATGATAGTGCGCTTAACCATTTCCGAAATTCAGCGAAAAACGCAAACATCAAAAATGCGTCATTTTGAAATTTTTGAATATCTTCGGAACCATTAACGATACAAATTCAAATTAAGTCGCAACATTTACTCCGTCATCACAACTGATTATGTAGATAAAAATTATTTCAATATTCCCATTAGAAAAAAAAAATTGCCGCTGGGGTAACGTTACTCCAGCGGAAACTGTTTTTCTTGAATTACTCAAAAACTTTAAGCAATACAAATTTTTAAATCTGCACAACATTTACAGAAGCCGGACAACTAATTATCTGTATCCCTCAAATGCCGATATTCGACAAATTTCCGCTGGAGTAACGCACTCAAACAAATACATACTTACCAGACATATTCATTTCAGCGCCCACTTTTTGCCAATCGTTATTTTTCATGTGTTTATCGCTGTAATGAAAATAAATTGTGCAGCACATGTTTGAATGCCCACAATTACCAATGTAGATTATTGTATATTCCATTTTAAATGGGGACAATGCAAAAAGAGACATCATACACTGCTGCATCCCAATAAGGAAAGAGGTGCGAGCCCGGTAGTGCTCTTTTCTGTGCAGACAGGACATTCCACTAATAATGGTTTAATTCCAACAGCTAGATTTCAGGTTGATTAACTTTATGTCTTAGCACATTCAAGATAGCTGTGTCCTCTTATGGGAAAAGTATTTTTTACAGAGTCCAATAAATTTAATTCATGAATGATGGTGTGTGTTAACCTCAGCATGGTGTAATTTTTATTTTGTCCTCAACATGAATCACAAAATATAGTAAGGTGTCTTATTGATTTGTCGATCTTCTCAGTTACAAAGTTATATAAAAAGGATACCACTTCAGAAAGAGGTAAAAATCATTAAGTACCTACATTTTTATTATTTACATACAAAATATTAGATTTTAGTCAAAAGAAAAAAACACTATAATAAAATACACATATCTATAATGAAACACGTAAGTTAATGGTTAACAAACGCTACGTTCTTGGTTTCTTGCTTTCCCAAGAAATAGCAGACCCGGATTTCATAATACAAAATCCAGTCGATGAACGTTGAACGTCTGTCAATTGCATCGATAGCCCAATCTGCATCTACGAATCCAACCAGTTCTGCTTTTTCTTTGGAATATCTTAAACAATAGTTTTCAACAAATATTAAAAAATCCTTTGTGCATAATTCCAAACATAAAACGCCGATAAAAACCTTTATCTTCTAACACGCTCGACAAAGCTGTCAAGGCTTCTTTTGACGTTGCTGCATCTCGTAACGTACTGAATGCATGTAGATTTTATGCAAAGACAAATGCGTCCGAACGCCTTACCATCTTTGGTTAGGTCCACCGGCGCAATATGGGACCAATCGGTATTTTCCATCTCAAAAATAGATCTCTTTTGTTTTTTTAATTTTTCTTATTGATTTTTTTTTACGGATTTGTGAATACTTAGGCTATAAAAGAAATCAAACATCATAATTTTAAGAATTATATTTATTTCGTAAAGAAATGTCAAAAATAAAGTTATACAAAATTTCATAAAAAAACCATAAGTACATTTATATTAAAATAGCAATAAAAGTTACATTTTAGCTTAAAATAAGTTTAAAACTAAACTATTATTAGTATGTATATAATATGTAGAAACAGTTTTTTTTATTAGCGCTTCATCACTTGTTACTTCTAACAATTCTTTGGATATTATAAAACTTGGTCTATTTAAGCTAGATATATAGGGATCAGATGTATATAGCAAAATATGCAGAACGTCTTCGTTTGTTGCTGATCTGGAACACTTCCTAGCGTGATTCTTTCTGAAAAATCAGCTGATTTTTCAAAAATTTTATGTATTTTGCCCCTTTATGTATATTGCCGCTTTATGTATAAAGATTTTGAAAAATCGGCTGATGTTTCATGATTTTTTAGTCTTTATGCATATTACCGTAAAGCGGATGGTATTTTATGTAAATAAACAAGTGAATGAAATTTCATTCCAAAAATCAAGATTTTTTTTTTATTAAAAATACTTGCGGCCATATTTCGATATATATAAGGGTGCCCCACCCTTATATACAGGATGTCCCAGAAGTTAACAAATAAAAAAAAAAATTCTATGTTCTTTTTTCAAAATGCTATGAAAGTTTAAAAAAATCCTAGAAAATGGACACCCTGTAATGAACTTTCTTGTACCGTGACTGTAAATATTTACTTTTTGAATATTTTTTTTCTGTAATGCTATGATGAATAGCCGTGCTACAGTTTACAATAAAAAAAAATTTCATAACTGCCTCACTTTTAAGTAAAATGTTAAATTTGTTTCCAACATTGAATTCTAAATAATTTCATCAACCAACTTAAACCAGCTGTACTGTAAAAAAAATGTATGGCTACTATTTTGGCAAGTATACTTAAAAGTTGACGCATTTAGTCTAAATTCTAAAATGGTATAACACATGCTAGGTTTTGTTATAGTTGAGGCATGAAAATTTAATGAGATGTCATCCTGATTACCGAGTTTTTATTAATCTGCATCGATCATTATCCGAAGGTCGATTCCCTGATCATATGGCTGGTGAAGGAAGGCCCCTCTTGCCTACGAGGACGAAGTCATGCAAGCTGTGGAAGAAGATCATCACTGCTTTTAGGTACTCCAAGGCTTTCCTCAATTCCACGTACGGATATACTTGGATCTTCTTCCACAGCTTGCATGACTTCGTCCTCGTAGGGCAAGAGGGGCCTTCCTTCACCAGCCATATGATCAGGGAATCGACCTTCGGATAATGATCGATGCAGATTAATAAAAACTCGGTAATCAGGATGACGCTCTAAGTTTGGGTATCTCTCGCGATACACCCTAGCTGCAGCATTGGCGTTACATAAGCATTCTCCGTAAATAAGATGCATGTTGGCTTACTCCTGTACGGTATATCTATTTGGCATGATAACTTCACGTTACGAACTCGTAATTACACGCAAATACAATCTAAGCAACAGACTCCAGAATCTTTACTTCTGGGACAGATGGATTTAAATCAAAGCCATCAAACAAATGACATAAACAAAAGATGTACGAATAAACAAAAATCCCTGTTAGGTTCTCTTTTCAAAATTATGAGTCCGTCTCCATTCAAAAAGATTTTAACCTGGATTTACCTAAGAAGGTTGCGTTACCAACATTTCACCTCATTAAATTAGATTGGCATAGAATCCGGATTCATCGAGAAAAAAAATGTTCATGCCTCAACTATAACAAAACCTAGCATGTGTTATACCATTTTAGAATTTAGACTAAATGCGTCAACTTTTAAGTATACTTGCCAAAATAGTAGCCATACATTTTTTTTACAGTACAGCTGGTTTAAGTTGGTTGATAAAATTATTTAGAATTCAATGTTGGAAACAAATTTAACTTTTTACTTAAAAGTGAGGCAGTTATGTTATTTTTTTTATTGTAAATTGTAGCACGGCTATTCATTATAGCATTACAGAAAAAAAATATTCAAAAAGTAAATATTTACAGTCACGGTACAAGAAAGTTTATTACAGGGTGTCCGTTTTTTAGGATTTTCATAACATTTTGAAAAAAGAACATAGATTTTTTTTTATATTTTTCTGATTACCCTCATGACTAGGCCTATCGCTGGTTTCCGGCTTATCGTTGACTTCTGGGACATCCTGTATATGTATTCTCCTGATCATAAATATGCGTAAAAATTTGGTTTGTAGCTTATACTCGATCCCTACTCTTTTTTTGCGGCCGGATCTTAGGCTATATTGGCTAAACTGCAAAATGCTCTATTATTCTAGCACCATGTATAAGTATTTTATGGACTGAAGATGGCATGTAATACCAATTCTATTTGCTTATATATAATTGCGCGGTTGTCAATGAATACTGGCCGAATTTTTCTGCGTTTATAGAGATCCCCGATGATATAGTTTGAAGAATTACATATAATCTTCGCTTGAACCATGCTTCGGCACGCTTGGGCCGGCTCGACCGGAGTGATACCACGGCCTCACAGAAAACCAGCGTAAAGCAATGCATTGCGTTTCGTTGAGTTAGTGAGGTGACCGGAGGCCCCAATCCCCCCTTCCCCTCCCCTCCCCTCCCGTCCCCCTACTCCCACCTCAAAGGCCGACAAAGTAGTTTTGACTCTTGAGTTGCAGGTGTCCATGGGCGACGGACGTCACTTACCATCAGGTGACCCGTCTGCTCGATTGCCCACTTTTTTATCATAAAAAAAAAAATCTCTTGATAATTTCTTCATCAATTGCGGTTATCTCTGCAGAGCATTGGTAGTTTTGGAAAAAAAATCTTACCGTATTTCCGTCATTACTATTACCGGAACTTTGACGTGGTTTATCAATGTGCAAACCAAGCACTTCTAGGAAACGTTTTTGTACATGTTTTTTCTTGTCTTCTTTAAGTTTCTTGTTATCTGGAGTTGTTGCAGACCACTTCTCAAAACCTAAATTGTAAGAAATATGGAGGATCATTTCCATAAATCTTATCCATGCGTGTAATGTTGACAACCCGTATTTAAACGCATTTTCATTTTCTAGTCTCGTTGAAACTTTTGAAAGATCATTCATTTGTCTGGGAGTGGCTCCACAAACAGTGCACGTAGCACAGGATGGTGTGTTCGTTAACACTTGAGCAACTTTCTTATCAATCATTGTCATAAACAGTTCATGTTTAACTTCGATTACTTAATCGTCTATTGACACAAAAGATGGAATCAATTGATTAATTTTGGCTTCAATTTCACTGACAGCCGCTGTAATTTTTTTCGGGTGTTTCTTTTGTAAATTCTAATAAAATTGGTCTGCAATATCTAACAGATGAGCAAGTAGGGTTTTGCCATATAACTGCATTATTTTCCTCGTCTACTAGGCGCAGTGGTACAAGGGACACTGTAAACAAGTTAGCATCCGATATTTGTTCGTTTTCTTCCGGTAGAGTTTGTTTATACTCACTCTGCCCGGAGGATCCATCGCATCCCCATTTAGTGAACAGCTTGGCACGGTTGTAATTAGTCGATCCTGATTTATCTTTATAATACAGCAAACGGTATGATCTAAGAGATCTTGCAGATTGATTTTTGCGCTTATATTTGTCACCGTTATGCTGGATGAAGGCGGATAGCAAGCCTTTTTTGCTTCCCTTAATGTTTGATACGAAGGCAATACGGAACTTAAATTCTTATTATCAACGAGCCTTATATTGAAACAGATCTTACAAAAGTCCAATATGTTTACCTGAACATATTGGACTTTGGTAAGATCTGTTTCAATATACATAGTCAATGCCTACTCTTTTGTAAAGGAAAGTGCATTATCGGGATAGAGTATCTTTTGTAGAATTACTTTTTTCTGTTTCTTTTCCCTATTTCTGATTTTACTCACAATCGAAGCTTCGTTATTTTCACCTATGGATCGTAAACCTTGCACATAAGCGTTACGCACATTTCCCATTCCATACTCCTAGACCATTTCCATATTTTTGGGTTTCTTTGTATTTTCCGAACACTCGTCATATGGTTTTGTTGCAGTATGTGCCTTTCAGCGGCTTTCATCATCTCTGCAGATAAAGGTGATGACGAGAGGGTCGTGGACGTCGTAGGACGGCGAAATCGAAATGGTCCGCCTTTACATTTTAGGTCTCGAATTTTGTTTAAAATATCGCCTAAGAGCGCGCTTGCCTAGGGCCACCTGGCGGTAGAGCGGACCAAACGAATTCAATAATTGAAGTAGCCATATTTTACAGTAAAAGTAGAGCGGTTGCTACAGAACTAAGTTCTAACGATTCACTCGGCATGCATTTGAGTTCTTCGCGAACCGGTGGGTCATTAGCTGGCTAGATGGGCCAGTTCTCGGAGCACTCAAGAAGGTCCGGTCCTTGAAAAACGGTGAGTGATATGGGTGGGATTCGATCTAGTGGCATCATCAGCGAATTTCAAATTTGTTGGTACCCGAAATAAAAAGATAAATAAGAATTTTCTGAAATTTCACCTAAATGGTGGGCAACAACAGGCTTAAAGGACCGAGCGTCACTTCAAAGTTATTGAAGGACGGTCATCAAGTCACTCCACAGAAAGCTGCTTAAGCGATGATTACCTCGACAAGCCCAAAGATCCTTAGGAACGCGCGATAATGCATTGACATCGTTAGATTCGCATCTCAAAACTACATTTAGCGTGTATAATGAAAACTTCATCGGCTATACTAGCGTCGTCGAGGCTATCGAAACTGGAAATGAAATCGTCCATAATAATGATTGCTTAATGGTTGTGAACAATTTCGTTTGCCGCTTCGTATTCGCTCTTAAACTCTAAAGCGTTTTTATTTTTATGTATATGGCGGTGCAAGCCGCGTGTAGCCCACACGCGGCTTCGAATGTCATAGAGCTCATCCTATATTCTTTGATAGATGAACACGTTGCGGCATAACAATCTTTGTGCACCGCGGTCTTGTTCTCGTGATTTTAAATAGTTTCAAAATGGCGTGCTGTTCTATTCGGTGATGTGGAAAAAACAGCAGAACATCAAATTATAAAACATATTAAAGTGAAACATGGATTGGTTCTTCAATTGACGCTGATGTTTTAAAAAATAGGTGTGCTTATTAAAGAAATCTGTGCGTGTTTAAATTTTTATTCAACGAAGGCATACAAATACGTCAGACAGCACATGTTTACCGTCCTTACGAACTCTGACGAAATGGTACCAGACGGTAGATGGTAGGCCGAGATTTACAAATTTTTGGACGGAGCGTTTAGATCTCCCAACAAAATCGACCTTGTATGTTTTTTGCGTCCGACGCATAGAAACAGAGTTTTTTTTATATATATATTTATTTTACTAACATTGCGGCCATTAAAATCTAACTCTAACTAAGGTTTTGAATTTTTTTTTGGTGTTGCGTGTTTTTGTTTTAATGCTTACTTCTATTGCATGTAGCAAAATGCCTGGAAGAGGAAATGCTGGACGTCGCGGAGCTGGTCGCAGAGGTGCTCGGGGTGGTCGGGGGGCTCGGGGAGTTTTTAAGCCATGCTGTGCACGCTCGTTGCCTTTGTAAGCTTTCCTGCTTACCAATTTTGTATTTTATATTTTTTTTATTTTTGTTACTTTAGAGTTTCATTGATTTCATTTTCCTGTTAAGTTCTGCGAGTGGAATCGCGGAGGCTGTGGAGCCTACTCCAGGCCCGTCCGGAGTACAATAGTGGTAAAATTATTTAAAAACATATAATTATATTAAATTGTTAAAGCAGCATTCATTCATTCGATTTCTGTTTTCAGTCCAAATACTTTGATGGAGCAGCTCAAGGCTGTCAAAGTGGCGAAGGCTTTGGACGCAAAAAATCTGGCCAAATTGACTCCGGCTCAACGAAAACACCTGGCGCAGCTCAGGAGCAAAAAGCAAGTTGGAAATTTCAAGATGCCTTATGCTCCAGAGCCAAAGTAAGTAAATTCAAAAATAATAGGGGCCCATGCCCACTTTTACCGGGGGTACCGGCTGTCCCACCCCCACATGTACCTCAGCCGTGGGAATTAGAACGGGAGTTACTACGTTCGCATGGTATGTGGCTCTAAATATTTTCAAAAACATGTTTTTTTTTATCCATTATATATTATATCTACGTTTTTATATTCCAGATATCACCGAGGAGGTGGATGATGATATCATCGAAGGCACACCTCCGGACGTGGTAATTTCAATCCCGCAACAAATGGTTGCCGGAACGATGCGAGAAATGGGTAAGATTGACAGTTGCTATTATAGCAGAAATCAGTTTTTTGCTCTGGCTTACGCCATACTTTATGTCCTTTTCTTTATTTATTCCAGATATTACCGATGCGACCGAGGAGATGTGCTCTGTCCTTGTAATCCCTGGGTCTTCAACGGCGGAGTCAGAGACCGTACCTCCTGGAAGGAACCCGCCTGTAAAGAAGTAGGATATTCTGTTTCACTGACTGGTGAATAGGTTTATGAGGTAGATCCTAAAAAAATATAAACAACATATTTCCCGCCATCAACGGGGGTCATACAGAGTGCTGTATTACCTGAAACTCCCATGGCGCCTGACATCGAATTTGTGGGATTTACACCTTGTTAGTATCATATTAAAAGTTTTTTTATAGTTTTTTTTTGGACATTTGAGTAATTTCACTAAAATTTATGTTTTTTTCAGCTTCTACCACTTCTACAACGGTGCCTGCCTCTGGAAGGAGCGATTACGAGTTGGGTAAGTTCAGACTATTATTTGCATTGAATGTGTCTTCTCCATAAGATGATTTCATTAAAATTTCTTTACCTTCCTTACCCCAGATGTCGAACGTGACTTCGTAGAGCCAGGCGAAGGAAGCGACATCGAACCTGAGAAACTCGTCGATCCCCCCAGGAATGTCGAAGAGTATCAGGTCAGCAAATTACTTAATTAATTTTAAACTTAAATTGTGTACTTATTTCTAACAAATTGCACAGATATGGAAGAGCGGGAACTTCTGACACAGGTGTTTTCCGACTTAAAAGAAGGTCCCAATCACAAAAAGCTGTCCTAGATTATGTAAAAGAAATAAATACTTTTTCATTTTCATTTCATCAGGTGGACAGTGCGGAACCGTCGGTAGCTGTGGCGATGAGGAGCATCGACGCTGAAGCCGACTCCGCACTTCGGACCGTCTTGGGCCAAGACCAAGATCTTCTAACTTTTGACTGGCGAAGCGAGCCGGGGCATTTTAAGGGAGTCAGGGAGGTTTTTTCGGTAGCGTCCACTTACGATGTCGCGGAACTTACTCCCTCTGATTTGTTCGAGAAAATTTGGGATGCCAATATTGTCGCCCACATAGTCCGTGAGACTAACACATATGGTAGCGAAATAGTAAGGCGTAATGAGAAGTCCCATTACCGGATGACGAGGTGGAGGGACGTCACCGCCAACGAAATACTACGTTTTTTCGCTATCATCATGTTGCAATCGCTTGTAACGAACAATGTGGAGCGGGAATATTGGTATACCAATTTCGAAGTTCTCCGAATCGGGAATTTCGGGGACATCATGCCCTACAACCGGTTCCTGGCAATAAAACGTTATCTACATTTTGTAGACAATGTTACCTTGCCCGAGCATCCCAACAGACTCCACAAAATTATGCCCGCCATCGAGCACTTAAACATCAAATTTAGCTCTCTTTACCTACCCGAGCAACTAGTAGCAAAATAAAGAATTTGTTAAATGTTGAGTCAGTTTTAATATTAAACCTGTGTTAGCCTTTGTATTAACTCGCTCCGCTTTATGCCTTGCGCATAAATTTGTCTTTCCGATATGTTATTTTACGGTTCATAGGCATTGTCAGCGTCATTGGTGTCGTTTAACTCCAGCAATGCATTGACGATAACCCGAGCCTTTGTGGGCGAGTAGTTCCAGGTTCGTGTTTTGTGCAGGCAACGCCAGTGACTTTTCAGTACCCCGAAACAACCTTCTATGCAGTTTCTGGATGTGATGTGCCGGCGAGTGTAGTTAGCTTCGGGGCCCTGCTGGTGCATTTAAAATAGGTGTGAGGAGCCACGGCTCTGTAGGGTATCCAAAATCACCTGAAACAACAATAACAAAAGGATAGATACTGATACCAATTCAATGCACAGACAGATAAATAAATTTATGCAGTACAAGTTATGTCTTATCATTTTGATCATAGCCTCTGATCATTGACTCTCTGAGCATACTACTCTTACAAATAATAGAGACGTGGGTAGATAAATCCAGGAAAGCGTTCACAGACATTTAATATTGGATAATTACTCTCGCATACCTGAAAAAATTACTGAAGTCATTTATTATCTAGGGTCCACGTAATAATCGTCTGACACAAAACTACTTACGACTTGTACGTTTATTGAATGTACAAATTTTCGATTCAATTCAATTAGAGATTTTCGTGCTGGTAGGGCGGAGTTATATTTACATGGGTGCCATCCACATATCCAACGACTCCCGGAATTCCAAAATTTCGGTAATTTCTGTAAAAAGGTAGATTTTACGTCCCGAAGTGTACCTTATTTGTTATGTCTTACTTATTTGTAGTTATTATGGACATGAACACGCGGGTCGCACTAAGCCACAACCGACTTGGTAAGCATAGAGGGTATAAATACCTATCTAATGATAGGTACTTACTTTTCTATAATATTTGTCCGCTCTTGTGACATTATGGGGAATTTAAAACACTTTCCTATGATTTCTGGATTACTTAGTGCCATTATTGTGTGTGTAATTAATCGTGACACAGATGCTTGGCTTTGCTTGCACCCAGCATCTTTGGCCAGGGATTTTTTGTAACTGCCTTGCGCGAAGAAACAGCAAGAAACTAATAATCAAGGAAAACTTTTTTAAGTTATATTTTTATGTACATCTTTATTTATCTATTTTACTTATATGAAAACCAACTTCCAAATGAGGAGTTTTCCTTACGGCATTTCTTATTAAAAAAAAATGATAAATTTTTAATGGCCGACTCGACAGAGGATGTTTGTAAATATGAATGTGTGGGAAATATCCATTTTATTAAGTAGGTACACGATTAAGAATGTGTTTATAATAATAAACTCCTATAATTTAACCATAAAAATATTACAAAAAAAACAGTAGTAATAATTTTTTGAAATAATTGTGCTCTTCCATTTACACCCGATATAATACTAGTGTCCCTATCTCCAGGGTCACTACTATCTGAAGTATCATCTCCTACTTCAAATATAAATATATCTATCTCATTATCAAAAGATATACCATCGTTGAAGAACTTGTCTTCAATGGTTTCCACGTGACAGCATTCTTTTATCCATTCTTCTAATATATAATCTCACGCCTTTCATCCCCGAGGGGGTAGGCAGAGGTCTTCCATTACTGGATATACCCACATTTCACGAGATATATCAGACCCCTCAACGTGATAGGTGGTGAGCCCATCGCCGGACCGGGTCTATTTACACATGTCTCAGAATTAATCCTGAGACCTGCGGGTTTCCTCACGATGTTTTCCTTCACCTTCGAGCTAGTGATAAATATGTACGTAAGATTTGAAAAACTCATTGGTACATGCCAGGATTCGAACCCTAGCCTCACTGATTTTCGGCCGGCTCTTTAACCGTCCGGGCTATCACTGCTCTATTGTGATACTAAGAAATGCCTCTTCGGTTATCTTGACTATATTTTTTGCTTCTTGCCCCACGTTTTTTTTCAGCTATCCGCCTTATCAAAATACTCCATATGGGCACAGAATAAGTAATAGTACTACGTACAGAAGGTTCTCTGTTAACAAATTCCCTGTTTAGGTTCGTCAAACGTGCCTAAATGTGGCCATCTCTTTCTATCGCATGCAACGCGCTCTTTCAGAGGCGAAGCCTTAGATCTAGGGTTGCCGGCAGCTCGACCCATTAAATTATACGTTAGTGGTAGTAGTTAGTATAATAGTGTATTTTACCTACGATATTACGATTATTCTTTATCTACGTACTAAAGACCACCCAACTAAATAAAAGCTGTGTAATTTGCCTTTAGGTTATGTTATGACTTCAAAACTGCCTGTTTCTGCAAAATGTAGGTCGAAGACATACAACTGGGTTATCTACATACATACGTTATTTATTGTTAAGAAAAATAGTTTATTAAAATTCAATATCTATACAACCAATGCGCGGCAACCACTAATATACCGCCGGGTGGCGGCCGGCCGCATGTACTTGTAGCGGCGCGATGATGTCACGGAGTGTGCCTCCCCTGATATGACTTCAATTGGGTTCAGGTTGCCGTGGAAGTAGGAAGGAGGGAGTCGTACCACTTTATGCTCCCGCTAATTTTCCTTTTAACATAGTTGGTAAATATGCAAGGCCCTTGTTCACAATCCACTCTTGCATTTCTGATGTTTTACTTGACATGGTGGGTACTTTATTCACCGCTACCGTGAGGTACGACGCATTGTCCATTACCACTATTGACTGCGCAGGTAGATTTGGCAAAAGCTTCTCTTGTATCAATTTCATGAAGTTTTCTCTGTTCATGTCATCGTGGTAGTCTTCTGACCATGGGCGTGCGGTCCATAGATGCTGATAAGCGCCGCATGCCCTGGGTATTTTTTCCAAAATAAGTGCAATATTATTCAGTACTTTACTATTCTTAACAATTCGCAAATCAACTAATAACGCCACCTTTTGTTTCTAAATCAAACTATTTTTGCTTCCTACTAGCCCCGTAGCGCCGCCACTAAATAGCCATATACGGATTGCGGCGTAAGCGGGTACTACACCAGCCTACTTCATCGCCATTTTCTCTCTATTCCTACACGCAAATATTAGATGTCAGTGTGGAAATGTTTCGGAGTGTACGTGAAATTTTGTATGGGAAATAAGCTCCGCTTTTTCTCAGCCAACCCGATTAGAGGAGTACGGCATAATACGCATCTCTATGTAACGAAAGAGACAGCAGCCCACAGTCGGGTGACTTCGGCGACGTTCGTTAGTTGACGAAGTTCTTTCATTTCGAATAGACCGGAAGTCTAGAATGGGTTATCAATTCATTATCTATTTAATTGTTTATAAGCAGATTATAATAATAATAATAATAATAATGTTTATTTCACTTTAGAAAAACATAACAGTTAATTACAGTATTATAGGCTAAATAAAAAAAATTACATAATATTAAAGTAAGCCTCTGTAGCCGAACTAGGTAAAAACCTGTATCTCAGCATACAGCGCCAAACCCCAACGGAAGGATATTATACAATAGCCAATTTGTAGGTTATAAAGTGGGTAGATAATTAAAAAGGTAGGTTATAAATAATTAATACGATGTGAAAGTGAGTGTGAGGGTAGTGTAAGATGTGTGTTAGGTGTTTATGTAATGTATGTGTGAATGTAACGGCAGGAAGACGTGGAAATTAAAGGGCAGATTATTAAGGAATTTCAAAAATGGCTTCAGTTTCATCATAGTCAAGTGTTAGTAGCCAAGAAGATTAATAATAAATAAACAACTATCTCTATTTCAAAATCACATTTTTCTAATGCAATATTTATTCATTTAAGTGCATTTTTACAGTATTGCTTGTTTGTTTTTTCAATAAAAAGCGTTTTGTCATTTCCTGTCTTCGTGGTTATTGGTCTGTGCTGTCTTTGGGGCATTGCACTTAAAGTTTTTGGCCATATTGTTTTTGTTTTGATACAAGTTACGAAATAGTTTGATGAAATACTTTTTTATATAGGTAGTTACGCGGTCAGTCCCGCTGACTCATGTATGTAGAGCGTCGAGTGCACTCTCCTAGACGCATTCTCAGCGGATTCCTGGGCTTATCATGCGCGCCCGGCGAACAACGTCTGGTGCTGCTTGCATTATGATATTTTAAAATTAAGTTAGTCTTAAGATGATCATTGTCGAATAAAGACCAATATTAAATTTAAAATAGTTTTTAAAAACGTCTCTCCCGTTCGCCGCAATTTGACTGGCGCAGCCGGTAGGATATCCGTATTATCCCTGTTAAAGATACGCGTTTAAAGAACACTGAAATCGGTTCCGTCGCGAAGTCTGACAAGAATACCCGGATATCCACGAACCAAATAAATAAGTCTCCTGCAGCAGAGAACGAGAGGACGATCCCGGAGGACATGGGCGGCTTGTGAGTAGACCCTTCACTATCCTTGCTTTCCCAGTCTATTCCGATTTATAATAGTTATTTTGTGCTATTTTTGGACCGAAACTCGCCGAATTAGCGTCATCTGATTTTCGTATATCGCACTAAAATTGGTAATATACTTTTTATATAGATTATTAAGCTACTTATTTTAAGTGAAAAGACTCTACTTTTATACATCCCTATACATTTTATTCTTATACAATTTTATGCTTTTAATTTTGAATTGATATTTCTTTTATATTGTGTAACTTTTTGAGTTTCTGTTAAAATGGAAGGAACTATTCCAATTCCAAAGGAAATTTCATGTATTATTCCGCAGTTTGACGGTGACCAAAAGTTATTAAGTTTATTTGTGTCAAAATGTGAATATGTTATAGCACGTTTTAGGGGTCAGCAAAATCCTGCTCAGGATTTGTACGTGTACCATACAATAACTAGTAAGCTTAGGGGAAAAGCTGCAGTTCTTATTAGTGAAAGGCGAGATATAGAGACTTGGACTCAATTAAAAGAGGCTCTAACTCAACATTTCGGAGACCCTAGGTCAGAGGAGTGTATTGCGATCGAATTGGAAAATTTAAAAATAAATAGCGGTGAATCATATACTGATTTTTGCGGTAGAATCCAACACGTGAAAAGTACTTTATTCGCTAAAGTTAATTTGATTGAGAACGATAATTTACGGTCCAGTAAAATTACTATATATGACCATGTGGGCCTGAATGTTTTCCTGTACAATCTTTCCGAAGATTTAATCCGTATCGTGAGACTCAAAGGATGCGTTACATTAGAGCAAGCGCTTAGCGTTGTGCTAGAGGAGGTTAATTTCCAATTTCAATACAATTCTAAAAATAAAACACATAAAACAAATAGTAATGTCAGTAATGTACCTAAACCGCAGACATTTAATACATTCAATAACCCTGGTGGTTTTAAGCCAATATATACACAAGCACCACCTTTTAACCCTTTCAAGGGACAGAATTTCATACCTAACCATCAATTCAAATTTGGAATACCACAAAATCAAGCCTTCAGGTCACCCTCGGGTTTTACCCCCTTTAGGTTCATGAATCCTCCCCCAGGATTTCAAGCAATGCCAACCCAACAAAATTTTAGATTTTATCCTCAAAATCAACAATTTAAATTTGGTATTCAGCAACCACAAGGCTACCGCCCAAATTTCCAACAACTCCAACACCAGCCCTGGTACAAGCCTCAGCCTTCACAACAATTTAAATTTGGTGTCAAACCACCACAACAATTTCCTCCAAGACAAATCATGGATACCGACGTATCTATGCGCACTGCCCCACCTATTAAAACTAATCCACCTCTACCGAGAAACCCCAATCAATTGTTTTATAATAATGAAATGGTTCACAACCTACAAGAGGACTATCCACAAGACTATGACGATTTCTATAATGAAAGTTATCTTTACAATGAAAATGTAGAGACTTCTGAAAATGTATATTCCACCGAAGAACCGTGTGTTGAAACTGCAACAGACATGAATGAAACTGAAAATTTTCAGGCACCAGCCTCAGAGACAAACCCCCCGACATAATTCAACTAAACTGTAATAATCACTCAAAATTACCCCATATACTCATCCCTGAAATAGATGCGAAATTTATGATAGACACAGGAAGTACGAGATCCTTTATTAGCCCAAAAATGGCTGATATATATTTTTCTGATTATAAATATCACGAACCGTTTGAAGTAATTAGCACACATGCTAGGAGTCAACATACTGAAGCGATTTATATACCCCTATTAAAGACATTCAAAAGTATATTAAAACACAAATTCTATGTCTATGACGTAGATAAGCAATATGATGGACTTATTGGTTCAGACTTACTAAAAGAACTTGATGCTAGTATCGACATGAAAAATCAAGTATTACAGACTAGAGACACTGCTATACCTATTATTTATAATCAACCTCGACAAATCATTCTAGAACCCAGATCAGAAACGAGAGTTAGCTTACCAACTGACTTGCAGAATGGTGACGCAATCTTAGAATTCAGAGATTTTGGCAAAGGAGTACGTATGCCTTCCGCACTGGTTCACTGTACTAACGGAAGTGCACAAACTATAATGCAGAATATATCAAACTTAAAGGTAACCCTGACATTTACAAAACCTTTGACAGTCACAAAATTTGAAGGAAATGTTTGTAAAGTAAATATGACATCTAAATCAGACTATGAGATTGACACTCTTTTAAAAGAAAATTTGACAAAGTTACGTTTAGAACATACAAATGACGAAGAGCGAGAGCAAATTTCAAGGTTATGTGACGAATATCGAGACATATTTTATTGTGATCACTTACCATTAACTTTTACAAATCAAGTGAGGCATCACATAAGGACTACTAACGAAGACCCTATTTTTGTCCGACCATTTAGGCAACCCCAATCTCAAACAGCTGAAATAAATAGACAAGTTGAGAAACTTTTAAAAGATGATGTTATCCGAGAATCACACTCACCCTGGAGTGCACCAGTGCACTTAGTTCCAAAAAAAATGGACGCCTCTGGAGAGATAAAATATCGAATGGTTATTGACTACAGAAGACTTAATGATATTACTATTGATGATAAGTACCCCCTACCTAACATAACTGACTTATTCGACAGACTTGGAAAGAGCACTTATTTTTCAACCATTGACTTAGCCAGTGGCTATCACCAGATCGAAGTAGCGGACGAAGATAGACAAAAGACAGCCTTCAGCACACAAAACGGACACTTTGAATTTAAACGCATGCCTTTTGGATTGAAAACTGCACCTGCAACTTTCCAGCGTGCAATGGATAATGTGTTGCGTGGTCTACAAGGAATGCATTGCCTTGTATATTTGGACGATATAATAGTATATTCCACTAGCCTACAAGAGCATATCCAAAATTTGCGAAAAATCTTTGACAGACTCAGACAAACCAATCTCAAAGTACAACTTGATAAATCCGAGTTTTTACGGAAAGAAGTTTTATACCTTGGACACACCATTACAAAAGACGGACTAAGACCAAACAACGACAAAATAAACGCAGTTCTAAACTTCCCTCTACCAAAGACACAGACTGAAATAAAAAGCTTCTTGGGACTTGTAGGCTACTACAGAAAATTCATCAAAGATTTCGCACACATTACAAAACCCTTAACTACATGTTTAAAGAAAAATCATAAAATCAAGGTCACCAACGAATATATAGCGTCATTTCAGAAATGCAAAGAATTGTTAACAAATGCCCCACTCCTACAGTACCCGGATTTCGACAGAACATTTATATTAACCACCGACGCCTCTAACTTCGCCATAGGTGCTGTATTATCACAAGGCTCAATAGGAAGTGATAAACCAATAGCTTACGCTAGTAGGACGCTGAACGACGCTGAAACACGTTACAGCACTATCGAGAAAGAACTTCTTGCTATCGTGTGGGCTGTAAAGTATTTCAGACCATATTTATATGGCCGAAAATTCATAATTTATACAGACCATAGACCACTAGCCTGGTTAGATTCTGTAAAAGAACCCAACAGCAAATTAACTCGCTGGCGATTAAGTTTAGCAAGTTATAATTACGAAATTATGTACAAAAATGGGAAGCAGAATACCAATGCCGATGCTTTATCCCGAATTAAAACAAATGCTTTAAATGATGAAGACAATATATCTATGAGAGTTAATGTAGACCCGGCCGAACGTAAACTTCAAAAACATTTACAAAACTTGTCAGATGAAATAAATCGTCTATGTGAAAAGCATGATGACAACCAATCACATAAATCATCCCATAGTCACATGTCAATTTCTTCCGACTCTAATGCCACCTTTAAAATTACACCAAATCATTGTGGTTCCCCGTATTCCATTCAAGCTTCTTCAGGAAGTTCAACTCTCACCGCCTCTGAAAACCCAGATGACATAGAAACAGTACATTCTGCTAAGGATACTGAGTCAGATGGTATTCCAATTCTCAACGAAGCTATTGATACCAAGCCCAACCAAATATTAGTACATTCGTGGTTTAGAAATGAATTATCTGTTAAAGATTTATCTAGAGACCGTCAAAAAGTATTAGAAGTTCACTTACCTTTGGACAAACCAGAACTCATAAAAGATTTTCTAAAAGTATATATTAAACCAAAAATAAAATATTTTCTTTATTTTGAAGACAAGACTCATCGAAAACAATTTGCTAAAATTATAATAACACTATTTAAGAAAAACTCTGTAAGATTCTATGAGTGCACCGAAAGAGTTATTTATATAGAAGAAGAAAAGGAACAAAAGGAGATAATTCTAAAATATCACCATGGCAAAACATGTCATCGCGGCATTAAGGAAACCATATCCCACTTGAAAAGAACCTATTTTTGGCCCAATATGGAACAAACGGTTGCTGCCGTTATAAATTCTTGTGAATTGTGTCGGAAAATGAAATATGATCGAAATCCAATCAAACCAGCCTTGCAACTTACCCAAACTCAGTCCAAACCTTTCGAGGAACTTTTTATCGATTTATTCTCTATAGAAGGGAAGTACTTCCTTACCATCATTGATGCCTTCAGCAAATTAGGACAGGCCTTTGAATTATCCAATAGGTCTACTCCAGAAGTGGTGCGCGCCCTTATCAAATACTTTTCCTTGTATGGCACACCAAGAAAAATTAGTTCCGATCCCGGCTCTGAATTTAATTATGTCCTGATGAAAGAACTACTGACTCTATATAAAATAGAATTGCATATTGGCACTGCACACAACCCTAATTCCATGGGTCTCATAGAGAGATTCCATTCCACAATCCTGGAAATATACCGTTTAGCTAAATATGAACATAAATTCACGGACGCGGCATCTGTAATGACTTACGCCATTATGGCTTACATTCAAAGTATTCACACTACCACAGGGTTAACTCCGTTTGAAGTAGTATTTGGTCACACAGACTCAAAAAATGTGTTTGATGTTAACTTCGACAAACAGTACATGCAACAAATGATCAGAGAACACTCGAATAGGACTAAACATTTATATAAACAATTATCTGAAAAAATGTACGAAAACAAAATTAAAATCCGTGATAAAAGAGGAGGAGAAACTAAATTTAAAGTGAAACCTGGCGATGTTGTATTCACTAAAGGTACTAATATAAGACGAAGTAAAGATAAACCACGTTATGAAAGGGCTTTAGTTGTAGGCGATATAGAAAGAAATATAGTCCCTGTAACACTGAAAAACCGAGATTCTAATATTCCCATTAAAGATGTCAAACGTCCTCCACAGACGCACCGTGCACCTCTGGCTGGCCACAGCCATAGTCATCAGGACCCTTGCCCTTCAACTTCAGCACCTTGACAGAAACCCTGGAATATTACCTGTAAAAAAGGGAATTGCCGTTATTAGTCATGACATATGGACAATTGTAAAGGTCTTAGATTTACAACCTATACTCGATGATCTAGAAATTAATTACAGAAAATATAAGGAGTTGAACGATTTAATTATAGCAGGATTTAAAAGTAACGTAACTAATGAACGCTATTCAGATTTTAAAAACCAAGTAGACTATCAAATAAAGATAACTATAAGCAAGTACAAACAGTTAGTACCATTATCAAGACCAAAAAGAGGTCTTATAAATCCTCTGGGCTCAATAATAAAAATTATAACAGGAAATTTAGATAACGATGACGCAATTCGATACGATACACTTATTAAGGAATCTAAAGCGCAGCGAAGCGTTGTTAATAAGAAAATGACTATAGTCGCTAAGATGGTGAGAAGTCTATCAAATATATCATTCTCCATTAGTAACAATCTCATTCAGTTAGATAAAAATATAAAAGAATTAGAAACTGATTTAAATAAAATTGAAATAACAGAAAGACAGCATTTCATAGTAAATATGATCATCAATACTTACCATTTATTCTTACATATCTTCCAAGTAATTTATGTCAAACTTAGTGAGATTGAAACTACTGTAGCGTTTAGTAAAATTGAAATTTTACATCAGTCTATAATAGAGTCTAATGAGCTTTTAAAGTTACTAAAGAACATTGAAAGAACTGATAAACTTGTTTACCCACCAGAACCCTATAATTTAGTTAAAATAGAACAAACTATTACACTTAAGGCCTATTGTAAAGAAAATCAGATAACGTTTCTTCTAGAGGTCCCTCTAATAAGACCTGAAACATATATCTATTATAAATTATACCCCTTACCTATAACACGTAATTCCCAAACTTATGTTATAATCCCAAAATACCATTACCTGCTAGTGAAAGGGTTGAAGACCAAGTCGCTCGCTTTGGCTTGCCGAACTATAGACGACTCTATCTTCCTCTGTTTTGAAAGTGACACACCCCTGTTTCAAGATAACTGCATAACTGATCTTATTAAATATAAAAATGACACCAGTTCCTGTCTACAAGTTCCAGTGGAATTAGAAAGCGTCAAAATAGAGCTTATACAACCAAACCGATGGATTGTATACACCAAAAGTAATGTGCAGTTGCAGAAAACTTGTATTAACGAGATCTTCCGTCAGAATATCCAAGGAACCTATGTACTTACCCTGGATGATGAATGCGAAGTAAAAATTGGAGAAACTATCCTGAAAATGCGTAAACTACAAACTGAAAAGCTACTCTACTCCAAATTGCCGATTGTTAACTTACCAAATGTAGTGACACCGGAACTTACGCCGAGGAAAGCAGTTAATATCAAGGGAATGAACTTAGACGATTTACAGCTTTTGTCACATGCAATACAGGAAAGTGAGTTTAGTGAAAATCATGGGCTCTCAGTGAATGTGGAAAGTGTTAGCTTAATGACTATTTTATTATATAGTTTTCTTATCATTACCATTGTTTTTGTATTAGTATATAAGTTTTATTATAAAAAAGGTTTTTTATGTAAAAGTCATAATTCTCCGAATCTTTCATCTTCGGATAATTTTGATCTTAGAGAGGGAGGAGTTACGCGGTCAGTCCCGCTGACTCATGTATGTAGAGCGTCGAGTGCACTCTCCTAGACGCATTCTCAGCGGATTCCTGGGCTTATCATGCGCGCCCGGCGAACAACGTCTGGTGCTGCTTGCATTATGATATTTTAAAATTAAGTTAGTCTTAAGATGATCATTGTCGAATAAAGACCAATATTAAATTTAAAATAGTTTTTAAAAACGTCTCTCCCGTTCGCCGCAATTTGACTAGGTATTGTGATTGTTCTTTACTAACGAAAGTGAAATAATGGAAAGTTTACGTTGTGATACGTGTAGTGATAGTTTGTGTGCAAAGATTTAGAAACTAACCAGTTTTCGTTAGTGCAACCAGGATTAGGTACCTACCAATTCGATTGAAATTGCACTAAGAATGCAAAAACGGAGGTCACTTCGAATATCCATTATCTGACTTGTTTGTAAATATCAATCATTTACTGAGATGTTTGATGTGGCTGCCCAAATAATTTCGCTTTCTGCATTCAGTGTGAGCATAGGTACTTGGAAATAATTACAGTAGGAAAGGTACAGTAGGTAGGTACCTACACTACAGTAACCCGCAAGGAAACCTCGATGTGATACCTGTTAGCTGTATGGTAAGGTCTCTTAAATAATTTTAGTTACGATTTATTAAAACTACCTATAAATAAACATCTGGGTAACGCCGCTGGCGGCGTGCTGGTGTTGCATAGGTATTCTAGCAGATCAAATTCTAATAGCATGACCGGTGCTATCAACCAGTGCACGCCCCTGCTTCTGACTTAGTTTGAGATTTAAAAATCAAACCCATTTTACCACCTGCATGTATGGATCATTGGATCCATCTTGGGCCTTTTGAAACTGATGACAAAACTCCCTCTTTAGTTTCACTTTGCCAACATTTTCCGGCTCAGTATGTGAAATGAATGTATGTTTCATCCAGACTATTTCTTCGGATTTCTTCTAAATATTGATAACGCCATGCCACGATGTCGGATCTTTCCATCAGTATTTTTCTCTTAGATCTACATTTTTGGAAACAAAAACCTAACTCCATGATTCCACTCCACAAAGTCAAAGTCAAAATGTTTTATTCAAAATAGGAACTTACAAGTCCACTTATTGAACGTCATTTCAACTCCAGCGCTTCAGCATGTATGGTTGAGGAGAAGAAGTGGGGCAAGAAACTCCTCAACACAATATTCTTTTAATCAATTGTTACTTAACACTAAATTGGGTTACATACTTTTGTTTGTTTTTCGCTATCGTATTGCGCTGGACTGGAGGAAATCTGTTCCAAGCATCATTGTCATTTATATAGTCGTCTAGTTTGTAATATGCCATTTTACAAAGTACATGTTTAACATGAGTTTTGAACACAGTTTCAGGCAATTTCAAAATTTGTTCTGGTATTTTATTATAAAAGCGTATGCAAAGGCCCACAAAGGAATTATTAATTTTACTTAATCGTGACTGAGGTTGCTCTAGTTTATTTTTATTCCTAAGATTACAATTATGCTTTTCACAGTTTTTAGTATACTTACAGTAATATGTTTTTCCGTACATACATAATGTTTTCATAAATGTACTGACAAGACATTGTTAAAATATTAATTTCTTTGAACAGTTCTCTTAGGGAATCACTACATCTTAACTTAAATGGCGCGTATAGCCCTTTTTTGTAAAATAAAAATAGATTCTGCATCAGCAGCTCTGCCCCACAGCAAGATGCCATAGGACAGTATACTGTGAAAGTAGCTAAAATAAACGAGTCTTGCTGTGTCTACATCAGTAAGCCATCTGATTTTTCTGACGGCATAAGCAGCTGAGCTCAGTCTGTTAGATAATGCAGAATTCTATTGAAGTTTGGAGTCTATCGTTATCCCCAAAAAAACTGTATTATTAGCGAAATCTAATTTGTCATTGCTTAAAATTATCTCATTCTCTACTCGTCTAACATTAGGGAGTACAAACTTTATACATTTGGTCTTCTTAGCGTTGAGCACTAGATTGTTTGCAGTGAACCATGTGAAAATTTGGTGAAGAGTGTCATTTATCTCGTCGAGCTTCTGAGCTTGTCTATCTACTTTGAAAATCAGAGATGTATCATCAGCAAACAACACTATCTTTGACAAACTAGGATCTGTAAATACATTCATTAAATTAAAAGATTGAATAAACTTAATATCCTAGTTTTATAAAAGCTTGGTTCAAGCAGATCCACGTTAAAATCACCACAGACCACAACACTTTTACTATTTTTACTTAACAACTTTAAGACCTCATCCATTTTGTTTTCAAAATTATCAAAATTTACACTGTAAGGGGGTCTGTATACGCATACAATGATGTGTTTCTCCAACTCAACGCATGACAATTCAATAGTACTTTCCACCGATAATTTAATTACGTCCTGGCGGTCTTTCGCTTTGATATTATTTCTAACAAAAATTACGGAACCACCACGTGCGGCCAATCGCCGATTGAAAGTACTGACAGCTGTATAATTTACAAACCCAAACATCATTTCTGTGACTCTAAGCCAATGTTCTGTCACACAACAAATATCAACTTTTTCAGATTCTAAGAATAGTTCTATTTCTAATTCTTTACTGGAAAAGCCTTGAATGTTTTAATGAATTAACTTTAAAGATCTATGTTTTTCCTTCGTCTTACAGATGGTAATGTTATGGCCAGAAAGTCCCTGATTTACAGAATTTATAGGTTTGGGACTTTCTGCTGTCGGACTTAACAGATAAAATTCACATTAGTAGTGCTACTAACAGGTACAAGTGACTGTGTTATACTGCTTATAACAATGTCTTGTATATATGGAGCTAACAAAGTAGCTAGTCGTCGCTTAGATTTATTTGATAGATACATTGTATCTAATACAAAATAGCGTCGCTATGACGGCATGTCTTGTTGAAAATAAATGAATTTAAATTTTTCATATTTTTTTGCATATTTTGTCAACTATATAGCTGAATGAAGCATCAGGATAACACATGCTGATCACCTGCTGGTCCATACATTTGTCAAGGTACGGTCCTAAGCAAACCCCTAATTTATCCGAATATACTACAGTCTTTGAAATTGGTTTATTCAGCATCACAGACAGGGACTGGATGGCAGCTTGCTCTGGTGACTGAAGGTTGGTGCAATGGCAAGCGGGTGCTGGCTGCGTGGTAGTGATGGGTACAGGGGTGTATGCGTACGACAGATCACAGGAACAAGACAAGGGTGGGTTATTTGGTTTCTCCACGTGACGTTCATCATCCTCCAGCACTTGGCTCACCAACTTCTAAGTCTCCCTTTGTGTTTGGAGCAATTCACTGGTGGCCGCTGACAGAGTATCGAGGAGACCTTGGGTGTATTGCTGCTTCTCAGTCATTTCTTTTATGCGTGATTGCAGTTCATTTATTTGCTGTAGAAGTGGTGCCTTTCTTAGTCTTTCACAGTACTAAACTACTAGCCTTGAAGTCAATTTTGTTTCGCATTTCATGCAATAATTTAGTAAGAGTAGTAGCTCCTTCTTCACAACATGCTATGGTTATTAACAGCGAGTAAATATTAGTGTTTTAAACTAATCGGTAATATTTTAAAAATAAAAAGTTGTTTTGTAAGTATTTTTATATTTAAATTTAGTTTTAATCATTTATTTTTATTGTTATAACATAACGCTACACCACATTTCTCACATATTGTTAAGAGGACTCCTGCACTCTTAGGAATCTTGCACTTGATTCTATTTACTGACCAAGCTGGCCAGTGTCCTACTTAACCTTGACGCATTAGGGGGTAAAATGCTGCGCAGGCCTTGAAAAATGGAGATATTGCTAAGAAGCGAATGCTAATATTTGAAAGTTTGAAGAGCAACGAAGTAATAATAAGATTTGCTGGCCAAAAGGAAGACACTACTCTTCCAAGAGAATATTCATTAGACTTGAAAAAATTCACAGTAACCCTGCATTTCTTATCTCCGAAAGCATATAATTTTGTAAGGGAAGGGTTTAACAAAGTTTTGCTAGACCCTAAAACAAATCTTCTTGGTATAAAGGCATCGACTGTAACCCAGGATTCACAACTGAATCACTAGAAGCCATTAAACTACCGGTAGATAATTCTAATAGGACACTTAACTGCTCGCTGATTATCGATGAAATAGCTATCAGACGACTAATTGAATGGGATAGCCAAAAATATTGATATGTAATGTAGGCTAGTAGCTTGATAGTGATCTATCACAGCTACTCAGAAGGTGACACTTATAAATCAGTGCATTTCTTTGTTAAAAGAAACTGGCATTACTGTGATTCCCTTAACCTACGACGGGGCTGCAAAAAATATTGCAATGACTGGTTCTCTTTGCGACGGTCCATCAAAAACTCATTTCAAATGCAAAGGCTTCCACATATGTTTGTGGCCTGATCCTTGCCACAACATAAAATTAGTAAGGAACACCCTGGGTGATAACAAGAGAATGGCTGATGGCCAGGAAAAAAAAATACACAAAATCCAAGAGTAAGAAATGATACATTTAGGTAACAAACTAAAAAAGATCATGTGGAAAGAAATAGCTCAACAAAAGTTGAAAGTTCGTCTCGCTACACAATTATTAAGAACATCGGTGGCAGATGCAAACACAAGATGCAATGCGTTGCAAATTTACAAAAGATCGTGAAGTACCGGAATTTGTAGATGCTGAAAGTACTAAAACATTTATACGCATATTCAATAACTTGTTCGACGTGTTTAACAGCAGGAATATGCGTTTAAAAGGCTGGAAAAGAGCAATGGCATCTTCCAACTTTCCAGGTATAGAGCTTTTTTTTGATCATGCGTCTACTTACATAGTCAGGTCATAAGTTCTGTCACACAATAAAAAAAATTGAATTTGAAATGCTGTCCACAAAAAAGTTTATTGTACGAATTTCGAATTTTTCATGAAAATAAAAAAGTGTTCTTTTTAGATTTTTACTCATTTTTAAATATGGATTGGACACTTAAAGAAGACCGTGTCGCGGTTATTGCGTTGCATCGTTGCGGTTACGCGCCAATTCAGATTTTTGACATACTAAAAAATTTTAATATAACCAAAAGATTTGTTTATCGTTCCGTCAAACGATACAGTGAAGACTCTAGTGTAGATGACAGGTCAAGAAGTGATCACCCTCGCTCTGTTAGGACTCTAGCAGTGATAAAAGCTGTGAAGGCGCGAATTCAAAGAAATCCCATACGTAAGCAGAAACTGTTGGCCCTTCAAATGGGGTTAAGCAGAACCACGGTAAAAAGGGTGTTAAATGAAGACTTAGGGCTTCGGGCATATCGAAGAAAAACAGGATATCGTTTAGACGCTCGTTTAATGGACCTGAGACTCAAAAGATTTTTTCGAATGAAAAAATTTTTACCGTGGAAGAGAGCTACAACAAACAAAATGATAAGGTGTACGCACACCGCTGTTAAGAAGCGAGCAACCGTATTCCGCGTGTCCAACGAGGTCATTTTTTATCCTCGCTCATGGTTTGAGAAAAATAAAATTTTCAACCTTCGCAGCTAGATCTGGTAACACCTTTTTAGAATCTTTTAATTCACTTTCGTTTTCATTTCGTACTAAGTTTTTAACTTTAAGAGGAATTTTAACATATTCTTCGTCCTCAATGACAATCGGGCATCTAGTTTATTATCCACCACTGCCGGCGAATCGGAATCTCCCGATTCTGAGTTCTCCTCTTAATACTCTACCGTCTGTCCATCTGAGTCTCCATCCTCCATTCTCAACAACAAGCGACTTTATCTTCTAAGCCTCTTAGTTTTTTGTACATAGACATAAAGTCACGCAATTACGGTGCAGATTTGTCATGGAAAAACATTATTAATTATGGAATTACGGTGCCTACTGCCCCTACTGGTTACCACGTGTGTGGAATTTGCATAACCTCAGGTACGCCATATCGCATGGGCGTGCGGTCCATAGATGCTGATAAGCGCCGCATGCCCTGGGTATTTTTCCAAAATACATGCAACAATATATTCAGTACTTTACTATTCTTAACAATTCGCAAATCAACTAATAACGCCACCTTTTGTTTCTAAATCAAACTATTTTTGCTTCCTACTAGCCCCGTAGCGCCGCCACTAAATAGCCATATACGGATTGCGGCGTAAGCGGGTACTACACCAGCCTACTTCATCGCCATTTTCTCTCTATTCCTACACGCAAATATTAGATGTCAGTGTGGAAATGTTTCGGAGTGTACGTGAAATTTTGTATGGGAAATAAGCTCCGCTTTTTCTCAGCCAACCCGATTAGAGGAGTACGGCATAATACGCATCTCTATGTAACGAAAGAGACAGCAGCCCACAGTCGGGTGACTTCGGCGACGTTCGTTAGTTGACGAAGTTCTTTCATTTCGAATAGACCGGAAGTCTAGAATGGGTTATCAATTCATTATCTATTTAATTGTTTATAAGCAGATTAATAATAAATAAACAACTATCTCTATTTCAAAATATCATTTTTCTAATGCAATATTTATTCATTTACACTAAGTACATTTTTACAGAATTGTTTGTTTGTTTTTTCAATAAAAAGCGTTTTGTCATTTCCTGTCTTCCTGGTTATTGGTCTATGCTGTCTTCGGGGCATTGCACTTAAAGTTTCTGGCCATATTGTTTTTGTTTTGATACAAGTTACGAAATAGTTTGATGAAATACTTTTTTATATATTTTTAATTCTTTACGAACGAAAGTGAAATAATGGAAAGTTTACGTTGTGATACGTGTAGTGATAGTTTGTGTGCAAAGATTTAGAAACTAACCAGTTTTCGTTAGCGCAACAGGATTGTACCAATTCGATTGAAATGGCACATTGCACTAAGAATGCAAAAACAGAGGTCACTTCGAATATCCATTATCTGACTTGTTTGTGAATATCAATCATTTACTGAGATGTTTGATGTGGCTGCCCAAATAATTTCGCTTTCTGCATTCAGTGTGAGCATACTTGGAAATAATTACAGTAGGAAAGGTACAGTAGGTACCTACACTACAGTAACCCGCAAGGAAACCTCGATGTAATACCTGTTAGCTGTATGGTAAGGTCTCTTAAATAATTTTAGTTACGATTTATTAAAACTACCTATAAATAAACATCTGCGCGGGTAACGCCGCTGGCGGCGTGCTGGTGTTGCATAGGTATTCTAGCAGATCAAATTCTAATAGCATGACCGGTAGTATCAACCAGTGCACGCCCCTGCCATATCGATACTTCTGGGTAGAAAGGTCGTAAAAACCACTTTTGGTCAAAACGAGTTAAGAGATGCAGTTCGATTCAATGTTTGACGCTTTATCGATCTGTCTATTTGAACACTTGGGAAAAAAAACTTTGACTCGAAACTAAACAAAAAATACATCTGATGTAAAACACAATAGACATTTCATTCCACGACTTCATTCCATGACGTAAAACACAATTTGAAAAAAAGTAACTTACACTTTTCACGTTGGTGTTGTTTAAATTTACTTGGCTATTACACCATTTGGATAATATTTATATTGAATATGAATTGGGCTTACATCCACACTAAACATTTCAATTTGTAGTTTTTACAGCCAACATTGTGGGTACCTTATTATATTGTGGACTTCTTTGCGAGGTCGCTGTCTTTTTTGCACGCGAAAGAAACTCATGCGATAGAAAGAGATGAACACAGGTTTATATACACTAAGATCTATTTTTTATGTCACTCCCGGTCAAACTTTGTTTTAGCTGTTAGTCGATAAAAGACAGCTAAGGGATCATTGTTCAGATATTGTCATTTCTGGAAGTACTTACTTTTAACTATTTCTTCTGACCCCTAAGTGTCACAGGTGGTGATCACATAGCCGAACTAGATTCTGTTACACATGATTGGCAAGCTATTAATAATTTGTAAGTTTTTAAGTATTTTTTCTAAGCTTTTGAATATCAGAAATTCTTGAATCATTGTGCACATCTGCCTGAAATATTTTGATTAACGACTTGTAGGCGGAGATGTCTTTTCTATCACAAATGGTAATGTGTAACGCTTTCAGTTTTTCCGTGGTGTATGGAGAATTCTTCGGTATTTCTCCGTAAGAGTTGTGAGACCAAAGATGACGTTCTAATTCTGCGAGTAATTGTAAATATCGTTCCTCGGTAGCATCTTCTTCCTCGGCTAGTTCTCCTAGGAGAATCAAGTTTTGCGGCAGCTCATTGTATTTATTGTAAGTATCATGTAAATTTTGTTTCCTAATTTGTTAATCTTAAAAATCGGTATTATTAGTCAAATTCTTTTCTAGGGTCAAATAACAATTGCATTTAACATAAAATGTCGTGTTCTGTAGGTAAAGAATATCAAAGTCGATAAATGTTAGAGTCTGGCTACGCTAACTCTGCAATGGAATAAACGGGCTACCCCAAAAACATTTGCATATGGCAATTTTTTTTATCAGTCAAATTCGTGGTAGTTGAGTTGTCAGATCGAGTTCGAATTTGTTGTTTTTTAAGATTTTAAAGAAAAATAATGGTGAAACCTATAAGAAGTGGCGTGATTGTGGTGGCGGGATTTATTATATAATATGATACGTAAATTCAATGATATGAGAGACGAACAAGATATGATCCTTAGCAGAAAAAGACAATGTTTACAAAATATAGAAGAGTTGACGTGTAAGTAGATTGAATGATTTTGATACATTATTGATATTCGGTCACTTTGAAAGTTTCATACTAATTATTATATTTTACTATATCAAACGCCCCGGGGCAATAAAAGTTTAATTTAAAAGTAAATAAATCAAAATATTGAACATTGTGGTGATGCGGTTAGGTGTCAGAATCACTCACTTTGAATCTACAATAAAATCTAAAAAGGTTCTTATTATTTGCTTTTATTCCAGGTGGCAAAAAAAATACTCTCCGGACCTTACTCCAACAGATTACCATATTTTTCGAAATTTGGATAACTTCTTGCAAGTGAAAGCAGTCCAAAGCGCTTTCAAATATTTTATAGATTCCCGTCCGAATGGTTTTTTTTAGTAAATCAATGAACTACCTATGGCAAAAGTGCATAGATAGCAATGGTTCATACTTTTATGAAATAAATATATTATTCTAAAAAAATCCTTTTATTATATTTAAAACGTCAATTTCATATGTTAGGACCTAATATTTGTATTAAAACAATTCGTCATTATTTATAAACTGTCCTTGAGTAATTCTTCAGATATTCTTAACGTACGGAATGACATTTTATTAGTAGTTGTAGTATTTTAGTAGTCACAGTCAAGGAAGTATTCATATATACTAATACTAAACTGGTCTGCTAAGACAATAAAGAGAAAAGATTTGTATTTTTGTATCTTTGTTAAGAATAAACTCAAAAACTAATAGAGCTATTTTTTTAATTTTTTCACCAATGGAAAGCTAGAATATCCCTATATGTATGTAGAATAGGTACACAAGAAATACAAGTATCAAATAAGTTTTCTGTAATATAGACAGTATTACCATGTGCAGTATTTTTATCTCCACATTTTTTTAACTTCTGCAGAGTTAGCGTGGCCAGACTCTATGAACGTGACTGTATTAAAATCGGCAAAAGAAAACTCTTAATTTTCAAATTCTATAAAGTTGTCAAAAAGGGAAAAATGGCATGTAAATATTTAAAAGTCGGCATAAAAGCACTAAAGTCAATGAAACATAAAAAGTCGGCATATCGGGAAAAAGATGTATGACCTTACAAAAAAGTCGGCAAATGGGAAAGTTGGCAAAAAGGGCAACACCCCTTTTCTAAGCTAGTCAGACACGCTTTACACTGACCTCGTGCAGATAATATAGGTAAGTATATTTAGTAATTGTTAACTAATTTAACAATTGGATCGAATAAAAGCATCAGGTTACATGACAGTTGAACCTGTTAATATGACAAATTATATTCGTAAAATTTTATAATAATTTTGGTAGCGCATACTGAAATATGATGTCACTGTTAGTTAAACGAATCAAAACTACTAGTATAAATAATAAATTTCTCATTAAGGTGTATTGGAATACTTAGTTGATTTTGCTGACGCATTTTAGTTAAATTAAATGAAACTATATGTAATTAGTAGCGAATACTACTTATTTATTTAAACTATAAACATAATTTAGTTTAACATTTAGACATGACTAAATTACAGCATTTTTTACCAATTAAGAGCCCTCTATTCGCTTGAACTCCCCATTTTTGCTATTAAATCATGATATACTCATTTACCAATATTTGTAAAATCTTTAAATTTTGTAATATTACCTATATACCGTACAATAATCCATGTTTTGGTTGTAAAACATTAACCAAAATCAAATAAACACAAAAGTTACAAGTTTTTAAAAGTTCGGGTGTGTAATTTCCATTATTTACTTTTAATCGCTTGTATTTTTTGTGTATTTAATTTTAGTCAATGTTTTACAACCAAAACATTGATTAATGTACGGGATATGTTATAAAATCAAAAGATTTGAAAAATATTGGTTGGTGAATAAGTATATCGTTATTCAATAGCGAAAATGGGGAGTTCGGACGAATAAAATACTCTCAAGAGTTCTATTTAAATTACTAATTACAAATAAATTCAATTTATTTCACTAACATGCGTTTGAAAAATCCACCGAGTATTCCAATAAATGAGAAATTAATTATGAATACTTGTAGTTTTAACTCGTTCAACAAAACCTCTACAGTAAGTTTCACAGCATATTTTCAGTGTACCCTACCAAAATTATTCTTATAATTTACGATTATAATTTGTCATACAGGGTTTACCGTCATCGTAGCCTGATGCTTTAATTCACATTTAACACATCATCTCAAAAATGACAAAAATATGATAGATCACTAATATTACAAAAAAATATTAATTAATTTACTTCCTTAAGATCAGTAAACAGCCGGATCAAACTTGTTACTCACGCAAATTGACGTTTTCCGTAATTTTAGTGGCCTTTCAGATCTTGACAATAAGAACTTATAATATGACTAAGTCTGAAATAAATTTTAACTATTATAATAAAGAAACAAATCGCTTATGTCAACTTCAAACAAAATAAGAATGTTAGAAAGACAGTTAAACACAATTTTATCTCACTAATACGTAAATTAAACAAAATTATGCTCTGAACTCAACTAGTGACTGACAAACAGTAAAGAGTGCATATTTAACGCCAATCCGAAACGACGCATGCGACGCGCGATCCAAGTGAGTGATTATTTTATTGAGGACACTGCACCTGCAGTGGCATCATGGACCATCTTTTAGCATCCTGGGACATTTCTCAAGAGACTATAGAAGTCGTTCCGGCGTCCTAACGCACATGATAAATGGTTGGCAAGTTAAACCCTTCCTTTTAGAGGTTTGACGCTTATTATTTAAATGTTCTTCGATATCGGCATTGTTCTGAAACAAATGTGAATTTAGTAAGTTTATACATAATGTCATTTGAAGAGAACAATAACGAGCTTTTAGGCTTACAAAAGAAAAAACATCATGTACATATTCTGTCATCCAAATATGGACCTGTATTACTACAAAATTATCCACTTACCTGGATAAGCATTATAAAAGCTTGTTGCGACTCGGCAATGGATACTTTGTAATGCTTTTTGGCATCTACAATTTTAGAAGTTGGTTTTATTTTATGTGGTAGTAATGTAAGCACGGCAAAATTTTGTGTATCAGTGTCTGCAAAGAAAATGGAAATAAAAAATTTATAAGTGATTAGCCGAAAGAAAAAGAAATTTATTAATTACTCGAGAAAAACTAACAACAGATTTTTATCATGTAAAAAAGGGGCTTCCTAGAAGACTCGTCATGCAGATATAAAAAACAAATAAAACACTTACTTGCATTATCTTTTTCCAAGTAAACTTTTAAATTATTTCCATGAATTTCTGGCTTTATGATGTTTATTATTTTATCAATAAAAGTATCCCATTTCTCAAACAATTTCGATTGTTTTTCAATGTGTATGAAGCGGAAGTAAATTTTAACCTAAAAATTACACAAAATAAATATTTAAACAGATATCCTAGCTTTAAACATACTCAGATAAGCGTCTTTCAAGAAGTTTTCTGTATGAAGTATTGTACATACATACATACATAACATACATAATGCTCACGCCATTGTCCCACAGGGGTAGGCAGAGACGATGGATCGCCACTTTGCTCGATCTCTGCATACTTCTTTCGCTTCCTTCACATCCATAAGCCTTTTCATGCACGCTCTTTTATTCTTCGCACTCCGGACCCCAGCTTTTTGAAGGACGTCACTTATTTGATCCGTGAACGTCCTTCTGGGGCGTCCTCTTTCCTTGCATCCTTCAACATTCGCACCATATATTTCTTTCGTTACTCTTCTTTCATCCAAACGTTCTAAATGACCAAACCAGCGTAACATGCCCTTTTCTATTCTTGTCACTACATCTTCTTTCAAACCACACCTTTCTCGTATATCATCATTCCTCACTCTATCACACAATTTCACTCCACACATTTTCCTCAACGATCTCATCTCCACGGCGTTCACTTTGCTTTCATGCTTCTTCTGCCACACCCAACATTCACTCGCATACATCAGCGTTGGAACCAGAACCGCTTTATGCATAGCCATCCTTGCCTCGTTGGACACGACCTGGCTACTCACAAGGCTATTCAGGGCCCCATTCACTGCATTTCCTTTCATTACTCTTCTTTCAATATCTTTCTCAAACTTGCCGTCCCTTGTAAACACGCTACCCAAATACACGAACTCTTTCACTTGCTCAACTTTCTCACCATAGATCTTTATATCACACTCTGTCATACGCTCTTCTCTTTCAAAAATCATCACTTTCGTTTTTGCAACATTTACTTTCATGCCCTTCTTCTCAAATGCTGCATTCATTATATCCACCATCTTTTGCAGCTCGGATGCCGACGATGCAAGGATGACTTGGTCGTCGGCGTACAAGAGGCATTTAATGGTGGTCTCACTCATTTTCAATCCACAATCACTCTCACGCAAATCACCCAAACAGCTGTCCATGAATAGGTTGAAGAGCCACGGAGATGCTACACAGCCCTGTCTAACACCCCTTGAGATGTTAAACCAGTCTGTGTAGGCGCCATTTAGTCTGACACATGCACTGGAATCCTCGTAGAGTGATTTCAGTGCATTTATCAACCGGCACCCCATCCCTAACTTGGACAGCACATCCCACATTTCATTCCTCCTCACTCTGTCATAGGCCTTCTCCAGATCTATAAAGGCGCAAAACACCTTCTGATGTTTGGCGAGGTGTTTTTCTGTAAGGCACCTTAGGGAGAACACTTGATCCATACACCCCATTCCCTTTCTGAATGAAATATTGTACAAATAAATAAATTAGACAGTTATCTGACATCCCTTATAGTTAGGGAGGCGAGGTAGCTAAATAGCGTAATTCAACGGCGCCGTCGAGACCTATCAAAATCGAAAGATAAAATAATTTCGAAAAGAAAAGCTCGTATGGTAAAAACCATTTTAGCGGTGGGTTTGGCGTGTACGGTTTTTCAAAAATGTTAAAAAAAACAGTTACTTGGGCATTCTCGAGCGCGTCACATATTCATACTACGTATGCCCCAAGTGCCTCTGATAACAACGGTATACTAATCTGCCGGTTTGCGTGGTGGGAGTAGGCATAAAAAGTAGTCAAAAATGCAAAAAAAAAAAAAAACTCGAGCGCGTCAGATTTTCGGAAGGGGTGTTAAGTAGGCCCCAAGGAAGCTCCCTTTAAAAAAACTGACGATTTGGGTGTGACGAGAAGTTACGATGAATACTTGAAAATGCAAAAAAAATTAGTTCTTTTGCAATACTCGAGTGCGTCAGATTTTCATAAGGGAGGTTTATCTCGGTATCCTGAAAGCATATTTTCTTAATCTGACAAAAATGTTGGTGGGTTCTCTTAATCTGACCGAAAAAAGTTTTTTGGTTTATTTTTTTCCTTTCTTTCTCCTTGATAAAACGGGGAATTATATATATATTAAGGTGTACCGAAAATTCCCTTCTACCGCTTTTTTCCTCACCATCAATGTTGCGAAATAAAGGAAAAATACTGGTAGGACGGCATATTTCCGCGAAGCGCTCAGTCTGTATTACATGTTTATGGCAAATTCCTCTTTTTTGCTTCAATTCTTCACTTCGTTTTGCTTACGAGTTACGGTACGTCCAAAAAACAATTTGAGGATCAACAGGCTATTGAATAATATACATACATGGAACTGTACATGTTAATAAAACTTTTGTATACAGATACGCGTAACTTTTTCCGAGTCCACGAAAATTGTCGAGAAGCTTTAGAAAAAAAAATTTTTGAGATATAATAAAAGTTCAATAATTTAATCATCGTTATTTTATATCAATTTATTTTAAAAACCTCAGTTTTCGAGATATACCTACTCAAAAAACCGGGAGTTTGAGTTTTTATGATGCTTCAAGTCAAAAAGTTTTAACTTTGGACAAAAATGTAAAGAGACATTTTTTGTGTAAAATAAAATTTCCTTTTTTGTTTATTTAAACTTTTTTTGTGTAAAATGTACCATTCGCGACTTATATGCCGCAACGCGTTTTTCGGAAGACGAAATGGCTCCTCCACACTTCCGGTCATGCGGAAACCGGCAGATTTTGTATTTTTAGTAAGTTTTAGATTATATTCTTAAAAATAAAAAATAAAAAAATCGCGCTCGAGAATGCCGGATTAACGTTTTTTTTTACAAGTTCGCGACCCTATAACTTGGCAGCGTCAAGGACTTATCGTCAGATTAGTTAAATTTAGTCTTAAAACACTAAAATCAACCCCCAATATCTTAATCTGACGCGCTTGAGTATTTCAGACTATCGTTTTTTTTTACTAATCTGATCGTCTATCCTAGGCGCGCGACACTACTTATAGAGCTAAATACTTGACAAGGTTGTTCTATTAGGTCTAAGGTATCTCTCATATCTTAAACTGCCACGCTCGAGTATTACCGAAAATTCCCCTATTCGCCTCCCTAACTATTAAAAAACACGATGAAACATACCAATCTATGTCCGTTTTGGGCATTCCATTCATTTAAGACATCCAATAATTTTTTTTCAGTGTCAATGTATGTTTTTTTCTATATGCGCAAGTTTCTAGCCATTTCTCCTCTACCACTGGCCAGGTATCGCTGTTATATTTGAGCCAGGTTTGGGTCTCTTCGTTATTTTCTAGAAATATGTAGGGACATTAGGTAAAAATTATAGTTGTTTAGAACGTTATATTAGCTTAATGTATAGAGAGATGTAACATTAACATCTGATCAGACAGACAAAAAAAAGTGAAAGCGAAATATTAAAATTGTACTTAGACTAAGCCCCTTTTCACACGTTCCGGTTTCCGCCGGTCCGGCGGCGAAATGTATGGCTGATTGCCCGGTTGCCCGCCGGTACGTATGAAAGCGAACGTACATGGCCATATACTTCGCCGCCCGCCGGACCGGCGGAAACCGGAACGTGTGAAAAGGGGCTTACTTATGCAGCGATTCTCCGGATTTGAAACCAAATTTTAAGAAATAATTATAACAAACTTATCTTACCTATTAATCAAACTTTTAAGAGCAATGTATACCAACAGTTCACTGTATGCATTAAAGTATTTTTAATGATAAGTATTCTAAAAAATTCTAATGATATTATGTTAGCTTATTTTAGTATATTTTAGGAATTTACAGCTAGTATCACAACTATGAGAAAGCGTTTTACAGGTATTGTAATATCATAGCTAACAGTTGTATATTGGACATCATAATTATTTCTTAATATTTTGTAACAGATCAAATTTAACTACGCTTACCAGTTTCAGTTTCACTAGTTTCTGATAAGTGTTCAAATTGTCTTTTTCTTGGCAGCACTCCCGATCCTCTAAGAATCCGTAATTGGTTGTAATATCTGTCGACTAACTTGCCTTTTGCAGGCAAGTTTTGTTTCAGTCCATAGGTTCTGCTCGGGACATAATAAGTTTCCTAGAAAATATTTATCAAATTAATTCATTGTTTACGTTTACAGCTACATTTCTTACTACCTACTGATCTTTAATTCAACATAACTACAAATTAAACTTTTACCCAAGACCACCTAAAGTATAGTTAATTTAGGGCTGATTTTAAAATAGTCAGTTAAAAGTTATCTGAAGTAAAGTAGAAGTTAAAAAGAAATAGTTATCTGAAATAAACATCACCTATTGAAAAATCAGATTTAAACTTAATTCTGTCTCGGAGCTTATTGTCGGGTATCAAAATCTTCAATTCATCATCGCCCAATTCGTCTATGCAGGAAATGTCGATATTTTGATCTGAAAAGTCAAAACAATTGATATATGGTAGGCTAGGTATAAAGTAAGCATTCCTTTCATATGGCCTTCACCCACAGTGTCCGATCTGTGCTACCAATACGATCCTTGAGAACAGATTGTTAGATCGGATCGCAAGGATCTTTACACTAGCTCGGATCCGGTCTATGATACATAACTATTCTACTTCAAGATTGCCTTCGAGATGGTTGCGTGACAAAATACACAACAGAGGTCTTCGAAAAGAAAGCAACATGAGTACCGATGAGCAAAGGGAAACATGTTCAGATAAAGAGCGAAGAGTAGGTAGAAGAAATATTAGAGCAGTGATAGCCCCTACGGTTAAAGAGCCAGATGAAAATCAGTGAGGCTCGGGTTCGAATCCTGGCATGTACCAATGAGTTGGTTGGTTGGTTGGTTGGTTTGCAAGATCGATGCCACGGCGATCACGCGATGACTGTCTGATGATTGAACCCGTTGCGTTCTGCCGCAGGCAGTGGAAAAGCATACAAGCGGGCAGCCGTTGGTTACAGAGAACGCATGCAGTCAGATCGCATCTTCAGATCTGATTCGCGGGTCGGATCCCGCGGGTAAAGGCCTATAAACCGTGTGAAAACAAAATATTGGTTGCGGTGCAGCGAACTGAACTGTACCGGTGTTTAAAATCTTTCTCTTCAGTCACTCACTTTAACCATTCCAAAAAAAAGGCGTAGCCATGTTGAATGACGCTGAAATTACATTTTTTATATGACAATTTTTCTCGGTTAAATATAACGAAAATTTTAGTTGACTCAAATCTGTACTTAATAAAAATATATGATTTAATTGAACTCAATCCGTAAAAACGCACAAATTTGTCAAATTTTATGCGTGGCCTCGCAGCGTTTAGAACATTTACACAATTTTAATATTAGTAGCGGGACAAAGTCATACAATTGTGACACAAATAGTATGGAACTCAGTACAGACCGTAAAGTTTTAGCTTCAATAGCCGCTGATTTTATGAGTATCAATTATTTGCACCAGTTTAACTCGGTCCCAAATTCTAATAACCGCTTCCTAGATTTGATTTTTTGCAATAAAATCTGCCACGTTATGCGCACCTCCCAGCCATTATTGCCCGAAGATGATCACCACCCTTCACTGGACATTGACTTACATATTTCAGCATCCGAGTCTTTGAAGCCCATGTCCACTAAGTATAAGCATCTGTTTCATGCTGCTGAATTTGAAACAATTAAAAACAAACTTAAGGAAGTGGACTGGCTCGAAGAGTTCCGTATGCGAGCCGACCTCGAATCTGCTGTCGACTTCTTTTATACGGTCTTAAATGACCTTATTACAGAGCATGTTCCTTCTAAAAGAATCAGTACATAAAGTCCACCCTGGTTCACTCGACCACTAATAAAAATCCTAAATGAAAAGCGTAAATATCATAGGTTATGGAAACGATATGGTAACCCTTTAGATTATAATACTTTCTCCTTACTAAGACACAGAGCTAATAAATTAGAGAAATCTTGTTATACCACATATATTAATCTAACGGAAGATAAAATAAAAAGTATAAGAAGAAGAAGAAGAAGAAGACAAAATATTTTTGGACTTATATTAAGTCTAAAATGAACCAATCCACTTTTCCTAAAAAACTTACATAAAAGGGTATGTCTTCTGAAGACGGGACACAAATCTGTAATTATTTCAATGATTATTTTAATTCAGTTTTTATTCCGGCCGGACCTGGCTCTACGGGTTGTCATCGTAGTGTGGAATCTTCTACAAACACTATTTTGGATATTAGTCACATTAATATAAATAGAAAAATAGTTTTAAAGGAACTGCGAACTGTTGATGTTGGGAAGGGAGCGGGATACGACGGCATTCATCCCTTATTGTTATCCAATTGTGCTTTTGGTTCCAAGTGTGAGTTGGTTAATCCTGTCACATATATTTATACACAGTCACTGAAATTAGGTATCTTTCCTAGCTGTTGGAAAAAAACGTTAATTACCCCCATACCTAAAAACACAAAAGTAGAGGATATCACACAGTATAGACCTATTTCAAAATTGTCTATTTTTGGAAAAATACTTGAAAAAATTGTCACGAGCCAACTAACCTCACAATTCCGAAACTATATTTCTCCCCAACAGCACGGATTTTTTCGCGGTCGATCAGTGGAGACAAATTTAATTACTTTTACAGACTTTCTCACTAATGCCATGAATAATAAACAACAGGTAGACGCCGTGTACTCTGACTTCTCCAAGGCTTTTGATAAAATAAATCATGATATGCTTCTTGACAAGCTTTGGAGGGCCGGAGTGCACGGCGATCTATTTCGCTGGATAAAGTCTTATATCAGTAATAGATCACAGGCTGTATCACTGAAGGGTTACATTTTTAACTTTCTGAGTGTGCCATCAGGCGTTCCTCAGGGGTCCCATCTTGGGCCCTTGCTTTTTACCATATACATTAATGACATTGATAATGCTATTTTTCATGGAAACTGCCTCTTATATGCAGATGACGCAAAATTTTATAAAATAATAAATTCTGAAAATGACTGCCTTGCACTTCAGCAGGAGATTAATAACATAGCTACATACTGTTCACAAAATCAATTGTTTTTAAATATCGATAAATGCTTTGTTATCAGTTACACCCGCAAGCATAACCAAATCTTATTTTCTTATACTCTAAATGAAACTAAATTATCCAGAGTAAACACAATTCGTGATCTTGGAGTGTTAATGGACAATAAATTAACTTTTGTTAACCACTTTGACTACATAATTCAGAAAGCATACAAGCAACTAGGATTTATCCTAAGAACATGTAAACCCTTTAGGCAAATGATAACCTTCAAAACACTGTATTATTCTCTCGTTAGGTCAATTTTGGATTTTGGCTGCGTAGTTTGGAATCCATACTATGCTTGCCACGTAAATCGTATTGAAAGAATACAAAAGACTTTTTTAAAAACTCTCGATTATAGACTTTCAGGTAGTTCATTTAACTATGAGACCTCGCTTGTTTCTCACAAAATGTTACCCTTATATCTTAGACGTCTCCAGTTTGACCATATGTTCTTATATAAATTGTTGAATAATCTCTTGGATACCCCTGAGCTTTTGCAAAAAATCTATTTCAAAATTCCACGGACTGTACGCCGAACGAACCAGTTATTTTCGATACCTCCACCCTCAACCAACTATGCCTTACACTCTTACATTAGACGCACTCTCTCCGATTATAACAAGGATTTGTCACAAATAATAAAAAGACATATAAGAAACTTGTAATTGATCACCAGTTCAGTAAACTTCAGATATCTTCTTAGAAAACCGTAGCAAATTGCTTTGTGAAATTTGCCGTTTCCGAATCACATGTTAATTATGTATTTACTTTTAATTTGTTGGTACTCTAAGTCTATAAGAGAAACTATGTTTGTATTGTTTAAGATGCATGACTGTCTGTTACCAAAATAAAACAAAATAAAACAATTACACAGAAAAACACAGTGACACAGAAACAAAGTATGTAGTACCTACAGTGGTTTGTTTGAAGTTGAAGAATTGAGTACTTACTGCGAAAGACTTCTATAGTCTCTTGCGAAATGTCCCGGGATGCTAAAAGATCGTCCATGATGCCACTGCAGGTGCAGCCTGTCCTCAATAAAATAATCACTCACTTGGATCGCGTCGCATGACTCGCATGCGTCGGTTCGGATTGGCGTCGGTCGAATGGTCGATTAACGGACGGATTTCAATTTTCAACAGAACGAACCATAGAACATAGATACCTAATTAGTGATGGGACTCGAATCACAATAAAAATATTGTCTACCAGAGAGTACTATATTAATTAACTGTATATATGTACAGCAGTGGACATTTATTGTCCGATATCATGATGATGATAACTGTGTTGTATTTAATTTAAGCAAAGATTTGTTTATCACGTTCACAGTCCCAGTCCAGAAACAAGCACATCCAAGAAAATTTAAAAATTTTGTAAATGGAGTGTATAAATATAAATAAATGCAATATGTGCATTTGGATCCTTACAATAACATAATAATATGTTGTATGTATCTAAAATAAAACACAATTTGATAAAACTATTTTTTTTATTTGAAAATATATTAATCAGTCTTCTTCTTTTTCTTTACAAATTATACCTTCCATCGATGCTTGAAGATGATTTTGCCAATGTCAACATGTATTAATCACTCTTTATTTCCATCTACTTGGGAACCACTTGGCTCGCCAGGACATGATATGGTGGAAGTACTAGGCAACTCGGACAAATGTGATTCAATCAGAACATTGTCAATGTTGAGCTGCTGGCTGTCTTCAATAACATCAGTATCTACCAGAACATTCTTGATGTTGACCTCGCTGTCTTCAATAACTTGAATGTCTTCGGCCGACAAATTGAATTCATAAAATATTTCCTGGGATGATGAAGATGACATTGTAACGTATTTTGGTTTAGATAGCAGCTTTTGCTTTAATATATTTTTTTGTTCTTTTGCCCTGTTCATACGTATTATTCTTTCCACATTCTCACTACACTTGGTACAAAATCTGAAGGTGTTAGCGATTATGCTGTAGCATTCGTCACATCTTAGTAGTGTTTTATTACAACCTGGACAGTTATTATTTTTGTTCTGCCGTTCCATCCACTTATTACAAAAGGGACAATGCATTTTAAGGAGTTAAACTGTAAGTTCTGTTTTTACATTTGAACAATCTTTTCTTCAAAAGTTAGGTGACAGTGACACGGACAGTATTGCCAGATTACTACTACTATTAGGCCGCCCCAACACGAAGTGATACGAAGTTCACCGGGTCATCTATATTAAATAGATATTATAAAGATAGACATTTGCATCATGGAAATCGGACGGAGGAGGCGAACCTGGTGTGCTGTTAGGAACCAGCTCAGGTTCGACCATTTAAAAAAACTTACTTCTTAAATCTGGAAGTGACGAATTTCCGTTTTGATATCAATTTGTGCTTCACTTGATTTTTCTGTAGTTTTGCCATATTAATTCGTTTTGTTCGGCTTAAGTTTTAACTACATTTTACATAAATATATGTAGGTGGTACGAAGTTCACCGGGTCATCTAGTTATTCAATAAAATTGACCACTTTATTTGTTTCGTATAATTTTATTTTTGTTAGTCTAGGTACATTACATTTTCACTTTTTGCTAAAATTATGTCATAAATTTAATTCGTTTCTTTTAATATTATCTTAGTTACTTTTGATACTTTTATTGTTGATCTTACGAAAATAAAATGTTTATATGAACAAACAAAAACGGTATTTATTAAGAAAATTGCATTTAAATTTACGAAATTCACTTAGTTATATTCAACAAAGACGACTTTGTTATTCATACTAACTAGGTATTGTTGTTTTAAGAAGGTCTTGATAGAATTAAACGAATAATTTGTCAAAAATTTGTGAAAGCAATTGTTAATTTTGACACTTCTTTTGTTGTTTCAACTAGTATTATTTGTTAAAAAATTCATTAGAATTTACTAAAATCACTTTGTATTCAACAGAGACGACTTTGTGCTTTATATAAAGTAGGTTTTGTAATATTAACAAGGACTTGGAATCAAAACGAAACAAATTAACCGTCAAAAATGTAAAAGCAATTGTAAGTTTTGACAATTATTTTGTTGTTTCAATTATTATTTTTTGTTTACAATAACCCTTCTTATTTTGTAACTACAAACAATAATTTTCTTACATATTACTAGAATTTTGTCATTTTTTTGCAGAAATTCTTCAATAAAATCAACCGACGTTTATTTGTTTCTTTTAATATTATTTTTGTTGATTTAACTACATTACATTTTTATTTTTACAGAAAATATGTAATTAATTTAATTTGTTTCTATTACATCTTTGTTACATCTGATACTTTTATTGTTCGTCCTACGAAAATAAAATGTTTATATTCATGAACAAACAAAAAACGGTCGGTATATTTTAAGAAAATTTCATTAAAATTTAGTGATTCATTTTATTATATTTAACAAATACGACTTTGTTATTTATACAAACTAGGTTTTGTTAAAGTAACAAGCGCTTGGTAGAATTAAACGAATTAATTGTAAAAAAATTTAAATAAGATGGACTTTGTTCATTTAACAATTCTGTTTTTTCAGTGTCGGTCGGGTGGTTTAGTTCGATATAGTTGGATGCCTCAGCTTGGCGCGCAATATAAATCAAACTTCGTTCAGCCTAGTCCTTAATGTAAATAAAACTCTGTTCGGCTTGGCGCGCAATTTGCACCCGAGTCCCGACCTAAACTATAGACTTGGACTCGTGCAAACAAAATTGCGAACACCTTACCGGCGAAAAGCCAAACGATGCATGCCATGCGATAACACTTTTAAACTGCTCTGCTTTTGGATAATAATAAGACTGAACTTTTCGGCACCATGTTAAAAATACTTTTTGTATTGAATATTTAAATCAAAGCGTTTTATAAATTGAAATGGATTTATTTCTCTCGGATAAAGGGAGAGAGTGTTTCCACAGACAACAATATATTTATGTCTTAGACACTATGAGACGTAATCATAATAAACTTAGCTAAGGTTTTTTTTTTTTTTTATCGGTAACAATACAAATAATATAACAATACATACCTATTAAAACAAGCAGAGAAACCAGTTAGTTTTCCGCGTTACCATCGGCGCTGCTAGTACAGTGAATAGAGACCAAATAAGGGGGGCTACCTTACAAACGGTCCGGTAGTTCTAAATTTTTTACATGTTGTCTAGGATGGTTGTTAAGTGTTTAAAATGCAAAATGCACAATTCCCCCCCCTCCGCGCCCGCCGCCATCTTGCAAAAACCGAAAAAAATCGGCACTTTTTTTAGATTTTCACTTATATCTTTGTTTCGGTGCATTTTAGCTACAAAACAGTTCTATTCAATGTTGTAGAGAATAAAATTCCCTATAATATACGTGTTAAATTTTGTTTGTAGGGCAGATAGTTCACGAGATATGATATTTTTTAAAATATAAAAAAATACGCATTTTCCGAAAATTTTTCAAACTTATCAAATAAACAATATGCCGTTGTTTTCATTTTAATGCTTACTGCCCCCTCCGTAAGGTTGGTTAAAAAAGTATACATCCATTTTGTAGGTAATTAAATTCCCTACAATTTTTATTCTTAATACTTGTTTTTCTCAAATAGGCCAAAATTGAATTACAGCGTTCTAAAGTTAGAAGTTTGAAAAATTTGAAAAAAAGTTTGAAAAAATGCGTATTTTTTTATCTTTTTTAAAATATCATATCTCGTGAACTATCTGCCCTACAAACAAAATTTAACACGTATATTATAGGGAATTTCATTCTCTACAACATTGAAGAGAACTGTTTTGTAGCTAAAATGCACCGAAACAAAGATATAAGTGAAAATCTAAAAAAAGTGCCGATTTTTTTTCGGTTTTTTCAAGACGGCGGAGGGCGCGGAGGGGGGGGGGGAATTGTGCATTTTGCATTTTAAACACTTAACAACCATCCTAGACAACATGTAAAAAATTTAGAACTACCGGACCGTTTGTAAGGTATAAGCTCTCTATTCACTGGGTTATGCGCGGAGCGCTCGTACATATACCGGCGAGACGGAGCGCAGCGCGGCCTTTATTTTTCTATTTAATAATTAAATTCGTAATATCTTTTGAATGGATTGTCGGATTTCAATAATGAAATAAGGATAGGATGGTTTGATGGTACAATAATTTTTAACATCGGTCCAGTAGTTTTTGAGTTCATTCGTAACAAAGATACAAACATCTTTCCTCTTTCTAATTTTAGTTGATATATAAGTATAGACATAGATGTGGTCTATTCCCTTTGTGTGCTGAATAAATATTAATTTTTACTATTTCACCATCGATAGTCGGGCAACAAAACCGTTCGCCAGAATGCAACAGGACGTACGCTACGTCTCTTTCTGACCGGATTAATCGTTATTCCGGCGGGCGCCACCACCGGTGGCTGGCAAAGCCATAACGCAAACTTCCTCGTCTAATACTAGGGAGTTTTCGCTGCGGTGACAATTTGCTTGTAGTTAAACCGCCGGAGTTCCTGGAGTGTGCCAAAGAGAGCCTCCATGAGAGCCTTGGTTTGTCGGCACGACTGGCGTAACAAGACAACATAAGCCGAATGTCGCTTCCGATCGTTACATCGCGTGCCACGCATCCACAGCGCCAGCGGAGCGACTGCTAGCCAGCGATAACGCGATAGCAGCCATCAATGCCGAGGATTTCTCTGTCTCGATGCAGGTGACTTTTCAACATCATCCATTCCATCCGGAACTTGTGAGTTCATCCATTGGAGTTGCGTCTTAGAAATTAGACTACAACCTTCCTGTCATTACCCCTTGTGATGTGCCGACTGTGCTGCTGCCAGAGGACTGCTCAAACTAGTAAAAGTCGCTAAGAAACAAGTTCTTTTTAAAAAAATATAGATTTTTATCCTATGAAGAAGAATGAAGAAAATCCAGGTTCAGAGGGAAGCTGAACCCAGACCTGATAATAAACATAAAGGTAAAGGAAAAGGAAAGGCAAGAGATAATTTTAACGAAAAATCATATGAAAACTTTGAACACAGCCCTTTATACAGTGCAATATTGCCTATCAACAGCTAAATATATAGACTTAAAGCGTCTTTGTTACAGTATGGTCATACCTAAATCCTTTCATCACTACTTTCTCCAATTACCGTATCAGTCAATAGGAGGCTCTTGTTGAATCCGACGACGATGATAACGTTGACGAGATAGCGGAATCAGAAGTAACCAATAACATTTTTTGTGTTGATAAATTACGGTCCATAGGAGTAGTACATCTAATTTAAACTCATCCTGATTTAATGGTATGTTATTTTTTTGTATTGAAACAATTAACGGTACTTCAAAAATATGTGTATTATTTATAAAATCAATTCAGAACAAGTACTTTATTATGAAATGTACTTACTCATATTTTTTCACGTATTTCAGAAACATTTCTAGCAACAGAAATAATCTTTTTTTTTTAACTTATGAAGCTACGTCTTCATATGTTTCGTTTAAATGGTATGGTAGAGCAGTGATAGCCCTGACGGTTAAGGAGCCGGCCGAAAATCAGTGAGGCTCGGGTTCGAATATTGGCATGTACCAATGAGTTTTTCAAAAAACTTACGTACATATTTATCACTAGCTCGACGGTGAAGGAAAACATCGTGAGGAAACCCGCAGGTCTCAGAATAAATTCTGAGACATGTGTAAACAGACCCGTAGGCTTAGCACGCTAATTATTTTCCCGCTCTCACCTGTCACCTTAGCCACAAAACAGTATTAAGATTATGAATCTCATCTATGTGACGTCATCATAATACTGTTTTGTGGATAAGGTGACAGGTGAGAGCGGGAAAATAATTAGCGTGCTAAGCCTACCGGTCCGGCGATGGGCTCACCACCTATCACGTTTAGGGGTCCAATGTATCTCGTGAAATGTGGGTATATCCAGTAATGGAATACCTCTGCCTACCCCCTCGGGGATGAAAGGCGTGAGATTATATTATTATTATAAATGGTCAAAGTTAGCGTCGTTTTTGGAAAGTAGAAATATTTCCTGAGGTTCTATTGGATTAAAAATATTTTCAGTGGCACCATCACACACAACGTGAGATTCATCCTGGGGCTCATTTTGGCTTGAATTATTGGTATTTGTTGGAATCCTTTGTTTATCTGATGCATAAATATCACCAAAAATTTCAAAAGTGTTTTCAAATTTATCTTGATCCATTGGAATACTTCCAGCATACTTAAAGACATTCATAGCTGTGTCAGTACCTGTGGTTTTATTAAAAGCCTTTGTATAAAGGCCTACAACATCATATGCCGTAATTTTGGTGCCTGGATGGTTGACCATGAAGGATTAACATTCTCTGTTATATGCTGTTTTTAGTGGACCATGAAAAGTTAAATCTAAAGGCTGCATATCCAGTGAAAGTCGAGTTTAGGTCAAAGCTATAGAACGGCGAGCTAAGGAAAGCAAACCTTGTATCTATATATTTTTTCTAAACACTTAGTCAAATCTATTATAGTTTGTTTTGTCTGCGTAATATTAGGGGTGCTGATATTCCGGAAATAATTGATCTTCTACGAAACTACTGAGTGCCTTGTTGACCAGAAAATCGCTTGTACATTTTCGTTTTTTCACTCTCAATAAAATATTTTGTATAAATTGCTTAGAAGGACGAAAATTTTTATTTATACATGTCTCAGAATTAATTCCGGGACCTGCGGATTTCCTCACGATGTTTTCCTACTTTTATTTACTGCTCTAGTCTAATATCAAGGCACTTTAAACTCGTTCATGGAGATTGGCTAAATGTAAACAGCAGCCCATCTCAGTTGCTGGTTCCAAATGCAAGAAACCAGCAATAAACTTAAGAGCAGCTGTTTTTAATCTCATGCCTTACTAGTAAATATGGTTTACAATAATAACTATGATTAATAGCCTCATAGTGGTAATTTTAGACACTGTAATGGTAAAACAAATATTACAGCAATTATTATATTCTTGCTCTTATCTTATATTGTCTCTCCTATTGACCCAGGGCCAGGATAGCCGCAGAAAAAGTGGACATCTCTTCTACAAACTTTTCTATAGCTTTTACCTGCTGACAAATTGTTTCAGCCTGTTTCTCTTGAGCTGCAGCTTGTTTTTCGCTGGCGTCGGCTTGGCGAGATAATGCATCCAACATTGGGTCTCGCTTTGCAGATTCTGCAATTTTATTTAAAATATTTATTATCTTATCTTTTCTTTATTTGAGTGTAGTTGTTGTATTGTATTATATTGTAGTAATTGCATTATATTGAAAATACGACACTGCTATTTCGGCACACGGCTTTGCCGCAATTGCGGAATGGGATATTCCGCGGTGGAAGTTCCGCTGGTGTGTGACTACACTTAGGGTCAGCATTGAATAACTTGTTTAAACTTGGCACAAAATAATTTGAAACTCACGTCTGTTCTGAATTGGTTATTCATCCCTTCTGCTGTAACTAGGTTCTTCGTTCTAACTCAGATCACAGTCAGGAGAAGCTGTAAAATATTATAATAATTATTTTTAAGCAATATTTGGCTCCATTTGCACACATTAACTATATAGAAATCCAATCGATTTTTCTAAAGTGTCGAGTAAGTTAAACTATTATGTTTAGGGGTCCAAGATATCTCGTGAAATGTGGGTATATCCATTAATGGAATACCTCTGCCTACCCCCTAGGGGATAAAAGGCGTGAGATTATATTATTATTATTTATCGAGTAATAGTCTAGGCAATAAAGGTAGTCGACCCCAACATTAATTCCTCAGTCGATGAAACTTTGCAGGATTGTAGTATAGTATGAGACAATACTTGCATGAAAAAATCCCAAAAAAAACCTAACCAAAGTAAGGTTTTTATACCAAAAAAAGGCTTTTTATTTTGGATTTTCCTATTGTAAGTCCACAGCGACTATTAAATGACATTCCAGTTAAAAAAATGGACAAAGCAATTTTCCCGTGCAAGGTACATAATACGTCTGAGTTTTGTTGTTTCTACCAGGAGATTTTTTTGGATATTTCGCATATAGCTTTCTTAACACATGAATATTGCTGGCGAAGAAAATTTTGACTTAGCATTTTTCCCAACAAAGATATCAAATAAATAAGTATTTCAGTAAAAATACCTAACTTCGGTTAGGTTTTTTTTTTTTTTGGATTTTTTTATGCAAGTATTGTCTCATACTATACTACAATCCTGCAAAGTTTCATCGACTGAGGAATTAATGTTGGGGTGTTCATACAAAAATCCGCTTCATTGCCTGGACTATAAGTTCGTAAAGGAAATGGAATCGATTTTATACTTTATTGATAGAATGATTTTTTAAAATTACTTTTTATTGAATTAATAAAAGTTGTTATTTTCCCAGTTGTTAATTTCCCAGTTGTTATTTCTGTGGCGGTTTCTAAAAACGTCACTCGTGATAGCGCAATGCATTATTAATCTCCTTTTGTCAACCCTTTTCCGTTTGAATCCAATTTTAATTTTCACACGCCATAAAGATGTCGCACTACTAATAAAGAGCTCAGCCTCTTTCATATACTTTTTAATTTTAACATAGTGGCGATCTCACGGCGTGTATATGCATAAATATTGTTTCATCGAAGCTATCGGCTTGTGATAACTTTCTCGTTTTTTCGGAGGTGTGGATAATTTTTTTCTTCTGGGAAAATTTCACCGCACTTTTCTCTGGTAATTCTATAAATGGTAGTATTTCTGATGTTTAACGCGTCCGCGACTCGGTCTATGACTTCACAAATCGGCATCAATGAGCCCCCATTTACCCGTTCTCGTTCAAAATTTTCCCACACACGAATCACCAACAGAAAATGTTCATTATTTTTGGAACTATGTAAGCCCGGTCCGATAATTTGTTTCCAGCTTAAGAGTATAACCTATAATTACACAGTGTTGCCAACATCTTTTTTAAGAAAAGAGCCAAATATTTTTGAAAATAGTGCTAAGAAAAGCTTTTTAAATAATAATTTAAAAATGTAGTGACAGTTTTTCAGTTTTTTTTTTTGAAACAACATTACAGGAGTGAGTGGGAGCAAGATGATGAGATTTAAATCGTGGCTGTCTAGTACACGTGATACAAAAAATGCTGTTTGTAAAGCATGCAACTCTACAATCCTGCCTAAGGTGGCAAGCCTTCTTCAACACGCTACTTCAAGTATTCTCGTCAGTAAACTCAGTTGCAAAATTCCTACAACAACCCATCGAGGAAAAAATAAAAAAAGCAGTCATTAAAATGTGCGCAGTTTTAGTAGATCACAATGTCCCTTTTCAAATTATGGACCACTTGTCTGATGTGATACAATCTACATTGTCGAGTTAATATACACACACCGGCACAATTAGCGGAACAGAAAAAAAAAGGAGAAAAAAGAGGGAATTTAGAACAATGAATGTAATTTTTAAACAATATATTATTTAAAATGAAACAACCATTAAATTAACATGTTTTGACATTCATTTGTAACACCATACTTAAAATTTTATAAAAATAAAAATTAAATTAAACAAAATGCATTTTTCTTCGATTTTTAATTATAGAGAAACAGCAGAAAATTCAAGATTTTCCAAAGTTTAACAACAATTTCAATGACTGTTCAATATCGAGTGTTTCCTCCTCGTGCTCTGATGAGGGTTTCCATCCGTCTGGGCATGCTGCGGATGATGTTATCAATGGTTTCTTGGGGCAACCTCTGCCATTCTTCAAGTAATGCGTTTCGCAACTCGTTGAGATTATTGGGAGGGGGCATTCTTGACTTTACACTCCTCTTTAGCAAGTCCCAGACGTGTTCTATAGGGTTCATATCGGGGGACCGTGCTGGCCACTCCATCACCGTTATACCAACATGGTTTAGGTATGTCTGTACTGTGCGAGCACTGTGAGCCCGAGCATTATCCTGCATTAGAATGAAGTTGTTACCAATAAAGGGGGCAAATGGCACAACATGTTCTTCTAAAATCTCCCTGATATACCGATCAGCATTCAGATTCCCGCCATCGACCACTACTAACTCCGTACGAGCTCCTAAACATATTCCTCCCCAGACCATAATTGAACCGCCGCCATATGCAACTGTATTTTCAAAATTAGACTGGATATACCGTTCTCCTTTGCGTCTCCATACTCGCTGCCTTCCATCAATTTGATTTAACATAACTCTGCATTCATCAGTAAAAAGAACCTGTCCCCAGTCGTCGAAGTCCCAATCACGATGTTCACGACCAAAGTGTAGACGGTTTGTGCGATGATGTCTCTCAAGTTTTGGGGCTTTGGCGGGCACATACGAGCCTATACCCACTTCTTCGAATCTTCTACGAACTGTCCGCTCACTCATCCTTACTGCTCGTACCTCTTCCAGTAAATTTCGAGCCTGCACCGCCGTTAGTCTCGTGTTCCGTCGGACTTGAAGTTGGAGAAAACGGTCATCCCTCCTTGAAGTACACCTTTTCCGGCCTTGTCCTCTCCTTCTCACTAGAGCATTCGTCAATCTGTATCGTTGGATGCTACGATAAATCGTTGATAACGATCGACGAAGGCTTCTGGCAATCGATCTGTAGGTTTGACCATTTCTCCTCATTTGATCTGCCCTAATGATTTCTGATGGCGTTAAATCAGGCATAATTAGATGCTCGTAAATTATCAATATGCGAAAAAACTCAAAAGCCTCAAAAACTGCAATTCAAAGCTTTTCAAATGGAATTCACGAACCTTCTAAAAACGGACAAGCGGTGGAAAAAATGAATCAATGAAAATTAAAACAAAAGAATGAAAAAAAGGGCAGTCGCTTAGTATTCCATTTTTAAATTAAAACCCAAATTTAAAAAAAGCTTGTTTAGCCGGCCAGTAACACGCAAAAATGCGTAAATACTCCCTTTTTTTTCTGTTCCGCTAATTGTGCCGGTGTGTGTATAACCAAAAACTTTTCCTGCAAGAGAACGAAGTCTAGGTGCGTTACATACAATGTATTGGCAGCCCAATTGCAAGAAATATTTTTTATGAATTTCACATTTGATAAAATTAAAATTGCAAACAATGCATAAAATGGTTTTTATGTAAGTTTTTAAATTTGTTCAATTAAATTAATTGATGGGTATGACAAATATTTCTTATTTTATGAATAATCTTTAAGTTTAATGTATTGACTTGTTTTTTTTTGTATTATTTAAGCAATTATTAAAATTTTCGCATTTTTCAATTTAAATTTAATACAAATCCAGTGACATATTCTAGTTGAGCTTTTATTTTAGGGTTATTTTTTTCGATTCTATATGTAATGATGATGTGGTCATTCTAAACATGCTCGAAATTTATTTCACTAACAGCATTGTTTGTAGCAATTTCTTTTGAAAAAAATATTTTATGTAAAGATTTAGGTGTGCCACAAGAATCTTTTTCACAGTTAGCGCCTGGAGAATGCATGCCACTCAAATTGTTGATCAATAGCAACGCGAATGCAATTTCAAAACCAGCACAAAAAAGTTCTCCAAGGGGTCTTGATTAAAATGGCGTAACCATAAAGATAGAATAGTGTGATCCGAGAGCGTTGCGGCTTGAAAGATGATATAGTGACTAGGTTTGAAAGAGGAATGCTCAGGTGGTTTGGTCACATTGAGCGGATGAATGAAAGTCGTCTAACAAGACAAATATATACAGCAAAAGTAACGAATTATGTAAGGTAAAATTCTTAATTATAGATGAATCTACGGACATTTCCGTTAAGTCCAACCTTGCCATTGTTGTTTAATATTCTAGTGAACATGACAATACTGTAAAGACCCGTATTTTAGGTCTCGTTGAGGTGAATGAAAAAACTGCTCAAGGATTGTTCAATGTTATTAAACAGGTTATAAGTAAGCATGGTTTGCTCGTTTCTAACATAATTGGATTTGCAGCAGATACTGCAAATGTTAAATTTGGTGAAAATATCAGTGTTGCCCAGAAAATCCGCGAAGAGAGCCCAATCTGCGTATTTATTAAATGTGTTTGTCATTCTACATCACTGGCTGTAAGGCGTGTAAGTGAGGATTTAGTAAGAGATATCACCTACAGTTCTAAAAGACGAACCAACTGAATTGAAATCGTTCCAAAATTTCTCAGATACTCCTGAGCACAATGTTTTGAAATTGTATCACATACGGTGGTTTTCTGTTCGAGCCTGTGTATATAGGATTTTGGAACAGTGGAATGCTTTGCAACTTTTTTGCCAAGATCAACATTTGTCGGAACGCCTTCTAGCTGCAGAGAGACTTTATGATATGTTTCAGAATCCATACTATCACTTGTATTTACTGTTCCTTAGCAATGTCTTAATAATCACAGATTAATTCAACATGATGTTTCAAGCAAAGCATTCCAATGTCCACAATTTATATCAAGATATGACTGAAGCTTATAAGACTATTTAAAATATGTACATGAAGGTTTCATATGTGAGGTCGACTGATGTAAAAGAGATAAACCCTAAGTCATCAGTAAATTTACTTCAAATACAGAACGTTTACTTGGGTGTTAAAGCAGCAAATTTTATTGCTAGTAATGACTTAATTAAGAGTGATAGATCAAAATTGCGTAAGATGTTTGAAACATGTCAGACGTTTTTGATCACTATGTACCGAGCTGAAGACTAGACTGCCTTTTGACAATGACTTAATGCCTATGTTGAAATTCATAGATCCATCAAAAATAATTTCGCATGAAATCCCGACTTTGAATCAAATCACGCTTAGGCTATACGATGCAGAATTTTCAGAAGTAGTGGCTCAGGAATGGCGGGCTTTACATTGGGGAGCGGGATTTCTAGTACAATATTGTAGCAAATTTAGTCTACTTTAAAAGAGCCCCAAGAAAGTTTTTTAAGAAACTAGTCCTTAAGAGTTATATTCGCCAAAATTAGAAAAAGAAACTATTTTTTCGTGTTTTTTTTCGATTTTTGACAAAGTTGCGTTCGGCGCTCGAAGTCACAAACTTGGATTATTCATAAGGCCAACATCATAAACAAGTCTGAAAAAAAATCAGTACTACCGGAATTGAAGCATGCGGTAATGTATAAAGTTACTGGACTATACTTTCCCCACCGACATCGTCCACTCCGTGTCCAACACTGTTTATCTTAAATAATAACTCCGGTACAGGCAAAATCACCAGCATAGTTAGCCATTGTAGAAAATTCGGGAGATAAATAAAACTCGGACGTCCGTCAGTTCAAGCGTTATATTCCGACTGTCCGGCCAATTCACAATTACCCTCAATAATATTTTAATATCTAAGTACCTACAACACTACACCATCCCCAAAATAAGTATCCGCATTAAAAGTATTACTAAATGTCTTGCAGACGTCTGTACTGAATATTAATATCCTCTCCATACCTTTTAGATCATCACATGCTAAGAATTGATTGACATTTATTTGGTAATCCAGAATGATTTTTGCCATCGGATTCCAGAAATCGTTTTTTCGCATGATACATCTTGTTTCTGTTTTATTTCCGGCAGAAGCTGTACTCCAATAACGAAATTCATCGTGCAATAAACTAACTCCATTACTCTGATTTTTTGCAAAAACTATTTCTTCCTCAATTGTGTGAATATTCAGACTGACTGACAACAAGAGGTTGATGACAGTGATAGATAATTCGTCATATCATATTGTAACATGATGCCCCATTCAACAAAAATACTTAGCCTTATAAATTTGGAAGAATTATCGCTTGTAAGCTCCTATTTTATAACCCCGACCCTAATTAGAGTTACACAATGAGAAGCCAGTAAAACCGTATTTTTTTCTATTCCAATCCATTCATCGACACTATATGGTCATAAACATGAAAGGAACTAACTATAAGTGAGGTCTTTCTCGCAACGGGGTGGGAAAAGATAGCTGCTCGCTAAAATGACAATTAGGTGTATCAGGCAAAACTTTTTTCTATAGTACATTCCCTAATCAAACATACCATAATAAAAATCCATTGTTAAACCGATAGATGAATGTATGTATAAAAAAGATGATGATAAACCAGGAAATGAATCCAAATAAGCCATGATGTAATTGTCTAGTAATAGGTAGGACCCCTAACATTGTGTAACCTTGTAGTACCCCAATTCTTTAAGAGGTAGCAGGTATCTTTAGAGGTGTTCTTAAGTAAAACTAAAAGTTTACATTAAATTGAACAAAGTTTATTTGTAGAAGCATCTACTGAAAACATAGCATGTATAAACAATGAGTTAAATAATTATAGAATTTTACATTCTTCTTTATTCACTCTTCAAAGCTATCTTTATGGTTAATTCTATTTCTGCGTTTCCAAATTGTTTCTATCAGCCACTCCGTAAAATTTTCTCTATAATTTTCTTTAGCAAATAATCTTTTCATGACACGCCAATGGCTTTCAATTCTTTGCGTATGAACGCCATCAGGTGCCACAAATTTATTGATAGGATCACTATGATTTACTTTTTTGTGGATATAACCATGTTCGGGAAGACAATCGTATGCTTTCCAAAAGTCAGTGTGGATGGTAGTGCCATCCCGAACATGTTTTTTAATGAGTGGCACCAGAACTTCGGCACTCCTTTCGTTATTGGGGCAAACTTCTAATCTCAGGTCATCACTCCCATCTTCAATCAGTCCAAGGACCCAATGTCCCATGATATTTCTTCCTCGATTATATTTTCTTCTCTCCAAACTTGGATTCATCCAGTTGCACTATTTTCCCTGGACCACCAATTTTTTCCTGCTCTTCCTCATGCTCCAAAACATGCACAATTATTGCCTCCCGACAATAGTTAAACCAATCGGCAATCGTCGCTTGGGACAACACTACGTCCCTCCAGTGACTTGTCTCCTTTCGCACACTGGCGTACGAGTATTCAGCGCTGAACATGTACATTATATGAAAAATCAGCGGCAATGGCAATCTTGCATTCTCAAACCATGTATTAGTTGCACGACTTATTGTCTTTGTGCGACATTTGCCCTTTCTGCAGCGAAATTGGCCCACCTGCCCACCTAACGCCTCCAGTTAAGTTCAGTGGCTTTTTGTGATATGTGCACATTTTTTGCATGGGTAATAGTCCTCTTTCCTCCGCGAATTGGAGACACTGCTCATGAGTACCTGAAACAATAAAAAGATATCGTAAATATTAACGTGAATAGTAACTCATATCTACAGATAATATATTAAAAAACTATAAATCTTTTGATTTAAAAAGAAGATAAATTACATAATTAACTCACCAAGAGTAGTGAAGACTTTAAAGAAGTTCCACTGCGACTGGATTTCGGCAGAATATAAATTCTGCCGTCTCCCACTCGCACCGGTAGATGAAAATGGTAGCGGGTTGTCCCAAGAAGAACAGCCAGCTACTGGCTCTACGGCTCTTGGCTCTACCACGGCAGACGCCGAAGCATGTGGCAGCGGCTCACTAGAGTCCATCACTACCACACACGGAACCACAGGAGTAGGTACAAGTGGCTCATTTGAGTCCAACACTTGCACACACACAGAAGAGGATTTCGACACTTGAAGGGGCTCACTGGAGTCCGGCACTTGCACTACACTCAACTCTTCTGGTGACGATGGGGTGGAAAGCAAAGCCTGGGGCTTCGGGGACGCCATGTTAGTCACACAAATATCGACAGGAGTACAAAACTTGCTCTCAACTGCGCGGATAAAAGATGACTGAAAATAAAATGACATGGCCGCCGCTGCCGCGCACTGCGTTCCGATACACGTTACCATTCATCAAATAAAATAAAAAGTAAAAAAAACAATACCATATTGCGTATTTTAAGCAATTATATGAATATTTATTGCGACGTAATTAAATTATATGTGAAATAACGTAAATTTCTATAAATTATATGTAAAATAACGTAAATTTCCAATAAAACCAAAGCATTTCTACCATAAGTAGACAGAACGGAACGCAACTTTTGCCTAACTGTCATTGAAAATAAAAAAAATAAATAAAAAGACCACATAAAATTATTGTTTTTGAAATTGAAATAACTAAAAAACTACGAGTTTCCGAAATCTAAAACTTTGTAAATATGCTAATAAAAATATGATCTTTCAAATAAATAACATGTGAATTGCCAACTCGTGGGTTGATAATCTAAACCTGAGCCGAATATTATTAAAATACTATTATGCTACTCCCTATCCTATTATTATTATTATTTGCCCCTTAAAGGGGCGAAAGTACCCGTGGTTCACTGTCCACACTCTCCCCTCCAAACCGAGTCAGATCTTGTAATGGAGCAAAAGAGAGTCCCCGTACCACACTTATTGCAGGGCTAGGAGCACTTCACCATCAACAGCCGGAAGACGTCCACTCTTGAACAAAGCAGAGCACTTCAAACACTGCCTACTACAATGCAATCAAACAAACAAACCAACAAATAGTCCATTATAGCTAGCCCCCTAAGTGTAATACCACTGTACCTTAGATACATCCAACTTTGTACTATTATCGTACATACATACATAATTTCGCGCCTATAAACCAACTTCTTATGTAATAATATTAATTGACTTATTCTAAATCATTGGTTCATTACACAAACAAAAACACTACATAATAAACACAACGTAACCTATCTTCCCTACTGTCAAATTCCCATTCACCATTCCCACCTCTCAAAGATCCGTTCACCCTTTCACACAAATCGATTCGTTCGATGAACACTAAAATGTTTTGAACTAGCATCCATAGTCATGAATGAACAATCAATAAACAGTTTTCTTTTTTCAATGTGCTGTATCTTAACGAAATACGAAACGGCAGTCTAGTTTTGACAGCTTTTCTTTGTCATATGGCGCGTGGGTGCACTACATAACCCCAAAGCGAAGAAAATGAAACAAAGCATCAGAAAAATCTCAAAATTAACCTGAGAAATTCTACGATCCTATCTACGGGCGAGAAATAAGATATACATACTATAATCACGCCTCTTTCCCGTAGGGGTAGGCAGATACCACTTCTTTCCACTTGCTACGATCCTTACATACTTCTTTCGCTTCGTCAACTTTCATTGTTCCTTTCATACATGCTCTTCGGTTTAGGGTACTCTTGACCTGGCCCTTAAAACAAGATATACGGTCAAAGATGACCTCAACTAGCGACAACATTCTACGGAAGCCAAAGTACGAGTATAATACAAAAACATTATTCAAAGGTACACTATTATTATCTAATTATAGACATTGCACTAGCATTCGCCGCACTACCTTACTTATCATCATGAGTGTCCATGATTTGACATCTCACTGACGCCTCCAGGTCTCTAATGTGCTGAATTTTAAATAAAACGCTATGATATTGCGACCATGGGCCTTCCAGTGGTGTAATTTCACTGCAATTTGATGACTATTTGCACTTTGTGTAAATATAACCTGCACTCAATTTATGCTATGTGTTTATGCTGTTTCTGTATTTTTTTCAGATACAACGAGAACTACTTACTAAATAACAAGAATGAAACATTTCAAGCTACATTATGAGTAGTTTATTTATGGTGAATTCAAGCATAAAATAAGGTGAAGATTGAAGACACTTCCTATTTAATGTAAATAATGAAAGCAACTTCAAAACAAGTACCTATAGTTTACTTTCATAAATAAGTAGTGATATCAAAATAATAATAATTTCAATAAATAGCCTAATCCATAACTGAAGTAAATAGTAAACATATACCTAGCCTCACTCATAAATTGTTTTTTAAACCTATTTATCAACACACCCACCAGTTATCACTAATCTCAATACAATCTAGATACACAAATTCAAATCATAAATATATGCTCCAGCTACCTTTGATGGAGTAGACAGAGTCAATAGACAATTATTTACTTATAAGAATAGTGAATTTTATCTTAACTATGATTTTAAGGTTTCCTAACACTTTATTCATTTCCTAACACTATTGCATAGCATTAGTACATACATGCATACATAACCTCACACCTGTTTCCCATTGGAGTAGGCAGAGACAATAATATTAGTACCTGAAGTTATTAAAATTACTAACTTTTACTCATATCACCATAGAAACCTGCATTTGCAAACCTCAATCTATTTCACGAACAACAAATTGTAAGCTAAAAAGCCTAAATTTGGTTCATAAAATCCTGGTCATGCACCAAATTGCAACATGCCCCATTCAACAAAAATACCTTAAAAAATAAACTAAATAAATCAGCGTCACTAAAGTCGAACCCATGTTCTCGTTCCCTAATCAAACATGCCATATATACAAATCCATTGGTGAACCGATAGATGAATGTATTCATAGAAAAGATGATGATAAACCAGGAAATGAATCCAAATAAGTAATCCATGATGTAATCGTCTAGTAATAGGTAGGACCCCTAACATTGTGTAACATCTTAGTAACCCGATTCTTTAAGAGGTAGCAGGTACCTTTAGAGGTGATTTTGAGTAAAACTAAAAGTTAACATTGGATTAAACAAAGTTTATTCCTAGAAGCATCTACTGAAAACATAGCATCTATAAACAATGGGATAAATAAGTGTAGAATTTTACATTCTTCTTAATTTGTGTACCTAGAAGCAGCCTAATTAATGCCTTTGGATTTACCTAGAAGGAAACCAATAAGAAAAATGAATGATGAAATAAGGAAGATGGTTTGAATAGAATCTATTCAAACCATCTTCCTTATTTCAATAGATATCTATTCAATAGATAAATAAATATATAAATATTATTAAAATACTATTATGCTACTCCGTAACCCAGGGATGGCGAACCAATGGTACAATATTTTGCGCTTGTCACCTATCACAAAAACTCATAATGCACTTATAAAAAAAAGTGTGAAATAGGTACTGATATTCTATTTCACTAAGTCCGTTGGGCTATATCATAGAAGCAATCAGTCAACGCCAACGCTACCTATAGTTACGCACACATACATTTATCCGCTTATCGGTACACTTCCCAACTACACTCGCGAGCAACCAAATCGACTCAACCTTCCCCTGGGCACACAAACACATTTTTTTCAAAAACTACACGTGGTATTCATGTCAACAATATTTCATTCAAAAGCTTCAACTGTCAGCTTTAATTAGGTGTCATTATTATTCACATCCGACTATTACTTTTTAAATTAATAATTTCTAAACGTAAGTGTAGGAAAAAATGAAGTTGTAGACAAAGAGTCGGGTGTTTTACAAATTAAACAAAAAAAAATGGAAGAAACATAAAAAAGTTTATTAATTCAATACTTGGTATTACCCCCCCTAGCCCTAATTGCAGCTTGCAGTCGGTTTTTCATCGACCTAATTAACTTTTTGACTGTGTCTTGAGGAATGCCGTCCCACTCCTCTAATAACGCTGTCTTTAGCTCTTCTACGCTCGAAGGGACTGGCTCGTACTCTTCTTTGAGCTTATCCCATAAGTGTTCAATGGGATTCATGTCTGGACTGAGCGCAGGCCAGTCCATTGTGCGTATTTCGACTTCATGAAGAAACTGCCGAGTGATATGCGACGTGTGACAACGGGCGTCGTCGTGCATTAAAACGAAGTCTTCGCCAGAAAACCCTGCATAGGGAACAACATGCTCCAACAGAATGTCGGTGATGTACCGATCAGCCGTTAGCCCGCCTCCTCGGCCTCCCCCAGGCACAAAAACAAGCTCGGTTTTTCCATGTAGGGAGATTCTAGACCACATCGTGCAAGAACCTTCGCCGTATGCAACTGTTTTAGCAAAACAGCACTGTGCAAATCGTTCGCCCGGACGCCTGTAGACCCGGCGTTACAACTTTAAACATAAATTCAATACAACACAACTTCTTGATACGTGGACATATACAGAACGAAGGCGACACAGCACATTCAGTAATCGAAAAAGCCCTCACTAGAGCCAAAAATCTGGACCTATCTATATTCTTGAACAATACATATCCATAAGACGAGGAGCGAAGAAGACAGGGAAACCATTTCTGGCGAGAGAAATATTTCTTCGATCTTACTTCGACAGATAACATAAACTTTCACATGAGTAAAAATGCTAACGGGGATGCAATTAAAGTAAGTTATTATGAGTATTAAGTTTATTAAACATTTTGCCAATTATCAATATCGAACAACGTATAAGACTGAAAACTGGCAAGAGGCCAAAGCTGTTGTAACAGAACCAAATAGAAATGACTTACGTCGAGGTCGAGGTAATGTTCCAAGTATTAATTAACGAGATAGCTTTGAAATCAGCGTATACTTACCTCAAAAATTGCTATTCAAGAAAAGAAGTGCGATCCTTTGAATTGGTAGAGATAAACATACTACCAAAATACTAAGAAAAGTTCTTTAAAGATGTCATTTAATTTTAAATACGTGCTGAGAACAAAATATTGAAGTATAATTATATTAATCGTTTTAAAAAAATAATTAAGGCTAATCTAAATACTAGGCAAATAAGATACCAGTATGCTGAGGGTTGATAGACATCTCCACTAGATCCGCCTTTTGTTTTAGTGACCTGCAAATATATTGCTAAATAAATATAAATAAAGTTTAAGCTTATTTATACACACTATATTTGTCGCCATTTTTCATAAATCTTCTTCTTGTCATGTGGGACACCGAGCAGTAGTAGTAGACCTCTGACATGGATGTGTAACAACTGCCATCTAAGTAATCATAGACCGCAACCGGAACCGACGGCTTAGTGCTCTTCGAAGCACGGCACCATCTTTCTTACGGAAAATCAGGTGGTTCAGCCTGCAATGTCCTAACCTAACAAACAGTTGACAAATATCAATAATGCAAGCTATAATAACAACATTTTCATTCTTATTGTAATCGTAAGACACTCTTATATGATAAAATGAAACTTACTTGTTGCATATTTTTATTGGTGTACAATAAAGAGTTGTTACTTCCTTACTTAGTTACTTACCCTAAATTTTTCAGCCAAATATTGAGATCGCAAACAGTTGATGTTTTTTCTTACATCAGCAACAACACAGACTTTACCTATTGTTACAGTCAATATTTTTGCGACTCTAACGTCGCCAGTCATTTATTTCTATCTTTGTAATGAGGATGTAAGTTGTCGTATAGTAAGTCGTTTTCTTCATAAAGTTAATTCACTTAGTGTTCTCAACACTCCACTACAAACATAGGGCGGCGCCATTGCAAAGCGATTGCAGTACAAAATAAGATCAGTTAAAGAAATAAATATAAGATTTCAGTTCAAAATAGAGTCTGGCTACGCAAACTCTGAAATGGAATAAACGGGCAACCCCAAAAACATTTGCATATGGCAATTTTTTTTGTCAGTCAAATTCGTGGTAGTTGAGTTGGCAGATCGAGTTGGAATTTGGTGTTTTTTCAAATTTTAAAGAAAAATAATGGTGAAACCTTTAAGAAGTGGCGTACGCGATTGATTATATAATATGATACGAGTACACAGAATGATGTGAGAGAAGAACAAGATATGATCCTTATCAGAAAAAGACAATGTTTACAAGATATACACATACATTTGCCCGCGCGAGCGTACCAGTAAGCGTCTGTGCAACTTGTTCGTATAAAATAATTCATTAAAATTAACTAAAGTTATAGTTTGTTGTGAGTGTTAGTGAATACTTAAACTTGATAAATTAGTACGTGTTTTGATTTACGATTTGTGCCTGTTGAAAGAGTAATCAGTGAGATTTCAACAAAATTAGTAAAAACCTATCTAGTGTTCGTGGTGTTTCGTTAAAACGCGTAAGCGACGCGATCTCCACGGCGCTTACGACGTTTTTATCACAACCAAGCGTCAGCGATCATCAAGCCAGGCGCTAGAGGCAGAATTAATCCGGACTACTGTATTTCATTCTACCTGCCCCTTAGAGCTAAGTATATCATTTGTTTGGGAAGCTACCTCAGCTGCTACTATTCGAAATGTCGTTGGCTCCGAAAAAATGGGAATGTTGCACTGGAAACAAGAGTGATGAGGATAATAACTATATTAATTGCCAAGCCTGCAAAAAGTTATACCACCTTATCTGCTTATCGTTACCGGAGGAATCGGCCGAGCCTGATACGTACCGGAACTGGAAATGTTCAACCTGTACTGGCGCAAGCAAAAAATCCCCAGTTAAGGAGTTAACTCCAATGCGTAATGTTTCAAACACTAGAGGAACCAAGAGACCCGCGCTGAACTCTCCTCCCGGGACGGTTGCAATCACTGGCGATGATGTCAGAGTGATTGTTGCAGATGTGGTCAAAAATGAATTCGGTAACATGCTCAATCAATTGAAAGTCAGCATGATCACTATCGTTCATAAAGAACTTGCTCCCCTGAAGCAGGAGATGAAGGATATGGTTGACTCGCTGAACTTTATGGGAGCCAGATTTGATGAAATAGAAAAGGAGCAAGTTATAGCCAATGACTCCATGAAAGTGATTCAGGAAGAAAATATAAAGCTTAAAACAACTATTACCGACCTTTCTGATCGCATGAACTACTTAGAGCAGCAATCACGTTCAACCAACTTAGAAATACAATGTGTACCTGAGAAAAAGCAAGAAAACCTATCCACTATCATATTGCAGCTGGGAAAAGTAATCGACTGCCAGTTGGAAGATAAAAGTATTCTCCACTGTACTCGGGTTGCTAAACAGAATACTACTAGTACACGCCCACGGTCCATTATAGTGCAACTTGCCTCTCAGAGGAACCGCGATCAATTTTTGGCATCTTCCATCGCTTACAATAAAGCCAATCCACAGGATAAGCTAAATAGCTCACATATTGGTTTCTCCGATGTCAAAACTCCCATATATGTTACTGAGCATCTATCACCCGCCAACAAGGCTCTCCATGCTGCTACTAGGCGGACCGCAAACGAGAAGCAATACAAATATGTTATGGTCAGGAATGGAAAAATTTTTGTTAGAAAAAGTGACGAATCAAAATATATTTTAATCAAGAATATGGATAGTCTAAATAAAATGTAGTTATTGTAAATAATTAAGTTTACATTAATGTCATGTATTGGTGCATAAACACATTAAAATTCTCCAATATTAAAATTTACTACCAAAATGTCCGTGGTCTGCGTACCAAAACTCATGAATTTTATCGAAACATCTGTTGTAACAACTTTGATATCGTTATTCTAACCGAAACATGGCTTAATTGTAGTATAGCTAGTAGCGAATTGTTCGATGACCGATACTTAATATATAGAAGAGATCGTGAGAGTTCAGGTTTTCACGGTAATAAGAACGGAGGAGGAGTATTGATAGCGGTTACAAAGAAAATTAAATCAACTCGGATGTCGAACTGGGAAAGTAAGTGCGAGGATCTATGGGTAGTGATAGATTTTCCATATTCTCAAAGTTAGTGCCAGATAGCTTTCTGCTGTGTTTATCTTCCTCCGCCTGTAAGCCACTCAATATTAGATCATTTTGTTGATAATTGTACCAATATCCTTGAACAAGTCGCTATGAGTTCATGTATTTTTGGCGATTTGAACTTGGGAAATATTGACTGGAGCCTGGTAAATGATTCTTCGTGTGGCTATGTGGTGCCTAGTCTCTGTCAGCCTTTCATAGATTTTACTTACGTTTTTAAACTTGTTCAGCTAAATAGCATTAAAAATAAATCAAATCGTATATTAGACTTAGTCTTAACCAATTTACCAATGGGTTCATGTAATGTTTTTGAGTCTAATGACAAACTGAGCAATATAGACCCCCCTCATCCTCCGTTGGAGATTATTATAGATAAACAAATAGAAAAGAGACTCTCATATAACTCTGACAGCAATAAACCTAATTTCTATAAAGCAGACTATACTCTAATCCAGGATCATCTAGCAAGTCTAAACTGGGAAAAACTATTTTGTGGCTTAGATGACGTTAATAAAATGGTTACTGGTATACTTTTTACGTGATTCTACGTGACTTAATTAAGAAATATGTACCATTTAAAAAAATATGTAACAAAAAATATCCGCCCTGGTATGACCACAACCTTAAAAGAATGCTGCGAGAAAAACAAAATATTAGGTCCCGCTACAAAAAATATAGTAACCCGCTCGATAGGCTAGAATTACAAATAATTGCCAAGCGCTGCAGTTCTTTGGCAACCACTTGTTACAACAGATACATTAATGACATGGAATTTGCAATTAAAAATAACCCTAAGATGTTTTGGACATTTATAAAGGGGAAACGAGGAGGAAAAAGTAGCTATCCCGAAACTATGACCGACGGAGTCACATCTGCTTCAGATGGCAACAGAGTCTGCGAACTATTTGCATCATACTTTAAAACAGTGTATAACAGCAGCAAACAATCAAATGTAATATTTAATAATACACATTGGCGAGCTATTGTAAATTGTGGGCAGACTTTAACAGCTCCAAGTCTGGATAAGGACAGCAACTTATTAAGCTTGAAATCCTTAGACCCTAACAAAGGCTCAGGACCGGATGGTATACCCCCCGTATTTATTGTAGCTTGTGCAGAAGAATTAGTCTCACCTCTTTACTTAATATATAACCGGTCTTTACAATCTGGAGTATTTCCTGACTACTGGAAATCAGCAATAGTTGTACCGATTCACAAGGACAGTAAACTTGAAGTAGTGAGCAATTACAGGCCTATTTCGATCCTTTCCGCTTTTGGCAAAAATTTTGAGTCTCTGGTCTGTCCCTTCATTCAGATGCATTTCAAACACTACCTAACGGATTTCCAACACGGCTTCGTTGGCTCCAGATCAACTTCAACCAATTTGATTATATTTGCAGAGACCTTGATTGATGCAATAGACTCTAAAAAGCAAGCAGAGGTTATATACACAGATTTTAGCAAGGCATTCGACAAGGTCTCTCACCACATACTAGTACAGAAATTAGAAGCCTACGGGTTCACCGGATCACTTCTTAATTGGTTTAAATCTTACCTCTCTGAAAGGAATTTTCAAGTTGTTGTTAACGGCTACGAATCTCGCCCTAATAATATTACTTCTGGTGTGCCCCAAGGATCACATCTGGCACCGATCCTTTTCAATGTTTTTATTAATGACATTCCAGAGTGTTTTCATAATTCTAAGCCATTTTTATATGCCGATGATTTAAAATTTGTTCGATTATGTGAATCATCGGAAGATATTAAGTTAATGCAAGATGACCTCAGCAGATTGGTTGATTGGTGTAGTAAAAACTGTATGGATCTTAACGCCAAAAAGTGCTTCCATGTTACATTCACAAGAAAAGTTAACGTTCTGCACTCTGAATTTAAAATTAATGATATTACCATTGAAAAGGTCAATGAGATCCGGGACCTGGGCATCACCTTTGATAATAAACTAACTTTTGTCCTTCATATGGAATGCGTCATTAAAAAGGCCTCCAGGGTATTAGGCTTTCTCATAAGAAATATCAAAGTATTTCGTAAAAACAAAACTAAAATACTTTTGTATAACAGTCTTGTGAGGAGTATCCTCGAATATTGCAGCGTAGTTTGGAGACCTCACTACTCTACACACTCTTTGAGGTTAGAACGCATCCAAAAAAGATTCCTCAACAATCTAGCCTCTAAAATTTTTCAAAATAAAATAGATTGCCCTCAACTACTCCAAAATTTTAAAATGAGAGTCCCCTCACGATATCCTCGACAACCTATCACTCCACTTTGTCCGCCTTTCCGAAGATCAGTTTTGGGAGCAAACTCCCCTTTAGCTAGACTATGTAAATTGCTTAACAGCCACAACGATCTGGTCGATATTCACGTGGATTCTACTGCCAGGCTCCAGAAAGTATTATACGACAAGTTTTAAGGCCTTGTTTGTTGTTGACCTTTAGGCCTTAGGTTTTTGATTTTTTTTTTTCTCTACTTATTGATACTTTTACTTAGGTACCGTATATTATATGCATGTGGTGTGCACCTTTAACTGGTTGTTGCATTTATAAAACTGTTTTTGAATGTATGTTAGTAAATAAGTATTAATGTAACAAACGTTGGTGTACCAAATAAATAAAATAAAAAATAAAAATATAGAAGAGTTGACGTGTAAGTAGATTGATGCCCGGTTCCTATATTCGAGAAACGAACCGTTTTGCTTACGGACGGTAGAATTATCTACGAGGCGTTACTCAAAAGTGTTCCTATAAAAAACGATTCGTAAGCGAACTTACTGACAGCTTGCTACGTACGGATGGGAGGGCTACGAGTTACGGATAGTAAGGGTAATGTATGGAGATGACAGCAGAGAGTGTTCCTATAAATTTTTTGAAACTTCAACTAGCTGTCAAGGTTACTAGGCGTTTGTTTATTAGTTACTGCCCGAATTCGGTCGGTTATGAACCACAATTTTGGTAGTTGCGCTATACATCTTGATGTGAAAAATAACAATGTCTAATTCAGACAGTGAAATGAGTGACCTACAAATGTTGTCCGACTGGGAGAGTTCACAATCCGACGAAGAACTTGATCATCCCCGAAATTACCATCCAAGGGTTGACCATTTTAATACCTTGGATTGTTATGAATTTCAAATTAGATTTCGGTTGGATAATCCTTCGGTTCAGCGGTTATTAGTTGAAATATACCCTTATTTAACAGTGAAGGGAGCCAGGTATGTAATTGGTATTATTTGTAAGCTCAGAATGTTTAAAATGTAATTGCAACAAATATATATATATATTGTTGATAAGTATACTTTACAATAAATACCTACCTATATAATTTTTTCAGGAACTATGGTATTCGTCCTTTACACCAACTGCTATTGGCATTAAAGATTCTACGCTTTGGGGACAATGCTGTTATCAGTGGCTGACTTGGTTGGAGTATCAAAATCATCTGCTTGTCGAATAGTGCGAGATGTCTGTTGTGCTATAGCACAGCTGTACAGAAAATACATTTACATGCATAATGACACAGAAGAAGATTTCTATGGAATTGCTAGATTTCCGAGAGTTCTTGGGGCTGTTGATGGTACACACATCCGAATTCAATCACCATGTAATTTTACTTTCATAATATTTCTTCATTGTTTTATTCATTTTATTTATATTTATTTATATATTTATAATATATGAAGCTCGACTACCACTGACTCACTGACTCACTCATTGACATAATTGTTCTCCCAGAAGGAGTCGTTTTAGAGAAAAGTCATATATGAGAAAAGTGTTCAAGATGGCGGAGTGACCCCGGGAAAATTCCGACTTTTCAAAAAAACAAAATGGCGGCCAAGCTTGCCTATCGTATCTCTTTTGTTTTCCGGCCGATTTGGTTTAAATTTTTGTTATCTGTGGTATTGCTTAGATGATTCACAAATATTACAAAAAAAATTAAAAAAAACAAAATGGCAGCCTCGTAATAGTGTATCAAAGTTTGAGTGGTTTTAGACCCCACTTGACCCGAATTAAACGCATGGTTGCCGATGTCGTGCAGTTACAAGTGGCACGTCATCTTTTCCGAAAAATCCGAAAAACTGAAAATCCAAGATGGCCGCCCTGTGATTGGCTCCCAAAGGAAAAGATGAATTTTACCAGATTTTGAATGTCGATTTTCGGCAAGATGGCGACACCTGAGCGAGTTGGCTTGTATGGCGGGGTTAGAAGTTTTATTACGGAGTGTTGCCATGTTTAAAAATTTTCCCAAAATTTGGGGTATTTTTTTACTGTTTATGCAAAAAGTCAAAATGGGAAATTTTAACATTTTGCAAAAACGAGAAACAGTCAACGGTACATTTTATCTCTCCCTATGACCTTTTGTAAGTTTTTTATTTTACCTGGCAACACTGAAAGTTATGGCCGATTGAATTTTTAGGGTAGACCTCAAAAGACCCGAATTGATCTCCCAGATGCCAATATGCTATAGAGACGCGATTGGTGTCATTGCACAGGGCATATCCTGTAGTTTACCAAAAAAATCCGAAAAACTGGAAAAACAAGATGGCCGCTCCGGTATTTTCTCTTAACTAAAAAATTAAGATTTTTATAATTTTCATCGGCATTTTTCAGCATGTTTGCAACATTTTGGGAAGCTGGCTTGTATGGAGCGATTGTGGGTCTCAGTAAAGAGTATTGCCATGAAAAGTAATACTAAACAAAATTTTATTTTTTTTCAAGTTATACTAAAAAAAGACAAAATTCTCATAGAAAATTATCAAAAAATGGCTAAAACAAGATGGGCGCCCAAAATTAGACTTTATTTTTCTGTCAAAATACGACCCCACAGAGACACGCGTGGCCGCTTGCGGCCTCGCGCAGCAGTGTTGCCATGAAAAGTAATATTTTACAAAATTTAATTTTTTTTGCATCTTAAAATGGCTAAAACAAGGTGGCCACCCAAAATTAGACTTTAGTTTTCTGTCAAAATACGACCCCACAGAGACACGCGTGGCCGCTTGCGGCCTCGCGCACCGCGCGACATCTACTTTTATTTATATGACTTAACTACCTACTCATTTTATTTTACACTGCGGCCTCGCGCAGCAGTGTTGCCATGAAAAGTAATATTTTACAAAATTTAATTTTTTTTGCATCTTAAAATGGCTAAAACAAGGTGGCAACCCAAAATAAGACTTTAGTTTTCTGTCAAAATACGACCCCACAGAGACACGCGTGGCCGCTTGCGGCCTCGCGCACCGCGCGACATCTACTTTTATTTATATGACTTAACTACCTACTCATTTTAATTTTTATCATAGGTTCACTTGTATTGGAGAGGAATTTCGAAACCGGAAAGGCTACTTTTCCCTGAATGTGCAGGCAGTATGCAACGCAAATTTAGTGCTAATGAATGTTGTAGCCCGTTGGCCTGGGTCCGCTCATGATGCTACAATATTTAATAATTCAGAATTAAGAGGTAACAGGAATAAATCATTATCGATACTTCTATACTAATATTATAGAGGAAAACTTTGTATTTTTGTTATGAAAAAACTCAAAAACTACTGGACCAATTTTAAAAATACTTTCAACAATCGAAAGCTAAAAAATCCCTGAGTAACATAGGCTATATTTTATTCCCGTATTTCCACGTGAACTGCGCTGACGGGAACCGCTAGTCATGAATAAATATTTAAAGTATGTAATTTAGACCTGCCCACGTAACTTTTTCAGCTCAGTGTGAAAGTGGCTTGTTTGGAAATAAATGGCTGCTTGAGGACAGTGCATATCACCTAAAACCATATTTATTAACACCACTGTTACATCCTCAAACAAGTGGTGAACAGCGCTATAATGAAGCCCACATTTGAACCCGGAACTCTATTGAAAGGTATGTTTATACTAGGTCACTAGATAAGTTTTGCAATACAGTAATATTTTTAACTGCGGGTAGATGACTATAGTCTTATTGGTAAGTTACGCTTATTATACGACGGTATATACATAAAATTTAGCAATTGCGCAAAAATTTTTTTTTTATTTTGAGATTTCGGAGTGGTCAAAGGACGAATTGCGTGTTATTATGCGGTACAACTTCGCGCGCGGTCTCTCAATTGATGAGTGTATGGAAGAAATGAGTTCTGTGCTTAAAGAGAACTGCCCTCATCGTACAAAGATTTTTCGGTGGTATCGGGAATTTAGCCGTGGTAATTTTGGTGTAGAAGACGCACCAAGGTCAGGACGTCCCACGGACGTTTGCACTGGAGAAAATGTGCAAAAAGTTGAAAAATTGGTAAGAGAAGACCGTCGAATAACTTACAGACAGATAGAAGAGATCCTGCAGATTAGTGCACCAAGCATTTATAAAATTCTGCACGATATAATTGGAGTAAAAAAAGTTTCTACGCTTTGGGTGCCCCATGATTTAAAAGATGAACAAATGGTATGCAGAGTGAATTGGTGTAAGAAAATGTTAAATGAGTATGGAAATGGAACTTCTAACTACGTTAATAATATCGTAACGGGTGATGAAACCTGGCTGTATTATTTTGATGTGCCCTCCAAAAATAAGAACAAAGTTTGGTTGTTTGAAAATGAGCCTACTCCAATTCAAGTTCGAAAATCTCGGTCAGTAAAAAAAAAGATGATTGCTGTATTTTTCACAAGACGAGGAATTTTAGATCGAGTAGTTTTGGAAACTCAGCGTACAGTTACGGCCCCTTGGTACAAAAAAGAGTGTTTGCCTAAGGTGATCCAAAAACTCAAAGAGCTGCGTCCAAATTCAAGACTCGATAATTGGCATTTTCATCACGATAATGCTCCTGCGCATAGGTCGCGTGAAACTCTGAGTTTTTTACAAGATGTTGGAGTAAAACTGCTTGAACATCCTCCGTACAGTCCTGATCTTGCGCCCTGTGACTTCGGTCTGTTTGCCATCATTAAGGACCAACTCAAAGGAAGGAGATTTGCCAGCGACACGGAGTTGTTAGCTGCTTGGGACCAGGCTTGCTCCGAACTTCCAGAAGAAAAATGGAAGCAAATTTTTAATGATTGGTTTATACGAATGAATAAGTGTATAAGCTGTGGTGGAAATTATTTTGAAAGATTTTAATAAATAAAGCTGTATTGCAAAACTTGTCTAGTGACCTTGTACATTTCTATTACATCTGTCGCCTTGTCCTAATATATGTTTCCCCACGAAGTAAATTTAAATAAATAAATACTTATTTGTTGTAAAGGGTGATTTTTTAAGAGGATTCGATTTAAAAAAAAAACACAAAAAATTTGAAAAATTTGATGAAATCTTTATTGGAATCGATAGAACGATCAATATAATTTAATGTTTGAAGATAATTTCATGCAAATGCTGGCCGCGGCTCCAGTTTAGATGGCCCATTCGCAAGGCCCAATTTCGGCACACTCTCTCCAACATACCAGCCGGTATATCACGAATAAATGCTTCAATATTGGCTCCCAGTGCGTCAATCGTTCCTGGTTTATCCCTGTAGACATGAGCCTTAACATGGCCCCACAAGAAATAGTCCAAAGGCGTTGGATCACACGATCTAGGCGGCCAATTGACGGGCCCAAAACGTGACATAAACTGTTCACCGAAGGCGGCTCTCAATTGGGCCATTGTTTCGCGTGCCGTGTGGCATGTGGCACCGTCTTGTTGAAACCACATGTCAGGCATGTCCAATTCTTCCATTTTGGGCAAAAAAAAATCACCAATCATCACACGGTAGCGCTCGCCATTCACAGTAAAGTTTCGGCCATTGTCGTCTTTGATAGTAAAATTCAATAATTTGCAAGCGTTGTTCGTTCGTAAGTCGATTCATGGTTAAATTATAGACCAAACTGAACAAGTTTGACAATGACACAAGACACGATTCAAGCGTGATCTGTCAAAAACAGTGTTGCTAAAAAGATACCATCAAAAAAATCACCCGTTAGATGCTTTATATTGTTTTAGATTTTTTTATTATTCTAGATTGATTTATTTTGCTAATTTTTTATAAAGTACATTATATTTTGTTTTAGATGCTTTGGTGTGTGGAAGAGGAGGTTTCCAGTAGTGGGTCTGACAATGCGTTTGAGTTTACCACGAGCCAATGCAGTTATTATAGCAACTGCTGTGTTACATAATATTTGTAGATTAAACGATCTAAGTGATATAGCACAAGAAGTAGACATTCCTAATGAGTAGTATGGTATTGGGCATTCGCTCGATCTCTCTCCAGGCAATATAGAATACCCAATACCATTTATGAACAAAATGCTCTTTCGCAGTTGGCTAGAACGCGACTCAATATTATAACAGATAATGCAATAAGTAACTTTTACGTTATACTACAGTTACGGTATACAGGATTAGTAACATGAATTCAATTTCGAACGACAGTAAAACCGTTTAACTGAGCAGCAGTCATTTTTAAACACTATAAAAGTACCGTTAACATATTTAAGGAATCATTTCGTCTGACCCATTCGACAGCTTTAGACATTCATCGGTTTTGTTTGTCATTAGCAAAGATGAAATTCGTAAAACAGCCATGTACACTCCAATTACAAAAAATATGCTTAGATTCACCTAAACTGACACCACGCCATGGTAAACTGTTACCTGGTACAATTCGCAGTATTATATCAGGGCCATCAAACTGCGGGAAAACCAACTTTATAATTGGGCTCCTTTTACATGAAAATGGGCTGAAGTACAGAAATGTATATCTTTATTCCAAGACCCTGTTTCAGCCTAAATACGTTTTCTTGGAAAAAGTGTATGAAATGGTGCCAGAAGTGAGCTTTGCAAAATATCGTGAAAATGAAGAAGTATTAAGTCCACAAAAAGCCGAGTCTGACTCTGTTATCATATTTGACGATGTTGCTTGTGAAAATCAAAATAATATACGTGATTATTTCGCAATGGGTAGACATAAAAATATAGATTGTTTTTATCTGAACCGGACTTACAGCAAAGTACCGAAACAATTAATTAGGGATAACGCAAATCTCATCGTTATTTTTAAACAAAATGATATTAATCTGCGACACATTTATGACGAACATGTTAATACTGATATGTCATTTTTACAATTTCGAGATATTTGTACCAAAATATGGAGTGTTCCTTTTAACTATCTAGTTATAAATAAAGATTGTGAAAAAAATAAAGGTCGTTACAGAAATACATTTGATACATTCATACTTTTTGATTGATGACATAATATAATACACATGTTTAGAAAATGAGTTCATTATTAGCTCTGACATTGTGAAGTTAGGTTAGTTAGTAGGTTAGTTAGGTACTCCTTCTCAAAATGGAAAAAGAACAATCTTTGAAAAAACTAATTATTAAATCAGCTGAAGCAGTTAAGAGAAAAGTAAAGCAAATACGAGATTTAAAAGTCAACAATGAAATGGTAATGGAATCAGTTCTGAAACCGGTAACAGAGCCTTTGAATAGAATTATGAATCTAAAACCTGACTATCATCATGAAAATAGTGAAAACATTGATAATTTGGCTTCTAACAAAAAAAAAGCATTGGTAAAAAAACGTAAACTCAATTCCACACCCAAAAATGATAGTTCTTTAAAAAAAAGGAAACTTTTTAATAAAGAGGAATTATACTATCCAGATAGTGACACTGATGATGATAAACGTAATGAGACTTTATCTATGAACTACAATCAACAATATCAAGGAGATTCTAACATTTCTTCTGAAAGTGAAACTAATGATATGAAAGACAATGAAAATAATAATGCAAGTGTATCTTCATATGAATCAATAGACAGTGCTAGTCCTAATTCTTCATGGTCAATGTATTCAGAAAATATAGATATTCCTTTTGGTGTTAGAAGGGAAAGAGGAAAACTTATGATGGGAAATGCACGTGTTTCTGTTACTGAAAATAGTTTAACAGTGGCTGGTTGCAGATATAATAAAACACCGGGCCTAATGGAGCTGTTATTTAAAAAAACTCCTAATTTAAAGGATATTACTGAAAATGACAAACAAGAATATAAAACTATGCTTTTGGAAACAAACGCTCATAGGCGTGACTATGACCGTTCCAAGCCAATAAAAAGTAATAAAGGAATAAAATATACAAATATCATCAAACCTTTATTTATTAAATAAGCACAAAATTGTAAAAGCACTGAGAGCATTCCCCATGGATCTGGGCTGCCAATCGTAAAGAAATTGAATCCAAAAGTTGATTACGTATACTGGGACGATCCTAATGAATTGATCGATCGATTAAAATTATTGCTCGCCTCGCGTGATGCAGGAAATACTGGGTTGGATAATGAAATACTATCTATTATTGAAGAACTTCGTGAAAGTGGTATTATTAATTAAATATAAATAAATTGTTGTACAATACTGAATCAGTCTTATTTTATCCGTACATCAATGCGGTCATGTAAATAATGAATATCGATAAATTCGGTCATCACGTTCATAAACGTTTACGTCGTTCTGAACCGTGGAATTTATTTAACAATATTTTTGCGAAGTCTGAAGACGGTGAATTTGATTTACAGTTAGTCAGACTGAAAGGTGTGAAAACTACAACAACTCCAGACGACGTTGTTAATAAAGATTACGTTGATAAACTTAGTAATAATTTGTGCAGAAAGCTTGAATTACAGACTGCATTGCTACAATTGAAAACAGAAATGAAGATGTATATAAGGCATCATCTAGAAAACCATTATAATAAATCTGAGGTAGACAATATAGTTAAATCATTATCAAAACATGAGTAAGCAGCAAATTGTAAACGAAATTCATAAAACTGCAAGGAAGAATTTCCAGCGTCGTGCAGTTATTTTAAAAGGCATCGATGACTTATGGCAAGCAGATTTAATAGACGTACAAAGTATTTCCAATGTAAATAAAGGTTATAGGTTTATCTTAGTTGTAATAGATGCTTTTTCAAAGTATGCTTGGTTGGTTCCAGTTAAAACAAAACATAAATCAATAGTAGCTACTGCATTTGAAAGAGTCCTGAAAAGTGGACGTAACCCTAAAAACTTACAAACAGACATGGGTAAAGAGTTTTACAACGTAGATTTTAGAAGTTTAATGTCCAAGTACAATGTTAATCATTATTCCACTTACTCTACAAAAAAAGCATCAATCGTTGAACGATTGATTAGAACTTTAAAGAGCAAACTCTTCAAATATTTTAGTTTGGCGGGTAATTATAAGTGGATAGGTAAACCACTAGAAAATGTTGTAAATGAATACAATGACACCAAACATCGTACAACGAAATACAAACCAAATGAAGTAGATTGTAGTAATGAATTTGTAGTCTTGCGTAACATTCAACAATCACAAAGACATCCATTGTTAAAGAGACATAAGTTTAAGGTGGGTGACTTCGTACGTATTAGTAAGTACAAGGGAGAGTTTCAGAAAGGTTACACTCCTAACTGGTCTACTGAAGTATTTAAAATTATCAAGGTAAATAAAACTTATCCTGTCACTTACTATATCCAAGATCAAAAGAAACAAACAATTCTTGGTACTTTTTATGAACAAGAACTTCAAAAAACCAAATACCCTGATATATATTTTGTGGAGAAAGTTGTAAGAAGAAGTAAAAATAAACTATTTGTGAAATGGCTAGGTCTCCCCGATAGTGAAAATAGCTGGATTGATAAAAGAGAAGTTATATAAGTATATGATATAATGTATAAATAACATTTGATTGTTAGTCATGCAAGGTGGAGGACTTGTCAATAGTATCATAAATAATTTACCGTTTGAATTGCACTTGCCTGGATACAACTATTGTGGGCCCGGCACAAGGCTGAGAGAACGTTTATTGCGAGGCGACACCGGTGTTAATAGATTAGACGACGCGTGCATGAAACACGACATCGCATATTCAAACTATAAAAATATAGAAGACCGTCATAAAGCTGATTTGGAACTACTGAATATGGCTAAAAGAAGAACTAAGTCAAAAGATGCGAGTAAAGGTGAAAAATTAGCATCATGGTTAGTAAGCAAGGTCATGAAGACCAAACTAAAAGCTGGTGCTGGAGTAAATTCATTCAAATCGATTGTTTCTAAAATTCGCAATCATCTACGAAAACTTAAACCAAAAAATAATAAATCAACGATAAAAGTAGCGTATGCGGCTGCAAAAAAAATTTTAAGTCAAGGCAAAAAGGTTAATTTGCCACATGTAATACCTTTGCCTAAAACGAGAGGTATTCTACCGCTTATATTTGCTGGTCTGTCAGCGCTGGGCTCGTTAGCTGGAGGGGCTGCGGGAGTGGCTAAGGCTGTCACGGACTACAAATCAGCTCAGAAACATCTACAGGAATCTGAACGACACAATAAAATGATGGAATCTATCGCATTAGGAAAAGGCTTATATATTAAGCCATATAAAAAAGGAAATGGATTATTTGTACATGGTTTAAAAAACTAAATAAAAGGCTACCCAATCGAGCTCTCACTTATTTAGATATTTTAGAATATGCTCGAAAAAATATACCTTATTTTAGAGGGGTTTACATGAGAGATAAATTACCACGAAAATGTAAATCTATTGAATGTGGCATAGTAAATTTAGATAAATGTAAAAATGTGGGAACGCATTGGGTAGCCTATGTTAAAGTTCACAACTACTGTGAATATTTTGATAGCTTTGGTGATTTAAAACCTCCCATAGAGCTACTTAATTATCTTGGAGATGATATATTTTATAATTACAATAGATATCAGAATTTTAATACAGTAAATTGTGGACACCTATGTTTAAAATATCTAACCTCCTTCTGGAATAAATATTTAAATTGAGACATAATACAACTAGTATCATTTGCAAAATGACTTTCACGCTGTCGATATCAGACACTAAGTCTACAAACTATTCACCAGCTTTGCAGCTCGACGGTGAATATGAGTGTGGACTTCTGTATTTTTCTACTTTTAATTCTATCCCTAACATAGACTACACAAATAATAAGTTTTACTATGGCGAAGACGGAGTAGTTGAAATACCTGAAGGTTCATATGAGTTGCAAGATATCACGGATTTTTTAAAACAAAACATCAAAAACTGTAAAGTAGAACTGACTTGTAATAATAATACATTAAAGACTACAATTTTTTGTACCGAGGACATACATTTTGAAAAAAGTAATACGATTGGGAGGTTACTAGGTTTTGGAAATGATCACTTAAAAGCTAATATAACACACTGCTCTCGTTATCCGGTTAGCATTCTGTCGACAACCGTACTCAGGATCGAATGTGATATTGTAAGTGGATCTTTTGTAAATAGAAAACCTAGTCACGTTATCCATGAATTCGCGCCAAATGTTCCACCAGGTTACCGGATAATAGAGGTCCCAAAAAATATTATTTATTTTCCTGTTAATCAAAAAAACCTCAGTTCTATCAACATAAGATTATTGGACGCAAATAACAAACTGGTGAATTTGCGTGAAGAAGAAATACAGCTTTACATACACCTAAAGAAACTAAATAATTAATTTTAATAAATACCATATGATAGGTGCGCCCGTTGTCAGTTCAAAGTGTGCTGTTGACAGAAATACACCTTTTGCAGAAAAAATAAAAAAAAGCAGTACTCGTGGAATTTATAAAACAAAAAAAGGAATAACAAAAGAAAATAAGCAATTTTTAAAGATGCTGGGTTTATTAAAATGAGTGTTCTTAACATAACCGAACCGGTCGTCTACGACAACGCTATCGAAAGCTGTGAATATCATTCTTACAAGCCGTACGTCACTAGTTTTAACGTCAACGATGAAATTCGTATACCAATCAACCAACAGGATTTGTACGTGCTACCTTCAGCCAGCACTTTATATATAGAAGGACATGTTCAAGTACTTAACAGGGAAACAAAAGCTGCTGCAACGCAAATTCACTTTACTAATAATCCAATTCTCTTTTTGTTTCAAGATATTCGTTATGAACTTAACGGAGTAGAAATAGACAAAATAAAAAATGTAGGTATCACTACAACTATGAAATCCCTTTTATCTATGAGTGAAAGCGAATCTAAAATGTCAAAATACTGGGGGTGGGACATCAATGGGACCGATCAGATGGCTAGTTTCTCAGCATCGGTACCTTTAAATAGAATATTGGGCTTTGCAGAGGATTATAATAAAATAATAATGAATTGTAAACATGAACTTATACTTTTACGAGGCAATACAAATCTAAATGCTTTACAACTTCAACCCAATGAATATGTAAAAAGTATAGAAATTAATAAACTATGGTGGAGAGTTCCTCATATTAAAGTTTCTGATCGCGAAAGAATAAATTTACTTCATCACTTAGAAAAAGATCGTCCTATAAGTGTAGTATTCAGAAATTGGGACTTGTATGAATACCCGTTGCTACCTAAAACATCGAAACACACATGGGCGATAAAAACAACATCTCAGATAGAAAAACCTAGATATGTAGTTGTAGGTTTACAAACCCAACGAAAAAATCAGCCCCTTAAAGATATGTCCCAATTCGACCATTGTTATTTACGCAATGTTTTATTTTATTTTATTTATTTATTTTATTTATTGTTTATTCGGGAAACAAACAGTTATAATACCACAAATTAATCTAACATAAATAATAATGAATAGAACCAGTAAAGTTTCCACTATTAAACAATACAAAGAGTGAACAGAAATATTTATATATAAGTAGGTACTATACAAACAAAGTTAAAAACAAAAAGTAATACTGGAACCGAAACTATACAATTTTAAGAGAGATTTCGTTTAAAAATTTTGATAGAGGTGAATGAAATACATCAGATTCATAGAATAATTTGTTATGCACATTACAGGCTCTAGGAATGTAGGCGTTGGACATATAATTTGTTTTATAAGGTGGTACTGCAAAAACTGACTTATTTCGAGTATTTAACCTAGGGCAACGTAAAGAGATATTATGGAGTAAGTAGGGACAATCTACGGAATTTCTAATAATTTTAAACAAAAATACTTGATCTCTAATTATTCGGCGTTTATGGGAATGTTAAAGTTTTTCTAAATTCAATTTACTTCCCATATGAAAATCTAAACGTGAATTTCGCTGGCAACAATTATTCATTGATATACGAACAGTATGCTAATTTTCAACAGTCTTATTACGGTCGTCGACCTGAACCCTTGTTAAGTTACGAAGATTTTAAAAATAAAGCGCCGCTATTTTTAATTGACTGTAGCCGTCAAATCGAAACGTTGAAATCAGGCGGACCAGTTGATGTTCGGGTAGAACTTGAATGTGAAGGAGATTTACCCGACCAGACATCGGCCTATTGCCTTATACTGAACGATTGTGTGATTGAGTACAAACCCTTAACTACTATTGTTAGAAAAATATCATGAGTGTACCACAATATCTTTTTGCCGACCTTCAGGGGTTTAAGGACTCAAATAATAATTTTATTGTAAAAGAAGTTGCCCTGGCTACTAAAGAACTATCTTTTATTTTTCTCATAAAGCCACCTTACTCATATTCTTTTTTATCGCCGGATGAGAAAAAACAAGTTGCATGGATAGAGAAAAATCGAGGCATCTATTGGAAAGAAGGTCATATTGACTACAGGGAATTTAAAAGAATCATAACTCGCTACATACAAAATAGAAAAATTTTAGTAAAGGGTCAAGAAAAGATTAAGTGGTTAAGTGAATTGTGTAAAAACTGTTCAATTACTGATATCGGAGAAAAAGGTTGCCCTAACTTAGATACGTTGCACAAAAAACATAAGTGTTGTGGTATTTTAATCTCAAAATTCGATCTCATATATTACCAAAATGGCCGGGGTATCCGGACGAAAACACAAGATGTACTGAAAAACATTCTTTGTAATGATTATAAAATAATTGTGTTTACAGAAACATGGTTGAATGACAATATACACGATAGTGAATTCATAGATCCGCGTTACGTTGTTTACCGTAGAGACCGTATTTGTTCTAGGAACACTAAGATGGATGGCGGTGGCGTAATGATAGCCGTTTCGCGTGAAATTGATTCAGCACGTATTAAAGAGTGGGAAGGTGCTTGTGAGGATCTTTGGGTAAACGTAAAGTTGAAATTAAACGGAAAAAGCAAAACTATTTCCTTATGCGCTGTTTATTTACCACCGCCAGCCAAACTTGAGCTACAGCAAACCTTTTTGGATAACAATGACACAATTTTAAATCAAACTGAAGACATAATCATACTAGGCGATTTCAATTTAAATTTCATTGAATGGCGTCCCGAAACAACCGGCACACACATGACAGCATTAAATTATAATAGAAATCTTGGCTATTCACTAATAGATTTTATGTCACTTAATAATTTGCATCAGATAAATGGCACTTGTAATACAAACAATAAAATTTTAGACCTTGTCATCACAAATATCGACGGAGCCATCGTGTCTGCAAGTTTAAATTCAATTAGCAAATTGGATCTTTATCATCCTAGCATTGTTTGGTCGTTACCAACATGTAATACCTCATCTACAAATAGTTACTCAGTTAAAAATCGAAGTGATTACAACTTTTATAAAGCAGATTATGATTTAGTTACATCGTACCTTATAAAAATTAACTGGTTAAACGTTTTAAATAACTTTAAAGATATTAATAGCATGGTGTCAGAATTTTATAGAGTACTTAATAAAATTATTGGTGAAACGGTTCCTAGACGTAGATTTAGACCGACCAAATATCCAGCATGGTTTAGCACAAATTTAATTAAATTAACTAAAGAAAAAGATAAACTTCGCAAAAAATATTTAAAATACAAGAATCCACGCGACAAACTAGAATACGATTTATTACGAGAGCGGTGTCACAAACTGTACGATAAATGCTATAGTATGTATACCCAAACTATAGAAACTAATATAAAAAATAATCCTAAAATGTTTTGGAACTATATTAAAAGTAACCGTAAGAATTTTTCATCCATTTCTGCATCTATGAAAATGGACGATCAAGTCGCTTCTAGTACCTCACAGATTGCGGAACTTTTCGCTTTACGTTTTTCTTTCGTTTATACGACACATAATGCTCTTGTAACTCCAAATGTCCCCATGCACTCATCTAACCTGTCTTCGAATATAATTAATAGAGTAGAATTTTGTGAATCAGAAGTTGTGAAGTGTATTAAAAGACTAAACACACAGAAGGGCGCTGGTCCTGATAACATACCACCACTTTTTATCAAACGCTGTGGATCTGCGCTAGTGTGGCAGTCTTCTTAATGTATATAATTTTTATTTAGTTTCAAATTTCAATGTACAGACAAATTTCGTTTTAAGTTTTATATATGTAGATATCCGATGCGTGGTGGCGCACGGTTACTATGGAAACTGAACTTTGTTAATTATCTTGTCTATTGCCTGCTGAAATTATACTTTTATATATTTGCCGTGTTTAATCCTTCTATCATTTACAACAACTACATTGGTGACCCCGCTTAAACACGTGGCAACATGGCTCATAACCCAGTGCCGGGTAAATCAAAAGATCGCGGCGAAGAAAGATTCTCGGACTGCGACCCGCCTTTCGAATTACATCGGGTTGGCGTGAGAATGCCACCGTTCTATCCAGAAAAACCGGCGCTATGGTTCGCTCAACTGGATAGCCAATTTATTCTGGCAAACATAACGGTGGACTCTACAAAATTTCACCTCGCTATAGGACAGCTCGACCCCGTTTATGAATCGGAGGTGGAGGATACTATCGTGGACCCATCATCTTCAACAAGTTAATACGAGCGGCTCAAGACAGAGCTCACTAAGCGGCTTTCGGCTTCGAGAGAGAAGAAGGTTCAGCAGCTTCTCACACATGAGGAGTTGGGTGATCGAAAACCCTCCCAGTTCCTCCGGCACCTGAAGCATTTGGCCGGCCCAACGGTTCCAGAGGAGTTCCTTAGGACAATTTGGACGAGTAGGCTACCGAGCAGTACCCAATCAATCATGGCATCGCAAGCAAAGGCAACGCTAGAGGAAGTAGCTGACCTGGCGGATAAAATACACGACGTCGTTAGTACTACTACTCCGCATGTTGCAGCAACGGCCAGTTCATCAGGTACCCTCTCAGATCCGCTTGCTAACCAGATTGCCGAATTAACACGCCAAGTGCAGTCGCTCACTACACAAATGGACAAGATGTCAAGATCGAGGAAAAGATCGTCATCACAGCAGCGAAACCGATCGTCGTCTACGCGGTCGCAGAGCAACTACCGTAAGTTTCCGACATGTTGGTATCATCACAAATTCGGTACCAAAGCTAACAAGTGTGTGAAACCTTGCGACTACTCGGAAAAATAGATGGGCAATCTGTGATGGCGACCGACGATTGTCCTAACAACGGTCGCTTATTTGTTACGGACCAAAAGACAAAAACTCAATTTTTAGTGGATACCGGTAGTGATTTGTGTGTTTTCCCTTATAGTGCATTAAAAGAACGCAGACCTAAAACTAATTTCGAATTATGTGCGGCAAACGGATCGTCTATTAGTACATACGGTTATGTTCATTTAGTTCTTAACCTAGGGTTGCGCCGTGACTTTTCTTGGAGATTTATTGTGGCTAATGTAACTAAGGCGATAATAGGCGTGGATTTTCTTTCCTTTTACAATTTAATCGTAGACGTTAGAAACCAACACCTCATCGATGGCACTACTACGCTCGCAACCCGGGCTTCACTCGCTCGAGCATCTGACATTTCTTCGGTCAAGGTAATATCTGGTCACACTATTTATCATGACATACTAGCTGAGTTTCCAGACATCGTTCGCCCTTCAGGCATGCATACCACACCGAAACACCAAACTGTTCACCACATCAACACTACACCTGGTCCACCAGTATCTAGTACACCACGTAGGTTGGCACCTGATAAACTGAAGATTGCCAAGTCTGAGTTCGAGGCCATGCTGTCTATCGGCACTTGTAGACCTTCAAAGTCTCCATGGTCGTCTCCACTACACTTGGCACCAAAGAAGGACAACGGGTGGCGTCCGTGCGGGGATTACAGGTTGCTCAATACCCGCACTATACCAGATAAGTATCCCATCCGTCATATTCATGACTTCTCTCACAGTCTTGCAGGTTGCCAGATATTTTCAACTGTCGATCTGGTTAAGGCTTACAACCAGATCCCAGTACATCCAGATGACATCGAGAAGACCGCAATTACAACTCCGTTCGGTCTTTACGAATTCCCGTACATGACGTTCGGACTTCGTAATGCCGGACAGACGTTTCAGCGCTTCGTGGATGAAATGGTACTGGGGCTGGATTTCTGTTACGCGTATCTCGATGACTTTCTCATATTTTCTCAAGATAAAGAGTCACATCAGCAGCACCTTAGGCAACTTTTTAATAGATTGCATGAGTATGGGATGGTCATCAACACTGCCAAATGTGTCTTTGGGGAGCCCGAAGTGACGTTCTTGGGTTACAATATATCCGTGGATGGAACAAAACCTCTGCCTGCAAAGGTTGAGGCTATCAAAAGCTTCCCAGTACCCAAGACCGTAAAACAACTGCGTCGGTTCCTGGGAATGATAAATTTTTATCGGAGATTCATTCCAAACGCTGCACGACATCAGACACCACTGAATGCTCTCTTAGTTGGGTCAGTGAAGGGTTCCCATCCTGTGAACTTCACTGACATAGAGCTGCAAGCCTTTGAAGCTTGCAAAAATGGACTATGTCAAGCAGCTATGTTGGCACACCCTGAATGTGGAGCAAAATTTGCAGTTGTCACTGATGCATCGGATATGGCGTTAGGAGCGGTGCTTCAACAGCTGGTAGGATGCTCGTGGCAGCCGCTTGGCTTCTTTTCACGCAAGTTGAGTCCCTCTCAGCAGAAGTATTCTCCATACGACCGGGAACTATTGGCCATTTACGAAGCAATCAAATACTTTAGGCACATGATTGAGGCAAGAGACTTCACAGTCTATACTGACCATAAGCCGTTGATATATGCGTTTCATCAGAGGAAAAACAATTGCTCACCAAGACAGTTCCGACATCTGGATTATATTTCCCAGTTCACTTCAGATATCAGACATATATCTGGGAAGGATAATGTGGTAGCCGATACCCTTTCACGAATCGAGGAAATCGTTCAACCAATAGACTTCAAAAAACTTGCAGAGTCTCAGAGTCAAGACGATGAACTCAAAAGTATCGTGGAAGGAAATACATCTTTACGGCTAAAAAAGATCACACTGCCAGATACAAACGCGGAGCTGTACTGCGAGGAGAGAAGCAATATATTGAGACCATATGTTACAAAAGCGTTTCGCCGACAGGTATTTGAAAGTCTACATGCACTTAGTCACCCTGGCGCAAACGGCACAGTAAAGTTGGTTACAGATAGGTATGTTTGGCCTGGGATACGAAGCGACTGCCGAGAGTGGACTCGCAACTGCGTAGCTTGCCAGCGGTCAAAAGTCACACGTCACGTGTCTGCCCCGCTAGGCAATTTTAAACTACCACAGGCGAGGTTCCGTTTCATTCACATCGACCTCATAGGACCCCTGCTATTATGTCAAGGCTACCGCTATTGCCTCACAGCAGTGGATCGTTTTACACGATGGTCAGAGACAATACCGCTACGTGACATTACAGCTGAAACTGTAGCAAGGGCTCTTGTGGATGGATGGATATCGCGTTTCGGTTGTCCTACGGATATAGTCACCGACAGAGGGAGGCAGTTCAAGTCGTCGTTGTTCAAAAGCTTGTCGCGGATGATAGGTTTTCAGCACAGGCGAACAACAGCGTACCATCCGGCGTGCAATGGCCTTGTGGAAAGATTCCACCATCAACTGAAAGCGGCCATTACCTGTCACGCCAATGATAACTGGGTGGAAACATTACCATTAGTCCTGTTAGGTATTCGCTGTGCACACAAAGACGACCTGCAAGCTTCCTCTGCGGAGTTAATTTATGGTGAGCCACTTCGACTCCCTGGGGATTTACTTTACCCAAGTGACGAGGTCGGTGTCGACTTTGCAGATTTCGTAGCAAGGTTACGCCTATTTTCCCGAAAACTGCAACCTTCACCAGCCTCAAGGCATGGTAGTCAAAGGTCAATTTTCATTTTCAAAGATCTTAAAACATCTAGTCATGTGTTTTTGAGGGATGATACATCAGGTGTTTCATTTAAACCTGCTTATACCGGACCATACGAGGTCCTTCAACGTGGTGACAAAATATTTAAAATCGTTGTTAACGGTACACCAGTCACAGTATCGACAGACCGCATCAAGCCAGCCTACATACTACGTGACATGGACACCAACTTAACACACACTTCACTCCGATCGCCACATATAACATCAAACACATCATTCCCAACTCATGACACACACATACAAAACACACCGCAGGCCGAAGAAAACATAGTCAGAAAGACACGATCAGGTCGTACTGTGAAATTTCCCGACTGTTATCGCCCGTAGTACGGTCTCTGGAGGGGGGTGATGTGGCAGTCTTCTTAATGTATATAATTTTTATTTAGTTTCAAATTTCAATGTACAGACGAATTTCGTTTTAAGTTTTATATATGTAGATATCCGATGCGTGGTGGCGCACGGTTACTATGGAAACTGAACTTTGTTAATTATCTTGTCTATTGCCTGCTGAAATTATACTTTTATATATTTGCCGTGTTTAATCCTTCTATCATTTACAACAACTACACTAGCATTACCATTAAGTATTATTTTTAATCTTTCCATAAAAACAGGAATATTTCCTGATGAGTGGAAGAGAACTCGTATTGTGCCAATTTTTAAGAAGGGTGGTATATCTGATGTAAAAAATTATAGACCCATATCCATCTTATCTTGTTTAGCTAAATTGTTTGAGACTCTTGTCTATCCTGTGGTATACCGACATATTAACTTTTCATTATCGGATTTCCAGCACGGATTCAGAAGCGGTCGGTCCGTTGACACTAATCTCGTCTCCTTTGTATCTGAAGTGGCTACTGACCTTGACAAAGGCTCACAAATAGATACAATTTATACAGACATGTCTAATGCGTTTGACAAAGTAAATCATGCCATCCTATTGTCTAAGCTAAACGCTCATGGTATTGAGGACGCTTTATTAAAATGGTTTAGCTCATATCTCCATAATAGACCGCAGACAGTAGTGGTCAATGGATCTCAATCCCAAGTTTACCACGCTAAGACTGGCGTACCGCAAGGCTCTCATCTAGGCCCCATTCTATTTCTTGTATTTATTAACGACATTGTCACACATTTAAAGCACAGTAAAATTTCACTCTTTGCTGACGACTTTAAAATTTACAGAGTTATCAACAGTCTAAATGATGTTCAGATCCTCCAAAACGATTTGAATAACCTTAACGAATGGTGTCTCTCTAATGACATGCTTCTCAATCCTAATAAATGCTACCATATTACATTCACAAAAAAAAATCCGATCTCTTCTTCATACAAAATAGATAACATTCTTCTGGCTAGGGTTAACGAAATCCGTGACTTGGGAGTGATTTTGGACAATAGGCTCAAGTTCGCTGGTCATACAGATAAAATTATTGGTAAGGCAGCTCGGATGTTGAGCTTCATGAAGCGAAACACTCGTAGTTTCAAACAATCCACGAAAATAATTTTATATAACAGTTTAGTCCGTTCTCACCTTGAGTTTGCTTCTGTTGTATGGAATCCGGTGTACAACCTACCATCGCAGCGCATTGAAAGCATCCAGCGTGCATTCACAAGACACCTTGCCTTTATTTCACCTAACATCTCGCACAGACGTCCATATGACCAAAGGCTACAACACTTTAATATGTGCACTCTGCGGAATCGACGAACTTTAGCCGACCTATCTTTTTTACACAAAGTTCTTAATAACAAAATTGCATGCTCTGTTATACTCGATAAAGTTAATCTCTCTGTCCCCTACAAATATCCTAGATCTAGAATCACCAAACTTTTTAGCATTCCCCAGTGTCGTACCAATTTAGGTTTACATCATCCACTTTCCAGAATTTCATCGCTTTACAACTTCTTGTCTGCAAAACAACCAGAGCTGGACATCTTCAATGATCCATTAAATAAATTTAAAACAAAACTGCTACCGCTCTTATAGTTCTCTAAATTTAAATAGGTTTTAATTTTAAGTAATATCCATAAGTCCATGTTTTATTTGTATATTTTATTTTATTTCTCGTTGTTAAATGTTAAATATTTAAAATAAACTTTGTTTTAAATGTTGTGTATACCTGTAATAGGCTTATATATAGGAATTATTGTCAAAACTGCTCTTTTATAACAATGTAATATATATTATGCTGTAGGTGTACCTTATAAATAAATAAATAAATAAATAAAAATATTGTATGCATCAAATTATGTACAATTGTATGGAGCACAAAAAGCACTGCGCATTAAAAAATGTTATGTGTGTTCGAGAATGGTTTTACGATAACAATATGGATGTATTTATTTTATAAACTTTTATTTGTACATATTATGTAGATAATGTAATTTGTAATCACACAAAATGTGTTTGACATTACTTCTAAAGACAATTTTAATTCAACTACTTCATGTTGTACATTTATTGTACCTACATGTTTTCGTATATAATTGTTTTATTCATAAGAGATATTGTAAACTGAGAACTTTAATTTGTAAATAATGTTAAGTAGTAATTTAATAAATTTGTTATTGTAAGTAAAAATGAGTTTTATTGCATGAGCTCCACTCTACTATTAATAGAAAACATTATAATTTTAGAAAGAACATTTATTGTATAAAAGCTTAAAATTAATATAACTAATTACATTTAAAAATTATTACTACACAGTTTTTTGGAAATTTTCTTTATCAACGTATTAGTCCAGTCCATAATTTCATCAACGGGACTATTCACCACATATTGCGCACTGACCATCACACTGCCGCCATCGCCTTCGCATCCGTTCGATGTCGTTGTGTAAGACGACTCTTGACCTGTTAAGTCGGATACTTTTATTTGGATTAATCGTATGCCTTTATTTTTTTCCCTATTGACGACATACGATTTCATACAGCTCCGAGCCTTTTTTCTGGCAGGCGCACTTTTTCGTCTCACCCTTTTCTCGCTAGAGGCATTTGGTTCGCAGCTCTTAGGCTCTTCCATAATATCCTGACATGCTTGAGTTAAACCTCTCCAAGGATCGTGAACGTAATGGGATAAGTACAGATCGTCAGAGTCTTGCATTGTCTGAAAAAAAAAGTTTATGTCATTATAAAGTAGGAAATAATTAAATTTTTAAAAATATAGACAACCGATATCAAATAATACTTACAAAAGATTTTCACCGGTCACAAGATCTTTTACCAGTCGTAGCTCCTGTAATGATTTTCAATTAATGAGCAATCATTAGGTAAACAGTTAATACCTACTTTGCAAATTATTAGTAACTTATTGCGAAATTACATAGCAATATGAGGTGGCACGCGCTACGAAGCGCCGGACGAAGGGTGTCCCGTTTCAATTAGGTTATTTTATTACAAACATTTAATTTATTTAATGAATGCTCATTTATTTAAATTATTTGAGAAGACAGCAAATTGGAGTAGTACTTATAAGAAAATGAAATCGTTTTGACATTTATTTATTACATTTAATTACAGATTACTAAGTATAACATATTACCTAAACTTATAATATTTATGCACACAACAATTTTATTATGTACTAACAAAATAAAATGGTGAGTTTATTTCAGCTTTAAGTAAATACAGTTTAATATAACTTATACTATATATACTATAACTATTATAGCAAAGTACTATGACCCCAAGCCTTTGTTGAAATTTTATCAGACAATATAAAACGTTTGTCGTCTCTGTTAGATAAAGCGATTTTATTCACTGTCTGTGAGAAAATTTCATGCTTTATACATTTGAAAAGAATATTTTTCCTGCGTACTATTTTATCATTCAGTAAGGCATTACAATAATCGGAGTGTTTCAAGTTCTTAATTACATGTTTTCTTATACCTTTTGCCTTCTTTATTACATCAGAATCGGTTTTAATTACAGTACAATTTTGATCGTAGCCCAACAAATTCCGTCGTTATATGTCCGCCGAGCTCATCTTTGAACAAGCCGGGTACTTTTTTGTTCATTATTTTGAGGTTATACGGATTATTTGAAGCATAGTTACTGGTATCGAAATACTTTAAGAAATATTGTTTTAAGTCCTTATAGAAATCTTTAGTGGTGATTTCGTAGACAAAACTATCGGTATCTGTATAACACAGTCGAACTGTCTCCCCATAGTGAGGTTTTATTATAGAATAATGGAACTCGTACATGTGGCTTTTGGAAAGTTCTAAAACAGCAAACCCTACATAAATTGGTTTATCCAATACAATTCGTTCGGGTTTCATTTGAACCGCAACTAAATTTTCGGAAAAAATGGTTGCACTATGAAAATTAGGTCGCGCTATCAATTTGTCAGCAGAGAGAGATCGGTTCGTCCTATTGCTAACATCATGCCAATGATTCACTAGCTTAACGTCTACTCTGCGCTCATTATCTTCCAACGTTTTCCCAAAAACAGAGTTATTAAGAAGTTTAAATAGATCTTGCTGGAATGGTGTTACAGCTTTCTTTCTCAGTTCCGTGTTTAGATTAATATATTCTGCTAAAAATTTACTTTGTTTAAAAGTTATAACTCTGTGAATTTTTTGTAAAATTAAACCATGCTTTAAACATGTTTTTAAATGAACATAGTGAATCACGTATTCATATTTTGAATATAAATTTGGTATTAATTTAGAAGTTGTGCCACCTGGTGGTACAAATTTCTCTGCACAAAACGGATAATCATTGTGAATACAATGCAAAGCTTCCGGATATATTAAGTCAACTTCAAGAATAAATCCGAACTCTGCATTATCAGGCACATCCATAATTTGTAATTGGTCTATTTCATATTGATTCAAAAATCTAAAGTTGGATGTGGGTAAAGCCTGACACATGCTATAACCGTATAAATTATTACAGTCGATATAGACAAGAAAAGAATCCGGTTTGGTGACATCATAATTAATAATCATAATATTATTGGCTTTAGCATATCTAGTAGAACATAAACAAATACCACCCCGTATCCCTTTTTGTATAAGACGTATGACTTCTAAGTCAGACAATAACTCCAACTCTACCTCTGTTTTCAGCAACATCGCATCAAATGATAAACTCGGAGCTGTTAAATAAAAAGCCGGATCTAAACGATATTTTTTTTTACAAACTGCTCTAAAGTTTTCAAATACATCTGTTAGTAAATAAACATCAGTTTTGAGATAAAGGTCTGTATATTCTCCCATGTTGGAAAGGTTAAAAGTTTTCCATACAGTTTTTGCATGCAAATAATCGGCATCGCTGATGTCTTCGTCAGTCAAAGAATTATAGAAACTTTCTTTAGGGGGGAGTTGACGCTCTGTGAATGATTTCCAATCCTTCATGATTATAAGGATAAATACCTTTACGAGTCAATAATTTAAATTCACTGCTTTTAGAAAAACATTGTTTTAAATGTGTAAAGTCTGATTTATCTAAACCATTTGCTAATTTCTCTAAACTCGTCCCCAAAAACTTGAAAGAGTCTACAAATCTTATTTGAGCAAATTTACCATCTGAAATCTGTAAAAATTTTGTGAAAGAAATGTAGTTTTATTTGTTTTTGGGTATCACCTTTACAGAGCCTAAACTTTCAGCTAATTCTATGATAAACAAATGACAGTCATAGCCCGCTAAATTATGAAAGAAAACAGGAATAAGTTTAGGGAGACTGTACTGTAAGTTGCAATGCTGATGCGCAGCGCCGCGATAGCGGCCTGTTAGATGACAGTGATCTCGCACCTTGTCAAACAATAATAGGCCATTGCATATATGACAGAACTCCGCACGAGCATGTATTTCAGCATCTCTTTCATCAAACACCATATCCACCTCATCGTCTAAAATTTTGTAAATCTATTAACATCTTTGTAAAGGTTTTTAAGGAACTTTTGAACACAGTCACGCCCACGATATTGAATAAAACGATTTAGACTACTATCGAATGAGGAAACTATGTGGTATGCAAAAGCTGCGGGAATATGCTGTTGATGATTTAATGTAAAACTACATGTAGGATCAGGCTCGCAACTCACTATTGGTTTTAGTAGAGTTTCGAAATCAGCGTACACTACAAATGGAACGTCTTGTTTTCGATTGAAATTTTTAAAATGGAGATAGTTTCCTTGTTCGGGAAGCACGGTGGTTACGCCACTACAAATGTGAGCGTTCAGTTTGTTTACGGATGGGAAAAAAAGTAAGCAATCATCACAAAAATATAACATGCCATGATGCTTTGTAATCTGAGTTCGAACAAGGCGTGACAAATTCTTAATTAATATATAGTGAGATTTATTTTCATGTTCAAGTAAGAGTAAATTAATCCTAATTTTTCTTTTAAACTCGGACCTATAAATTGGTCCTACTATACGATTGCTTTTTAAAGAATACACATTTATACATAGATTAGGGTTATTTTGTTCAAATGTTTTAATATCGGTAAAAGTGACCGGGAACTGCAAATCGTTCGTATTTAATACGTCTCCAAAGTGAGGATAAGATGTAGTGCGATCACAGTTGCGCTTAGCCGGATAAAGCGCTGCGACTACGCTCCACAAAAAGCAAAAATTGTCGTTGTTGCGAACGTTAATACACGCTTTTTTCTTTTTAATATTCATTGGCAAATCTAAATAGGTTGAACCGGAACCACTTAACGGATCAAATTTGTTAATGTTAACTTCTAAATAAATATTATTTAAAAAAGCCCATCCACTATCCCGATCTTGAAATTCTTCAACTTTTTTATTTATCGTATTGACGATAGATTGAAATATCGCATCATAGTCATAATTACGATGTATCGTTATATTTTTAGTTGCAAATGATTTTATTTCTTGTGAATCGTTTTTAAGTAAAATAAAGTTTGCGAAAAACTCAACATTCATCTTTATACTTAAATATACCTTTAAAGATGTTTCTATAAGATTAAACAGTTTTGTACGGACACTATTTAAAAATAAATCAGGTAAGGAAAACTCATGGTCATCGGTCGCTAGTATTCTATAGGAAGCGATCCGACCTTTAAAGGCAGAAGAGACTTTGATCACTCCATCTTCTATCGGAGATAAGCATTTATTTTTGTGTGCATTACTCCTTAAATGACCTATCCATTGTTTATTTTCAACACGAACGGAACATGCAGTGCAAAAAGGCATATTAATTACTTATTTATTACTCTTACCTTAAGCTGAAACAAACTCAATTTTATAAAGAATAAAAATATACTAGTTTACGATGACAAATTTATCGTACCTACAGTCAACTATACACTAACTTCAACACGCAATGTAATTGAGATACCTAATTCAATACCAAACTCTAAAAAAAAACTAATTTAGATGAAAAAAAAAATTAACAAGGAAGACCTACTGTCATAATTGTATTATACAAGAGTTACCACACATCAAGCGTAAAGACCAATAAACTTTCGTACTCGGTACGACAGTTAGGATTTATTGTCACACTACGAACAATAAAAATTTTAAAACTTCATTTAGGTAATTTAAGTAAATTTCAGAGCAATGTTCTAGATAGATCAAATGACTTGCGTGAGTTACCTTTACCTTTAAGATTAATCAAAACCAATACCAATAATACCTTGGTCACACTTGATGTGGAGCTAACTATACCTTACAAAAAATAAAAAGGAAAATTAAAAATGTTATGTGCAAATAACTTGTATTATTTATTCTATCATTTAAAATTTAATTTATTGCTAAAAAATACAGGCTCCTTGTCATCGAACAAATGCTTAGTAATTTTCATTAACTTCTGCAGTTCTCGCCACTCCGGGGTGTCGGTGTTCAGTTGAGCCTTCAGAGTGGTTAACGTCTTCTTGTAGCGCTCCTCGGGCGGCGTCTTGAGCGCGTCACGGGTGTTGTACACGCGCAGCTCCACGTAGTAGGCACCCTCGAGCTGGGCCACGCGCCGCACGGAGCCGTTGGCTACCTTGGTGGTCAGACTGCTGTCAAGCCTTTGGCTACTCGCACCCCGACGTTTCGAGTTCTCAATCGCAATACTCTCGTCGTCATCCGACAGCAGCCCGAACAATTCCTTAGCGCTCTTCGAGGTGGGTCTGTAAATAAAGTAAAATAAACATAGCTGAACGATCATAATTTTTAGGTAATGCTTACAGTCATCATAATCATAACCTCCTCTTATACAAATTATATTGCATTCATACACGACTCACATACATACCCAACTCAACATAGATATACCTAAGTCTCACACTCACGTCTCTGTCATTCACTAAATATCCTCTGTCACACTTACCGTGGTTTCGAGTTAGATTTTTTCTTCGGTGGTGCCTGTGGAGTATCGCACTCGGAATCAGATCTGTAATAAAAATAATTGTATAAGTACGATGTAAATAAAACAGTCATAAGTTTCAACAAAAGACCGCGATCACAGATTATCAGAGAGAATTTGTTACTGATACTAATATGGACAAAACAATTAACTTAGTCCGAACACTTCAACATACCTTGATGCACTCGGCGCAGTCTTCCGTTTCTTCGTGACTTTACGAGCAGCAGTAGACGAGCGCTCTCCAGCTAGATACTCAAACTCTGAGTCAGACCTGTAATAATAAAAGACCTGTAATATGTTACTTTAAAATTTACAAGTAACATATTATTACACTTGATGTGATTGACTGTTCAATTACAACATAAGTAGAGCTGAAAATAGAAATAACTAAAACTTACATTTTACCTTGTGGGTACCGACGTGCAGGGATTAGCCTTTAAAACTATTATTTCGAAGTGGCGACTTCCTTCAGCCTGAAGCACTTGCAGCGAATACTGTGACGATATTCACTCAAACACTCGATTTTATTAACCAAATACTGTGAAGTTTGTAAAAAGTCATAGGGTTGTCGATGTGTTGTTTTGTAAAGTAAGTACCTATAGCACGTTTATGATAAAAAGAAGATTAACATGATGATAGATATATATATATATATATATATATATATATATATATATATATATATATATATATATATATATTTATACTATTAAATGAATTAGTATATTTATAATAATAATAATAAAAAAATAAAAACATTAGTAGGTATGATTACCAATTTATTTAAAAATTAAATTAAGTAAATTGTTTTAGAGAGCTATCTGATAAAACATTTGATTAAAGTACATAATTAAATAAAACTATAATGAAAATATTGTATACAATTTAAATAAATACTTACCGTACAGTACAATTTACTTACTAAATTAGAGCAAAATGTTCTTTTTATTCATAACACTAAGAAATAATTGTAAAACCAGATTCAAATAATAAATAAAGGAAAATAGTATTGAAACGAAGAACAAAGGTGAACAAAGTGTGTGTGTGACAACCCTAACAGAACATAAAATTGCTGAGTTGAAAAAATGCATTGACTTCAAATGCAATTCGAGACAATATGTCCGTTCTAAATAATTCTTACCTGGTTTTGTAATTATGAATGATGATTTAAAATTATATATTTATTAATATTACTATTATATTTAAAATACTTCGGAATACACGTAAAATCGTTGTTCATGGTTTTCATTGGGTTCACGCATAATGCATGTCGGTAAGTTTGTCCGGCAGCCTTCGATGCTTATGAAAGTTCTAAAAATTTGAGCATATATTTCCTAATTCGTGAGGAAAGAATAGGGACGGGGATGAGCTCTGATCAGTAAGAAAGTAATAAACTGGAGAAATGAGGGAAATATTAGAAATAGATTACCTCTGCCACCTCCTCAAGGAAAAGGCGTGTGTTAATTATTACAGTTCAAAAAATGCTCATTGATTGATTGCCGCATAATGTTAATTTAAAATAAGAAAAGAAAATCAATGATAGCCGAGCAGTGATAGCCCTTACGGTTAAAGAGCCGGCCGAAAATCAGTGAAGCTCGGGTTCGAATCCTGGCATGTACTATCGAAAAAAGTTCTGCCTGATACACCTAAGTGTCATTTTAGCGAGCAGCTATCTTTTCCCATCCCGTGGCGACAAAGCCCTCACTTATAGTAACAATGAAAAATACAAAAAAGTGTTTCTTTCATGTTTATAACCATTTAGTGTCGATGAATGGATCGGAATAGAAAAAAAAGACGGTGTTACTGGCTTCTCATTGTGTAACTCTAATTAGGGTCGGGGTAATAAAATTTGGGCTTGCAAACGACAATTCTTTCAAATGTATCAGGCTTAGCGTTTGCTGATAGTACCAATGAGTTTTTCAAAAACTTACGTACATTTTTATCACTAGCTCGGCGGTGAAGGAAAACATCGTGAGGAAATCCGCAGGTCTCAGAATTAATTCTGAGACATGTGTAAATAGACCCGGTCCGGCGATGGGCTCACCACCTATCACGTTTAGGGGTCCAATGTATCTCGTGAAATGTCCAGTAATGGAATACCTCTGCCTACCCCCTCGGGGATAAAAGGCGTGAGATTATCTATACATATAATAAAACTCTAACGGGGCCGTGTCTGTACATTAAATATTTTTTGAAAATTTTAACGGTAGTGTATATAGTTATCGATATAGATACCGAAACACAAATTTTTGGAATTTTTGTCTGTCTGTCTGTCTGTCTGGTTGTGCACGCATCACTCAAAAACTACTGGACGGATTTTGATGAAATTTGGTATGGAGATAACTGAGTACCCGGGTCAACATCTAGGGTACTTTTTATTCCAGGAAAATATCTCATTCCCACGGGAAAATAAAAAAACTGGTTAAAAAGAGAAATACGTACTACTCCGAAACGATAACACCTAGAAACTTGAAAAATGGTATGAAGGTGTCTGATATGTCATAGGAAATTGTTATGAAGGGATTTTCGGAATTTCCTACGGGAACGGGAATAAACTAAATCCAAGCGGGAAAACGCCGCTGGGCACCCGCTATTTGAAATATGGTATGTAGTGTCGAAAATATGTCGTAGGCAACCACTATGACGGGATTTTCGGAAATTCCCACGGGAACGGAAATAAAGGGAATCCACGTGGGCAACGCCGCTGGGCATCCGCTAGTATTATAATATAAAGTCAATATAATAAAAAAGATATGCCTACTAAATTTAGATAAATACCTACTAAATTTAAATTACAAGCTATTCTTTATACTTCTATACATATAATAAAACTCTAACGGGGCCGTGTCTGTACATTAAATATTTTTTGAAAATTTTAACGGTAGTGTATATAGTTATCGATATAGATACCGAAACACCAATTTTTGGAATTTTTGTCTGTCTGTCTGTCTGTCTGGTTGTGCACGCATCACTCAAAAACTACTGGACGGATTTTGATGAAATTTGGTATGAAGATAACTGAGTACCCGGGTCAACATCTAGAGTACTTTTTATTCCAGGAAAATATCTCATTCCCACGGGAAAATATAAAAACTGGTTAAAAAGAGAAATACGTAGTACTCCGAAACGATAACACCTAGAAATTTGAAAAATGTTATGAAGGTGTCTGATATGTCATAAGAAATAGGTATGAAGGGATTTTTGGAAATTCCCACGGGAACGGGAATAAACTAAATCCAAGCGGGAAAACGCCGCTGGGCACCCGCAATTTGAAATATGGTATGTAGGTGTCTTAAATATGTCGTAGGCAACCACTATGAAGGGATTTTCGGAAATTCCCACGGGAACGGGAATAAACTAAATCCAAGCGGGAAAACGCCGCTGGGCACCCGCAATTTGAAATATGGTATGTAGGTGTCTTAAATATGTCGTAGGCAACCACTATGAAGGGATTTTCGGAAATTCCCACGGGAACGGGAATAAACGGAATCCGCGCGAGCAACGCCGCTGGACATCCGCTAGTACAAAATATATAATAATGATAAATTGTGGGACACGGTTATTTAGTCCCAAATTAGGCAGAGCCTGTACTATGGGTACTATACTACTGCATTAAATCTACGTGTTCCGTTTAGATATCCTCGTTTTCAAATTACCCCTCTCAGTCCGCCGCTACGCAGGACGGTTTTTGGCGCTAATTCCCCTGTACCGAGAATGTGTAAATTATTAAACAGCGTTAGTGATAAGATAGACATTCACGTTGACTCAGTTAACAAGCTTCGGAAAACCCTAAATATATTTAATGTAAATAATAAACCAAATTAATGTCCTACTTACATATATCTACAATATTTTCAAATTATGTTTGCAAGTGGTGTTTACCTTTAAATGGTTGGTGCACTTAGCTAGATAGTATAATTATATAGATTTAAGTAGTTGTTAAACTAGTGAGTAAGTTTCAGTGTATCCAAACGTTGGTAGACCTAATAAAATAAATAAATAAATAAAAATGGGTACTAAACAACTGATAAACATACTTAGATAAATATTAAACGACCAGACACGAAGCCAACGGATATGTTTATGCACACAAATGTTGGCCCCGAGCGGGAATCGAACCCGCGACCTCCGACTCAGAACGCAGGGTCACTCACTACCAACTGAGCCAACAGGCCCGTCAAATATATCATTTGATAAAAAGCAGTGATAGCCTTACTTACGGTTAAACAGCCTGCTTCACATGATGAAAATCAGTGAGGCTCGGGTTCGAATCCTGGCATGTACCAATCTCAGATCAAATAAAAAAGTCAAGATGGAACGTCGGTGAAGAGTGACATGAAGCCGGTTTCGTAAATATGTGTGCACTGAGTGAGTGTTGCTACAGTAAAACTTCATTACCCTAATATTTTATCTAAGTACAACCACAGATTACTAAATAGTTACAAAGTACTGGCAGGAGGACTGGACGAGTAAATATATTATAGGTAAAGAGGTTGGAACAAAATCATTCTCTTTCCTATAGAGTGCTAATGTAGGAAAAATCGACCTAGTAAGTCCTCGCGAACATTCGGTTGACAAACCGCCGACCGACCGACCGCTGGTTTTACAACACAATGCCATATTGGAAATCAGATCGAAACAAGCTCTCGGTTTTAACAAAAATATGCCCGCTTGCATCGTTTTGTGGAGCGGAAACTCCACAGTAAATTCGCAGAAATCCTATACAGGCGTTACCTAGCACCAGTTTATATTTTCCTATTCAAACTACAACACAAAAAATATATATACAGTGAAACCTGGTTAAGTGAGACATCAAGGGACCTGCAATGTCGTTTCACTTATAGAGGTATTCCACTTACCCAGTGTCTCAGATATACAGGTATAAATAAATATCTGTCTCATTTACAGAGGGTTCCACTAATAGAGGTGAGAATACAGGTTATTTCAGTTATAGAGGTGCGATCATTAAATAAAATAACGTGTTATGTATGTAAATAAGTTTAGATAGAATTTGTGGGTAGAATAAGAATGAGTAAACAAACAATGTTATCTCAGTTACAGAGGTTTATGCATATAAAATTTACTCGCTGTCTCAGTTATAGAGGTAACTATGATGATAAATCGAAAGAACAAATCCCAGATATAGAGGCTTACCTCGTCCCACTAACAGAGGTAATTCAGTGCCAAAGTGTTGGGATCTCAGCATGAGTTCCAGTTATGGAGGTTTCTCACTTATCCAGGTCCCACTTAACCAAGTTTCACTGTATATAATATTTATATATATATATATTTTGTGTGTATATATATATATTTATATATATATATATTATATATATATAATATTCAGATTCCGGAGCGCAATCGCGATAGGTACACGCTTTGCCGACTGTCTCGTAATGAAATTTGTTTTTTCCTAGTAAAATCAATCAAAATTGCTGTAAACTTTGGTGCTGTGTGATCTTTGTGCTGTGAACACTGGATTGACTTATAAATTGAAGTGTTTGTGGATAATTTAGTACTGTTTATCTCAAAAATCCTAAAAAACCTCTAATAACTAACTCTTTATTGCAACTGTTTTGAACTAAACGCGTAAGCGACGCGTCCTGCATGGCGCTTATGACGTTCTTCTCGCGAGTTTGATGTGCTATACCCAAGACTGCCACCGCAACATCATTATTATCTACCCGTCAACCTCAACTTAATTTTACTTGTTTACATCGACTTTCTGTGCACACGCAATATCAACGGATATAATTTACAAACAGAATGACTCTGAAATGCGACGGCTGTAAAAAATTCATGAGTGCAGCGGCACTCGATATGTTGGAGTGCACTAATTGCAAAAGTATTTACCATTACCAATGCCTTGGTATTAATGAGAGTGACTATAATGATCTCAAAACTCATGGGCGTGTACTGACTAAGTGTCTGACCTGTAAAAATACTAGAAAAGGAGATAACTTGAATACACCTATGCGCGATAGCTTGGCAGTGCTAACAACACCAACACCATTGGCTACCTGCACTCCTGCGACACCCACTACGAATACGCCAACCAACACCGTTGCCGCTGTTAAGAACTTGTAGTTTGAGCCTGTGGATCAGCCTAAATTTGTGCAGGAGATCATCGCATTGCTTAGTCTAGAAATACGCAAGGAAATAAGGGATAATTTCACAACATTGAATAACGATATGACTGAAAAGATAACTACCTTGACTTCCACTGTGGAATTAATCTCGAAGGATTTTTGCGAATATAAGCAAAAGGTACTAGACATTGAAAACCAATCTTAACGTTTCTTAAGCTTCGAAGAGAAAGTATTGACGGAATTAGGCGACCACAAGGAGAAATTATCTGATGTGGACGACAAAACTAAACGTATAGCTGATCTTGAAGACAAGTTGAGTTTATGCCTAAATAATACACTGGAAATACAACAAGAACTCGACAAACAACAACAGTGGTCAAGACTTAACAACATCGAGATAGTGGGAGTACCCGAGACTAAAAATGAATCGCCGATGGCTATTGTACGGCAAATATTTGAGCATGTCGGGGTACGACTGGCGGAATACGATGTCGAGTTCGCGCACCGCGTGCGGTCGGCGCAGGGAGAAGCGGCGGCTGCGGGCCGCCCACGCGTCATCATTGCGCGACTCCGCAATCGGGACCTCAAGGGCGCCGTCATCTCTGCTATAAGAAAATGCCGTGGAGTTAAGTCTAGCGACATAGGCATTTTAGGGGAGCCCAGGCAGATTTATGTCAATGAGCATCTGACTCAAAAGAACAAGAAATTATTCAAATTGTGTAAAGAAAAATGTGATGCAGCTGGCTATAAATATGCCTGGGTACGCAATTGTACCATCTTCTGTCGCAAAATAGACACTGATAACCACTTGCAAATCAATAGTTTTTTAGACTTACAAAAAATTATCTAGTGCAAAGTTTCTCCTTATTTTTTTCGAATAGTTTAGAGGTAAAAGTTATATTTATAAAAAAAAAGTTTCAATTTTTAACGGAAATGTTTACTCCGAGCATGCAACTCAGCACACACATACAAACAAACCATACACACTATACACTTTATTTACACTTTATACATCATACATCCCGCACACACCCCTACTGAGTACACAAAATTTTGCCTTAAAAGAATTAATATTTCACAAAATACATACGAGTCTATTATATGATATATGCCCATGGCTGCACCATAAATCAATAAAAAAGGTTACATCAGAAAAGTACAGTAATTCACACATTAATGGTAGAGGATACAACGATAATAATACGATTTTGTTGATCAATCATTTACGAACTTTATCAATTTATAAAATAACGTTTCAGTATCATTTTACTACTTCACATATATGGTTATGTCTCCCATATAATATTGTATCTGTGATGTATGAATGGAGGGTAGGAGCTCAGTACGGAATAAACCGTCGAATCCACAATACGTGTTTCATTGTGTCTCCGTAATCTTAGCCCGTAATTAGTTACAATCAGGGTTGGATTTCGTACTATAATTATAGTATTTGTACTACAATTTCATGACGTGTACTATAGACTATCGCAAAGGTAGGATTGTACGCAAAAATACTATAATTTCTTAATAATAGTTATACCTGTACCCACATTTTATTTTATTACCACTCTAAGAAATTTTTAACGTATGGCAACATTATGTATGGGTATTCCCCTTATAATGTTCACTGAATGACATTCTGCGTGATTCTGCACTTCATTCATTCATTGGGCCGGTCACTCTGACAGAAAGAGATGAATATTCGTAGTTTGTGTATAAGTGGGACAAAGATAGAGAGAGAGATACTTTGAGCCTTTGCTTTGAGCAAACTTTGAGCGACTTTTCCGCAAGCATATCAAAGTGAATAGTTGAGCTGTTCATCTGACTGTGAAACATTTGAAGTGTTTTCTTTCTTTGTTAGTTGCAATTCTTTTTCATAATAATAAAAACATGAGTGAAAGCGACGACGATACAAATGCTGCTGGCCCTTCCACGCCAAAAAAGAAGCGAATCGTTAGGGGCGATTTGGTGGTGAAAGAAAAACATAGGCAACAGAAATATAGAGCTGACTGGGAAAAAGAACCAAAGTTCAGTAAATGGCTAACTAATGATCCTCAAGATGATTTTAAAGCACGATGCAAGGTATGTAATACTTCTATGATTGCTGAAAAGCATGTTTTATCAAAGCATTCTGAAGGACAAAAACATTTAAAAAATTTGACATCGATCCGTGCTGCAAAACCAGTCACTTCCTTTTTTCCGTCTTCCTCAACATCTCAGGAAAATAACACGATCAAATTGGCAAAAATTGCTGAAGTTAAGATGGCTGCCTATTTTGCTGAACATAACATAGCTTTTAATTCTGCTGATCACCTCGGTAAACTTTTAAAAGAATGCTTTCCTGATTCCAAAATCTTAAAAGAAACAAACATTACTCGCAAAAAGACTGCAAAGATTATTTACAAAGGCGTTGGTCCAGGACATAAAGCAGAGTTGGCTGAAAAATTGAAAACATCAAAGTTCAGTATAATGACTGACGAATCCACCGATATATCTACCTCTAAAGCATCATGTGTCGTAGTGAGATTTTTCAACGATATCTCCGGCCGAATAGAAAGCAAATTTTGGAACCTTCACGAAATTTTCAGTGACGATGACCCTAGCGCCGTAAATGAAGGAGCGACGGCTGAAAACATTTATAAGAAATTAAAGAAATCCATAATGGATTATGGAATTCCTTTAAAAAATGTCGTCGGTTTTGGTTCTGACGGCTGTAATGTAATGATGGGAAGCGCAAATTCAGTTGCCAGCAGATTCAAAGAAGATTGCCCTGGAATTATTATTATGAAGTGCATTTGCCATTCTGCCCATCTATGTGCTAGTGCAGCGTGTCAAAAACTACCGAATAGGTGTGAACAGCTGGCACGAAACATATTTAGTTTCATTCACAACAGCTCGAAACGATCAGCGGCGCTGAAACAATTTCAAGAATTCTTAGATCTGAAGCCACAAAAAATGTTACATCCATCGCAAACAAGATGGTTGTCACTACAGCAAGTAGTGGCACGCGTTTTAAGCAATTGGGATGCTTTGAAATTGTATTTTACTGATATGGCATTGTCTGAACGATCTCTCTCGGGGCAGTCTATACTCGAGTTGCTTTGGGATCCATATATCAAATTATATTATGAATTTCTGACCTGGGTGCTACCAAAATTTACAATATTTAACAAATACTTTCAGTCCGCTGAGGTTGTGGTTACAGAGCTGGATGCTAAAGTAAAAGAAATGTACAAAGACTTTTTATTTTGTTTTATGGATCGAGGGCATGTCAACCAAACTGATCTATCGAAAATCAATCCAGAAGACAAAACGAAACACTTGAATGATGAACTCCTTTATCTAGGAATAAGTGTAGCTACAAAAATCAATACACCTGAAATAAAGGCAGACATGAACAGGCGAAAAGAATTTCTGAGTAGATGTAAAGATTTTCTTGTAGAATCTACTTTGCAAATTAAAAAAAGATGGGATTTCGGTAATGAAGCGTTAATTTGCATTTCCTTGTTAAGTCCCAAAAATGCCCTTAGTCAACGTATGCGAGAAAGAACACCTAGTATTCTTCCAATCGCCTCCAACTTCCCCAGAGTAATAGACTTACAAGATTTACAAACACTACAAGTTTTGGATGATCAGTGGCGCATGCTGCCACTGGCTGAGATTGACGAAGACTTAAAGGAGGAAAAAAGACCTGACGTATTCTGGGCAAAACTCAGTAAATGGTCTGACATTTCTGAAAGCCAGCCGTTTAAAGAGATCAGCAGATTTGCGCTTGACTGCCTTGTCTTGCCTCACGCAAACGCCGATTGCGAACGAGTTTTCAGCAAAGTGAATTTAACAAAGACCAGAATACGCAACAAATTAGCAACCCAGTCCATCGATGCCCTACTACTTACTTGTGATGCCGTAAAAGAGAGCAAATCAAAAAATTGCACAGATTTTGCACCGTCTGACGATATGTTACGTCGCATCGTTGCCAAGGACGATGTACCCAATATTGAAGAATTGGCTAACATTGAGGTTATTTTACCTTCATAGTAATGTTAATTATGCCTTTTGTCGATTTATTTAATAAAAATCCAACGTCCAAATATGTTTTTTATTTAAATCTACACCTAAAAAAAGGCTTCTGTAATTTTTGGCAAGGTACTATCTTTTTTAGCAAAATACTATATTTTTGACGTCCATAGACAATAATTTTTTGAGAGCCTGATTCCAACCCTGGTTACAATATCCATATATAACATTTGGCAACGAGGATTTTGAGTGTTAGAAGAATAATGTCAATCGGTAAATTAAGTGAATTTAATGTGAAATGCGGCACATGGTCGTCATATGTGGACCGTTTAAAGATGTATTTTAAAGTAAACGACATCAAGAAAGACATGGAGTTGCGTATCTTAATAGCCACTATCGGTGACGAAGCATACGAACTGCTGGAAAATCTAGCAAGTCCAGAAAAACCAGAGAAGTTAACCTTCGCAATTGCAGATGAATTGATGCGTCAGCATTTGCAGCCGCTACCCTCAACATTGGCGGAGAGATATAGATTTAGGCAGCGTAGGCAAAATGTGAGCGAAAATATATCTAGTTACGTGGCGGAGCTAAAAAGATTATCAAAAAACTGTAAGTTTGGTGCAAACTTAAACGAAAATCTGCGAGACCAATTCATTTGTGGATTACACAGTGACGTCATTCGACAACGTCTATTCGCGGAAGATGACTCGACAACATTCACGCAGGCGATCAAACTCGCAACATCCTTAGAGGCGGCGGAAAGGGACGCAGCCATCGTGGATCAGTCGCAGTCACATGCAAGGACGGCGGGCGGGTCGAATGACTCAGCGGTGCATACCATAGTGTCCTCAAAGGGACGTGGCCGATCGGGCGAACGCGGCAGACCAAGCAGGCCGCAAGGTATGTCGGCGGGGAGAGGGCAATCTACTCGGCGCCCCGGAGATGAACCTAACAGATATACGAGCTGTGGAGCTTGTGGAGCACGGAGTCATAATTATGCGAACTGTCGGTTCCGTGATTATGTGTGTAGCAAGTGCCAGCGGACGGGCCATTTGCGTCGTGTGTGCCCGGAGTGGGGCGCAGCACCAGCGTCGAGGGGACCACAGGGGAGCGCTGCAGCGCGGCCCGGTGGAGGTGCTGCGGCGGCGGCCCCGCGGGGCAATGTCTACTTCGGTGATGCCGATCACGAAAACAGTGAGGAGTACGGCGGGGACATCGAAAGCGAATTGCATCATTTGTGCTTAAATAACTACAAGGCAGTGAGTTTACCTATCCAAATAGATAACGTAATTATTGAGATGGAAATAGATACAGGTACAGCCATATCGTGTGTGAGTAAGGCCACTTATGAAAATAACTTTTCTCATTTGTGCATTGAAAAGGACTCCACTGTGTTAAAATTTTATGATGGATCAAAAATTAAACCTATAGGTATAATTAGGCCGTGGGTGAGTTACAAAGGTTGTCGAAAACAATTAGAGTTGTTTGTTATCGAAAAGGGAGTAACTTCTTTAATAGGGAGGCAATGGTTGACAGAATTAAAAATTGATATACCGAAATTTAATTGTAATTTTGTATCCAATAAAGATGCAGGAGTAAATAACAATGTGTCAAATTTGATCGACAGATATAAGGATCTATTTAGCGGCGGGCTGGGCCGGTACACGGGAGGGGCGGCGACGCTGCACGTGCGGGAGGGGGCGGTGCCGGTGTTCCACCGAGCGCGACCTCTGCCGTATGCGCTGCGCGAGCGGGTGGACGCCGAGCTCGACGCCATGCTGCGCGACGGCGTCATCGAGCCTGTCGACTGCTCGGACTGGGCCTCACCTTTGGTACCGATTAATAAGCCGGATGGATCCCTTAGAATCTGCGCCGATTATAAGTCAACCCTGAATCCGTCTCTGTTGGTCGATCGTTACCCACTTCCGAGAATTGAAGACGTTCTTGTTAACTTGAACGGTAATATGTATTTTAGTAAGATCGATTTATCTCAGGCATATAACCAGATAGAACTAGACGAATCTAAGAAATATACAGTGATTAACGGCTGGCGGCTGGTAAAATATGGCTTATCGTCGAGTGTAGGAATATTTCAGCGCATAATGACTAATTTGTTAAGCAATGTACCCAACGTACAAGTATTTTTAGATGATGTAATAATTGGGGGCAAGACAAAGACAGATCACTTACAAGCGCTGGAAACGGTTTTACAAAAGTTAATGTCTTGTGGGTTAAAATTAAAAAAAAACAAGTGTGTATTTTTAGCGGAAGAAGTTACCTATCTCGGGTATGTTGTTTCGAGAGACGGTATTAAGCCTGATAAGTCAAAAATCGATTCCATTTTACAAATGCAGCAGCCCCGAAATGTAGCGGAGTTAAGATCCTTTCTCGGTACAGTTAACTTTTTCGGTAGGTTTATTAACAACTTAAGTTCTTTGTTAACACCGTTGTATCATCTGCTGCGTAAAGGTACTGAGTGGCGATGGGAACCTGAGTGTGAACGGTCTTTCACACAAATAAAACGGTTGTTAGCGGGTAATCATGTTTTAACTCATTACGATCCTAGCAAACCTTTGATAGCCACTTGTGACGCGAGTGCGCGGGGAGTCGGCGCAGTGCTGACTCAGCCCGGGGCGTGCGGGGGGAGCGGCCGGTCGCGTACGCATCACGTACTCTCACCGCTGCGGAGGTGAACTATTCACAAATACATCGCGAAGCGCTTGCCATAATATTTTGCGTAAAGAAATTCCACCAGTATCTATACGGTAGACATTTTATATTACGCACAGATCACAAGCCGTTGGTATCGATATTTGGGCCGAATAAGGGGATACCTAGCATGACGGCCAGTAGGATGCAACGGTGGGCTATTATTTTATCAACCTATGATTATGAGATTGAATATGTTAATACTAGTCATAATTGTGTGCGGATAGTTTGTCGAGATTGCCAAAAAGTTATGATAGAAACTCTAACGACGAAATTCCCGAACAAACATACTTGCATTATGCTCAAGATGATTTATTGCTCGACTATAATCAGATAAAGAAATATACTTTGAAAGATCCTATTTTATGTAGGGTATTAACTTACATTCGCGATGGTTGGCCGGAGCTGTGTGATATCGCTGGGTTGAAACCGTATTTTAACAGAAAAGCGGAGCTGTACGAGGAGGCAGGGTGCGTTATGTGGGGCCACCGAGTGGTAATACCCGAAGGGTGTAGGAAAAGGGTTTTGGAAATATTACACGAACCACACATGGGCATCGTTAAAACCAAGTCACTGATGCGTAGCTACGTGTGGTGGGCGGGGGTCGACGAGCAGGTGGAGCGGGTGTGCCGCGACTGCGCGGTATGCGCTGCGCACGCAGCCGCGCCGCCGCATCACACGCCCCAGCCCTGGCCATGGCCTGGTCAACCCTGGTCTCGGGTGCACATGGATTTTTTGGGGCCTTTGTATGGGAAAACGTACCTAGTAATCGTGGATGCTAGGTCCAAATGGATTGAAGTATTTCCAGTACCTAGTACGGCGGCCAGCACGACTATAGAAAAATTACGGGAATTATGGGCTAGGTGGGGAGTACCTAAACAGTTAGTGAGTGATAACGGCCCACCGTTTACAAGTAAAGACTTTGAAACTTTTCTTTCTGCAGATGGAATTGAACACATTTTTACAGCTCCTTACCACCCCTCGTCGAATGGGGCCGCGGAAAATGCTGTTAAAACCATCAAAAATGTAATTAAGAAAGCGGTTTTAGAAAAAGTTAACATACACGAAGCTTTAAATATGTTTTTAATGTATTATCGAAATACTGAACACTGCACGACGGGAGAAAGTCCAGCTGTATTACTAACGGGGAGACGGTTGCGTACACGCTTAGATTTATTAAAGCCCAATAGGGAGGCCAAAGTATTACGGGCTCAAAATAAACAAGTTCAAGCAGCAGGCGGCTTGAATAGGAAGTTAGGAGAAGGAGAGGAGGTTTGGTATCGCCAATATTTGAAGGGTGAGAAATGGCAACCAGGAGTTGTAAGTGCTTCTATGGGAGGTACGGACTACAAGGTAACAGATACGAGTGGTAACATAGTCCATCGACACGTCGACCAATTGAGGCGTAGATCTAGGAGTTCTCTTGCTTATTCCGTGGATCCTAAGCAGGATAATTCAATTAAAGAAGGTGACCGGTCAAAGCAGTCGTCAGTAACGGTAATGTCACCACCGTCTGTGGTGTCACCGTCGCGCGGGTTGGTGGAGCAGGAAGCAGGGGATGACGATTGTTTTAGAACACCTGAGAAAGAAATTATCAGCCCTGAGGGCCCAGCGACATTACCGGAGGCCTTCTACACCCGTACCGACCCAGCCTAGACCTATACGCAGTTGTAGGTTAGAAAAACCACCTAGATATAAGTTTTAATGTGTTTAAGTTTAAATAGTTATAGTTACATTAGTCAGTAAGTGTTTGGTGATGGGTTAATTAAGATAGTCCTAAGTTAGTAGTTTTATATTGTCTTTAAATTAGTGCCGAGGGATGTGATGTATGAATGGAGGGTAGGAGCTCAGTTCGGAATAAACCGTCGAATCCACAATACGTGTTTCATTGTGTCTCCGTAATCTTAGCCCGTAATTAGTTACAATATCCATATATAACAGTATCAACTATGAATAATATCAACAATAACTACGTGAGTCTGCGTTCTCAGCCCTCCACAAAATACTTACATAAAAATTCAATCTTTCAAAATTACTTAATAAAATACATGCATGACTAATCTAAGTATTTACTATCAAAATGTGAGAGGGCTCAGAACGAAGACTCACGATTTTTCACGTAATATACATTTGGATAAATATGATATAATTATAATTACTGAGACATGGCTTCATGATGGGATATTTGACGCTGAATTATGTAACTCGGATTACGATATCTATCGCTATGATCGTAATAAGGACACGTCTTCTAAAGGTAGCGGAGGTGGTACTATGATACTAGTTAAAAGTCTCCTTCGATCAAGTGGCTGTCGAGAGTGGTGGCCAAATAATGTAGAATGCTTATGGATAACTATTCCGAAATCTGCCATTGCATCTAATAAAGACTTGCATGTCTGTGCGTGTTATATTCCTGGTGGAACAAAACAAGTTAACTCAATTAGGATGGTCAACCAATCAGTTAGTAATGTAGCTAAGATTAAACCTGGAGACCATCTCCTATTGGCTGGTGACTTTAATCTGCCACTCTTAAAATGGAGTACATCTGGAGTATCATATTTGAGGCGTGGCTCAGTGGAACTTCAGGACATCGCGCGTGACTTCGTTGAAAACTTATACCTACTTGGTTTTGAGCAACGTAACTCAATTGAAAATTCATCAGGCAACACATTAGACCTTATTTTCACAACATTCGACATAACATTGGCTAGAGCTGTACCACTAATGCATGAGGACTCATACCACCCTTCAATTGTAATGCATGCCGTAGAACTATCGTTCAGTCCACTTCCCGCTAATGAGTCCCTTCACTACAGATTTCGCAAAGGTGAATATGTATCGATTCAAAGGGCTTTAGGTGACATAGACTGGAAGTCAGAACTAAACACTGAATCATTGGATTGTGCTGTCGATAAATTTTATAAAATTATTTTTGATATTATTGATAAATATGTACCTATAACTGCAACTAATAATAACCATAATAACTATCCTGTATGGTACTCCAGAGCATTAATAAAAATTATTAAAGAAAAATGCAGAGCACACGCCAGGTTTAAGCGTTTCAAAAACCCTTTAGATTACGATGAGTTCAGCCTTCTGCGAAAACGTCAAAAGCGGGTGCAAGAAGAATGCTACAACAAATTCTTAGATAATGCCCAAGAACAGATTAAACAAAATCCAAAAAATTTTTGGAAGTTTGTGAAATCAAAAAGAAATGCCACAAAATATCCAAAAACCATGAAATTAAATAATGAAGAGTTGAATGGAGGTCGTGATATATGTGAGGGTTTCAATAAATTTTTCTTTAGTGTCTTTGACACTGCTGCTCGTTCTTGTTCGGGCAGTGATAATATAACACCTCCTCAAAGTAATCATAATGATTATGTTAATACTATAAATATTAACAGAGATCAAGTCCTTATGCATTTAAAAACACTTGATGAGAGTAAGGGTTCTGGAAGTGATCGCGTACCGCCTTATTTTGTTGTCAGATGTAGTGAACAGTTGAGTATCCCCTTGACTATAATTTTTAATCGGTCAATAAGAGAAGGTGTCTTTCCCAAAACTTGGAAAGATGCTCATATTGTTCCTTTGCATAAAAAAGGTAATAAAAACAGGATTGACAACTATCGCGGCATTTCAATTTTAAATGTGTTTGCAAAATTATTTGAAAAGATAATATACGAATCGATTTATCCTTTAATTTCTAAAAGTGTACCAGATGAACAACATGGTTTTCTTAAACACCGTTCGACTACATCAAATCTTGCTGAGTTTACTGACTATGTCCTACGTAATATGGATAAGGGTGCTCAGGTTGATGTGATCTACACAGACTTTGAAAAAGCTTTCGATCGTGTGGATCACATCATCCTGTTGCGAAAATTATATAGTATTGGGATTCAAGGTGATCTTTTTAGGTGGGTGAGCTCGTATGTGACAAATAGACGTCAAGCAGTGGTTTTGGGAGGATATAGATCAAATTTTATCACTATCCCCTCCGGTGTCCCGCAGGGATCGTTACTGGGACCATTATTATACAATGTATATCTATATGACATATATAACTGTTTTAAGTATAGCAGATTTCTCATGTATGCTGATGACAAAAAAGTATTTCTTAAAGTCAATAATATATCTGACTGTCACAAAATACAGTATGACCTTGTCTGTTTATCTCAGTATTATAAGGTTAATAGAATTGGAGTGAATATTAGTAAATGCGCACTCATCACATTTGGAAGAAGTAATAAGAAAATTATGTATGAATACAGGATTAATGACAAAGTTATTCAAAGAGTACCGCACATTAGAGACTTAGGTGTAATGCTTGACGAGAAGTTAACATTTAATGTACACTATGATTTCATTTCCAATAAAGCTTATAAAAATCTTGGTTTCTTAATGAGAGTATGTGCCCCTTTTACTGATATTCATTGCATTAAAATAGTATACTATGCTTATGTTCGCAGCGTACTTGAATTTGCTAGCAGTATATGGTCACCTCAATATATTATACACAAAAATCTTATTGAAAGAATACAAAAAGCATTTATAAGGTACTTAAATTTTAAAACTAAAAGATTTTTTAAGGGTTATGACCAAGGCTGTGAGTTTCATCGCCTCCTGCAACTGGACAAGAGGCGATTAATCCTTGATATGTTGTTGTTTCATGATATAATTAATCATAATATAAATAGCCCAGGTATAATGAAAGACATATGTTTCCGAGTTCCTGCAAAGCGCACAAGACACATGAACAAGTCGCTGTTTCATATTCCCTTTGCATATAGCAATTACGCTCAGAATTCTGTTATCCCACGTTTGCTTCGTCTTCACAATACAAAGTTTTATGAAGTTGATGTATTTGCGAATACGAAAGCTACTTATAGAAAAAGTATCTGTAAATTTCTCCTTAATGAAGATAATTTAACACGTTAATTGTTAATCGCCTGCACTTAACAGTAAAAATACTGATCCCAAGCTTATAGGCGTAGGGTTAAGTGCACGTACATCATATTCCTAAAATAACCCCCCCACCACCACCACACACACCCTCACACTCCCACACCCCCACACATATACACACAAACACATATGAGTTGCATCATAACAATCATAACATTGTTATTTTGTAAAGCTTTTTACTGTATTATTTTTGTTTTTTAGTTAGAGCATACCCTGTATCTATCACTAGTTTTATATAATGAGTGAAGCTCTGTAAATGGCTGTATTTCTTATTTAAATTTATAAGTTAAAGGTTTTATGTTGCTGTTGAGCTCCAATAAATAAATAAATAAATAAATTTAAATATTTGTATTTATATCCACTGATATTTCCTTAGTGCTTGACAAAAAATATAAAATATCGATAGATCAATAATTTTATGTCGATAAAATTTGCTATATTTTATGAAATATAGAACTTCTACTTCACTAGTTCATCACTAATGGAGCAAATTCAAAAGTAGAATAATACGTCTCTCTCGAACTTGAAAGTTTTCGAAGATATATATATATATGATGATGACGATGATGGAACTTCGTTCCATCCGTTTTTCTGTTACATATTTAAATTGTGTGTAGGTACCTCGCCTTACTTCGATAAGATAGGGTAAAAAATAAAACAATTGTTAAAATTGAAAACAAAAGCTTTTAATTAGTTTTAATAAAAGGTATTAATGGCCTTTTTGCTGGGTCAATTTTCTATAAAACTGTCTCTTGCTGTCCATAGATTTTGAAATTGTTTCCAATTTGCAAATATGGTAAAATCTAATAGATAGATATTTTTCAATGATGCATCTAATTAAATTGATTTTATGGTCTTGGCCAGCGTAATTGTGCTCACTCTCTAAGTTAAAGAAAACGTTGTCTTTTCCTATAAATCTTTTTAAAATACTAATCACAATTGATTTTTGCTGCTTATCCGTAACAATTACCACGTTTTCGTTGCATAATCTACGCACAACTATTTCGCAAACCATGCAAATTTCAAAAAGGTCCTTCGATGGAAAGCATAATCCACCTTTATCTTTTAAACAAATCAGCTTGTGAAAGTCAAATTTTTCATCTGACTGTAAATAAGCTAAACACTTTCACATTTAATAATTTTTGACAAGTAACGCGCTGTACTCCCTGATATATATCCAATGATGTATTTTTTATAATCTTCAAATTCGCCAACATTTAAACGACTGGCTAAATCAGCGCAATCGTTTTGGATGTCATTAAGAAATTGCAATGAAGAACCTTCAACGAAATCTTCTTCCTCGTATCGATAAGAAGTTGTCGTGGTATTTATAATTTGAGTTGCTGAAGTGCAATTTAATATTGCAATGCTTTCGAGCGGAACACAATTCCCGGTTGTCAGACATTTTATTTCGAGATATGTCAGCAATTTTCTGTAACTGCCTTTAAACTGTTTGATATTAGGATTGTCATTGAATCCACATTGCATCCTAATAGACGAAAATAATATTTCCAAGTGGTCTTGGCTCAACTTATAAGTGGGTAGGTAGATTAACCGCTGTTCATTCTCTATCCATTTTCTACAAATGAATTTCAGACTCTCAATATTAATCAATACACCCAAGAACCCCGCTTTGCATTTAGTTTTAATAATTGGCTGGTAGAATCGTGTAATCACATAAGAAGGGCGACCATTTTGAGTCACTTTCCTTTTAGTCATAGTTTTTAGTTTTAGATTCGTGACATATTCCTTTAACTCGTCCAAGAAACTAAATATAAAGTTTTTATTTCTTTCAGAAAGAGGTTTTTTGTAATCAAATTGCCGCATTGTCCTAGAATTGTACACGTCAAACATATCGTTGAATTTTTGAATGAACAGTTCTGTTCCTTCAGCTTCTTGAAAAAACGGTAGCTTTAGTTCATTTTTACATATGTTTAAGGCCGTGGCAACACTTTTACTTAGTAACTGTGTGGCTAGTTTTACCTTCATAATTTGACTTCGGAAGTGTACATGTCTTTTGGACAATTTATTAGCCAAGTGTATACCTTGCTGATTTTGTAACTCATTTAGCTGTTCGATGAATTTCCATTCAATCTTTTTGTTATTTAAGTCCACAAATTCCTTTTTTGCTTCGAACTGGTTTCTTATAAGTTTAATTACGTGACTAGGATCAACAAAACATGCTATTTCATATTTCGCTTCAGGATGCGGATGGGGTATAGTGGTTTTCATTGCCGCTGTATTCTCGAGTTGACAACCAAGTACTTCGATTGCATTAAAATTAGTTGAGTGACCATCAAAGGTTAGCGACGCAACGTCCACATTGGCCTCAAAACACTTCATCAAACATATCTTTATTAAATTTGCTTTTTGATCGCCTGAGATCCCATTTAACAAAAAGTACCCTAATGGAATTTTGAATCGATGATTAATTCCTACAAGCAAAAACACTAAAGCTTGAGAGGCCAGAGCCGCAGTCTCCTCTGTGCCAGTTCCTATATCAACAAATCCAACGTATTTTTTGCCATCCCAGATTTTTTGGGGTCGAATTGACACTTCATCAAAGACCAGACTACATACTGGGCGGTGCTTACTAGCTTCTGACTTTGATTTAAGTGCTTGGAATGCTTCCTCCGTAAACCCTGGTTCTCCTTTTATATGTCCATACCATTTGGCTGGGGTTTTTGGGTGAGGAAGACATGTATTAAACGTACATCTAACGTACTGATACGCTTTTGGTGAGTAATAGTTTAGATTTAAGCAGAATTTTTTAATTTCTGGCGTATATTTAATGTTTTTTTTTAACTTTTTCCTATTTAAGGCATTAAAAATATCGATAACAACAATATCTCCACTAAGTGATTTGTATAAGTCAGTGTCTATATAGTTTTGATTTTTTAAAGTATCTAATATTTCCCTTAACGACTTATTTCTTTCTTTCAGTCGCCTTACTTTTTGATTTAAGGTTCTGATTTTTCTTCTCGCTTGTTTCTGTTGGTTTTCTAGTCGAAAAATACGTTGTCTTAATTTCTGTTTCCTGGGTGTATCAAAAACTGATTTGCGTTCTTCTTCCGTATTTAGTGCTGGCGTCGTCGTCGACATGACCGATGTTTCTGAAACGTACTGCAAAAAGCAACGGGTAAGTACCTTCATTAACATATGAACATTTTTCATTTCACGTTTATTTACACTTACAGCTGGTGAAATATGAGGCTGTATCGGATCTACATTCACTGACTCAATGGGTGTAGCAGGAACGCTGTGGAAGAAGCGACGGGTAAGTACATTCATTATCATAATTATGAACATTTTTCATTTCACGTTTATTTACACTTACAGCTGGTGAAATATGAGGCTGTATCGGATCTACATTCATTGACTCAATGGGTGTGGCAGGAACGCTCTGGAAGAAGCGACGGGTAAGTACATTCATTAACATAATTATGAACATTTTTCATTTCACGTTTATTTACACTTACAGCTGGTGAAATATGAGGCTGTATCGGATCTACATTCACTGACTCAATGGGTGTGGCAGGAACGCTCTGGAAGAAGCGACGGGTAAGTACATTCATTAACATAATTATGAACATTTTTCATTTCACGTTTATTTACACTTACAGCTGGTGAAATATGAGGCTGTATCGGATCTACATTCATTGACTCAATGGGTGTGGCAGGAACGCTCTGGAAGAAGCGACGGGTAAGTACATTCATTAACATAATTATGAACATTTTTCATTTCACGTTTATTTACACTTACAGCTGGTGAAATATGAGGCTGTATCGCATGTACATTAATTGACTCAATGGGTGTGGCAGGAACGATCTGGAAGAAGGAACGGGTAAGTACCTTCATTATCGAACATTACATATATAAAACTAGAGAGAACAACGCTTAGGGGTCCGGAAAACATGGAGAACCGTGGGTACTTCCAGAAATGGAATACCTCTGCCTACCCCCCCGGGGATAAACGACGTGAGATAATATATTTTATAAGAGAGAGAGAAAATGAATTACTATGACATGCAATAATCTCGATAACAAACTTTATACAAACATTAGAATTCACCTTTGGATATCCGTGTCTACGACACGGATATCCTTTTTTTGAATAATATAAATCGTCATTCTCGAAATGTGCCGAACAAACTAAACAGCGCACCGTCGGTGTCCATAATGGCTCATTCCGGCTTATTCGAATCACTTGAACCCACTTCTCTCTTATATTATTATTTCGTATCGGGAACCTAAAAATGATTTAAGAAACCTCAAAATTCTTAAAAAAAATTTGAACGCAACAAAATATTTTTTTATGCACATCATCACATCACACATCATGATTACATTTTTACTAAAACATGAAAAAAATGTAAATAATAATAAAACCCATTGAGCGATTTATAACCTTTTTACACTTTTGTTATTATCAATATTAAAACAAATATAAATGGAAGTGTAACATTACATACTATATTATATACTCTTTGTGTCACATGAATTAGTTACCCAATAAAAGGGGACAATTGTGACGCATACTAGTGGCAACACTTGTTGAGGTTTTGTGTTCCGAGCTGTCATAATTTGATTTATAGTGTTTTAACTAGTTTTTATGTTTACTTACCTGTGAAATGTGATTCCATCTCGCTTTTGATTGATTGAGGTATGGTTTTTGCACCCTTTCACCACACACTTCGGCATTTTCCCGATGAAAATTTTTATTTTGTTAGAACGTATTTCTTTGTTGACGAACTAGTTCTAACTGACCGGCATGGTGCACTTTGCTTGTAAATGTGTGTGTGTAAGCGTGTATGTATAGAGCCTGGTGCACTTTTGCCGGCTTCAGTATGTCCTTCGCAGCACTCCATCTTGACTTTTTTATTTGATCTGAGGTTAGAACGTATTTCTTTGTTGACGAACTAGTTCTAACTGACCGGCATGGTGCACTTTGCTTGTAAATGTGTGTGTGTAAGCGTGTATGTATAGAGCCTGGTGCACTTTTGCCGGCTTCAGTTTGTCCTTCGCAGCACTCCATCTTGACTTTTTTATTTGATCTGAGGTACCAATGTGTTTTTCAAAAACTTACGTACATATTTAGCACTAGCTCGACGGTGAAGGACCTACCTATCACGTTTAGGGGTCCAAAGAATATCTGGTTAAAAGTGTGTATATTCAGAAATGGAATACCTCTGCCTACCCCTTCGGGAATAGAAGACGTGAGATTTTTTAATTTTTTATTTAAACATATATTTCAAAGAATATCTGGTAAAAAGTGGGTATATCCAGAAATGGAATACGTCTGCCTACCCCTCGGGGATATAAGGCGTGAAATTTTTATTTTTTATTTTTATCTATTTCAAACGTAGCTACTTCCTTCAATTGTGTTCGATGATAAAAAATAGGGAAGTAATTTTTAATTAGGGCATAATCTGTTCTGTCATACTGGAAATATTTTTTTCGAATCGATGATTCATTAAGCATTTATTGAAATTGGAATGGATGAAATCCAGTCCATGTTACGATCCATTTCCTGTTACTTTGAATTAAATAAATTATACATTTGTCGCAATTGTTATTTTCGGAATTCAATCCATGTTGAAATAATCCATTTCCTGCGTAACTGCCGACGAGTCTTAAAAATATGAAACAATATACTTACCGCAGCGGACGGTGTTTCAATAGCTTTAGTAATGTATTACGCATACCTGTCAACTTTACAATATTTTTCAACAGAGTTTATTTAGCGTGTTATTTATAAAACGAGTATGTAAATATGGTATTGGGTATTCTATATTGCCTGGAGAGCGATCGAGCGAACGCTCGATCGATCGGAAGGTGATATAGAATGCCCAATACCATACTACTCTAATGCTCTAATGGTACCTGTACCAAATAATGCAGAAGATGCTACTTTTACAGAAAGGTCAAGAGTGATATCAGATTTCTTTGATAAGTAAGTAAAAACAATCTACCCTTTGTTAAGTAGTAAACAATAATAATAATAGTAATGTGTTATCTTTTTTTTTTTCAGCCTGGTTTAGCAGCCTGTCCTGTTCTGGGTCCTCAGAAACTTTCTAATATGTACTGTGTCTTAGTTGTAATTTAAAAAAGTTATCATTTTTAGTATTGTATTTAATCAACTTTTTTGAACATAAAATTTAATTTCTTATTATTTTAAACATAAAATAAAAACTATTATTTTAACATAAAATAAAATCTACTATTATTTTAACATTAAATAAAATGAAAATGTCAACTGAACTGAATTTGAGAATGTGATATTATGGGATTTCCTTCTGTTCTAATTTATTTTTTTTTATTTCTAAATCTACTTTTTCTGCTTTTTTTTTTAAATAATCTGCAATCGCCAAATTACGAGCAAGACGTCCCGTCATTTTCTTTCTTTTTACCTGAAATATGGATATTAATAATACATTATAATTAAGTACGAGAGTTTGTTTCAATTATGTATACTTTATTTTATTGATTTGGTACACAAAACAGCTTAATATTATTACATGGACTAATATTAATGTACCTTAGTACATTAGTACCTTTAGGTTAATATCTAGAGTACTTTTAACAGCGGGAAAGGCAACCACTACAAAAGGATTTTCGGAATTTCCCACGGGAACAAACTGGATCCGCGCGAGCAACTCTGCTGGGCATCCTAGTTAATTATAAATATACTAGTTTAAACATAGGTTTTTTTACCATTCCTGACTTTAAGCCTATCCGACATAGGCATTCCAAAGTAGGTATGAGAACTTTCTCCAACAGAGGAATTAATTTTGGGAATCTCTGTAAATTTTCTTTCTCTTTCTTGTAGACCTAGAATCAAAGAGAAAATACTTAATAGTGCCCGGTATTACAATGATCAGGACAAGAATTTTATAACAATCATATTCATAACTTTACGTAACAAACATATACTTATAATATTAAAATGCGAAAGCTTATGTAGATATGGAAAATATTCTTAGTAGGTACCTATGTTTGGAGTTTTATCCAAAACTTCCACAATGTCCCCAACGTTTGACCTTGCATCATTGTCGATGAAAGCATCTGTACCTTCGGACCAACTGGCTGCATCACTGAAGTCTTCACTGTTATCTAGCAGCACTACATTCGGGCCACCAATACCGTCTCCACCAAATGGCACCACAAAGCCTGTACATGTTGACCCCAACAGACTTGACACTTTGTCAAGCATTTTATCGCCTGGAATCAGTTCAGGTTTACCACCACCCGTCTGAAAGTAAAAAACAAGATTATGTATAGGCATCTCACTCAAATAGCTACTTAATAGCTACCATAAATTAATATTTTACATACGTAGGTGCTTATTCATTCTGTTACCTTTAAATTATTCATTCTTATCACTTGCGCTCTTTTGCGAGCTGCTTTTTTTAAGTTATCCCACTTTAATTTTAATTGTTCCTTATTTCTTGGAATCGAGCCACTCCTAGCTTTAAAAGAGATCACCAGCGCAGCCCATGCTTCTTCTTTATACTTATTAGTAGTCGCATTCGTTTCTTTGCTGGTTAACGCTGGATTACATTGAATCAGGTCAACCAGCAAAGACACGTCGTCCTTGTTCATCACCTTTTTCGATTTCTGTAAACCAATATTTTTACAGCAATATTTCTAAGCATTCTTACGCAGTGTTGACGTTACGACATTTACAAACAAAGCAAAAAACAATAGCAAAATTACTTACCGGTGTAATATCCATTATTTTTAATTTATAGTAGGGAATTTTAATTAAATTTTAGTTTTATATCGAAAACACAATTCCTGTAGACGCAAATATGACAGATAGGTCCAAATAGTTCGGCACAGCGCGCGGCGCGTAGACATTTTAGCAAAGAGAATATAATACTGGGTATTGATTGACATTTCAGTTACGTTTCGTTCACATCGGTGTAAATAGCAAATATTATTTGTTCCAACGATGTATAATTACTTTATATCAAATAGTACGGAGGGCCCCGCTGGATAGAGACTTTCTTATTTTTTAATTTACTCTAAAACCATCGGGGTACAAATTATTTCAATACACGTTCGGTAAGTTTGGGTGAGGGTACTATAAGTATATACCAACCATATCTCTCCAGGGCCGAGGGTCCCGCTGCGTAGAGGTACACCAAAAAAAGGATGTTTCACAAATAAAATTACCGTAAATACGTAAAATAAAATTATTTTGATTTATTTTTTATTACAACGTAATTTTTCTGTTTTTGTAATAACGAAACGCAGCGGAGGGCTTCGGTAAGCTGGTTACCTACAACCAGAGAGATTTAAATATAATAGGGCATAGAGGGGGCATTGGGAATATTTTCATACAAAACTTTGAAGCCTAAGCGTCATGTCCTTGTCATGACAGTTAGTATGAACGCGAGCTGTCATTCGGTCGAAATTGTACTAGACTTATTCCACTTGGAATAACTTTTGACTTAAAATTTTCCTCGCTTTGGCCCCTCTATGCCTTATTATATTTTAATTTCTTTGCCTACAACCGTTCGGCGGCGGCAATAAAAGTTTAATTTAAAAGTAAATAAATCAAAACATTGAACATTGTTATGATGCAGTTAGGTATCAGAGTCACTCACTTTGAATCTACAGTAAAATCTAAAAAGGTTCTTATTATTTGCTTTTATTCCAGGTGGTAAAAAAATTACTTGTGAGCATTTGGTGGACTAGTGAAGGTGTCGTTCACTACTGCTTTCTTAAATCTGGCCAGACGATTACGCCACATCTATGTATATTATCAGCAACTGCAAACCATGATGGAAAAGCTAGCTGCTAAACAACCAACTATAAAAGGGAAAGATTTGTATTTTTGTATCTTTGTTACGTACCTGTATGGGTACACAAGAAATACAAAAAGTATCAAATACGTTTTCTGAAGTATAGACAGTATTACCATGTGCAGTTTTTTTAATTCCACATTTTTTTTACTTCTGCAGAGTTAGCGTGGCCCAAAGAGATTAAAATAAAATAGGACATAGAGGGGGCATTGGGAATATTTTCATACAAAACTTTGAAGCATGTTTGACGCTCAACTGTCATGGCAGTTCGTATGAACGCGAGCTGTCATTGGGTCGAAATTGAATTAGACTTATTCCACTTGGAATAACTTTTGGCTTCAAATTTTCCTTGCTTTGTCCCCTCTATGCCCTATTATATTTGCCCTATTATAATTTAATCTCTTTGGCGTGGCCAGACTCTAGTGTCGGGCTCGGGCATGGGACACGACTCGACAGATTGATGAATGACAGGTATAGACGCTAGGTTTTATTTTTATTTTTTTTATTGATTTATTAAGATGCACAAAACAGAAAGTGACAGTAAAGTTCAATATTAAATAGACATTGGTAGATCAAGGTTACCATATCTTTGAGAATTCAATTTGCCAAGACATCATCATTTTTAGTTTGGCTTGTTTTTTGTTATTTCAGCAAGATTATAAAAGCAAGTATATAAAATGAAAAAAAAAACATTACATTATTTGAAACATATTAACGAACAAGAAATTAAAAGCTTTTTTTTTATATTTGCTTAAATACCTAGTAGAAAAAAAACTGGCAACACCTGTTTCTATGACCGCATTGGATCCAATCTGTCAGCAAATGTCAAAAATCTATGATCAAGGACAAAATTAATAATAATATGTCTATAATACACAAGCTTTTACCCGCGGCTTCGCTCACGCCCGTTATTGCACCCCTTAGGGATTGAATTTTGCAAAATCTTTCTTAGTGGATGCCTACACTGTATAAGCTATCTATGAGCAAAATTTCAAGTCTCTAGACCCAGCGGTTTAGGCTGTGCTCAACGCACAGCCTAAATACATCACCAATCAGTCAGTTAGTTTATCATTTTATATATCGTCGCCTTAGAGTGAAAACCACGTATAAGAAAAAAGGCAACTTTACAGGAGGAAGAAAAAACCGCGCCCTGAAATTTTTTGTTACCAAAGTTTATTAGATTATACCTGTTTTAGTATGTAATTATACTACTTGTTTTAATAATAGAGTGATATATTAAACATTATTAGCCTAAACATGTTAAAAGTCACTTACGAGGTTTTCTCACAAAAAACTCACTATTTGGACTGCAGTTACAAGTTAATCAATGAAACCGGGTAAAATAAAAATAGTTATTTACATTCAAATATATTTTTTAATCAAATTATTTATTGTTGCATTAATTTGCGATAACATTTTTTTTCTTGTTTTACAAAAGTTCTTAATTATTAAAGGTTAAAGTCTTCAAACAATTTATAAAATAACTAATTTTTGGTTTTAATTCAACATTATTAGTCTTATTTTATGTTTTTTTTAGAATTAAATGTAACAATATTGTTATTTCAAAACATTTAGTTAACATTCATAATAATTCAATTTTTCAATTAAGCAACAACGAAAGTCTTAAAAGATTAATAAACAATAAATAAAAAACAATACTTCTAAAAGTCTTCAATGCAAACTAGTTATTTTGGACACAGGCTATTTTGATAAGTAATTTCAAATTACAGCACTTATTTTACTAAAAACACTTTCAAACCTAACAAGTTTTAAAAAATAAGCAACTTCAATCTTAAACACTATCACTATTCAGTATCAAAACTAATAATAATATTCAAAAACTATAAATCTAACAAGTCTTCGTTGTTATTTCAGTCTTTTAATCAGTCAAAACTTCTGGAAAGTTTCTGTAATATCAATAATTATATTTATACTTATTTTATAAATACCACTTAAGGTGTCAGGAAATTTACTCTTAGGTACCTAAATAAAATATTACCATCTCTCTACCATGAGAAGATATATAAGTGGAGTCTCTACTCCAAAATTACTTGGAATATAAATCTTAAAACTAAAGAAATATAAATTGTACTTGAAATCACAACCCTTAGTTATTGCTAGGCATTACTTCCTTTCTGCAAGAACAATTTTCATTCCTTCTTTGTTCAGTACATAGATGTGGAAGTTGATCATAAAAAGAGTGGACGTCCGATGGCAAAACCATCTTTAGTTCCTGTAGTTGCACATACTTGCTTTTCGGAATCGAGATTCTATTACTGTATAATGGAGGCATAACATCGGTCAGACCAGGCATTTTAATCTTTTTAGGAATCTGTGTACACCCTTCAGACAAATTTTTTTTACGAATATTGTACCATCAGAACGGTACTGTATGCAGCGTAAATCAAAAACTCTATCTTCTCCGGCTTTTTTTCCGGGTCTGATGGATTTAAAGTATGGCAAAGAGCTGAATTTAACGAAGAATGTATGCTGTAAGTATTTCACTTGGTAAGGTTTTGTCAATCTTGCAGCTTTGCAGACATCCACGTACTGTGCTGGGGAATAGATTTCATGATTTTTCAAACATCTTTCAATAGTCGCATGCATAGAGTCACACTCCATCTGAGTGTGACCTTTTTCTAAGTATTTGTGTGTAATTGTGATATTCCTCTGTACCGCAGCCAGGAGGAGAGCGTTTGCTAGTATAGCGTAGCGATTTTGGTTTGTACAACCGTCACTCCAGAATATCACATTTTTAACGTGATTGTTGACGTTGTTGTGCAAAAAATGATACAAAATGCTCGCAAATTCATCTATAGTTACCCCTCCTTCGCACTCATTCCATATAAAACAGAAGCCATCAGATGTGTTCAGATCATAAATTGTGAAGTTGTGAACTTTCAGTTTTGTTTTATAATACAGTGCGGAAGCATTTAAAGCAGGCGATAGCAAAACTGCTTGTAAGTCAAATGTGAAAACTTTCACTGTAGCATTATTGATCATTTTGTCGGAAGACTTTTCATCCCTTGCTGTATCCTTTCGTAAAAGATGTGCAGTGTAATCGGCCTGGCTTATATTGCCAACTCGCTGGGCACAGCAAATATCGCACTCGTCTTTTTTGGGTGAGAATAAAGACAAATTCATTGTTTCAAATTCTTCCCAAAAAATAAAAATCGATACTTTGATATCACTTTTTCCTTTCTCTTGAAGATAATTTAAATATTCGCGATATACGCTTTGTTTGCTGTTCCAAATACTTTCTAAATAAAGTTTTGTTGTCGTTTTGCGGCAGTAATGTGACTCTAACTTTGGTAACGAATTTAAATAGTCCCGGACATATTCCCCTGGATTTCCTTCTTTTTCTTGTATTACATTGTTCCTCACTGTCTTTTGGATTTTATTTGCTTTTTCTTTAGACCAGTTATGCACTGACCACTCCCCGATGTTAAAAGTATCAATATACATTTTTTTACAGACATTTACTTGTTCTTTAGGCGTTTTCATGGTGTATTTGTATGTATAATCTCTACGAGCATTAACGGAAGTACTTCTCTGTGATACACTCTTGCATGTAACTGTTTGTTTAACCCAGACTTTTTTAGCTTGCCATGATAGTTTCCAATAATGGTTAAAATTGCTTTCCCTATCTTCATCAGTAACTTTCCAACATTTATAATATTTACTAGTTTCCGTGTGAGAACATCTAGGTTTCAAAGAACGTTCCTTTCTTTTTATATCAAACACTACTTTACCATCAGCAGTTTTTCTTCTTCCTTCGTATGACTCTCCTTTCATCCTCTTTATCTTATTCACTTCTGATGTCCAGTTATCTTTATCAGCTCTTCCCCTCTTTGCTCGCTTCCGTTTTGCAACAGTAGCCACTGTAACGTTTTCGCCTATTTCCATATCATCGAGTTCGAACGAGGAATGTCTCACTGTTTCGTGTGGTTCATAATCAGGATCTCCATCATCGGGGGGAAAAATCCCCATCATCAACGTCAGGGAAATCTATATCATCAATTTGGTCCTGTGCTTGAATGCCTAGTAATGGATCGAGATCACGTGAGCAAGAGGGATTCGACACTAAAAGATTTGTAACATTTTGGGATGTTTCATTAAAGCAAATAGAATCTAAATGTGAAATAATATTTTGTGATATTGGCCCAAGAGGGGCCAAATCCTGGCTGATCATATTGTTAAGCGATGGTTGTTTTCCAAAGTCTTTGAGGAGTGTAACAGGTTCTTCTATGAAACACTCTGTCTCTTCCTGAAAATGTTCTATTAACGAGTTCGAGTCTTCATTGGTTAGATAGTTGTCGTACCGTTGTTTTGTACCGGTTATAAAAAAATCTGTAGTGTTTAAAACATGAAGACAAATACTGGCCAGTGACCTTGGATGTTGACCTTCTAAATTGTGTAAAGTTTGACTACATGGCGTTGCGTGGCTGAAGATCTGAATCTCATTCTCTTGATTCAAGTTATTAAGAATAATTGGACGATTTTTTTTCGTGTATTTTCGCCTTTTTTTTCTACTACGCAATCTATAATTCGGCACAAGTTCAGGAGAACATCTACCATCGTCCGACTCCATCACGACGATCTAAAATAAAATGAAATAAAAATACTTAAAAGACATTTTAAGACAACTATTTCTAATCTAAAACCTCGTAATTAAAATATAACTTCCAGAAATCTTCGTATTCCCGTTTGCGAGTTTTTCATTCCGCGTTAAGTTAATTTTCAATTTCTCGTATTGCTATTTGCGAGATATTCGTATATCTATTTTGTTATGAAATTAAGGCGAAAACCTAAGATATAATATAAATAATTAATTCAACTCCCTCTGTAGTGTAACGGTCAGAGCGGATAAGGGAAAGATTAGGTAATTATAAATAAAGGTGTATGTTTATTTAATTTGTAAATATCTGAGTATTTATAAAAAAAAAACATTAATATCTCGTAAACACATATACGTGGTTTTCTTTCTAGTTTTATGTGAAAAGTAATCCTCGTAAGTGCGTATGCGAGGTTTTCAATCTTAATAATAAAAAACATACGAGCTTATCTTTCAAATGAGAAACTAAATTCCAATAACTTTAACAAAATTAACAACAATGTTTAAAACACGATAAAAACTTACCTCCATTGGTAAACAGTAAAACTTTACTGAAAAACACACTTTGAACTAGTGTTTATACTTGATTTGTCGCGACGCATGCACTCACTTCGAGGTATTCACAGCAGACTGACATACGACTGTTTTTACTAGGTTCTCATTATAAGTCATAGATGGCGCACCATGTCTATGATGTTTACTGGAGTAAAACTAAGACGTCCGTTACGATGTTTTCTTTCCAAATATGTAATAAAAAAAAAACATGAAATTTCAAATACGAGGTTTTCACTCTAGGGCGACGAAACATTGACTCATAGATCTATGATCCAAGATAAATGGTAGTGTAATATGCCCCTATGATATGTGAGGGTGTGTGTATGAGTGTGACATTAGGGGTCATAAAAAAATCGCAAGACATAGTGTATCATGTTTCTAACAATATGTATTTCATAAAGTCACAATAAAATAAATGGTATGTCAATCTTACTTTAATTTTATTGTGGTTTTATGCCTTTTCGAATCCCTCGTCAATAAAAGTTTCTCCTCGAGTAAATTCAATTGTTCTATAGTGTTAATCGGAAATGTAATACCACTGTTGGATATTTTCTCAATGTGCTCGTCGGATTTGGAAGTACTTGCATCTGTAGGTGCACTGTAACTAATGTTACTTTTCACAAGATCGAATATGTTGTCCAGTTTTACTTCAATTTTTATAGTTTTTGTTGTTTTCTTCTTTAACTGTAAAAAAATATATAATTAGGTTGCATGCCATACACGCAAAAGTTAATAATAAAATTAACGATTAGAGTAACTTACGGTTTTCGAATCGTTGAATATATTTTATAGAGTCCACTTATATTCCCAATGCCCCCCTCTTTGTTAAAACCACACATAATAGCTGGGTGCAACACAAAATTACCGATGCAGTGCATTTCATAAAAACCACAATAAATAAAAACAAAACCATGTATTAGACATAACATAAGGCCCTGGGTTAGATCAATGCACATAATATACAAATATTATTGAAAATGCATCCGCGTTTTAGCCCGAATTCATTATCATTGAACAAAGGAAATTCCTAAAGACGACAATGACAAATTACCATGTATCTTACCAACAGAACGGCATTCATGAGACGTGGATGGAACGGCTTCCGCAGGTTTGTCGGGTCGCGGTTCTGTAACAAACACGATTATAATGTAGCTTACATTGAACAAAGGAAATTCCTAAAGACGACAATGACAAATTACCATGTATCTTACCAACAGAACGGCATTCATGAGATGTGGATGGAACGGCTTCCGCAGGTTTGTCGGGTCGCGGTTCTGTAACAAACACGATTATAATGTAGCTTACATTGAAAATTTTAGCTTAAATTGCTAAAAATATGAACTCTGGACTAGACGATAGTAGAAAAATGTGCTTTTTTAAGATCCAAAACACACTGCCAAAATAGTAAAATATTTTTTTAAGGAACCAGTTTTGGATTGACCACCGTACAGTCTGGATTTAAATCCAATCGAAAACTTGTGGTACCTGGTTAAGACAGTGGCAACAAAGCGTACATCGAACGTCGATTCGATCAACTTTACATACTCGTAGCTTTTACAGAAGCAAGGGAGCAAATTCCATACTCATACATCGTTTGCTTTGGGATTAAAACTGCTTAGCTATTGCTACAATTTAGATTTATTCACGCTCTGTTAATATCACGCATAATCATTAATGTTTACATGTACAAATCGAACCTTTGCTTACATTTGATTTTATTACAGTAGTGCCATATGCATAAACCATCCTAGCTTTGATCTTTGCTTACATTATCAAGTAGCTTTTGCACATATTTATATAGCTATTCTAGTGGTAGTAGTTTAACTTATAAAGCATGTCTGTTATTATTTGTTATTTAGATTTTTTTCTACCATACAATAATCGCGAGATACAACCATAATCGTCAGGTCTTGGTCATTTATATCTTTTATAGGTTCCTCCCTTACAAACTGGCGCCCAACGTGGGGCCCGAACTAAAACTTATAATTTAAGACCAAGACCTCACAGACAACCTTCTTTGAATATATCGCGTGCTAGGGTAGTTAATATCCATTTATATAGAGAACAAAAGAAAATGAGTCTTTCGGAAAAACAATTTGATAAATTGTTAGAGAAGATTTGAGAAACCCGTCAATCGGGGCCACTTGCTCAATGCTCAGCAAGATATGCTGTAAGCAAGTCTTCTAGTGACGTAGAAGCATTCTTAGCGGATAATAAATGTCTACATTAAGTTAGAACATATAACCGACAAAGAAGCCCTGACTGACTTATCCTTGATTCTGGCTGATGCTGCTGCTACTGTCACTAGAGCCGTGATGACGTGGGCTGATTTTGAGGCAAGATTACGGCACATGTTTGCACCCAAAAAACTCCCGTACCTGATTTACCAGGAGATTGAGCAAACAAGTCAAGATTGACAGAGCACGGAGACTTTCATAGCCGAAAAACGCGCGCTAATAGCCCAGCTGCCCCAAAACCCATAGACTGGTCGAGGACCAACTCATAGATCTAGTGTATGGACAACTGACACTAGACATCAGAGAGAGGATAGCCAGAGATCACGTGACAACGTTTGATGAATTATTGGAGAAGGCCAGAGAGGTGGAAAGACAAAGCAAACCTGCACCAGCGCCCACAGGCTCCTGCCTCAAAAGGTAAACGTTGCAACTTCAGGCGTATCCTTGGCCACTCAACTGAGACATGTAGGAAAAAGGTTAAAGCGGAACAAAGCGAACCTCCGAAGGTCGTTCCGGCTACTAACACACGTCCAGCAGATAAGCCCAACTTCTCCTGCTATGGATATGGAGAGCCTGGCGTGATACGTAGTCATTGCGTTAAATGCTCATCATATAGTCCAACCACTTTAAATGATGCCAGCTTCTGTGGAGTTAATATCGCGGGAATGGATTTAAGGCCAGTGGTCAGGATAAAGATAGGTTACATCAAAAGCATCACACCGAATATTGCATCATACTCACTGTATAAGCAGCTTGCAAGGAATGGGTACCCTTCAAGGTGAAAGAGATGAGCATAACCCTTGCTGACGGCATGCCGAAAAACAGATTTCCCTTATAGTTAAGGCCCCTAAAACATTATTCGACAGAGTGATCCCGTCAACGTTCAATATTCTGCCGCAGGCTACCAACAATGTAACTCTACTGGGAGTAGGGTTTATCACGGATGCCTTGCTTATGCTAAACATACCACAACGAACCTGCCGCTTTCTGGATGACCCCTCAGTTGTGTATGAGTTGGAGGTTGAGTCTTTACATGACATTGTTGCAGAGAAGCTGATGGACGAGTTTGCCGTTCCGCGAATGATTTCCCCTATGGCAAACACACCGGAGTCACAGAGGTCGCCGCAACCTTCCACGAGTATTTCGGAAGTTGTTAGCAAATGTGAGGTGCTGCCAGCACCGGGGACGAGCGTATACCAGCGTATACGCTCAACCGAAGGAAGCCGACATTCCATCGCAGAATATGCCTGAAGCGTATGAAACGGCGAATGTCGAAAATGCGTCCAGAACTCCGAGGCAATATAGACCATTAATCCCGTTGGATCTTAAAACACCACCAAAAAAGTCAAAACTGATGTTTGATGGTCATTCACCCGTACTGGATGCGCTCTATAATGACGCACAGAACAGTTTGGCTTAATACAATGACGACATCGATTTGCGTATGGTAAGCGAACTACTCAAATTGATCACGTCGATGATACAGGTAATCATAAACCTATTTCAGTTACCCCTTATAGGTTATCAGCAGCAAGAACCCAAATTCTGAGGCAAGAAGTTAACAAGATGTTAGAATCTGGTATCATTCAACCTTGCCAGTCACCGTGAACAGCACCGTATTTATTTGTATTCAAAAACTCAAGTATATTGCATGCTTGCTACTGCAGATCACAGAGGTCTAAAAACATAAATTGTGTAGCATAACATCTGTAACTTTACCTGTGTATCGCAATAAAAAAAATTCTACAACAAATAGTAAGGTAGACGCACCGGTAATGGACATGGAACCAGTAATGGAAAAAAAAAAGTAAATCTTACAATTTAAGAGTAGGAACTAGTTTTTATATCCTGGCAACATTCAAACATAGACGTCACGTAACGAGCTGTCTAAATTTGACGTTTCGTAGGTCTCTGCCATTTTGGTTAACAATGGCTATCGAATAAATACAATGTCGCGAACGAAAAATTTGTTATCCGTGATAATTAGCAGAATCCTTAACGAGGTAAGTGCAAAAATATTCCTAATTGATGTATCTATGTGTGATTGAACTAATATTTGCTGTATTTTTATGTTATGGGGATGTATTGAGATGCTGAATCGTGGCTCATGTTTTCATTTGAGGTTATGTCAACCCTTTTACAACGAATGTTCATAACTGGGTCCCTAAAATTCTGTTTATCCAGATATGGACATTATGTCGAAATCATTTGTTTATGCTTGATTATTGGTGAAAATAAAGCATTATTTTTTTAACGTTAGATGTTTATTTCGAAATTTCTTTTTGAACATCCGTACCAATAATAAACTCGAGTGTCAATTACTGGGTAATTCATAGAAAAACAGTAATGGACATTGCAAATTATTAAAAACTAGGCCAAGTTTAGCTTAACGTTTGTATTTCAGAAATGGCGCCTGTAAAGGACTATACGCCAGAAAAAATGGGCTTGGCAATAGATGCTGTTCGAAAAGGCTTGAAAGTAGCAGAAGCAGCTAAAAAATTTGGGGTTCCAGAATCACCTTATATAATAAAACTACTGGAAAAAGCCCTCTTGTGTGTACCATGGGCCCAAGCACTATTCTATCAAAGGAAGACGAGAATATTTTGGAATTATGGATCAAGGATATGGCCGAAAGACACATACCTATTACAAAAGAAGAACTATTAGATAGCGTACAACGTCATATAACTGAAAAAAACATGTCAAATCCATTTACTGATAACCGGCCGGGAAAGAAGTGGTATGCTTCATTCAAGGAAAAGACATCCAGATATTCCTGAACGAACTGCGCAAAATCTTACAACTGCAAGATCCTTTGCAATCCAATTATCCAATCCATTATCCAATGTTTCCGAGGAACAACTTAAAAGCTGGTTCAATGAAATAAAAAATTACTTACAACACAAAAATTTATTAGACATTCTTGAGAAACCAGAAATAATTTTTAATACCGTTGAAAGCGCCTTCTTTTTGAACCCAAAACCTGGATGAGTGTTGGCTAAAAAAGGAGATAAACATGTATACAGCTCCTCGGGTGATGAGAAAGACAACTTAACGGTTTTGGTGACAGGTAATGCGGCTGGTCAATTAGCTCCAACTATGGTGGTCTTCAATTATGAGCAATTATGAGCGCGTGCCATCTTCGATTTCATCTTCATTCCCTGATGACTGGGTCATTTGGAGAAAGGCAGTCCAGTCATGGAAAATGCAAAATTTGGGTCAAAACCTCAAAAAGGAACATTTCGCTCCAGTACTGAAAACTGCCCTGACCAAATTGACCGCTGATTCCATTAATCATGGCTTCCGTGCTGGTGGGTTATACCCATATGGCCCTGATTATGTTGATATGAGCAAAATAAAAACATAGAAGCGGCACACTTCGGACAACATATCTGGGAACGAATTTCACCAAACTTTGGAAACCAAAATAGTGTCCACGTTTTCAGAAGAAAAAAATAATCTTTTCAGAGAACTGTATTATAAAAAGAGATCCGATCTGGAAAATAGTTTGCCTGACGAAGACATCTCTTTATGTGCTCTGACACTCTCTTTCTCAAGACAGCTTTAATGAATGCGACACTTCGGCTCCCCATTCTTCCATTCAGAGACCAAATGAGCCAAGTATAAATCAAATTGAAGTACCATCCGTATTAGAGAATGCACTAGGAGACATATCATCAGCAACTGTGGCTGAGGAAAGTTCCAGAAAAGAAGACAACACTGATTCGATTTTGGTATCCCCAAGTATCTCTAAGGAATCAAAGGATTTACCGTTTCCACAAAATGAGAATCAAACGAAGCAAGATCGTATAATTGGCAATCCTAACTCAAATCCGGAAAATTTGGAACACTCCCAAAGTATCTGCAATGATGAACTCAATTCAGTTGACATTTCTTCAAATATAGCACCAGCTATATCTCAGAAAAGTTTTGAGTTCGTGTCTTGCTCTATTCATGATAAAACAAAAAAAAGCCCTTGAAACAAGCACTTCTGCCTCTAACACTGGGCCTGGACCTATCAACCCTGATAATATATCGTCAAACATAATTGCTGTACTAGGTTCATCCCATACCCATAGTAATGAAACGGCTACAATTGTTGTGAAAAAAGATCAGCTAATAATACCTTCACCCTTCAAACGCGTTTTTTTCTGGCTTGGGGAAGAAGAATCAACAAAAGGAAAAAAACGTAAGATGAAAGAAAAGTTACCTAGCGCAGTCACTGGCCAAGCATGGAGAGAATACTACAAAAAAAAGAAGAGGAAAAGAGAATTCAATTGGAAGAAAGAGAAAAACGATTAAAAGAAAGGCTGGAGAAAAGAATTTTCAAAGAGACATTAAAAGAACAAAACAAACAAAAAAGGATTAATAAAAAGAAAAAGATAGTAATCAAAAAGAGGACTCAAGCTGATAGTACATCTTCTGAAACAGAATCAGAGGTTAATTACGCAGAAAGTGACGACAGTTACAATTTAGAAAACGACGAGGAACCAAGAAATAGCGATTCTGACTCAGACAATGCACCATTGATCAAAATGTCCGATGCATCAAAAAACAATTAAAAGGAAGCTACGTTATAGTACTATATGAGGGAGAATACTTTCCCGGACTGATTGAGGACATCAACAAAGACAACTTTAAAATCAGCACCATGACTTTCTCCTCCGGAAATACTTACAAATGGCCAGAAAAAAAAGATGTTCTCTGGTATGATAAAAAAAGTATTGTACAATACATTTCTCCACCACTTTTTACTCTGTCAAAAAAATGCAAAAATATTCAACTTTTACTTTTTAGATATTAAGATTAATAATTATGTTCCTAAGATGTTTGTTAAATAGAGACTGATATTATTAGTAATGAATAGATTAATAATCATGTTCCAAAGATGTTTGTTAAAAAGAGAATGATATTATTAGTAATGAATAGATTAATCATTATGTTCCTAAGATGTTTGTTAAAACAGACGTAATTATTAGTAATGTAAAGATTAATAATTACGTTCCTAAGATGTTTGTTAAAAAGAGACTGTTATTATTAGTAATAAATAGATTAATAATTATGTTTCAAAGATAATTGTTAAAAAGAGACAGATATTATTAGTAATGAATAGATTAATAATTATGTTCCTAAGATGTTTGTTAAAAACAGACAGATATTATTAGTAATGAATATATTAATAATTATGTTCCAAGGATGTTTGTTGAAAGGAGACAGGTATTATTAGTAATGAATATATTAATAATTATGTTCCAAGGATGTTTGTTGAAAGGAGACTGATAATATTAGCCATTAATAATAAAGGTTGATTAAAATATATACCGGTATTGTTATTTTGTACTTACTTCTTACCATAAGAAACATAATCTTAAATTGAAGCCATTTGTAAGTATCCCTTTGGCTAGTCAAAGGCCTCCCACTTCATTTTTCACTACTTTCTCAAGAATTAACTTACACCAGAGTCAACTACATAAGCCGTGAACAAGCTTTGTGGTTGATACATAATAAGTTCATGAGATAGATAAATTTGCCACTGTACATAATAGGATCTCCATAGCTGGATCGAATTTCATTAATGGGTGTACATGATTGGATCAAATTTCATTACTGAGTGTCCATTAATGGATTTTGGCCGTTCATGACTGGAGAAAAAAATGATATTTTTTAATGGAATATATTTCTTTACTATCCATTTATTGCACTGTCCATAGAGAAATAATATAAATAAATCATAGGATATACACCTTTTACATTTTACATTTTTGATGTATTTCCAGAAGTAATTTTAAATAAAGTTGTCAACTTGTTCTTAAAGTGTCCATAATTGGGGTCCTTACCTCACCCCTTGAAAAATCGGTTCAGTAGTTTAGAAGTAAAAAAAAAATAAGAAATAAAAATGTTAAAATAAATCAAGTAATTGAAGTCGGTTCTTTGTTTTATTTTTTCTCGCCTATACAATGACAAGTTATTTAATGACCACGAACCGAACAAAGGTTACAAATTCATCATAAAGAACATCAACATGAAATTAGTTTATTACATTTTATATAATAATATAGATTATAATCGCCATTACGTAGAAGATTTTAACACTATATTCGCTACCAATGAAGGTGGTCAGTGCAAAGAACTGTGGAAAGGTACTGCTGATTTGAAATTATTTCCTTTGATTCACTTCAATCATTACAATCATACGACACACTATATATCAGTATATTATATCTCAATTGTAGGGTTTATACACCTAGTTATACTATTAGTAATACGATATAACAAGATGGACACAAATAATCTAGATAGTTATACTGCTCAGTATAACTAATTGGAACCGATTTGAGTTGGATTCGTCCATTTAGTTATACCTAGGTATCCGTAAATAAACAATCAGTTAATAATATTTATGGCTATTTTACGTTTTTACACATTACTATTTATTCAAAATAAAATATTTACATTTTGGTTTTACAGATACAGAAACAGAATACCTACTTAATAGGCAAAATGCTATTGCAATGTTTCCAGAAAAGTGGCTATTGAGATATCACCGTTAACTAATTGCATTTGTGCGTCCATTATCATCACGTCGTTGACTAAACTGCTCGCTTTTCGGTTCTCTTTATTTTCTCCAATGTCGATAATAACATCTTCGGTATTTTCCAGAATAGTATGACTAGGTGGATAAACCCCAATTGTAGGGAAACCGCAAAAAAAGTTTGATAAATAATGGAAAAACTGTCCTCATTAACAATACAAACAAGTGGTCTATGATATAAATATTAAGATTTTTTTTAAATGGTCTGGTAAATAAAAATTTTCTTTGTATGAGTTTTAGAAAATCTCTTTCACCAATTGATAAGCTTACTTTTCTCAAAGTAACATGGGATATAATTTTCCCACGGGAACGGGCTTGCGAAGTAGCCGACCATTTACCGACAGCGAACTTATAAAACAATGTGCTTTAGTCATGGCTGAGGAGGTGTGACCCGACCAAAAAAAAAAATATAAGTCTTTCTGCAAGAATGGTTTGTACACGGCGAACTGAAGATTTGGGCGATAATTTATGTCAGCCATTCCGGGAAAAAGCACAACAATTTGAATGGTTCTCTAAAGCTACCGATGAAAGTAATGATATTATTTGTGTGATAATGATGTATTATTATAATGATGATTATAATGATGTATTTTGTTGAGTAAAATATTATTTGTGTCCTTACTATCTTATATTACAAAGAATAAATCTTTGAATCTACCCCTTTTGGTGATGTTGAATATCGCCTAGCGACGCGAAGTCAACCGAAGCGGGAGGGCAGATAAAAATTGCGTCTTGACGTGTTTTAGACGTTTTGCAAAGTAAGTCTTCCTGCAACTAAGACAATTTTGTAACCATTGCATTATATAACCAAGTCATTTTGCATACTTGTGTACTATTGAGAGCCGTTTTGCTCGCCAAGCCTCTTATCGTATTTTTTTTTAGTTTTAATAAACAAGTGACTTATCGTATTTTTTTTTAGTTTTAATAAACAAGTGACTTATCGTATTTTTTTATTATGTAATAGTATAAATTTAGTTTTAATAAACAAGTGACTTATTGTATTTTTTTTTTAGTTTTATTAAACAAGTGACTTTTCGTATTTTTTTTCATTTTAACATTATCGACAAAATGAATCGATATTTTATTTATTAATTCCAACCTTGACGCAGTGGGTACACGGGTAAACAGGAATTACCCCTACACCCACCGGTGGGTGAACCCAGTGGGTGCACGGGTCACGAGTCGTAAGACGCGACAACGGGACCCGACCCGTGTGAATGCGTTTATTGCGTAGGCACCTTTTTAGTGCAAATAACACTTTTGCACTTGATTTAAAATGGCCTTGGTTTAAATAAAGATGACGAATTGTGGACCTATAAAATGGGAAAAAGATTAAGACTTTTATCTTGATTGCCTGTTGCCTGAACTAGTCGATCCTAGATACCCTCAAAAGAAGCTTGTTACTAAATTCCAAATACTCTTGGCGGTTGATGAAAGAAATATTCCTACAAAAACTCGCAAAAGTAGCTTGAAGCAATACAACTCCAAAAAACATATAAACACACATAAAAGATATAAAGTGCACGTTCTTAGTGGTGTTTCCGGATTTTCTTACGACCTCGACCTGTACGCTGGTAAGCAAAGTGACAAAGTTACAGATAATGATCTGGATTTGGGTACTAGCAGTAATGTCGTTATACGCTTGACTGATAGTGTACCAAATCACATGAAAATTATAAGATTTTTTTTCAATAATGATCGTAGAACTTATGGTGAATGAATATGTACAATAAAAGTATTTTGCCATTGGGCACCGTGCGACCCAAAAGGGCGGTGCAAATATTCTAACAAAAAAGGAATTATCTCGAAGAGGAGACATTGCAAAAATGCCAGTGCAAAAATTCATGCTGACGTTAAAGATACAGGTGTTGCGTCGTGGCATGGTTAGTTATTAAAGTTGTCACTTTAAGTTCAACCTATGTTGGCGTAAACCCTACTGAAACTGTCAAACGATACAATAGACGACGACATATGTACCATGAAGTTAGTTGCCCTAAAGCTGTGCAGCTGTATAATGCACACATGGGTAGAGTTGATACCCTAGACTCGATAAGAGGGTGTTTGGGGTAATACAGGATTAAAGTGCAATCAAAAAAGTGGTACCTACCCAGCCAGCACAAACCTTCTGAGTAGGTTTTTTATAATAGCAGTCACAGAAACGAATTGCTGAATAAGACTACCGTAATTAGCTGATTTGGCGCTTACTCAGACGTTACTCAAGCAATTTGGGCACAAAATTATACCGCTAATAGCTGAGTAATAGCAATATAACACATGAATAAGTTTTGAATAATTGTACGACAAGCTGAGTATCTTCTGCATAAAAGCTTTTTGTTCTTTTATTCAAGTATTACAGCTTGTCGTGAAGCGACAATTTTAAAAGAACAAAATAAAAAAAGAAAATATGAAGAATGAGGATATTTTTATATTTCGATAAATAATATTAAAAAAACACTATTTACATCAGTTTTTTAAAAAAAGGGAATTTGTGAAGTGGGTGTATGGGCGTGTGATGCGTGGTAAGCGGTATGTGTCAGTGGAGTTGATGACGGATGGATGCGGAGAATAGGGGCACGACGTCAGCACGGCAGGGGTGAAGGAGCTGCGCGCTTGAAGGCCGCACAGCTCGATGTAATCAGGCCAGATGTAGTGAGGCTCGATGTAGTCACGGCAGGGGTACGCAGCAAGGCAGAGGGGCCTGCGTGCGCCTGCCAACGGCAAGGCGGAGGGGCCTGCGTGCGCCTGGCAACGGCAAGGCGGAGGGGCCTGCGTGCGCCTGGCAACGGCAAGGCGGAGGGGCCTGCGTGCGTCTGGCACTGGCAAGGCGGAGGGGCCTGCGTGCGTCTGGCACTGGCAAGGCGGAGGGGCCTGCGAGCGTCTGGCAACGGCCAGGCGGGAGGACACACGGGAACCAAGATGACTCACACAATGAGGGGCTCACACACGGTGAAGATTTTTAGAAGGAGGCACTGCAGGGTCCCGGGGTCGCTCGACCCCGGGATAAGGCCTTTAATTAGAACTTTCTTTTATGAAAGCTGGAGTAAGACTTGATTTGCTCTTCCGAATCCTCTGCCTTTTATAGAATTTTGGCAGAGGAATCGTAATTTTGAATTTAGAAGTATTTTTTTACGAATGGCCAGCCCAAAATTCACAATTTAGCGAAAGATCACATACGAAACATCAGGCCACTAATAAAATGAGAAAGAAATTGCCATAACAACCGTTATAAACAACAATGTCAGAAATGTCAAAATTACCTTTTTAGCAAAATAAACAACAAACCAATTCAAAAAATCAAGAAATAATAGTGAATTGGAATAGGAAAAAGTAACGCGCATCTGTGCGCTCGAAGCCCCAAGTTCTAGGAGTATAGTGAACACGTGAAAACTGCGCTGTAAGTAATTGGAGCCAAGACCGATTTATAAAGGTGCTTGTAACGTGAAGATACGATGTGGTAGCGCAGTGAAGATGTGTTTTTATAACGTTAACAGGTTTCAGGGATCTACAGAAATGAATGCAGCGAAAAGGAATGATATTAAGAGAAGTGCGTCGATAGACATATGAGATGATGTCACGAAAATGGGAGAGCGAAGGTAACCGTGCGTAGTAATAATACTACAAGCTCTGTTATCCAGAAGATGAATGAATGATGAATGAACTATATGCTTAGTCCTTCAAAGCTCAGATATTCAGATGATACATAGCTTTGAGCTTATTTCAGAACATTTATCAAGAATTTATTCAAATTAAATTTGAAGTTGACATAATCGAACACAAAAATAAATTAAAAGTGCACGCGTTATTTGTTTGGTGAGTGACAGCAGCAGAAAATAAATGGCCAAATTTTAATGTCCTAGCGGTAAGTAAATAATTTTATACGCTTATTTGTGCTTGAAATAATAAATTGTAGGTGCGCATGCAACTTTACCGTGTATTCATATATACATTTCGTGCAAAATTTTCACGCGCTACCTGATACGCCAGGTTTTTGAGAAATAAACAACATTTCGTCGTTGGTTTGTTTTTACGAGTGAAATATTTTTCATGTTCTTATACCATTTGAGGGTTCAAAAGTAATCTTGTAATACTTTTTACAAGAATATTATACCAATTTCGTTATCATAATTGAGTTTTCGGGTATAAAATTTCTCATCATTTAATAGGTTATGTTATTCATTATGGCGACGCTCATTCTGAATAAAGTCTGCTTGCACAGCGGCTCCTCGTCTAATGTCTGCATAACAGACCTTATGTGTCCACTTATTCAGATGTTCTCTGGTTAAAAGTGGTCTGCCCACATTATATTTTCGTATACTGTTCTATAATCATACACACTCGTAATATAAATCAAACAATTAGGATTCAGTCATAAAATAAATGAAAACCCACAGTATAGACCTATTTGTTATTTGTTTTTTTTTTAGCTCTAATCATATTCAGATTTATTATACAACTAACGTAATTAATGTAGTACAGAATAAATAAGTAAGTATAGTAGGTTTTAACTACTTACTACACCTCTGTAGTGTTTAGGTACTCTCCTCGGTTCGGTCGGTGCGGGCGCGCGGCATAGTGTATTAACCCCCCCGCCTCCCCACTCGCTCCGCCGTAAAACACAGTATAGTCGGTCAGTCTGCCATCAGAGTGCATGCGTACGGCCGTTTGTGGAGTATAGCAGATAGTTGTCGCATTAATAAGTCAGAAAGAAGAGACATCGGGTTCAAAAGTTGATAAGTGGCAGACATAGGATAGGTAGTTTGAGCCGCTGCGCTACTAATGTAGATAGGTGTAAGTTGTTCCTTGCAAAAAACTTTTAGGTTATTTCAAGTGGCCAGATGTGCCTACTTAAGGTAAGTACGTACTAATTAAGTTATTTATATTTTTCAGGGAACATGCCGTTTAAAATTGTGTCGACTCGTCGAAAAGGCAAGGTAGAACTATGTACTGTGCCCGAAACATGGGAAGTCAAAGGAATATTGCGTTGGCCTAAGATGTACGGTGATATACTCGCAAAAAATGATAGTACCCAGCCCCAGACAGATTGGTTGACCTATAATTGTATAGTGAAAAGAAGAAACTATAGTACATACGAAGAAGCAGAGGATGAATTATCAAAAATGTTAGACAAAACAGACACGGACGATACCGATGACGGTGAACGATCCTACAAACGTACTACTCCTCCTCAAAAAGTTCTAAATTTGAATGCTGCAGCTCAACGAATAATGGTAAATTAATACCTACCTACCTATTTATTTAAATCTCTATGTCCATATCCATTGTCGTTTTGTACATCATTTTGGTAGTTCAAGTAAAAATATGAACGACAAACTAAGAAAATTGAGGTTGTATCGAACTGGCAGTCGCGTTTCCCATGTTTTACGCAACTGGTTATAAGCAATTATCTGAATTATTTGTTTTTAAATAATGAATGCTCGCCACACACGGGCAGTTTTAACTGATCAGTCTTCTGATGTCCTTCCAAATGGATGACGACAGAGCAATTTCCCCACACAGTGACTTTCTCTTCATTTCTCGATCGATGCGACACACGACCACAAAATAAAGAAGTTACAGAATGTCCGCTCCCGCAATTCTTGAAAATACATACCTATACTTGCTGACTCACTAGGGTGCTTGCTTCTGTATTGATTTTGAAAAGGAGGTAGGTAGTATTAGTTTACAAACATACATACATGCCGTGCGTCTAGATAAAAAAATTACCAGCGTGATTCGTAAATAGAATTGGTTGGTAGGTAGGTACGCATGACCCGCGCGGCGCGCGGCGGCGGCGCGGGCGGCGAACGCCAACAAAGAATATGCCTACCTAAACCTAACCCGTAGTACCTAAATACTGGCGTTTTATCAGCGAACGATAAGTTGAATAGGTATGTAATAGGTATGTAATAATTTTGTTGTATTTTAACAACCAAATACATTGTAACTGTAATAATATATCTTATTCTTTTTGCTAAAAGGTAAGTAAGTATGTGCCGCGTGAATGTCGTGATGAACGCACGAGCACTTGCGATGCTCGCGACCTAGCTCTGTCCGAGACTGTCCCAGATTGCCTGTAAATGTAGCGTCTATGTGTGCGTCCCAAAAATGGCACTTTGTTCTAAGCGGCCTCTGCTAGCGCGCGCCGCGCCCGCCACTACGTACTTTAATAAATAAATTATAATGTAATGTTTATTTTTATAATATTTAGTGTTAATTAGCCTCAAAAATTCGCATTCGCGATATTATTCTAGAAATTCTATTGTATTTGCACGTGCAGACGCCATCGCTGCAACTCTGCAACTGCCGAACTGAGGCAAATGGAAGGAAAGAAAGAAAAATCCGTGGCTCGCTTCAGTTCCGTAAAATTCCCCAAACACTGTCATTTTTGGAAGGACGACACTACGTTTGATCAGTCTGATACTATCGTGTGTTTACAGCTTTACAGTTGATTTTTCTAGGATAATTCGAAAAGGTTTTTATGCATTGTTGCAGATTAAGTCTGGGAACCCAAAGAAAAGAATGAAACAACCAACTTCAACCATTCACGCGATTCAAATCATTCAAGAAAGTCCAACCACACATGCAGGTCCAACCATACCAACAAGTCAAGCTATACAAGCAGGTCCAATCACACAAGCAGGTCCAACCATACCAGCAAGTCAAACCATACAAGCACGTCCAACCATACCAGCAAGTCAAACCATACAAGACTGTCCAATCACACAAGCAGGTCCAACCATACCAGCAAGTCAAACCATACAAGCACGTCCATTCACACAAGCAGGTCCAACCATACAAGCAAGTCAAACTATACAAGCAGGTCCATTCACACAATCAGGTCCAACCATACAAGCACGTCCATTCACACAAGCAGGTCCTATCACACAAGCAGGTCCAACCATACAAGCAAGTCCATTCACACAAGCAGATCCAACCATACAAATATTTCCAGAAACGTCAATTCAAACCAACCAGCAGCCCTCCTATATTATCGATGAAACAGTTTATACAGTATCCACCGGTGAGCAAGAAAATACACCTCAAGAAGTACATTATTATACAAATGATCAAAATATGACAAACCAAATTAATAATTTATACGAGATACAAACTGCAATTTTGGACAACCAAAATAAAATAATGAAAAAGCTTGGGGAAATGTCGGTTCAGCTACAAGAAATACAAGAACAAAGCACAGAAAATATTACAGTAACAACTTTAGCACAAGCCAAAGGAGCAGAAACTAAAAGGATGCGTATGGAAGTTGTCGATAACATCGAAAGCTTGGAGAAACTCGACAAAGAACTATCATGCCCTAAAATACTTAAAACATACTTAGAAAATTATGCAATATTATGTTCTGTGGCACCAGGATCAGGCTCTAACTGTGCTTATAGACTTTTAGATTCAATTTTTACCAAAGACTTCCTTTGCCAGTGTTCCTGGACTGGAGGAAGTCGTGGAGATGATCTTAAAATAGGCTTCAAAAAATATAAAAACGTATTAAAATTCTTTTTCCAAATGGTCTATTATTGGGACAACACGTACACAGTGCAAGATAATGAAGAGTTTTTCAAAAACATATTGCGAAATGCTTTGAAAAGGAAAACATCCAAGAACATTCGTCAGTCCAGCAAGAAAAGAAGGAAATTCAACAAAAGAGTCAAACGTAAGCCTCAGAATCAAAGAAGTGCAGCTAATAATCATAACGACGAAGATGTTATGAATAATCATGATGAAGGTAATACTAATAATGACAGTGAAAACAATACTAATAATGATGGTGAAGGAAATATACAAAATGATGGTGAAGTTAATATAAATGATAATGACGGTAACGATAATCCCAACGACGAAAATACTAATAATAATGGCATTAATAATAAAAACTATGATGAAGAAAATAATCCAAGTAATGAAAACGAAGCTATAATTGAAGAGAATGAATAGAGGTCTTGTTATTTTTATTACTTTTTAGTATTTGTAAGGAAAGAAGATTTTTCCATATGAAAGTATTTCGTTCCTAATGCGTAACGCTATACGTTTACTTCTATTTTTTCAATTTCTTTATTACGATGTAACGCTATACGTTGAATTATATTTTGTTGATTTTTTTATGGCGATGTTACGCTATACGTTTAATTCTATTTTGTTGATTTCTTTATGACAATTTAGATTTTTATAACTAGAATTTTATTAAGTGTTCTTTCAAACAGAATCCCGAGTAAAACACTTGCGTTTACTCAATAATCAGATTTATAACTTGCTTTTTTTTCGTACTTTGTTAAGTGTAATCGTTTAATAGGTAGTGATGTATCGGACAATTAAGTATTCTCAAGTGATTTTTGTACTGAAAATAAAAGGAAGACTGATTGACTTAAATAATTGTTTTATTACAATTCACATTAATATTACACATTTAGTCAAATATACAACACTTTTTATAAATAGCATGAGATCAAGATAAGTAGTCCTTCCTTGGTTTTCATTCCTTTCCTTCCTTCCTACTGTTCTTAGTTACTAAACAGCAGCGTGCCCAAGTAAATACATAGCAATTGGAATACGGTCTATACAGTTTAAATTGTTAATGTATGTAATAGAGGAATGAAATAAAGCTCATTTTTGTTTGTAGTTACTACAAACTTATAGCTAATGTTATTGAAACTTATGATTTCTGTTGTACGGTTTCCATTTTGTACACCTGTTTTAAACATATTAAGATATGAAGACTTAATAAGTAATTCGAAGATGTCAGATACATTTTCAATTCTGTACCCTTTGATATGTTCATCGGTTATTTCTGCCACTTCTATAATTTCTTCTTCTGTAGTCATAAAATACTTATCCTGTCTTTTGTTAGAAATTACGAACTTACCAAAATCTATTATTTTTCTATTTTTACTATTTGTTTTTATGACAGGATATTGGTAAGTTTCATTTTTCGCTTTACTTAATTTAGATTGAACATTCCAATCACTCTCTGTAAGCCTTTTAGCTATTTGTGATAATGGCTTGTTGCCAGCTCTAAGCATTTTTTTAATACAGTACAGTTTGTTCTCAAAAGGGTAAGAATTAAAGGTGTTAAGTGGGCCGAATTTACGAACTTCATCAGTAATATGTACCAGATTATGAATGTTGCTAGTAATGTAGTTACCATAATATGTTTTAAAGTTTTCTACAAAATATAATAATAATTCGTGAGAAAGGTCCAATATTGAGCTGTACTTTAGGCTAGAGCAAATTGTTACCCCACAGAAAAGAGTCAAAAAATGTTCATAGGGTCCTTTCGACATAAAGTCAGGCAGAATAACAATACTCAAATAATAGAAAAATGACCGGAATTCAGATGCTTTCCAATGATGAAGCTCATCTAGACCTCGCATAGATCTATGAATTTCGGAGGGTAGTTTACAGGTGAGTAAAAACTGTGTTACTTTCAGCGTATCGTCAGCTCGCCATTTTGTAGTAAGATTCTTAAAATTTCCATCACGCCATCCCACGAGTAATCGTTTCATGACTCCTAAGTCAATCAGATGTAATGAATCGGAAATAGGAAAATCTTCGATCATATCTATGGGTAATTTTAAAAGGGGTGTATCAGTTTTTAGATGATCTCTATATTTCTTATTTCTGAATTCTTCATTTGTTCTTTTAGGACATCTTGAGTTCGGAAAAACGACAGTATGATACTGATGCGAGTATTCTCCTACAGTCGTACATTTTAAACATCCATGCTTAGAGTTGAAGTTGCAAACACCTGAAAATGTAAATTTTTTTCAATAAAGGATTGTAGTTTATTGTAGTAAGGATCTGCAAGACCTCTTTTATATATAAATTAACTAGCTGACCCGGCGAACTTCGTACCCCCAGTCAATGAATGTCGTTTAACCTACCCTACCCCTATCCTACCCCTAACCCACCCCTACCCTACCCCTACCCTACCGCTACCAAAACCCTAAAAAGTTTTTGCATGACGTCTGTAATGTAGGTAACAAGTTTAGTCATCATTTACCTTTTATAAATGCTCTAGCCGGAGAGTCACAGATGAAGCACCTTATTCTTACATTGACTATAATATTTTCTTTGCCTTCTCTAACTATAGGAATTCCATTTTCAAGAAGACTTTGAGTTTCTGCGACAAAATCTTCTAAATACTGACTAAGGTTCTTTGGTTTTCCTGATCCATAATAAATTCCAACTACAAGAGGCTCTATTTCTGGTTTTTCGCAGATATTGCAAAGAATTGGCCAAAATTCTTTTTTCGAACTGTTGAAAATAGATAAGCCATCAAAATTCAAATTTAATTGTATAGATTCAGGGATTTCCAGCCATACAAAATTTATTATATCTTTTAAAGGTTCAATAAGTCCTTTGTGCCAGTATTCTCCACCTTCAATTTTTTTTATTACGACATTTCTCTTAGTCTGTAATAATGTTCTCGGGTCTACTGGCAAAACTCCTGGCAATCTGTGATTGACGACAGCTAATAATTCCCTTAAGGCTTCTAGAGAAATGTTTTTATTTATGGCCCATTGTTTTAAGTTATTACGAAATATTAAATTTTTTTCATATTCCGTTTCACTTGTTTCAAAATTATTGGAACTCGCATCACTATCTTCAGACCTCTGAATTGATTCATAATCTTCACACAATGTAGATTCATAATTATTTATTACGGAACCCGTTTCTATGGATTGTGTTCGCACTTGATTTGTACTTGGATCAGATGAACTGGAAGAACTTCCTTCAGTCGTTTGTGGATTAGCACAAATAGATTTTTTTATGTTTTCATACTCGCGCAAGCACTTTCTTCGTATGCCTCCTGTTCTTTTTCTATTTTTCCATGAATTGGAGATGTTTTTAGCATTTTTTTTGATAGGCGGCATTTACACAACACACTAAGCGCGCGCACGAAATCGAAATGTCACACTACTAGCCGCATAAATGCTGACAAATATTGCAAAATAGTTCTGCTAGCTTAAAAAATGTCTACTTTTCCTGAATACTCAGCCAACTTCTGCATAAGAATCTGTTACATTTGCTTTTACCCCAGTTAGCTGCACATGACAGTAATTTCGTACTTAAAGCGGCATAAAGTAGTTATAACAGCTACCTTAAATTCTGTTAACTAACTATATGCTTCATAACAGGAACCTCACCCTACTTTATACAGCAGCTGTGTAACTGTCAAGATGTGGTGTGTAATACAGCTAAAAGAGAACAGAACCTCAATTATTCAGTACTCTGCTGGATAATAGAATCTTATACCAGTGTTATACAAAAGGTTACACAAACTCTTGAGTAACAGGTCTATTTATGATGACTATTCAGCTTTAAGAAATAAAATCGGCAAATTACAGAACTAACTCAGCTAATAGCATTATCATAACAAAAAACAACTTTAATACAGAACTTGGCAATACACACAGCTTTTATACATATATAATAAAGCTTAACCCTGCATAAGGTTAAATTGTTGGCCAGTTATATGACTTGTGTGCTGCCTGGGTAAGGCTTTTTTCACTTATTTGATTTTGTGTATGTCAACGCATAGCTTTTGTGGAGACGGTGTAATGAGGGAAGTTATATATTTGTTCTTGATTTTAAATTAGCGTTTGCAGAGGTTTAAAAAAAATTGATTCATAGATCTTAACACCATAAACGCGAGGTTGGCCTTCACATGTAAACAACGATGAAACTCCACCACTTAAAAAAGTAAACGAATGATCATAATACCCCCCTGAGAGGTAGCAGAAGACGGTTTCCATCATTTTCCAGATTGGACCTCATCACGTCAAATATGCAGAAACAGCTGTTACAAACACTTTCATTTTGTTGACTTTTCTTTCGTTAGAAGTTCTCGCGATTGCAAACTTCATGAAAAACATATTTTTTGTGAATGTCCATTTTACGTATTAATTTCTCTTAACTCGTATTAATGACCGTAGCGGGATAAGGGAATCAAAAGTGCCTTTAAAGACTTTAAGCTGATTTTTATTCTTGTTAGTGTACGAGCTGCTTTTGGGTAGTCTGTTTCTGCGTTAGCAACAATTACTTATTGGTTTCGTGAACTTACTTACTTATTGGTTGGTTAAACTTGGTCGACAGAACTATATTTAATATATATATATATATATATATATATATATATAAACATTCGATCACAGGCAGTTTCCACCATCCTGCCTGAACACCTTAAAGTTAGGAAGCTTGCTTCGCGATGGATACCTCATTCTCTCACCGATGAGCAAAAATGCAGTCGTGTTGATTGGTGCACATTTATGTTAGAAAAGTTCGAAGGAGGAACTTCACAAAAAGTATCCTACATTCTTACAACCAGTGTTGCCAACTCGATATCTTAGGTAGGTGCTAAATTACATCTCAAATAGTGCTAGATTGATAAAAAAAATCTAAAACAGTGCTATTTTTTTAAACATGACAAAAAAAAGATAAAATTGTTTAATTTAATAATTGTTTAATTATTTTAAGATAATAATTGTTTGAATCAGCCAATAATTATAACAAGTATTTTACACTACATCCAATCATCTTCACTATCATCTGTCTCTACTGCTGTGTCTGCTTCTCGTTGTACTGACGCTGAAGCCGCCGTGGAAGTAGAAGGTTCGCTTTCGAACTTTTTCAATTTAAATGAGTACATATCTTTTTTGCCTATTTTTTTAAGAATATCTTGGGGAATTTCATATGTATGGCAGGTTTTATTAAAGCTTTTGAGCCCTGTTCGGATATGAAGAAGTGAATTCAAAGTGTCCAAATTCATTTTATTCCTCAGTTTATTTTTTAAAATGTTCATTGAACTGAACACCCTCTCAACATCGGCGTTAGAATGCGGCAATGATAGTAATATAAATGCCAATGAAACTAGTTCATTATAGGGATTTTCGTTGTTTGCATCTTTATATTCAGATACCTCTACCCAAAACTTCAATGTGTCAGTTACATTTTCCCATTTATTATTGTTAATACTTTTCCATTGGGAAACTATTTTATCAATGGTTTCTGGATTCTGCCCAAAGTGCTCTGCCAACTTTATAACCTCGACAATGCTTTTGTTCGATTTTAAAACCTGTGCGACACTCATCACATTCATATCTTTAAGAATTTTAACATTGTCAGGAAGCCGTTGTTGCAATTCATTTATTAGTTTTACTGTAAAATCGATGCAACGTTTTTTTAATATCCGTTTTTCCGAATCTGTGAAGGATTCGACAGCGTTTTTAAAGCTGTAGCCGAGGTATGGCGACGGGTCCAAGTAATTTACCACATTGTCTTCAAAAATATCGAAGGAAGGACGTCTTCCCGGGATCACAACTTTGTCACAAAGTGATTCCAGCAATTTGATCAAAGTTTGTATCAGCTTTGTTGGATCAGTATTTTCGCCTTCAAACGCTTTTAGCGCAGATTGTACTTGACCAAGTATTGATTTGATATACATTAAATAAACTTTATTTTGTGGATCTTTGTACGAATTGTATAACAGTTCAGCTGTATAACAATTGTTTTTGGTTCTGGCAATCTCAAAAAATAGTTTCAGCTCTTGCCATTGATCCAGAATTCTTTGCACAACTGGTTCAATTGAGAGCCATCTAGTAGCACATTTCTGTAAAATTTTTAATGGCTGTTGACCGCAATTAATGGTTGAGAAAATATTTGTATACTCTTGTCGTCGAGTCGCTGACATGGAGAACCAATTATAAGTTTCTCTTAGGATAAATTCAATATTCCGCGGAATTGTTCCTTCGGACGCGTGAGCAACAGCCAATTGGAGCGAGTGACAAACACATTTGACTAAAATCAGATGCTGCAAACCGTACTCTTCTTTCAAAATTTTATAAACTCCTTTATTAATTCCAATCATAACACTGGCATTATCGGTGCCCAGTCCCACTAAATTTTCAATGTTCAAGCCCATCTCATCCTGCACTGTCTTAACAATGGCAGTTACAATACCACTAGCATCGCACGTCTCTAATTGGCTCAACGCTAAAAATGTAGACGTTATTTTCTTCATTGAAGAACTGAAATACCTTACAACAATACCTAGGTACTTGTGTACAGTTATGTCCGTCGATTCATCAATTATTAGACTATATTTACTGTCACCAATATCCTGTTTCAAGGTTGATTTAAAATGTGGCGCCAGAACATTTTTAATAATTTCACCACACTTTGTACGATGTAGTTTTAATTCGCAAACTGCTTTTGAGTCTGCGAAAGCTTTTGCACACAGTGAGCTTAGGTGGTCTATGGGTAAAACTGCAGTGTGTTCAGCCACAAACATTGACAGAAGAGCCTCAGCACGATGTACTTCTGGTTTCTCAGATGTATCAACTTTTTCTATAGAAAGTATTGCCTGTCCCGAGGAAAACGGTTTAAGTTTTTCAATGTGTTTTTTTGATTCCAAATGCCGCTTAATTTCAAATAATCTCGCATTAAATTCTGTTTTGCAAAATGCACACATTGCTTTCAAATTATTTCCAAACACAGGTCTAAGCCACTTTTTGTAATTTGGATTGTTCTCCCACTCTTTTCTGTAATTTTGAAAATAACTTACTTTTTTTCTTAAAGGAATATCCATTTTTGTAGGTTTTATAGTTCACTAATAGCGATAATTGACAAATTCACAACTAAAAACATTCGCTTCGAATTACTCAGTTCAGTAAACTGACTAAGACAAAGAAGGGATTATCGTATTAGTAAGGGAGAGAGAGACATCCATATACATATCAGTACCTACACAATTCGCTTCGGGGATTTCCGGGAATTCCCCTAAGATAGATTAGATAGATATGGGCGCGTTCGATTTAAAGACTGTAGTAGCGTTTTGTTACTACTCCTTGCTCGGCTGCGTTTTGTTACGGCTACCAGAGAAAATCCGAATGATGTCTGTTTAGTGCTAAATTTAGTGCTAGGTGCTGAATGTTAAATGACAGTGCTAGAATTGCGAAAATAGTGCTAAATCTAGCACCGAAAGTGCTAAGTTGGCAACACTGCTTACAACTAACGAATCATGGATATATAGCTACAATCCTCTCACGAAGCAGCAATCCACGCAAAGGGTGCTTGAAAAGGACGATTTGCCCACAAAAGTTGTTCGCGGTCGGAGCGTTAATAAAAAAATGATGGTTGTTTTTCGACGGAGTGACCAGTGGCAGTAATTCCGCTAGAAGACCGTACAGTTACTGGTGAATAGTATAGCGAAGTTTGATTGCCTCAAGCTTTCGGGGAATTGGATATCGAGCGCCTAAGGAGCGGCGTGCGAAGCATTCTTTTTCACCGAGATAACGCGCCCGCTTACTCAGCTTCTAGAACCGGACAATTTGATAATTTCTGGGGTACAAATGTTACAGTAAAAAGTCAGTAAATTTATTTGTTACTAAAGTCAGAATTCATTATTATCTAGTGTAGGGTTATTATCATCAAGTGTAGGGTTATTGCAAATAATAGAAACAGCTGTGTAATTTTGTCGTATAACTTTTATTCTGACTAATCATTATTGCTCATAGAGAATTATTATTTTTTAAATACTTCCAACGCGTCGCGTCGTCAAATTTATAAATTACTCTTTTTGCCTTTTAATGTCATTTTTGCTGCAGGTAAAATCTTGACTATACGGTCATAGAGTTCGTGAAAAATGACGTTTTTTACTATTTTAAATATCCGCCCATTCTCATCAATCGTTTTAGGGCCGATTTTTCAATAGCTAGATAAACAGAGAGATAGGGTTTATTCGACAGATAGCTAGATATTGAATTTTTCAATAGTCGGATAGGACTTATTTTTCGAATAACTCCACTACCTGAGGAATAAATCTATTTGCCGCTTCCATCGCCAGATAACCGCTTATTCGACTGAATAGTTTGACGTTGACGTACGTTTTTATAAAGTAAATTTGGTTTCGAGGTTATTTCTTGCGTTTGAACGAAGTGATAAATTAGATATTATAATTGATTATGGATATTTTCGATAGTATTGGTGACCTGGCTATCGAAGAAGAGGCCATAGTAAATGAATATTTAAATGCATGTGAAAGAATAGAAAGAATCGTCAGATCAAGGCCTGATACGATACTTGATACGGAGTGGGATTCAGAAGAATTTCATCGCCGATTCAGACTTTTAAAAGAGTCTGTGCAAAGTTTGCTTTCACTGATAGAAGATAAAATCAAGCACAAAACACAAAGGTAAGTTTTTGTTCGCTTAAACAGTCAGTGATACCTACCTAGTACCTACCCATACAAACTGTATTGTTGCAGTAACCTAAAATTAAATCAAAGCGCTATTATGTTTCAGGAACCAGTGTATTCCACCCATGCTACAGTTACTAATTACACTACGGCTTTATGCCACTGGGAGTTTCTACATAACTTTTGGTGATTTTCAAAAGGTCTCAGGAAGAACTTGATAAAATATCCAGATTCCCTAGAGTGATCTCTGACATAGATGGCACTCACATTAGGATTCAGTTGCCCGGTGGAAATACAGCAGAGGAATTTAGGAACACAATAGGCTTTTTGTCATTTAATGTGCAAGTAATGTGTTCAGCAGAATTGATATTTCAAGATGTAGTTGCATAATATATAAGACCTTAATTAGACAGTAGTTAGGATAACAATAAAAATATTTCTATTAAAAATAAAGTTTTTATTTTTCTACACACAAAAAACTATCCAAAAACATTATGAGACACACATAAATTAAATTTACTTTTTTTGCTATTAGAAGTGCACGGATTTCTTCTTTTCTTCTCTCATTGTTAGCCAAATGTAACATTTTCAGTTTATGTTCCTCCTCCATAAACTGTTGTTCGTTTCTCGCAGTCTTTATTTGTAGCTGTACCTGTACCTACATATTTATTACTAGCTCGACGGTGAAGGAAAACTTCGTGAGGAAACCCGCAGGTCCCAGAAATAGTTCGGAGGCATGTGTAAAAACAGACCTGGTCCGGCGATGGGCTCACCACCTATCACGTTTAGGGTTCCAAAGAATATCTCGTGAAAAGTGGGTATATCCAGAAATGCAATACCTCTGCCAACCCCCTCGGGGATAAAAGGCGTGAGATTATTATTTATTATCATTATTATATAGGCAGAAATAATAACTATAGACCGTTGAACGGAAAAGTTCACTGCTAGAGTCAGTGACAAGACAAGTCAACAAACATCGCTAAGCAACCGAAAATCAAAGACGTCCTGCTCTAACACTTGTCTAAGCAATATATTTGTTTCACCTCTCCGAAGTTTGAGTTGCCAGAGTTGAATTATTAGATCAGATAGTTATCCGTGGAATAAAAGACCATTGAAAAATTGGCGAGCAGTTATTCGTCCAATAAACAGTCACTTAACTTTGTTCGCTAGATAGTTATCTAGCTGTTTATCTAGCTATTGAAAAATCGGCCCTTAAAAAAATACCTTTACTTTCCTCATCTACTTCACTTTTACACAGTAATACCAAGATTAGTGTAACTCTTATTTCTTTCACTCTTAATCTTTACCAAGGCGACTAGGTATATATAATTAGTAATTTTAGATGGATGTAAATTTCTTTATAAATCAGATCGTTTTCATATGATTTTGAACAACTTGGATGTGCTGCTACAATGAGGGGTTTTTCTTTCTTTTTTTTTTTACTCTTCCCTGTTCTCTGGATAGATGGCGCTGAACTTGCTAAGTTACTGCTAGGAACGGAACGTAACATCATTTTTTTGATATCGTAAAACGAAACGTATATAAAAGTAAATGTCACTGTCACACACATCACAATGACATTTTGTTTTTGAAAGTAAATAAATCTCAGTTATCTCAGCTAAAGAGCAAATAAATAAAAACAAGGAATAAATATTTAGCAGTCTTTTTATGGGTTTTCGGTGCCAAAAAGAAAATGTCCCAAGAAAAAAAGAAGAGAAGTCTGTGCCTTGTGGATTTATGTAAAAATGAAGGAATACACCTTTTTCCTAAAGATAAAGCGCAATGTGTACAGTCAAGAGCACGCTAAGCTTGACACTTTGGACTTTGACCCGGCCCTGTATTCTATGGCGCGCAGTACAAATCAGAGCTCAGCTTAAACTGGTAGTGTCAAGCTTGACTTGCTCTTGACTGTACAAGCCATCGTACATTTTAAACCTGGACGGACCATAAAAAAGCATTCGCACATTCGAAAGTGTCGTAATCACAGATTATAAAGATTAGGTCGTTCGCGAGCAAAGAGATTAAAATATATTAAGGCATAGAGGGGACAAAGCGAGGAAAATTTTAGGTCAAAAGTTATTCCAAGTGGAATAAGTCTAGTACAATTGCGACCGAATGACAGCTCGCGTTCATACTAACTGACATGACAAGGACATGGCGATTAGGCTTCAAAGTGTTGTATGAAAATATTCCCAATGCCCCCTCTATGCCCTATTATATTTAAATCTCTTTGTTCGCGAGTAATATAAGTTCACAGAATAAGGAAGTCGCGGTTATAGTCTATGGTGACGTGCCGCAATTAGTAGTAACGTAGTCAGTTCAACGCCATCTACAGAGTTCTTGCAAACTATGTTTTTTTTTTAATTCTCAAAAAAAAAACCACTCATTAGGTAGTTGACAGCATCGAAATTAAATTGCGAGAAGTCATACATTAAAAAGATTATCCCAAAAAACCTCAAAATATGTATTTCGATTTTCAATTTACAATTATAGCAAATTTAAAAATAATAAAACAATCAAAAAGTGCTGCAATTGAGTACTACAAACTATGACGTCACGGTTTGCTATTTCAGTACATTTTCCATAGTAAAATTTCGTTTTGACAGATCGTAAAAAGTGACTGATTTGACTAGGTAGGACACAACCCTATTGCAGCTTCAACAATGTTTTCAGTAGGTTTTTTAAAATTACTTCATGGTTCGTCATCTGTGAACGTGGGTATGGGGAATATACCATATTAATTTTATGCTTCTTTTCACGCAAATCAGTATTATTTGAAAATATAATTTGTTTTTCAGTATTCTCTGGTAATATAATTTCTCTTTCATTCTTATCTAGTATTATTATTTCTTTTTTAGACTTGTCCTGTAACATAATTTCTGTTTCATAATTTTCCGGCAATATGATTATTTTTTTCAGTCAGGTTCTTTTCTTTTTCTATTAATTATTTAAATTATTAGGAATCGATTCAAGCAAAAAAATAAAATCTTCTTCTGGTACATAAAAGAGATTTTCAGCATTATTTTGACTCTTCGATAAATTGAACTTAAATAACTAAAAATTTTATTTCTTAAGAAAAAACAAAGTTCATTTCCTTTACAATAATTACAGATAAAAAATGACATTTAAAGTTAGAGGTTACTGAAGAAGATATTAAACATAAAATCAAGACGATACGGACTCGCTATACAACAGAATGAACCAAAATAAAGCAGTCTACTAAAAGCGGTTGTTCTTCTGACTTAACGAGAGATAGCATACCTCCCCGAATAAAACTTCCCTGGTTACAGGTGATAGTTTTGGAAGTTTAGAGTTTTTATACAGAGAACCACGAAATACAATATCCTAGTTTTTTCAAGAAGTATGTGAAGCTATTTGTCAGGCCCCTTGGAAAGTTTATTAAGGTGAGTTATATATTTTTTCTGAAACATTTTAATTTAAATACACAGGCAATCAATAAACAAAAAAAACAAGTTTATTTCTTTTATGTATTCCACTGAAATAAAAAAAGTTGTGCTACCCAATCTGTCAAAATAATAAAACTACGTAAAATTGTCTATGATAAAAAATAGCGTGAATTGGAACGCACCACTTTACGAAAGAAAAAAAAACAAAAACCCCGACGTCTCCTGTCAAAACATCAGCTGAGTGTGCAGTGAATTGGAAATTCGATAAAATGCGTGCGATGGACTTTTTCGAATTACCTCAAGAAGCCTCTTCAAAATCTTCAGTAAAAGTGCACTATCGCTTTACTGTTGATAACCAAGTGACATTTCGATAAGTTTTGAAGAAACTTATGTATTTTTGTGCATAGCTCTGAAGCAGAGCTGAAAATCTTGAATTTCGTATCGTGTTTAGTACTGATGGCTCAAAATGCCAATGCCTTAAAATAAGAAAAAAAAATATATATATGAATGTTAATTTTATGTGTGAGTTTTTTAAGTAAGTATAATTTTCTTACAGATTTGTTATAATTATGATATTTGCTGTATTTTATGTAAAAGTTACCTAAATAGTTATTTGGTTCGACTTTTATGGGCTTCCAAAATATGTGGGAACTATTTTCCTACTGATCATTACGGAACTACATCTTTGTTTTTTCTTACAGGTGATACTGAGGAGAGAGTTGAAAGATGCACAGATTGAATCGGAATTAAGTAGAATGATGTCCTCCAATGACGAGGAAGATGAGGACGATGAAGAATTTACCTTCGTGAGTGAAAGGCTCAACTTATTTAATAATTTAGATGCAAAGATGAATAAGATTCAATCTTATAGCTACAAAGAACTCTTAGACATTCTTGATGACTGTAATCAGCCAGCGCAATCACTCTCCCCAGCGCAACCACCCTCCCCAGTGCAGGAATTTACCATACGTTCTTCAAATCAAGAAGAGCAGATGATATTTCCAAACTGCCCTTACCAGCTTGTTCTTCGGTCCAAGTATAAAATGTAGGATTTGTACACTCCAGCTCAGTAATACATAAGCTATAAAAATTAAACTGACGGGCATAAAATGCTTCTTGAATTGGTGTTTTTGGCAGTGATTGAATCTGCTGCAAATCAAAACAATAAGTGACGGAATCCGGAATTTCGTTTTTTAACAGTTTATAAAAGGCATTGGCTCTTTGTTTATGTACTCGTTTCTCAATGATGTATTGGTTGCGTTCTGTTGAACCTTGTGAAGAGGATCTAATTTTATTTTTTAATAGGGTACAAAGACTGCATACGTCAGAGGCAGGAGACCTAAATCCTATATTGTATTCGTTTACAAAGATTCTGCGAAACATTGCAAAATTAACTTTTTGAGCTTCCTGTGCGCTTTCATTATAAAAATTACATAATTTCTTGATGCTAAGATCACACCACACCTAAGGTAAATTCTTTTCGACTTCCTCCTGTTATAATGACTTTCTGTTCCTCTTAGTCGACCTATGAAAGCTCTAACACCAATTTTCTTCTCAATACTCTTTCTATCTCCACCTCTTTTTCCTTCAACAGGAACCTTCAGATATTTTTTTTGCAATAGTTTGCACTCTGGTACGACCTACTTTAAATATGTCGAGAAATAACTTTTTACATACCTGAAAATTCCGTTTTTTGCTTTTGAGAAGATATGTAACAGTGAAATTATGTGAACCTCCAGCTTTCTGTTTTTTATTTTGTATAATGGGTCTCGGTCTTCGTCTTTTGATACTGGTGGTAACTTCAATAATACTGGCTATCATCCCATCTTTTCTTTGTTTACTAGGGATGCTATAAAACTTATCTCTGATTTCTTTTACTATTACTGGTATTATTTTGTAGCACGAAAATCTTATATTATTTGACAAATGTGAAGAACACGGCGTATAAACGTTTGTGGAACATGGAGCTGAGTATCGTTTCCTCTTTTCTTCAGCTCTTTTACCTCCAGTTATTTTCCTTTTACGACTTCCAGCAGAAACTTCACTAACTAATACAGTGTCTGTTTCATCTTCGTTAATTTTCAATAACTTACAATAATTTTATTTATTAAAATAAAAAACAATAAGTCGTTGATAAAATAACACAATCAAACCTAACCCGTCAATGTCAAAAAGCCGAAACGTGCTTTCATAAAATGATTTGTCGCAAAACAAGATGGCTGCTTAAAATTTTCTGATTGGTGGAATGGACAAATCACAGTACGAAAAAAAATGGACGTTTGGAGAAAACACAGTCTGTTTGAACCTCAGTTTAAAAACAAATATTAATATGGGATAAAACATCTTTAGCACGAAAGTCATACAGAAAACTCATAGTATTCTACAAACTCTGAAAATTGGTGTTGCCAGTTAAAAAAAATTAAAAATATAACAAATCACTCTTTGAATGTTTGCTCCTCAAATATGGTGACATGTAATGAAATGTCTATCATTCTTCCCTACCCAGATGTGGGAATAATATTCATGTTGTACCTCAAAAACATATATTTTTATATGGACAACAGGAAAATAGTTCCCACGTGGTAAAACCCATTAGAGCAATAAATGATAAATATCAAACTCAGAAAATATTATTCTAGACCTCATAATAAGTATATTTTCCAAAATTCATAACTTTATGATGGTTAGATCACTCACAACCCATTAGGGTTAATGAAATGTTACACATCGAAACGTAATATCACCGAATATTTTCAATTTTTTCGAGAATAAATTTTCTTGACAATGACATTTCAAAATCTAGAATTTTGTCATTAATTCCATCTTTGCAGACAAGAAAATTATTTCCTAGTCTCTGGAATTTGCACATCTTCTATTTTTTCAAACATTAATCTATTAACATTTAAAAAAAAATTACGTTCTCGGTGTAGAGAACTTTTGGCTAAAGAAAATGTTAGTATCTCTGAAGCAGCGTATTTAGTTTCCAAATTTCTTTCGAAAATCTTTTGAACCTGTCCCAAATCAGAGCAAACATTCTGTTTACACTGCTGGAAGGTCTTAAAAACATCAGTTTTTACGATGTCCCTTCTGCAAGTATGACCCTTTTCCCTTCTTACCGTTTGATCTAAAGATAAAGTAGTCGAGGCAGAGCACTTTTCGCGGTTGACGCACCGCTATTGTGAAGAGTTTTTGTAGGTGCTGCACTGGTTATAAATTATCTAATGGGTACAGTCTCCCCGCGCCAAACCCATTTTTCAATTTCTTACCAAAAATTATCTCTGCGACTGTATTCATCAGTGTAGCAAAAATTGGTTTTTTAAGGGCTTGTCCAAAATGTTGCGTTTTACAATTCTTTACCCTCGCCATAACGACTTAAAGGCCTCAAGGCAGCCAAATTCATAGGTTGTAAGATAGTTTAATACAACGAGAGTGTAGGTGCCAGTGTATCATCCAATCTCTTATTTAAGGTTACTTTTTAATCTACTAATTTTCTTATCATTTTTTTGAACTACTACAATAGGACTGGCCCATTTACTATATTGTGTAACCCTCTCAATAATACCTGCTTTTTCTAGACTTAGCAACTCCTCTTCAACTTCTTTCTTTTTTGCATAAAGAATGGAATATGCTTTATGAAAAATAGGTGTTGCTTCATCTTTGAGCTTCAACTTTGCCTGCATGTTAATAATGTTGATAATTGATCTTTACAAAATACGTGTCTATATTTTTTATAATGCGATCAACCAATTTATTTTTCTCTTGCATTATCTCACCTATCTGAACATCAGCTAGTTTATTTACCTTTAACATTTTTTGCCATTTAGGAAATAACACTCTCAACCAATTTCTGCCAATTAATGGACTAAAATAATGACCACTCTCAATCACTATCAAAAAGTAACTCTTGTTTCACATTTTTTGGTTTTTTTTTTTAATTTTATTTTAATGGCTCCCAGCACTGACAACATGTCTCCTGAAACAGATTTTAATTTTACACAACATTTTTGTAAGTCATACTGCTTTAAATAATTATCATAATCTTTTTTGTGTATAACCGACTTACAAGCTACCGTATCTACCTTCATATTTAGTACTCTACTACCACCTTCTAGTCACAACGGAATCGTTGCATTTTCTTCTTCAGAATTGCCCATTATGCTACCAAGCACAATATGGGTACTGCCTTTTTTGCCGACTTTCCCATATTGACGACTTGTTTAAAGTCATACATCATTTTACCGATATGCCGACTTTTCATGTTTCATTGGATTTTGTGCTTTTATGACGACTTTTAAATATTTAAATGATATTTTTCTCTTTTCGACATCTTTATAGAATTTTGGAATTTATAAATAAATTTTAATACAATCAAGTTCATAACATTTATAACACATTTGCTCGTAAAAGGTGTCTTATTTCACCAATTTCAATATCGTATAGTATCTCATTACGCCCAAGTGCGGTAAGTGTAATGTTAAACGCACGGTTTATCAAGATGCTCCGTCTTAAAACGAACGGTAGGTACTTTTTAAAATCTCAGCGAAGAGTTTTTATGTCAAAAAAGTTGTCAATATTTTATGATTAAAATTAACTTTGGGAGATAAAATATAATAAAAAAATATTTATGTACAACATTATTTAATTTAATTAATTTTGACAGTAAATTACAACCAATTAATTTGTAACAAAAACACAAAAATATTAGTTTACTTTATTAGTAACTAATACTGGCTGTTTTTTGTGCCTTTGCCTAAAAAAAATGCTGATGCGCGCCGCGCGCTTTATCTTAAAGCTGTATTGTTTTTATTCGTTTACCATAGTCGGAGTTTTATTTTATTTCCTCGCAAATGTGTTATAAAACGTCGTATGACATACGTGCGCTTTGATAATTACAGCCTCTGCTTACTTGTAGCCCTCGCCTACGGCTCGGGCTAGCAATATCGCCTCGGCTGTAATTTTCAACCTACCGCACTTATATTATAATGTACTATTATCGACTTCAATAACACTCATTACCTTTTTATACAGAACATAATTTGCGTAATTGATATATTATTCGTTTTCTCAAGAATGCAACAAAGGGGTCAAATATACAATCTTTTTATTAAAATGGACTATTAGATAGTGATAAATAAAGAAAATTTGAACCATTTCATCGATTATTTTGTGAAACAATGGAATTAACCCGGAAGTGTTACCTGCAGTAAGCTGTTACGGGAACCCGCATCGGACTACAAATGCCGTAGAAAGTTGGCATGCACGACTGAGGAAACTCGTCAGAGTAAAACAGCCACCTATATTCGCACTAATAAAAGTATTGAAAGACGAAAGCATCCATAGTGATCACTCTACTAGAAATAACATATCATATTTAACGATCTCAAAAAAACAAAATACAGAGTTTATATTAAGAGACAGTCGATATGAAAAAATTGTCAACGACTTTTTAAACAAAAAAATTAAGATTGAGGCCTGCTTGGTCAGGTTCAGTCAAATCTATATCATATATTGCAAAGTAAAGTATAGATTATACTTTAAATATTGCACACGACTGTACAAGTAGTCGGCCTTATGGTAACAAAACTAAACCGTTTTGTTGTTTTTGGCATAATAATATTACAATTAAGAAAGCATTTAAATAGAATGGAAAACAATATATTGGTTTTGTTAACTGTGATAACCAACTAAGCAGCGATGTTTTGGCTGTAGTTAAGGAAGTCTTAGTGATTATGGTGACTTGGAGCAAGCAGTTCTTGTGGAAGGCTTTAAGTGCTCGATAGAAAATAGAAATCTTATATATAATGTCTTAATAGCGGACAACGACTGGAAGACTTACAAAAGTATTCTGGAAAGCAGGCCGTATCCAGAAATTAACAAAATGTTTCTACAGAAACAAAGATTGAATAATCGCAGGACATTTTAAATAGCACACGTCATGTTTTTGGTGACTTCGCAGTGAAGATTACTACTGCACACCCAAACAGAAGGCCGAACAAAATCTTGTTCCGATAGTAGCAACTTTAATGCTCAAACTACAAAAAAAGGCCTCTTAGTTGGCATTTCACTCCAGGAGCCTTCTACGAAATTTCACTAGTAATCGCGGCGAACAATTTAATAATGTCGTAGCAAAAGCAGTGGGTGGTAAGTTTAAAAGATTCATATAAATCACGCTGCTATGCAGCAGTAGTCGCTTTTAATAGCGGCAAACCTCAGTACATCTTGCACAAAAAGCTGTGGGGCAAAAAGGAAAAGGAATTCATGAAGGACTTCTGGCCACAGAAAGTTGTATTTCTGAAATTCCGGCGTCAACTACCTGCCGACAGCGCTCGCACGTTGCCGACATTACGTGTAACATAGTTTAATATGGGTCTCTGTTTACGTTATTTAAGATCTATTAATGTAAATATTGCCTGAAATAAATATTTATTATTATTATTAAAAGCCCAGGAAAGTCAATAAAGGACCTCGATCGTAAACGACAAGCTTCTAAGTTAAACATTAAGGTAGGTATTATAAAAAATAGATCAGTTACAAAAACAGCAATGCAAATATAGAAAAGGAAGCAGCTAAAATAAAAATATAATAAGTTTTATAGTTGGTTTTACCTAAATAAAATTAAGACAGGTGTGCAGTTATCTTACAGGTGCCAAATATTTGGGCTTCATTTTCTTTATTCTTGAATGTAGAGCTAGAGTTTGCGTACCTCTACATACCAAATACCTTCCTATCTAGACACGCGATAGCGTGTCAAAGCTAAATTCTAGTAGCAGAACGGCGAGCAGCACCGTGTGTAGTTTTACACGCTCACATTTATGTTTTTGATGGGATACATCCTACAAATCTCTAAAAAATCTAATATTTTCAGTAAAATTCACACATTTTTACAAAAAAAGATAGAAAGCACAGTCCCCTAGAGCGTAATAATGAAGTGTTACAAGGGGGTTGTAAATGGAGTGTCGGTAGTGGCTGACCTAGTAGGCCACAGTATGATAAATAGTACTAGCGTGCCTATTCTTACATGATCTCCAGAACGGCGATATACTGAAGACAGCTAGACAGCTTTAATGAGGCCCTTAGTGGAGTACATCTTTTGGATGAAGTGCAAAAGATGTACAGGTTCACAGCACGCAACGTTCTATTATCTCTACCTACCCTGTACTCTGAAGAAGGTTTTATCTCAATTAAAATATCAGAGAATTAAAATATAAACTTTTATAATCAAATCAATTAAATATACTTTGTTATAAGAATCAACATTAGGATTTTTCGCCGGAGTATACATCTACAGAGTTTTTTTTGCTGCATATTACAGATTACAGTATCTTCGACATATTTGTACACGTTCGGTTACCATTATTAAATAATTGCATTTAAATTCGTATTTAGAACAGTCTATAAACTTAGGAGTTTATTGATTCCGGCACTTCTTTTTGGTTTCATATGGCAAATTATTCACAAAATACGTAAGTGAGTTGAATTATTGGTTTATAAAATTGTTACTTTATGATAAATATAAGTACCTATGCATTGATTTTGTGGCATCGTATAAAACTTTCGAAGATATTTGCATTAGACAAAAACACGCGTAAATATAAAGAATTGGTTTTAGGGCTGGTGTTCAATCAATCATCATTTAATTGTGTTAACAGGTAGTACATATTATAGATCTTATTGTGGCGGATCATCTATTAACAACCATCTTAAATGCGGTGTACAAATAATTCTTATTGAAATAAATGGTAGAAACAATATTGATACAATTATTAATAATTCAAAATCATTACATAATAACATTTTTAATAATATCATCCACGACACCACGCCCTTAACGATATTGTCCGTAGGGCCTTAATATCGGCCAATGTTCCTTGCGTATTGGAGCCCCCTGGCCTTAGTCGCACAGACGGAAAGAGGCCGGACGGGCTGACGATGGTGCCGTGGGAGAAGGGCCGGTCCTTAGTTTGGGACGCGAGTGTAAACACTGTCGCAGCCTCACACCTCTGCCGCACTGTGTCCGTTGCAGGTGCTGCGGCTGAATTCGCGGCGAGCATGAAAGAGGAAAAGTATGCAGAGCTCAAACGAACCTACATATTTTTTCCTCTTGCTTTCGAAACGTTGGGTTCTTGGGGCAAAGATGCGAAGCATTTTATCGCGGAGATTGGGCGGAGGTTGCGTGACAAAGGGCACGACCCTCGCTCTGGATACTTCCTGGTGCAAAGGTTATCTATAGCCATCCAGCGAGGCAACGCGGCCAGCATTATGGGTACCTTTGCACCGGAAATGGTCAGAGGCGGTCTATTTGGGGACTAAGTTGACATTGTTTATAGTTTTATGTTTCGACCTTATTTATACTGCTATTTATAATTATTATGTTGTATGTATTAGGTACTTACATCATTTTGTAAATATTGTAATAAACAATTTTATCCCCATAATATCATTTTTCTAATAATAAATTCATTAATTTCCTTTTAAATATTATGTGACTGAGGTCTCTAATACTTTTTGGAATTTTATTATAAATCGTTGGCGCCATGTAGACAACACTCTTTTGCAGAAGAGCTGTATTAGCTTTCGGCAAATTAACAAAATCATGGTCCCGATGGTACGATTCAAGACTTCTGATTGCCTTTTAAATAAATGGATGGATTTCTTTTTACAAATAGGGCGCATTCTAAGATATACAAAGAAGGGCAAGTACGAGTAAGTATTTCATTACTGGATTTGACACATCGACTTTCTCCAGTTATCAACAAGTGTCGATACTATTTTTTTCATAAGTAGGGTACCTGTACTATGGGTACTAAACAACTGATAAACATACTTAAATAAATATTAACCGTCCAAACACGAAGCCAACAGAAATGTTCATGCACACAAATGTTGGCCCCGAGCAGTGATTGAACCCGAGACCTCCTAATCAAAAGGCAGGATCACTACCAACTGAGCCAATAAGCCCAAATGTACCAGAATAAAGAGACTCCTAGACGGGCCATATTTTAACGAAAATGTATAGCTGCAACAGTGTGGCTGGCAGCATCAGCCAGCATTTACGGCCAGACTATGCAATACTTTTAGTATGGCCGGGATATATTATCACATATATTTAGTGTGGCCGATGAATGTTTAGGGTCCCAGCCATATTGCAGGAATAATCGCTTTGCAATCGAATATACTGCAATATTTTTTCCACTTTTATTGTTGTCTCGCTATACGGCATAAGTGCGTCCCTTTTTCATGCTACGTGAAGTTTGCCGCGATTCGTTCTAGTAGCATAGCTACCTATGTTCGTGTTTGTTTTGTTTGGTTCGTGTTTAAAGTTTGAGGTTATATACGTTGGTTATATAATTATATAAATTAAAATACAGATCAAAATGACTGGTACGTGGTCAAATGCAAAAATAATTGATTTCATCAATGAAGTGCATTTGTACCCTCAATTGTGGAACGTGGTATGCGGAACCTACAAAGACAGAAATGCTAAGAAAGATGGGTGGGCAGATGTTGCCCAAAAATTTGATATATCGAGTGATGAGGCGTACAAGAAATTTAGAAGTCTAAGAACATACGCAAAGACTGAGGAAAGGAAAAAGAAAAGTGGCAGCGCTGGCATAAAACCAGTTAAATGGTTTGCTTTTGACGCTATTTCATTTGTCCTTACGCAAGATACTCCAAACATGGGACTGGATAGTGAAAACTCTTCAGTTAACGTAGTATCTTTATTATTAGTATTACATATTATTATACAGACTGAGGATTAGCACTTGCTCCTGTTAAATATTTATCTTGCCATGCTACTCGACCCGGCTTTTATTGCCCTATCGCAAGGTTTTTACCGCAAGGCGATTATACAATATGTAACAGAATAAGAGCAATTCCTGAAATTAGTTTTTTCAGTATCGACTACTTAACCGATTTTAGCAATTTTGAATATCAGTTAATTTTTTCCGAAAAATAAATTATCATAGCTGAACTTAGTGCTATCTATGGAAACCTTACTATTATTGCTCATTATTTAAGAAAATTGGTTAGACACAACTGAAGTACGAACACATAATATTTTTTTTATATTAATTTACTAATTGAGGTGTATGAGGAATTGCGCTTATTCTGTTACGCGTTGTATATTATGCCTTAAATAAAAACGGAATACGGCTTTTTTTTGATATGACAATTGAGTCTGTATTTAAAATAAATCTAAATAAATATTACAGTAAAGAACAATGTGTCCATAATTGGGTATCTATTATAATTGTCGATAATTGGTTTTTCATTTTTAACAGATGGCACCTAAAAAAATTATGCACCCGATCAAATGGAGAGGGCTTGGTCTCAAAAGTTGGTGTTCAATTCGGAGTATCCCGAATCACACTCCTTAACAAAGTCTCAGGTAAGACTCAAATCGACTGTACAATGGGGCCTAGTACGATATTGAAAAAAACGGGTGAGAATATTCTAGTAAAGTGGCTTCTAGCATTGTGTGAGACACTTCCCGATTCCAAAAGTGTGCAAAAAATTATTACGGAGCAGAATATACAGAACCCGTTCACAAATAATACAATAAGAAAAAAATTGTTTTAACATTTAAGAAACGACATTCGGAATTAGTGCAAAAGATTCCCAAAATCTTCCCGAAATTCGGAACTAGAAATTAAGGATTGGTTCCAAGAAATAGAAGATTATCTGGAAGGGCTTTAAGGACATTTTGGAAAATCTGAAGAGAGAATACATAACTGACGAAAGTGCCTTTTTTTTGCCTTCTACTACAAATGCCGACCCAGTTATGGTTTTCATCGCAATTTGATGACTCAATATTTTGAAAAATTTGTGTAATTGAAATATGTAGTTAAAATTCTCGATTCCAATTATATTGGTACAATAACCATTATAATTTAAACATTATTTGTGTCACCTTTTATTTGATTCAAAACCACATTCTTAATTTCAATATCTTTGGCTGCTGCTTCTAGCTGAAGTTTGTAGAGTATTTTTTTTTAAATTGATTTCATTCTGCAGGAGTTGAATTTTTAATTCTGCAGTGTCTTCTTTTATTTTATTTACACTAGAATAAGTTGTACAAAGGGTAGACATAGCCTTTGACCTCTCATTTGTATTACTTATTTGTGGCTGTCACCATGACCACAATGGAGTTTTTCTGATATTAAAGTTCTGAAACAGTAATATTATCAAACAATATGAATGCGGTTGTTAAAAAAAATATTGTTAATCATACATACTTCTTGTTTTCCCTCATTTTCCTGATTGTTTGTATTTTCCTCGCACAATATTTCTAGGAGGACTTTGTCATCTTTTCCCTCCCTTTCCTCTGCTCTTTTATTAATGCAAACTTTTTTTGGGGGTGAATTTTCTGCTTCGTTAATAAAATCCGCATCAGCCTTGTGTAACGTTGCGTAAAGCAAACGTTCTAACTAAACTAAAGCAAATTAATACTAGTAATATTTATAAAACCTTAATTTCACTTTAAAATTTAAATTTATTAATATTTGTCAAGTATTCTGTTTATAATAGATAAACAGAATACTTGACAAATATTAATAAATTTATATAACTTACAAACTAAATAAATAAAATAAATTATGTATGTGGAACTTTGCGATTATTATTATCCATGCGAAAGGGTTTTCGTTCCGCTGCGGCGACGCTTGCGCATCTCTGAACTAAAACAGGTTTCTATCAGCTTCGATTCCCTGCGTCTTGTCGAGGTCCTTCAAATGACCGAGAGGCTTTGGAAGACGGACTTTGGATGGCTGTGTCACTCAGCTGGACGTAGCTCCGCCATTATTTATTTATTTATTTAGGTTTACCTACGATTTATTACACTGTCATAAATCGTAGGTAAACCTAAATAAATGTAATTTATTATCCTCATGTCATATCAATTTTTAAATCTTAACTCGTTAAATCCACTTCTAAGTATTTCCAATAGCAAGATTATTATTACCTAATATTTAACATTGTATCATATCTAAAACTATATAGATAGATATAAATTATATTTTTATGAGTATTTTACGAGAGTATGTGCCAACTCAGTTTTCACGGACATCAGGGTTTAGATTTCCCAATTAGTCATGGTCACGCATAACAATGAATGTTATCTGTGGAAACTCCACGTGTAAGATTAGTATATAAGGTATGCTGCTTCAGACGAAGAGCATTCCGGCTTCACTTTCTGAACTAGCAACATAAGTTGTAACTCTGTTTCATTAAAAGTAAAACCAAGTGATCAAGAAAATTCCTGAGTTTTATTCATCATCAGCTACATTCAGCGTCAATCGGCTCACGAAACTTAACTACCTTCCTATGAATACACTACCAGCTTTTGACAATTTCCGTACTGGTTGCAATTTGATGGAAGACTTATATTATAAACATATGCTACTCAAAAGAAAATAAGGGCCACTTACATATTTCTGTTTGTTAGTAAATTTTTAGATGTAAACTAATTAATAAGTGACTAATTAATGATGTCCGGCCTCCTTCAGTATCCAACCTCTTTAATGCTGGTGTTTAAGTCTTACAGCTGGCCAGAAATTGAAGCAAATAAAAAAAAACGAGTTTCAGGTCAACTTCCTTTCAGATGGAATCACAATTTTATTCTGTTAAAAAACTATTTCTGTCCATCTTTTGCTTCTTTTAACATCTTTTGTTAATAATGCCACGTCAACGAAGGCATATGGATACCATTACTGCTACCAGAGCCTTTACATTGCCAGGGTTCTGGTTTTAAATGCATGACAATGCCCGCCCACACACAGCTCGGGCCACTCAGACTGTACTGGATGACTCCCATATTCGTGTCCTACCATGGCCAGCGTATAGTCCGGATTTAAATCCAATAGAGCATATGTGGGACCAATTAAAACGAAGGGTTAGGGAGCATGAACAAGAGGTTCACAACCAGCAACAGCTTATGGATGCTCTGACACGTGCGTGGGAAGAGATACATGATGAAAACATCAGAAACTTAATCGAGAGTATGCATTCAAGGCTCCAGGAGTGTGAAAACAGGAGAGGAGGACACACCCGTTACTAAACCATTAAAAAAAACAGCTTGTGTCAGTTTTTGTTTTGTTTTGCAAAGAGTTTCTGTTTAGTTTTTGCTGTTGACAATGAACTAATTTCATGTTAATTGAAATAAGTGAAACAATTGACTACACAATTTAATGGTTATTAGCATAAGTTAAAACAAAAGCCTTGTTACATGTTATTTTAATAAATATACATTACTGTTTACTATATTTTTCACGTAGCAATCAAAATACTTAGTGGCCCCTATTTTCTTTTGAGTAGTATTTAGGCTGTAGGAACAGTAAGAACAACTCGAAAAGACCTCCCGGAAATTATGAAAAAGGAACCAAAACAGTTAAAACTACAAAAGCATGAGTTCTCAGTCATGACATCACAACCAATAACAGCCGTAAAATATAAAAACGTATAAGTATTTAAGTGTTCTTGACTGCATGACAAGATTTAATACTTTATTTGACATATTTTATAACATATTATAAGAAATATGCATTATACATATAAAGAAATAAGATTTCTTTGAATTGTCTCTAATCTACATGACTCTGTCGGTAAAGTAGAAATTTACTTAGCAAGACCAACAGATGGCGCTGCCACCGTCATAGCTACACTATCGGTAAAACTGTACGATTTGTTTTGGAAAGATGGCGAATGTACTGTGTTGAGGTTATAAAGCCGGAGAGTGAAATACAACAAATTAAATAATTTGAAGTGTATAGTAGGAATCGACATGCCAATTAATAGACTTTAAATGTCGTTTCTTTGTTTTCAGGTATGTTTTTAGTGTGTTTAAGGCTAAATAAGTTTAGTTTCAAATGCAAACTTTCGGTTAAATAAAATCTTTGTTTTCAGAGCAACACAATACGTTTATTATTGGCGGATTCCTAACAATTCTTGATAATTGTCTTATATACATATTATAAATATATATTATATATATAATACCAAATTTTATTGTACACAAAGATTTGGTAAAAATATCAGCATATTGCTCAGTACTGCACACGTAGTTCAACTCAATCATTTTAGCATAATATGTTTCTTTAATAAAATGAAACTTAATGTCTATATGTTTGCATCGTTCGTGAAAGTTCGAATTCTTTTATAATAAATTAGAATAACCTTAACCCGCCTTCTAGTGCAGCAGACATTAAGATTTTTATTTATTTTTTATATATATCTTCCTTATTTTATTTTTCTATCAGCATTCTAAAATGTAAAATTAATGTTTAATGCCCCTCTCGGAATATTGCATTACCCTAACAGGGTGTCATTGTGCTTCCTTAGCCAATAAGACCTAGGTATTTATTATAATGTATATACTTGATTGGCAATAAATGAATATGAATATGAAAAAAAAAGTTCATGTTTTAATTACATTTATAGCACTTTGATTATCTAAATTTAAGCACACAGGTTTTTGGTTAAATTTACTAATGTCACACCATCACACATCTCACCAAAATCTGTTCTTCCATGTGCTGGAAAATTATGAAGTAATGTATTCCACATATTATGAGAGTGGAATTTGTTAAGCTCTGTTTCCCCTTCACACAGAGCTTAACAAATTCCACTCTCATATATTGCGGGTGTGATAATGATGCATTTAAATGGTTTGCCAGCTACCTTAATGGGAAAACTTGTTGAAACGCGCGATTCTCGTGGCATTATGGTGCGATATGCTACTGCTGCTGTTGACCGAGGTGTCCCTCAAGGATCTATTTTAGGACCCATCTTATTCATTGTTTATAGCATGAACATTACTAAATGTATTAATAATTGTAGTTTCCGTCAATATGCAGACGACTTACAACTCTATATCTCTATACCTAATGAGACACAGCATGCCGCCTAACAAATTAATGAAGATTTCTATAGAATTACCCAGTGGCCAGAATAAAATAATCTAGTCCTCAATCCGTCCAAATCTGAATATCTAGTTGTAGGGTCTCAAAAACAATTAGTCTTTGTCGGAATCATTAGCTAAAGCATTCATTCATTATTGAGAAAAAACATGAAGAAATGCTGAATAGCCTTTGTTGCTAAAGGTATGAAGAGAAATGACTTTCTCGTCGTTGGAATTCTCCACTACAATTAATTCTCTAATGATGAAGAAGTAGTGTTTTATAAATGGATATGTACCCGAGAATAAAACTCAGCTAACAAGGCCCTAAAACAGTGACAATTACTAAAAAAAAAAGTCGATATTAGAACAAAATCCCTTGAAATTATTAATAATTTGGAATCAGACTTGAAATAATTTATTGAACATTGTTCAACCAACTGATAGAATTAAAGAAGTCTTTGACTGTCAACTCTGCTGTAATACATGTAGACTTTTCGGAAAATTACAGAATAAAGTTCAGTCATTACACTTTGGTGAAAGCCGGAAAGAACTTTCGAATACGTACACGATTATTAAATTGATCCAGACAGCTATATATTACAGCATTGCAGAACAGCAAGCACAAAAAGAAAGCGCCCGAAAACAAATTCGAGTAACAAAAATATTTCAGTGTCGTACTACGTTCGAAGATATAAATTCAAAGAGCACGTACAAGTGTGCCGACAAACCTTCCTTGGTATCCTCCGAATCAAACTAAGTCGTCTTAAACGGCTCTTGAAAAGACACTGGCAGTCCGTAGCAAAAGAAAGAAGTGTTGCATAGTTTATACGGAGCCAACACTGGTTGCCAATAAGACTGGCAGCCAGTGCTGGCTTGGTATTGGCCTTGTGTAAACAGTTTTTCAAGCCAAGCCAGCGCTGGCTGCCAACGCTGGCGAGAATAGAGCGACCGTCAATTTTTCTAGCCAGTGACCTCCGCCCGCATACCCTTCGACCCCTGCGCCAGCGTTGCGGACACGTGTAGACGAGTCTCGCCAGTCACTGGCGAACGTCCGTACGGTGTGTGTTCTTTGTTGTTTTATTTGGAATTTCTGCGACAAAATGCCGAGAAAATTCAACGAAGGGGATACTTTGAAATTCGTTCAACTTTATAGAGAGCACGAATGCTTGTGGGATAAGCGTTGCGATGCATACAAAAATAAAGAAATGCGCGCTTCGGCACTAGAACAACTTCGTGTAGGAATGAATATAGAAGAACTGACTCTCGATGAAGTTGAATCAAAAATCAAAAGTATTCGAAATACGTACTACTTGGAACTCGACAAAATCGAAAAATCTACAAGATCTGGGGCTGGGGGGAGCGTTTATAAGCCAAAGGCAAAATGGTTTGATGAATATGATTCGTTTGTAAAGCCGGTTTCTATGAGGAGAAAAACCATAGTAAGTAAAATCACATTATTATATATTTTAAACGAAAATTACGTTTAAGCAAAATTATAAAGCCACTTAAAGACACACGCATACTACAACAAAAGAAGCTCGTGTATTTGTCCGTTTCAATGTTGATTTTCGAAGTCGATTGTTAATGTATGCTATTTAATTGCCAAGGAACTCTTCCTTCGTTATTAAAAATATTTTTTAAAACTTTTCTTTTCTCTCTTGCTATTTCTGCTGAATGATTGCTACCTTGATTGCCAATACTCTGTAGGGCATGTATTTGGCTCCTCCATGAACCGGGCTGAATATTTCCCTGTTCATCTTCTTTATCAACACAAGTAGCGGTGATGTATGAATTTGATTTCTTTCGTAGCCAATTATGAAGGGCACAACAAGCACAAACGATTGCATCTACTGTTTCCAAGTTAGTTAGTATTGGCTTTTCTAATACCTGGAATCTACTAACTAAGATTCCAAATACATTTTCGATTATCCGTCTTGCCCGAGATAACCTGTAGTTAAAAACTTTTTCTTCTGTACTGAGGTTACACCTGGATACGGCTTCATTAAATAAGTCTTTAGTGGAAATGCCGCATCTCCTACGATGACTCCGTTGTCAGGTAATAAGTTATTTTCCAAGTCTTGGTATATATAACAATTCTTAAAAACTCCTCCATCAGATGCGCTACCACACGCGCCGACATCTATGTACGAAAAACAGTAGTCGTGATCGGCAATAGCTAACAATACGACGCTGCTTGTTTTTTTATAATTGAAGTATAAACTTCCACTTTTAGGAGGAGCTTTAATTGTCACATGTTTTCCGTCTATAGAACCATAACATAAGGGAAAATTCCATCGTGTTTTAAATCCCCTTTCGATGTTTTTCCATTCTTCTGCGTTTGGTACCTGTAAAAAAGGGTAGTAATTAAAGCGGCCTATTTAATACCATTTTTAGTCACAACAAAAAAATCTGTAACATTACAATTACATTAATTTATTTTGTTTAATTACAGGATAACATGGATACCCCAAATAGTAATGAATCAGGATTATCGAATAGCAATGAACAAGGACCATCGTTGGTTCCACGCTCTGAAAATGGGTTAGAAAATGAGTCTGCAGAAGAGACACCTCGATTTACCCCACCCACAAAACCTAAGCGGAGCAAGTTATCACAGATATCTAACATGATAAATGACTTAATGGAAATTAACGACAACACACGCTGCGAAGAAACAGATCTTGACCTATTTGGAAAAAGCATCTCGGCACAGTTAAAAAAATTGACAGAGGAACAGGCAGTCATTGCTAAGGAAAAAATACAGTGTATATTGACTCAATGCATGCTCACAGATATACGAGCCAAGAATGCGTATCAAGTGCAACAATCGGTTCAGCAATCGCAAAATACGCTACCTACTAATTGGAATTCTACACAAGTTCTTCCGTCCTACATAGTACCCCAATACTCTCTGACAACACCTACAATCTGCCCTCCTCCAGAGTCCAGTCCATCGACATGTTCTTCTTCGTGTTCCCAGTTTACTACTAATGTCATATCCCCAGAAACTCCATATAATTATGACAGTTACGGCGAAAGCGTAGACAACAGTGATGCCATTCAACAAGCCTTCAATAACGCTTAATATTAATATATATGTTTGTTATATTTTGTAATAATGTGTGCCTTATTATTTCAATTTTAAGTAAATAAATAAACACTTACCTTAATAAACTGTTTTAATACTTCATAAATGGTTCGACAAACTTCTGGTATGAATTGTGATATAGATGGTTTAGAAACACGGTAAAAATGACTCAAGCTTCGATAACTCATTCCAGATGCTAAGAACGATAACGTTACTTCTAATTCTATTTTTGCTGGTAATGCATCTCTCATCAGAGTGTCTTGGCGCTGAATCGAGCTCTGTATAAGCTAAAGCAACTCATCAAAGTTTTCAGCAGTAACCCGCAACGCCAACCTGTACTCAAAAGGATCTTCTAATCTTAGTTGTTTCAGCAACAAGGCAGAAGCTCCAGTTACAGGTTTATCGCTTAACCATTTTCTTATCCAAAGTCGTTTCGCTCCCTTTTTTTGTAATATATCAATCAACTCTTCTCTTAATAGTGCAGAGATATTCCTTAAACATTTCTTTTTCAACAGCCTTTGCCGAGTATTCATAATTTTTTCCAAACGTGTGCACACCAGAAGAAAAAATCCGTGAATGATTGGCCGCGTCTAAACAACAAGGGCCAGGCCAACGCTGGCTTGTCTGCAGACTGGCGCCAGCATTACTGGCTTCGTGTAAACTCTGCTTGGATCGTAAAGAATTCGACTTCCGGTCTATTTTATTTTATTTATTTGGGAAAACAAACAGCTATGTACATAACATTGTAACAATAGTCTTAGCTTAACTTATTTAACTAGATACATAGCCCACAATGTCTAGAAAAGAGACTGTGATTAATTTCATGTTAAAGTTTAAGCCCCTTGAACATTACACACGGGAAAAGATCAGACAGAGCGTATACTTAGACCCATCGCTTAATATCACGAAAATGTGGAAGATGTACACTGATCAAGCTATGCCTAGCACGACAGTAACAGTAATTTTTCCGAAAAGTTCTCTGTTTTAATATTTCACTTGGAACGCCGCTAAAACATGGGTGTTCAAGATGCTTACAACTGAATGAACAAATTAAATATGAAATATTTACAGCAGAAAAGCAAAAGCTAATAGTCGAGGTCGTATACACAAATTAAGTGCACAGGCATTTTTTGAAATGCTTTGAGAAGTAAAAGAAGACATGGTCCATCAGCTTTGATTGCAAAAAAAATTTGCTACTGCCAAAAGTGCCTGATCAATCAACTTAATCATTATTCAAGGCAACTTTATCTGTACAACTTTACAGTAATACGAGTACCTAGTGGGTTCTTCGCATTCAACACTTCAAAAACAAAATGTGAAATCGTATGTTTGGACTGAAGATGTAAATTTTTATTTACCAAAAAAATAATTAATTAATTTAACTTCATGTACCAAGAAAATGTACACATAGCGAACAGTTTACATTACTTTCACGATATCTTATCACGAAGCTGGCAGAAAGTTACCCAAGAATCGAGGGATCAAACAGCTGAAAAAGAAAAAAAACACGTCGTTTTCAGACGGAATTGAAAACGACGTGCACTCTAAGGGAACTCTTATTATTGATAGCAGATGGCTGTTACGGAAAGCGATCATACAAAACAAATTTTTCGGCATTATCAGGAGCGAAGTGTCATAATAGGGAATAAAACGTATGAAATGTTATATTTAGGAGTGCGTAACAAATATTGCAACACCTGCGATCGAGCAGAAAAGGAAAAAGAAACGATAAAAGCCCATGCATGGTTTAAAAATTACTCGGGTGCTTTGACTGGTATGAATGGGGACTAATATAATCGAAGTAGGGTTTAAACAATCTATTGAGACCCATAACTTTATTTAATTTATGGTGGACTAATATCACACGGGAACTCCAATACTTACTCGTATAATATTAAAAACCTTAAATTACGTCTATATCAAATGGCTCAGTTACTCCTTTCTACTTACCAATGGTCCTGTAACATGCCAGGAAAACACAAAGTAGAAGGACTCAAAGGACTGAACTAAAAATCATGCCTGCTCCTGCCGATTTGTTGGAAAAGCCATAATTTGACAAAGATTTGGTAAGCAAGTTTGGGTGGGAAAACATCCGATATAATGAGGTTAATAAGAAGCTAGCCGCAAACTCCAGTTATTACATACAGTCAAGGTCAATGATATGTAAATGTATACACCACAAAGTGACAAAAAGCGTAGTCATCTAAACGGTCATAAGTTCGGCTACATAAAAATTATACATCATTTGAGAGATAACTATATATACAACAGTTGCAATAATATGTCCGTATTTATAAAACCATAAACTTAGAAACACCATAGAGTTCAAAAATATATATACACTATTAACCATAATTATATAACCAACCAGATCATCACAATTATGTAAACACAAACCTATTGTCTGCATCATATGAACTATTTTGCGTTATATTGAACTCCATAATCTTGAATATCTTGATGTAATCAGTCAGCCAGCCACTTGACGCTTCAAGTCGTAGAACAATTGCTGTTCCTGACTCTTTAGCAAATTACTCTTTTATAAATAATGTGTCACTGTTTGATTTTTTATTCCAATTGACTTACCTACCGTAACGTTTGCGTCGGATTTGCAAACACAATAAGACTAGAATATATTACATTGTAGAGTGCCTGCTAGGAAGCCACAATTCACGGATAGGCACAAGAGATTGAGGTATGCTTTTGCCAAACGTTACCTGGACTACGACTTTAGTTATGTTCTGTTTCTTGACGAGAAAGTGTTTACATCTGCAGCTGACGGTCGCCTCAGATTATGGCGAGTTGACCACAGCCGGTATGAGGAGGGTAATATTCGCCCTAATCGGAGGAGTGGTCGAATATCTGTTGGCTATTGGGGGTGGATGTCCGCGGGCGGGCCAGGTGAACTTGTGGAGATTACTGGTCGATTGAATAGTCACGGGTATATTGACATATTGGAGCAGGCACTTGTTCCAACAGCTCGTGCATGCTTTGGGAATGGACGTATCGAATTCGTTCAAGATAATTCTTCCATACATAACGCGAGAATAGTGCAGCAGTGGATTGACGACCAAAATGACCTTCATTTAATAAAGATGCCCCCTAAAAGTCCGGATATAAATTCAATCGAAAATTTGTGGGGCCTAATGGTTCAAAACTGGGACTTTCTGTTGTGAGAAACACTGAAAATTTTAAAAATCACGCAAATGAGATTTGGGATTCGTTTATAGGCACATATGTTTCAACATGGTAAACTCGATGCGGGACCGATTAAACGCGGTCATTGAAGCCGATGGAGGATATACTCGCTACTGAGTAATGAGTTTCGTTTTTTTTTTTTTAAGGGAACTTATTTAGTTTAGTTTATTATACAGGATGTCCCAAAAGTCAACGATAAGCCGGAAACCAGCGATAGGCCTAGTCATGAGGGTAATCAGAAAAATATAAAAAAAAATCTATGTTCTTTTTTCAAAATGTTATGAAGGTTTAAAAAAATCCTAAAAAACGGACACCCTGTAATGAACTTTCTTGTACCGTGACTGTAAATATTTACGTAAAAAAAATGTATGGCTACTATTTTGGCAAGTATACTTAAAAGTTGACGCATTTAGTCTAGATTCTAAAATAGTATAACACATGCTAGGTTTTGTTATAGTTGAGGCATGAAAATTTTTTTTCTCGATGAATCCGGATTCTATGCCAATCTAATTTAATGAGGTGAAATGTTGGTAACGCAACCTTAAGTCTGCAGCTGACCTGAACTAAGCCTTTTTATTCTCTTTCTTAACCCTCCTTTAAAGAAATGATACTTAACATAAGTTTGTGTAATATTTTTTTATTTAATGTGGTATGTTTTACAGCATTTTTATAACAAATGTTCAAACTGTTTTCCTTCAGCTAATATGCACGCTCTACATCTCCTTAAAAATGATCGAGCTATGCGCCGGGCGTGACGTTTGGAATTGATTTGTTCAGCGGCTTCTGATATTCTTCGGCGCAGCTCTTCTAAATCTTGAATCGGTTTGTGGTAGACTTTTTCCTTAATTGCACCCCAGTAAAAAAAATCTATTGGATTAAGATCGGGTGACCGCGCTGGCCACGAAATTGGACCACCCCGACAAATCCACCTATTTGGATATTCTTGATCGAGAAACTCTCTGACTAGACGAGCTTAATGCGCGGCGCAGCCGTCTTGCTGATACCACATGCTGCCGTAAATATTTAGCGGCACTTCTTCTAATAAATCGGGTAGTTGATTTTGTAGGAAATCTAAATAAACATGTCCATTTATGGTCTCTGGCAGCTCAATCGGACCAATAAATAATAATATAATAATAATATAATCTCACGCCTTTCATCCCCGAGGGGGTAGGCAGAGGTATTCCATTACTGGATATACCCACATTTCACGAGATACATTGGACCCCTAAACGTGATAGGTGGTGAGCCCATCGCCGGACCGGGTCTATTTACACATGTCTCAGAATTAATTCTGAGACCTGCGGGTTTCCTCACGATGTTTTCCTTCACCGTCGAGCTAGTGATAAATATGTACGTAAGTTTTTGAAAAACTCATTGGTACATGCTGTTGGAACCGAAGAGGTTTCCTACCGATTTAAATTTATAAAGAAATATGTTCTTGTGTTCTATGTCGTGTCCAGTTGACAGTCTAAAATAAATGCCCTTGCATCAAACTCTTATTTTATTACTGAGTACGCTGATCCTGGATATACAACTTCCATCAGGTTATGGGCCCAGGAAACGAGTAATAAATATGTGAATTATCGTAAAATATCAAAATAGTAGTTCGAAATTAGAAAAGAAAAACAGAAACCATGGCGGCGACGGAACATAGTCTAGGGGTGTGCGGAATCAAAAAACTAAGTTGCGCCACTGATTTTGCGAATTGGAAATTCCAGGTACGTAATTACTTGGAAAATCATGACTGGTGGTCAGTTATAGAGACCAGAGAGTTGAAAGATGAGCAAAAGGACGCTGATCGCAAGGCTAGAACAACTATTTGTCTGCTGTTGGAACCCCCGTGTTTTACTTACGTCTATCAAGCTAAAACAGCGAAAGAAGTATGGGATAATATTTGCAATGCATACGAAGATAGAGGTTGGGGTAGACGAATTACGATACAGAGAGAATTGTGGCAATGTAAACTGGAGAACTTTGAATCGATGGAGAAATATATCTCCCGTGTAATATTTCTATCGCAGCAGTTGGCTGATATTGAAGCAAAAATATCAGATGATTGGATTATATCCATACTGTTGAGTGGACTGTCTGTGGAATATAACCCACTTATAATGGCAGTTGATAACAGTGGCCAAGAGATTAGTCTAGAGACAATAAAGACTAAACTGCTTCAAGAGGGAAATAGACAAAGTGTCGGCAGTACAAGCATGGAGACTGCATTTGCTGCAAATAAGGCACGAAATTCTGCGAAGTGGAATAATAAAAACACTGATGCAAAGAAGAAGTTCATGTACAAGTGCTTTAAATGCCACAAACCAGGGCACAAGGCGTCAGAATGCAAAGAAAAGCAAAGTTTGAATGCGAACATTTGCATGAACGTAGGAGATGGCAAACCATTAAATAAAAACAGGTGGTATCTCGACAGTGGATGCTCAAATCATATGACACACGATGCGAAAAAGTTGGTTGATTACAAGTGCGAAAAAGGCAACTTGAGGATCAAAGTCGCAAATGGAGAAGAAATGCCAGTAAAAGGCAGAGGGAACGCTGAGCCATTTCTTGGCGGGAGTACGAAATTGGTACTGGATAATGTTTTACACGTTCCCAAATTGTCGATGAATTTAATTTCGGTGAGCAACTTGGCTAAGAAAAAGTATGCTATTAATTTTGACGAAAGAGGTTGCACTGTAAGCAATAAAAACCAAATAGTTGCGATCGGAAAAGAAGTTAATGGCATTTACAAGTTCGAAGAAAAAGTTGACACAGCCAACTTGACACTGACATGTCAAAATATGACAAATTTATGGCATAGAAGATTAGCTCATTTAGGATTAAAATACATGACTTCTTTAAAGAATTTAGCGACGGGAATAGATTTTACACAATCCGATCAATATCAACCGTGTGTACCGTGCATCAACGGAAAAATTTGTAAAGTACCTTTCAAAAACAAAGGAACGAGAGCCCAAGATATTTTGGAATTGGTTCATACGGATTTATGCGGACCAATGGAAGAAAGTTCATTTTCTGGCTCGAGGTATATGCTTACCTTTATCGACGATTACACTCGAAAAACTCATGTTTATTATCTACGGAATAAAAGTCAGACAATAGATAAGTTTGTCGAATACAAGGCAAGAGTAGAGAAAGAGACTGGTAAGTCGATTAAATGTATGAGATCTGATAACGGTTCTGAATTTTGCAATCAAGCCTTTGATAATTTTTTAAAGTCTAACGGTATAAAGCACCAGACGACAGTACCCTATACCCCCGAACAGAATGGTGTGGCGGAAAGGGCTAATAGAACAATAATTGAAAAAGCGAGAACCCTATTATCAGAATCGAACCTGAGCAAGAGGTACTGGGCAGAAGCCGTTGGTACTGTAGTATATTTGAAGAACAGGAGTCCGACCAAAGCACTACGAAGTGCTGTACCGGAACAAATATGGTCTGGAAAAGGAAAGAAAGTCAATCTGAGTCATTTGAAAGTGTTTGGTTGCCTAGCTTATGCATTGAAACCAAAACAAAAGCGTAAGAAACTCGATACAAAAGCTGAGCCATTAATATTCATCGGATATTGTGAAAACACGAAGGGTTATAGAGTGTTTAACCCAATAACGGAAAAAGTGACAGTTTCCAGAAACGTGACATTTCTTGAAGACGTTTTTCCAGGAGATAACATGAAAGAAACGATGAATACCTATGTTCAAATGAATTTATCTAAAGAAGAGCGAACAGAGCCTGTAAATAGTGAAAATATCATTGAAAACGTACCTGAAACGTACGTGAACAGTACAAATAATGAAAATGTTTTCACACTGGACCACGTAGAAGAAGATGTAGAAGATATGACTGAATCTCCAAATGACATTGAGCTTGAGACGACAGCTGAAATAGAGACTGAATCAAGCGCAGTCGTTGAACCCGAAAGGAGATACAATCTTCGAGAGCGTAAACCTGTTGACTACTGTCAATGTGCTATTGCAGAAATTGATGGCGATCCTTTGACGATTGAGGAAGCACTAGAAAGGCCTGACAAAGAGTTGTGGCAGAAGGCTATTGATGACGAGCTACAATCTCTGAAAGAAAATGGAACGTGGACTCTGGTAGATCTTCCGCGTGATAAAAAGCCTATCCAGTGTAAATGGGTCTTCAAAATAAAAAAGAATAGCGACGGGCAGGTAACAAAGTACAAGGCCAGACTAGTGGCCAAAGGATTTACGCAGGTACGTGGAGTAGACTATAATGAAACTTATTCGCCAGTTGTCAGAAGTTCAACTTTGAGGTTATTGCTTGCGGAAGCTGTTGAAAATGACTGGTTTATAGAGCAGTGGGACGTCACCACAGCATTTCTATACGGTCAATTGAAGGAGGACATCTATATGCTCCAACCCAAAGGTGCAGTCGTGAAAGGCAAAGAGAAGTATGTCTGTAAATTACAAAGATCTTTGTATGGCCTCAAACAAGCGTCAAACGCGTGGTTTAACGAACTTGATAAAGAGTTATTAGCGTTAGGATTCGAACAATCAAAGATTGAACCCTGTTTATATCAAAAAAGGTTAGCTGGAGATAAGACAATCATTGTTGTAATTTATGTTGATGATATTTTCGTATTTGGAAACTGTAACAGCGAGAAACAGATGTTAAAAACCGGTCTGTTGAACAAATTTAAGCTCAAAGATTTAGGTTCAGCTAGACATGTATTAGGTATGAGATTAAGGCGAGATAATAACTGTATTTACCTAGATCAAGAGCAGTTTATTCTTAATGTTTTGAATCAATTCAAAATGAATGACTGTAAACCAGTCGCAACTCCAATGGAGGTAGGTTTAAAGTTAGATAAAGTACTTGATGCTAATTGTAACTTACCGTACCAAAATCTAATAGGATGTCTTAATTACTTGGCGGTTAACACAAGACCCGACATCGCGCATGTAGTTAGCGTTTTATCTCAGTTTAATTCGTGTTACGATGAATTACACTTCAAGTGTGCTAAACGAGTCTTACAATACTTGAAAGGCACATCGAAACTAAGTCTTACTTTTAAAAAGTCAGGCGGAGAGTTACATGGCTATGCAGATGCGGATTGGGGTGGGTCATACGACCGAAAGTCATTTACGGGATTAGTGTTCAAATTAGGCGAAAACGTTATATCGTGGGAGAGTCGCAAACAACAGTGCGTTTCTCTGTCCTCTACTGAGGCGGAATACGTTGGTCTATGTCACGCCGCAAAAGAGGCGATTTATCTAAATAATCTTGTAAAAACGATTAGGAAAACGGTTAGTGTAATGAAGCCAATTGTCATCTATAATGATAATCAGTCAGCGCAAAGAATTGCGAGTAATAAAATGAATCATAATAGGACGAAACACATCGATATTAGATATCATTTTATTCGCGAGGCTGTGTTAAATAATCAAATACAGATAAAGTATTTGCCAACCCAAGTGATGTTAGCAGACATCATGACCAAATGTTTACATGGTCCTAGAATTAAGGAATTTATTTTAGGATTATGTTTACAAAAACTAGTCGATTAAGAGGGGGGGATATAATGAAGTAGAGTGTATATAGTATATGCACGGATTATTATATTAATTGACAAGTTTTATGGTGTAAACAATTATAAATGAAATATAGTAGAATGTGTGTGTACTATGTTAATTGAAGAATTTTATAATGTATACGTTTATAAATTTATAGGGGGCGTGTTGGAACCGAAGAGGTTTCCTACCGATTTAAATTTATAAAGAAATATGTTCTTGTGTTCTATGTCGTGTCCAGTTGACAGTCTAAAATAAATGCCCTTGCATCAAACTCTTATTTTATTACTGAGTACGCTGATCCTGGATATACAACTTCCATCACATGCCAGGATTCGAACCCGAGCCTCACTGATTTTCGACCGGCTCTTTAACCGTCCCGGCTATCACTGCTCTTTTACGGACCAATAACTGTACCATTTAAAATGCCTGTCCACATGTTTACTTTAAAACGGTACTGTGAATGATCTTCACGCATTAGGTGAGGATTTTCCACGTGCCATTCGTGTAAATTGTGTAGGTTCATGTAACCGTCCTTTTTAAACGTTGCTTCGTCGGGCCATAGAATCGTTTCAAAATCTCGGGATCTTCAGTGTGTTTTTGCAAAATCGTTTGACAAAATCGCACTCTCTCTGGGTAGTCTCGGGGAAGCAAAGATTGTACTCGTTGTACATGGAATAGATGCAGACGGTTTTTTTTTCAGAATACGATGTGCACTGCTTTGAGGTACTCCAAGGCTTTCCTCAATTCCACGTACGGATATACTTGGATCTTCTTCCACAGCTTGCATGACTTCGTCCTCGTAGGGCAAGAGGGGCCTTCCTTCACCAGCCATATGATCAGGGAATCGACCTTCGGATAATGATCGATGCAGATTAATAAAAACTCGGTAATCAGGATGATGCTCTAAGTTTGGGTATCTCTCGCGATACACCCTAGCTGCAAGCATTGGCGTTACATAAGCATTCTCCGTAAATAAGATGCATGTTGGCGTACAATACAATACAATACAATAACTCTTTATTGTACACCAAAAACAACACAATATGGATACCAACATTAACTAAAGTACAATGGGCGGTCTTATCGCTTTTAGCGATCTCTTCCAGACAACCTTAGGATGGATGAAACTGGCTTACTCCTGTACGGTATGTCTATTTGGTATGATAACTTCACTTTACGAACTCGTAATTACACGCAAATACAATCTAAGCAACAGACTCCAGAATCTTTACTTCTGGGACAGATGGATTTAAATCAAAGCCATCAAACAAATGACATAAACAAAAGATGTACGAATAAACAAAAATCCCTGTTAGGTTCTCTTTTCAAAATTATGAGTCCGTCTCCATTCAAAAAGATTTTAACCTGGATTTACCTAAGAAGGTTGCGTTACCAACATTTTACCTCATTAAATTAGATTGGCATAGAATCCGGATTCATCGAGAAAAACATTTTTCATGCCTCAACTATAACAAAACCTAGCATGTGTTATACCATTTTAGAATCTAGACTAAATGCGTCAACTTTTAAGTATACTTGCCAAAATAGTAGCCATACATTTTTTTTACAGTACAGCTGGTTTAAGTTGGTTGATGAAATTATTTAGAATTCAATGTTGGAAACAAATTTAACTTTTTACTTAAAAGTAAAGCAGTTATGTATTTTTTTTATTGTAAATTGTAGCACGGCTATTCATTATAGCATTACAGAAAAAAAAATATTCAAAAAGTAAATATTTACAGTCACAGTACAAGAAAGTTCATTACAAGGTGTCCGTTTTTTAGGATTTTTTTAAAACCTTCATAACATTTTGAAAAAAGAACATAGTTTTTTTTTTATATTTTTCTGATTACCCTCATGACTAGGCCTATCGCTGGTTTCCGGCTTATTGTTGACTTCTGGGACACACTGTATATGTCAGATATTATAAGCATATCTTTGCCTTTTATTAAATCTACGAAAAAAGAACGAAATAGAGTAAATCGCCAATTCTCGGCCGCCTTTCGGTGGCTGCCCCCATACTTATAATTAAATCCGTTTACCTATAGAATTCATTTTCAATAAAGTAATGTTCATTTTTAGTATAAGGGGCCATTTGTTGACGATTTACCCTGTGCATAGGCATAAGTACGAGCTAAAAATCACGTCGCTAATGAGATCTAAAAAAATTAATAAAATATGTCTATATATATAATGTTATTTTATATCTTTCTGCGAAATATCAATTTCCACGCGTACGAAGTCGCGGGCAAAAGCTAGTATCAATTAAATTGAAAAAAAATATCAAGTTGCAGGATTGGCACGCGGGACAGCATGTGACTCGACAATTACATCCATTGCTTAGCCACAGGACATCGGTAACTGATGACTTCACAGACGAAATATTGAAATGCATTACCTTAAACTTTAAGTTAACAGTTTCAAAATTGCAAAATATGATAAATACGCAATGCCCATAACGACGTGACAGCCTGACAGGTTATCACATGAGACAAACATATGCAATGACAAGTCTGCACTGTTTTCGTGAATTGTCAAAACAGTCCATTTAAATTTGTTTCGTATGACTAGATGATAAAGCTCATTTTCGCAGATTAATATTCTGTATACATATTTCTGTAGCAGTTATGGAATCTCTATTTAATGCCATAAACATAAGTACAATATATTGCACCATTTGCAGGATACTAATTATGTAACTTTGATTGTATAAAAGTTTTTGAACTCTCCTTATACATATTTATGTGGCCATTGAAGTTTCCATATTTATTAGTATTTGTATGAGTATATATCTTTTGAACTTTTTATGATTACTTGTTTTTTTTCACATTACTTGCATATATATCTTTGACCTTGACTGTACATCCTTATCAGTAAATTACCAGTTGGCAGGAAGTACCCCAAACTGGGTCTTAATATTTAAGTTTGACCAAACTTTGGGGCTTAAGTTTGACAAAGCCAAACACATGGACTTCTATAGCATTGGAAGCAATTAATTAAAGAAAAGACCTCTCGCTAACTAAATAAAATAACAAGCTCTCTATTGGCTATCTAGATTAGGCGAGACACATCACGGAGCTGACACAGATTATAAAAAATCTGGTGACGACATTCTTCAGTACGTGTGTGGGCGTCGTCGTGCTGAGCTAATAGAATTTGGAGGGTTTCTTTATTATCTAGTTTTAATAATACACCAATCCCTGAATAAAGACTGATTTACAATGTTTTTATTAGGTACTCTTTATTGCAATCAGTAAAATCTTTAATGATAATAAAACTATAATGCTTTTAAAATAAATGTTTTTAAAATTATAATGATTTGGACACAGCGGACGTAAACAGTCAAATCATAATACAGAAAATATAAAGAGCAGACACAGGGTACAAGTGTAGGACCTGCCACTGTCCGTCCATTGACAGATGTATAACTCAAATAAAATGTAATGTTATAATTTAATAAAGTTTAATGTAACTATAATATCATAAGGGTTATTAAAACACAAAAAGCCGAGTGTTTTGGAAACTTTTTATAGGATATTATACTCTGTGTTAATGTGTTTTTCTTAAAACCTGAGATTGGCCGATTGCCATAGAGGGCTATGACAGCTCAATTTCCAAAAGAACCGTTGTGGCGCTGCCATCGATCGCTTTAACGCCGCCGTCTTGAGACGCCCTTTCACGCCACACGTCATCCAACCTTTGAAGTTTTCATTGTATCAAATAGCTGAGTCGAGTGTACCGGTGTTTTGTGTATTTCCTCGCATATTTGCTGAGTTGAGATCCAAAATATTCGAATTCTCCTCGTTTGTTGAGACAAAATTACATATATTGCGATGCATACGTATATCGTTTGTGCAATATTATCGTCGTGGGACCGGTGTTTTGTGTATTTCTGTAATGTAAGTGTGGAGCTATACGAAGATCAAACGAACTTATGGAATTGTTTGGATCCCAATTATAAGAACAGATTTGCGTAAAGCGTCGTTAGAACACATCCGCATGGAATGTAATATACAAAACACGAATGAAGTTACAAAAAAAAAATACGTTCTACGTATAACCCGGAGTTATTGAAAATTGAATAGACCAAAAAAAGTGGATCTTGCACTGATGAGATCTATAAACTAAATCTATAAATTGTGAAAATAATAAATCAAAAAGAAAGGTGCTTGGTGTTGGCAACCCCAACAAAGATGTACAATTACCAGTATTAATAATTATAATGAGAGGTTTTTTTTTGAGAATTAAAAAAAAAACATAGTTTGCGAGAACTCTGTAGATGGCGTTGAACTGACTACGTTACTACTAAATGCGGCACGTCACCATAGAGTAACTTATAACCGCGACTTCCATAGTATACTAAATCTATGGCGACTTCCTTATTCTGTGAATTATATTACTCGCGAACGACCTAATCTTTATAATCTGTGATTACGACACGGCTCTTGGTCCGTGGCGGACCTAAAATCCGAGCTTCGGAAGAAAAACGCGAAATTGACAGGAAAGAAAGCTGTTCTCGTACAAAGGTATATATTATAACCCTTTTACATTTACTTTTATATACGTTTCGTTATACGATATCAAAAAAATGATGTGACGTTCCGTTCCTAGCAGTAACTTAGCAAGTTCAGCGCCATCAATCCAGAGAACAGGGAAGAGTAAAAAAAAAAAAAACCCCCATTAAGCTGCTGGCCACACTTCTTCTTGAGAGTGCGACCAAAATGTCTGGCGTACATGTTTGTCCTTTACATGAATAAATATACTTATATTGTAGTGCTACCAGTGCGTTTCAGTCCCAGCCAACTAATTCAACAATTAAAGTCCACAACATAATTTGGTCCTTCAAGGATAAAGGAGACTGCGGAAGAACACAATACAAGATTGTAAAAGGCCAGAAGACATGCCGTGTGCATAGTGCATACGCCCAAAATTAAGGCATTTTCCTGATAAAAAACAGGCAACAAAGAATTCAAGGCGCTTGTGACTGCGATTTATAAGATTTCCACAAAAGGAAATCCAGCTACACGTCGATTTTTAACATACTTTATTTATCACCAACGTGGCAGAATAAAGGCGTTTGCAACAAAAAATTACGGCGGAAACTTCCGTGGTTTGCGATGCGCTGCGCGAGGTGCGAGCAAAAAAAAGTTATATACTTACCATACGAGCGAGTGGGACCGAAAAAGGTACCTGCTAACACTTCTCACATTCTACTCACGACTGCAAGACACAAGAAGAAGCGAGTTCGAGTCGAGACCTGCATACTTGCGGCAAGTGTAAGCGATAAGGGTTAAGGCTGATTCATGTTACAACGGAACGGGGCCCGTCCGGCCCCGTTGTAGGATGGTTCGCCCGTTGCCCGTTGTAACATGAATCAGCCTTTAATCTAGAGACTATTTTTTTCCTCTATTTATAAACAAGGTCAAGTTCGGCCATTTTGTAATTACTTTCTTGTCGTGTCCTTTGTCGTGTGTATGCGTGGTGAGATTTATTTAGATATCATAGTTTCCTGCAGTGTGTTAGTATTTCTATATAATATTCTGTTGGCTGCGAAAAAATGCATAAACAGCCAACGGAATCGTTCGCTGACGCCGAGGCGTCTCCGACAGACGAACTCAAAAAACTTATAGCGTAAAAGGAGGATTAACACTATTGTATAATGCAGGTGACTCTTATATTCAAGATATGGATTCAACAGCTATACAGGCGCGTCGGCATAGACTGTTGACATTATTTCACGATTACGAAAAGCTTAACCGGGCTATCCTTGTTATTCATCCTGAAGATAAAGAAAATGTCGAATACTACGAGGAACGGTATTTTAATTGCCTTGATAGGTACAATGCGCAGCAGACTCCCCCGCTGTCAACGCCACAAACTGGACGTAAGTCTACTTTACCAACTATAAAAATAACACCTTTCTCAGTTTGCTGAATATACGACTTTAGTTAATATGTTTCGATCGGTGGTACACAATGACAATTCGCTCGACAACATTCAGAAACTTCACTATTTAAGATCATTTCTTAAAAATTAACCGTATGACTTAGTAAAAAACTTACCTCTTACCATTGGCAGCTATGAGGATGCTCATAAATTGCTCTAGAGGAGATATTATAATAGATATAAAATTATAAATGAGCACATAAATAATTTGCTCGAGTTGAGTGTCATGACAAAATCAATCCCATCACAAATTCGTGAGTTTGTTTCAATTATAAAACAAAATCTAGCAGCTTTAAAAAATTTTGACTCAAAGGTAGATTCCTGGCAGTGTTGCCAAGTCTAGCCCGGTCCAAGTCGCCAAAAATACGGAATCAAGTAGCTAAATTCGCCCAATTTTTTTTGTATAAATTAGCCTAAATTACCCTATTTTAAATGGAAGTAGCCTAAAAAGGCTTTTTTTAACGAAATTAACCTTATATTTATATAGCAGAAAAAAATCAAGATCCATGTTATTATAACGTAGAAAATAAAAACAATTATGTTTGAATTATTTTATTGAAACAATTATTACATAGAACTTATACCCATTTTCCGAAAGGTAAACCAAAATTACCTGACAGACTGTTATATGTCATGTCAACTATTCTGATTGGTTGATTTTATTCAACCAATCAGAATAGCTAACATAAGATTTAACATTCTGTCAGCTAATTTGTGTTTGATGTGCCTTTCGGAAACCGGGGGTTAAACAATTTGACTAAGGGATAGGTACTACAGTTATTTTATTCGTCATCCGCCAATAATAGAACTTCTTCCAAAATGCCTCCATCGTCATCATCATTTCTTAACGATGAAGTAGAGGGACCATCAACAGGCATGGAAGAATCAGATTGGTGAGGGTTTATTTTCGTATAAACATTCTTAAAATTATGCAAATTTATCATTTCTTCCGTGGGTATGAAATTGTTACAGCATAGTTTTCTGACACCCAAGAAAACTCGTGTACGCGTAATAGCCTGCAGCATGGGCAACTGCATCTTATTGCGCAATTTAGTCTTTACTGTGTTCATGACACTGAACACTCTCTCTCTACTGTTGCATTGCTTATAGGCAATGACAACGCGCGCAGTGCAAAATCGGCAAGGTCTTGAAAGACGTGTTGGCCACCCGCATTTTTAAATTGCAATACGCACACCCAAAATTTCTCGGGTGTCAAATTGCTTACATCCACCCCGGGAATATCTTCGAGTCTCATCGTGCTAATGAGTCTCCATTGAGAATCAACATTATCCTTATTTACAGTGGCGGAAGCAAGCATCCAAGGCAAACTAGTAAATTTTGGTCTCGTGCCGTCCGTACAACAAGTAATTTCCGGGTCAAAACATTGCAGTTGCTGGACAATCAGGATATTGTCAGGAAATCTGTTGACAAACTCTTGGCACAAGTGGACTAGTAGACCAAAGAGCACCTTCTCCGCACTTCTCTAACTTTATTTATCGGCAATTTGGAATTTCTGGCGACTTCTTCAAACTTGTACCCGAAATCGATACTTTCTAGCTCAAGAAGAGAATTTTCAAATTCTGAACTAGATTTCGAAACTGCTGACTTCACCGCCTCCACGTCTTGAATAAATTGATTGCTGTCTCGGAAACCACTCAGGCAGGCAGGATTAAATACTCTTCTAGCGGTCGCAAGTAAAAGGAGACGTAGGTCATTGTAAATTTTAGTTATATTGGCACTTTCTGCTTGGAATGTAAGGTTTAGGTCTGTTACCTCTTTCAGGAGTGGTGCTAAAAACACTAGATACAAAAGATGGGTTTCATTGTTGTACATTGACATCAGCTCCCGTGCTTGATAACATTTTTCCCCTGGTCCACAAGCTATATTGAAGTGAGCCTTTAGAGAAATCCACTGTTTTATATTAGCTTCAACGGCAGCATGGAAAGACAACCACCGTGTTGCCGCCAACTGAACCAATTTTGGAGGTTTTTTTTGATTGTTGAGGGTTTCATACAACTGTCGGTATATTTTAACACGTAAAGGACTGTGTGAGAACCAGTTGCGGGTTTCTCTGAGCATGTATTCTAGGGAAGAAGGTAACTCTTCACACCCTTTCGCAGCACAAAGGCTGAGCGAATGACATACACATTTTAATAATTGTAAATGTGGCAATTCGGCTTTTAAGTTAGTGTAAAGAGAGTTCCTCTTGCCGCATAAATTATTTGCGCCATCTGTGCCGATGGCAATTAGATTATTTAAGTCCAAACCAATTTCAGAGATGAATTCTTTGAAGGCTAAAGACAACTCGGCTGCCGTGGCACGGTCCACAGATTGAAAACCCAAAAAATCCACTATGATGTAGGCCATATATTTCTCAGTTGAGACATCAGTTGATTCATCGAGAATTATTGAGTATGGGCGATCCCCTATTTCTGTGATTAGTTGCCGACGTAATGCTGGTTCTAATATATTTTTTATTATATTTGAGCACTTGGTTCTGTGTAACTGAATATTTTCTAGTGGACTACCTTTGCCAATGTTCACTATCTCCCCAAGATGATCCACGCTTCTTATCGAACTATGTGAAGCTACGTAGATGGCAATTTGTATATCATTGCTTTTTTCCACGCGGTTTGCTCCTTTGGAATAGCCTGAAAAAACGATAATTTTAAGTAAATCAGCAATAACATAAAATGCTTAAAGATTTATGGAATAATATTTAAAACATAATTATTTACTTGGGTTTTAATAAACATACATACCAAAGGAAGACAATTTTGGTTGTTCTTTTATATTTAAGCTGGTTTCTTGATTCTTATGAATTTTTGATTTTGCATGCTTCTCTAAATCTGTTTTGTGTGCACGCAAAGGGGTTTTAAATAAGGTGCAGTAAGCTTCGCCTTTGCCGTTGTTTATTAAGTCCTCGGAAGCACGGGATAGCCAATCTACAAATTATACTTTAACATCACACAATGTCAATTCAATGATAAAACTTTTGGCCCAAATGAGGTCGCACGATCACATCCAGTAAACGATTTTATTTAAATATTAATTATCATGATAATCGTTAAGAATATACAAAACTATTTTATATAAGTAGCAGGTGTTCATGTTTACCCAAAAAGCGGTAAGGTCTTCTTACACTTGCAACATTTCATAGAGACTGGCTTGAATCCAAAAGCGTGAAAAAAATATTAAAAAAGATACCTATTGTTACCGCCACAGACCAGTAACTAGACAAACCAAACTAAACAAAATCATAATTACTAAAAGCATCTTGTTACTTTTCTTATGATTTTGTAATAACTGCCTGCTATCCTACTAATCCTTTACGCGAGGTGTACCTAATTCGCAAATGGACTAATTCGCGTTATGCCTAAATGTCATTTTCAATTCGCTTTTAGCAAAACTCTATGTTTGTCTAAATTAGATTTTTGTCTATGTCGCTTAAGAACTACTTCGCTATATGCCGAATTCTTAGTTGGTCTACATCGCGTTATGCCTAAAATCCTTACATTACAATATTTTTGCAAAATCAAACTTTTTGCTGTATTTATGTATCATAAATAGTAAAATTAAATGCTTGACAGTTGTTTCAAACTGACATTGTCATTTATTCATTTGTTAATTTATTTCGGAATTTTCTTAGAATTTTCTGGATATTTTCGATAATATTATGGTGTATAAATAATATCAATATGGAATTTATAACGAATAAAAAAGGTGGATACACTTTATTGGTAGATGGCTTCGCATATAACAAGAATAAGAGTAACAAAGATGGCTCAACATTATGGCGATGCAGTAACAGAAATATCTGTAGTGCTTCTATAAAACTAGGTGCACACAATGAAATTAAAACCCTTCCAGTACATTTGTAGAGCCTCCTTATAGAGGGTAACATAAATACTTTTTTATACTTGACTTGAAAATGTGACTAGATGTCGCAGTTTTGTTTTCTAGACGATTGATTGATAATATATTTGCTGTGTGAACGTGAAAACCAAAATTTAATTTATTTCCTCAAGTATCTTACTCCAAACCTTATAGTTAGTGGCCCAGTGCCACTACACATTTGGTGACCTTCTATTTAGACGTATTTACAAATTTATAAATATATAAAATGAGCACGAGCACAAGCGCCACTGACATGCAGGAGCTTGCCAGGATAATAAAGGACATGGTTGTAAAGGAAGTTGCCAAGCTTGACCGTGGACGAGGTGACAGCCGAACGCGAAGCAATAACTCGCGCAGCAGATCTTCCAGTCGGCGTCGCTACAACCCTAAAGGCAAGTTTTGTTACTATCACCATAGATTTGGTAATAAATGCCATGAAGGCAAATGTAAACAGCCGTGTGCGTGGAATTCGGAAAACGCAAGGAAGTAGCTGAGCCAGCGGTAGACTCAGTTACCCCAACCCCGCAATACCGCACTCCCAGATTGTTTATTAAAGAAAAGACAACATCGCATAGATTTTTAGTAGACAGCGGTGCAGACGTGTCATTAATCCCTGCTTCGCCAGATGACAAAATTGACGATTCCGTAGTCTTATATGCAGCGAATAATACTAGAATAGAAACTTGTGGAGTAAAGATACTAACCCTGGATTTGGGACTACGGCGAAAATTTCAATGGGCATTTATAGTTGCAAAAATTACTAAAGGGATACTCGGAGCAGATTTTTTGAAACATTTTAAATTATTAATAGATTTACACAATAGCAGATTGATTGATAATATATTTGCTGTGTGAACGTGAAAACCAATATTTAATTTACTTCCTCAAGTATCTTACTCCAAACCTTATAGTTAGTGGCCCAGTGCCACTACTATACTCCAGAGCACGACCGCTTGATCCCAGGCGCATGGAAATAGTCAAGAGTGAGTTTGAATACATGCTGGATAATGGAATCATCAGGCCGTCGAGTTCTCAGTGGGCAAGTCCGTTACATGTAGTTACAAAGCCAGACGGGTCCCTAAGACCATGCGGTGACTATCGTAGACTTAACGATCAAACCATACCAGATAGATATCCGCTTCCTAGGATTGATGATTTTTTATCGATTTTACCTGGTAGCACAATCTTTTCTAAAGTTGATTTATTTAAGGCATATTACCAAATTCCCATGGCAGACGAGGATAAATGCAAAACTGCCATTATAACCCCTTTTGGTTTATACGAATTTAATGTAATGAGTTTTGGTTTACGTAATGCCCCCGCTACTTTTCAACGATTTATAAATATGGTTTTGAGAGGTTTAAATTTTGTATTTGCGTATTTGGATGACATATTAGTCGCTTCAGCCACAGCTGAAGAACACGAACAGCATCTGAAAATCTTATTCGAAAGGCTTGATCAATGTGGTCTCAGGATTAACGCGTCCAAGTCAGAATTTGGTCTTCAAGAGGTAGTGTTTTTAGGGTTCCTTATTACAAAAGATGGTACTAAACCCCTACCCGAGAAGGTACAAACAATTCTAGATTACAAGCTCCCAGAAACTTTAAAAGAGTTACGTACCTTTTTAGGACTTTTAAATTTTTATAGGCGTTATTTAAAAAATGCAGCTGATACGCAAGCAGTCCTACATGAATATTTAAAAGGTGCCGGAAGAAATGACCGAAGGAAAGTAGACTGGACAGACGACGCAATCAGGCAATTCGAAAAATGTAAACAGGACCTAGCTAATGTTACGTTATTGACCCTTCCCAGGTATGAATGTCCATTAGCTCTCTTCTGCGATGCTTCAGCCCTAGCTATTGGCTCTGTGCTTCAACAAAGAGACAGCAAAGGCTGGCAACCTATAGCATTTTACTCTAAAAAACTAAATAATGCACAAAAAAACTATAGTACTTATGATAGGGAACTACTTAGTATCTACCTGTCAATAAAACAACTCAGGCATTATTTAGAAGGTCGGGATTTCACAATTTTCACTGACCATAAACCATTAGTTTTCGCATTTAAACAAAATAATGACAAAGCCTCTCCTAGACAGTTAAGACATTTGCAATATATATCACAGTTCACTACAAACATACAACATATAGATGGTAAGGACAATATCGTTGCAGATAAAATGTCTCGCATAGAAACTGTATCGTTTATCGACTATGATGCTATTGCAAAGGCACAAATCCACGATAATGAACTTAAAGCCTTACAAACATCCAGCTCATTAAAATTTAAACCGTACGTTTCACCATCAGGATATAAGCTTTGGTGCGATATCTCAACCGATAACATTAGGCCTTACATTCCAAATTCATTCCGAAAAACTATTTTCGAAAAGGTACACAACACATCTCATGATGGTATTAAAACAACTATTCGGAATGTAACATCAAAATTTATTTGGACAAATGTTAGGAAAGACATTAAAATTTGGGCGCGTTGTTGTTTAGATTGCCAGAAAAACAAAGTAAATAGGCACACCAAATCACAATTTCATGTTTACAATGAACCTGATGAACGTTTTGATACAGTACATATTGATTTGATAGGCCCTTTACCTCCTTCAGAGGGAAATGTCTATTGTCTCACTTGTATAGATCGATTTACTGATTGGATGGAAGTTATTCCAATTCCAAATGCAACTGCCGAAACGGTAGCCAAAGCATTTTATTCCAATTGGATAGCTAGATTTGGAGTTCCTTACACAGTAATCTGTGATAGAGGAGCCCAATTTAAATCTGAACTTTTTAAAAATCTTGCTAGCTTATTTGGAATCAATTTACAACATACAACTGCTTATCACCCTCAGTGTAATGGTAAAGTTGAAAGGTTACACAGGACTTTAAAATCAGCACTTAAATGTCATAATTCTGTCAAATGGACCGACGCCCTACCGACAGTCTTGTTGGGAATGCGAACCGCCATAAGGGATGACAAACAATATAGCATTAGCCAAATGGTTTATGGAATGAACATTAAAATTCCAGGAGAATTTTTTGAAAAGTCTAGTGCTATTTTAGATCCAAATTCTTTTGTATCAAATTTACAACGTACAATGAACGACCTAAGGCCTAGACGGCGCTCCCCTACACAAAGCGATCATGTATTCGTTCATAAAGATTTATATACGTGTACACATGTCTTTATTAGAATAGATAGGGTAAAAAAGCCTTTAGAGCCGTGTTATGAAGGCCCATGTCAAGTAGTTAGTCGTTTTGATAAGTATTTTACAGTTGTACATAATGGAAAACAAATGAATGTTTCTATAGACAGGCTTAAGCCTGCTTATATTTATATGGATAGTAGTACTCCTCCCAGTTCTTCTTGTACTCCTGAACCTGTAGCAGTCAATAGTCATCCTGTAGTTACAAGGTCAGGCAGGCAAGTTAGGTTTCCTAAAAGGTTTAGGTAACTAAGTTGTATATAGTTTTATATACTTGTGTAAATAGTTAAGTTACAGTTCAAGTCATGGCCTATTTTAGTGATGTGCGCAGAGTGCGCGGCCAAGTTCTTTTATGTTTATCGTTACATTAGTAGGTACTCATGTAACTGGAGGGGGAGTAATGTAGAGCCTCCTTATAGAGGGTAACATAAATACTTTTTTATACTTGACTTGAAAATGTGACTAGATGTCGCAGTTTTGTTTTCTAGACGATTGATTGATAATATATTTGCTGTGTGAACGTGAAAACCAATATTTAATTTATTTCCTCAAGTATCTTACTCCAAACCTTATAGTTAGTGGCCCAGTGCCACTACACACATTCATGTTCTCCTAGTCGAGGAAAGAACAAAATAGCCGTTATTGTGGACAAAGTTAAAAAAGAAGTGTGCCGGAAATTTGGGCCTATACCTAAAATTATTGAGAAAATAGTAATGGAAAGCAGAAATTCTACGTCTAATAACGATGAGGCTGGATCAAACTCTTTGACAGATGATGAAATTGACGCAGCAGGTTTATACAATATTAAAAAGGATTCTCTTTGTCGTACTAGAAATAATTTTTTGAAAGTCGAGAAACGATCTCAAAATGAATTCCTGGTTCCGAATATAATCGGCGAAAATTTTTTTGTTAGTGATGATGGTGCAGCCAGTAATAGGATATTAATATTTTGTACCTCAGCCGCCAGGAGAACCTTGAAGTCAGTTGTAGGTACAAACGCTGTACTATATGGTGACGGTACTTTTAAGAGTGTGCCATCAGGTTTCTATCAACTATATTCCATTCTTAAACATTAACACAGAGAACAATGACACTTCAAACATAGTACCTCATTATTTATTCATTATTCAGTTTACTACCAAATAAAACACAGGAAATATATGTTCGGCTTTTCGAACTTATCAAGACGAATTTAGCGATAAATATTTCACGTTTCAAATGTGATTATGAAATCGCCCAAATTCAGGCGTTGATGGCTGTTTTTCCAGGGATATCTATTACAGGGTGTTACTACCACTTTTCAAAAGCTGTGTGGAAAAAATATGAAAAACTAGGCATGGCAGGGACGCGGGCTGGATATAAGAAAACAGAACTCTGTGCAAATCTTCCTTTGGTTCCCACAAAATACATACCGGATGGCAAGAAATCAAACTTATAGGAGACGAAAATAATACTGAACCATTGGAAAAATTCAATGAATATTTTGAAAGACAGTGGATGGGCAAATTACAAAATATTATTAGCTGCGCCAGCGAAGTCCATCGCACCAATAACTCATTAGAAGGCTGGCATCGTCGCTTGAATAGTCGAATGAAGGGCAGACCGTCATTCATCAATTTTACATACAAACTAAAGAAAGAGGCAATGTGGCAAAGTCTCAAATTGAAACGGAGCATCTTTGAAGGTAACAAAAGACGAAGAATTGATGTAATTTTCAATTCCAGATACAAAAAGGAGGTGGAAAAATTAGAAAACAAAGACATAACACCTCTCTACTTTATTAAAAACCTATGTAAAATAAAAAAAGATCTGCTAAAAATTCATCGCCAGTGAATAAGGGGTTTTCCAACTATCATTTTTAGTTATTAAATATTATATTAAATAGGTATTTGTTAGGTAATATGTAATTTTTTTTTATACACATTAGAAATGAACGCTTATTTGAGTTATACTTATAAAGTTTAGGTTGTTAGTTTTTTAAGATAATAAAATACCTTTTACGAACTTTATTGTTTTATACAGATAAGAAAAGAACGCTCATTTGAGTTTTAGTTTGAGTTATACTTATTAAGTTTCGGTTGTTAGTTTTTTAAGATAATAAAATACCTTTTACGAACTTTATTGTTTTATACATATAAGAAAAGAACGCTCATTTGAGTTTGAGTTATACTTATTAAGTTTAGGTTGTTAGTTTTCTTAAGATAATAAAATACCTTTTACGAATTTTATTGTTTATTCATTTATTATTTCTAATTAAAATTGCCAGAGTTCATAAGTCTTTCATGCGCGGCTATAGTTGGTTTTTATATATTTTCCAAATTAATATCACAAGGTCCAACAAAAACAAAACCATTTGTATGTGATTGTACCCTCGATCGCCACAACGATCACGGACGCACCAAGAGAATGTATAGAGCTATCTGTTGAAGTACCAGGACCACATGCGATATAAGGAAGTACCTACTATCAAATATGTCATCTTGTTACACCTTGCTCCATCTTGTTGTATATTTATGAATATAGGTACTTACCTATAATAAACTGCAGACTAGATATATTTTTTTTAATTCTCTATTTAATGTATTTTCAATCATGATGATTATGACAGACCAGGTTTAGGAAGAAGCACATATTCACATTTGTGAACATTGGTGCCCCTTCCTTTATATATATATATATATATATATATATATATATATATATTATATATATATATATATATATATATATATATATATATATATATATATATATATATATATATATATAACTTTCTAGCAATTCATTAGATCCTGGCCATTTTTAATTAATGTTAAATGAGCCGCCTATTTAACCCCTTGCTACGTCATAAATGTATAAGGTATTAGGTCTAAAGATCTTTAAGTCCATTTAGGGTTTAGGCCTATTTCTGCATATACCAACATAGATTTAAGTCTAACTCTCTTTATGCCTACTTTGCGTTACGTTTTAGACGTAACGCGAATTAGTCTATTTACGAATTAGGTACACCTCGCGTAAAGGCTACTAGTACTCGTACCTACTATATAAACGCGAAAGTTTGTGAGTATGGAGGTACCTATGCTCTTTCACGCAAAAACTACTGAACGGATGTTGATGAAACTTTACAGTTATATACCTAGCTTATACATCAGAATAACAGATAGGCTATATTTTATACAAGTATTCTCACGGGATCGGGAACTACGCGGGTGAAACCGTGGGGTGCTGTTAGTAATAAACAATAATAAAAATATCTATATAATAGCTCTGCTTGTCTGTTATCATGACTAAGCCGGTCGATGGATAGCACTATAGTTTATAGCTTTTGGAAGGACAGAGGCTACTTGTCATCCCTTCTAAACATATAGTTTCTTTGGGACGCAATAACCTTGGTTCAGGCGAACTGAGTCGCGGGCAACAGCTGCTCGTAGGTACATAAATGTGTAAGATAGGAATACCTAGGCAAGCAAACTTATTGACGGGAAAACCTACCAAAACCGGTATACACTGCTTACCCATTCCACATACAGGTGGAAGACTGGAAGTTTGATAAATCACTACGTCCACCTTAGTTCTTATTTATATAATAACGTATTCGTAGGTACTTACTCTTAAATATTGGAATTTTTTCCCACTCATCCCTGTAGTGTTTAACATATTTTCCATGCTTTCCCATTTTTATTCAAGTTACAAAAATTGGTTCTCACGCATTCAACTCACTCAACTGTACAACGGAATCAAATAAATTTTTCAAATCAACCAACAAAACAAACGAATATTTTTTTGGCGCGAAAGTCATCAACTTTTTTTTTCATATTTTGGCAAGATTCTGTGAAAATGCGCAATTAAAATTCCCTTCAAATTCAATCTACAGTAATAGCGCACTACTATTTTTTCTGTAGTTTACCACAAAGATTTATGAAGAGTAATCTACTATATAAAAATAAGTCGGGTTTTCCTTCCTGACGATTTAACTCGAGAACGGCCGGACCGATTTTGATGAAACTTTTTGTGTAGGTTCGAGTGGGTCCAGGGATGGTTTATAGCAAAGAAAATTCAGCATTGCACCCGTGCGAAGCCGGGGCGGGTCGCTAGTAACTTATAAAGAAACTACTTATATGTATTTTTGAGTATCAAGACTGTACCAAGACCAAATCTGTGAATTCCAGTCATATTTCGGCTGATGGCCAATTTGCCAATGCCTTAATAAACATTTAAAATACACTATTACTACACGATTCAGTGAGTGTGTGTACTGGTGTGGGTGTGCACTACGCATTGATCTTTGCATCTCTTTCACACGCGTACATTTCTTGTTGTGTTTTGTCGCCTCTGCTCTGAACTCTAGATTTAGGAACACGCGTTTCATTACACGCATTTTTATTACCTACGATTCGTACGAGACCAGATTATTTCAGCTTACAAAATAAAAGTCGCCTAGAAGTCGCCTACTTTTTTGTTTCAAATAGCCTAAATTACGACCGGTCGCCAATCGCAATTTTCGGTCGCCCCGACACCTTTCGAGGTAGCCTAAAAGGCGAAAATTCGCCTAACTTGGTGCCAAGTTAGGCGAATTTTCGCCTTTTAGGCAGACTGATTCCTGGGATCCAATTTTGATGTGCATTTTAACCAAAAAATTGGATGTACAAACAGCACGGGCTTATCAGTTCGAGAGAGACATTGAAGCAGAGCCTACAGTCTTTGAATTCTTCGAGTTCTTAGAAAAGCGTGCCTTGGCTCTGGAAAATGCTGACTACGTCTCTGCAAAGCCAGGGAAGATTGTGGTAAATGCTGCAACGGTCATACCATCTCATGAGTGCAAGTATTGTAAGTAAATCATAAAATATTTGCATGCAAAAAATTTAAACTTTTACCTTCAAAGGACAGAATACAATTTGTAAAGGAGAAAAGATTATGTTAAAGTATGTTTGAATGTAAATTTTATTTTCGATGTGCTTTATGCAAGAAAGGTCATAATACATTGGTACATTGCGAAGAAAATGAAAAACAAGAACCTGTCACTCTAATGACAGGCAAATGCACTAATGTTTTACTCCCTACAGCCCGCATCAAGCTTGTTGCAAAGGATAATAGGGAGGTGAACATTAAGGCAACACTGGACTCTGCCTCGCAGGCCTCTTTAGTCACCCGCAAGGTAGTAGATATATTAGGGCTAGCGCCTATGCGAGACAACAAACATCATAGGTATCGCTTATTCCAAAAATAATGTTCTGTATTCTATTTCATTGGAAGTATATTCATTGACAGTACCTACCATATAAAGTCCCTATAAATTATAAATAAATAAATAAATAAATAAAAATTTATTACATAAACTTAGTCTAATTATAATAATGGTTAACAGAGTAAAACTTATTGCTAGTTAAATTTTAGTGATACCTAAACTAAGTAACTAAATACTTGTGTCTTAGGTATCATGTTAGTAGCACGGTAAACGGTTAGTACGAAAAGGTTTTATTTTAATAACTACAATAAATGAGTAAAACTATTTTACATTAATGTAATTACTTATAGAGCAGTGATAGCCCGGACGGTTAAAGAGCCGGCCGAAAATCAGTGAGGCTCGGGTTCGTATCCTGGCATGTACTAATGAGTTTTTCAAAAACTTACGTACATATTTATCACTAGCTCGGCGGTGAAGGAAAACATCGTGAGGAAACCCGCAGTTCTCAGAATTAATTCTGAGACATGTGTAAACAGACCCGGTCCGGCGATGGGCTCACCACCTATCACGTTTAGGGGTCCAATATATCTCGTGAAATGTGGGTATATCCAGTAATGGAATACCTCTGCCTACCTCCTCGGGGATAAAAGGCGTGAGATTATATTATTATTATTATAATTACTTATTTATAAGATTAAACAACTACGGCCAGTAAGTTTTCTGTTTCCTCGTATGTCTTACTTTTCAGCCAGTCTTGTACAGTTTTATTACATGACGCTTTGTTCATTGGATAAATTTGCAGATGAAAATTTATCCTATTATATAGAAAAGTACCGAGGAAGCAGAAAAATTTGTGTGAGTGCGTTGTGCTAAAACACTCTCTGGGACATACCTTATCTACTCGTCTGTTGCTGATTAAGAAAGTGGGATCATAGGGTATTTGTGAGTGTTTTTTGATGATCATCTGCAGGATAAACAATTGACGGACAGAGAGAACATCACAGTTTGTAAATAGTTCGGTTGTCGGGAAGTAAAACGGACGGAAAGTACTAACTTTGAGTATAGCTCTTTGCGCTCTTTCTAACTCAATTAGGGTAGTTTTATTAGCACCGCCCCAGGACGTGATGCAGTACATTATTATAGATTGACAGAGAGCGAGATAGACTGACTTTAGTAACTTACTGCTTGCAGAATGTCTGAGATTTTTGTCTGTGATTTAAAGTTGAGGTGTTGATCAACTATGACACCCAGGTATTTAATTGTCTTGGTGCGGGTAAGTTTAGGACATGTGCAAGGACTTTTGTTCCCATAGGTTTCAGGACAGTGATAAGCCAATATTGAAAAGGAATCGTCAGCGGGTTGGGTAGAGGAATTATGGGTAATAGTCATATATTGTGATTTGTCGGTATTCAGTGTAAGGCCGTTTTGCCCAAGCCACTGAATTACCAGATCAAAGCCTACTTGTGCTATTTGGAATACTTCACTCCAGCTGTTGGCGCTAAACATTAAAACTGTGTCGTCAGCGTAAGATATAATCTTACCGCTGGGAAAGGAAAGGTTACATAGATCGTTAATGTAAATAAGGAATAAAAGAGGTCCCAAAATACTTCCCTGGGGAATACCATAATCAATGGGGAGTTCGTCGCTTACGATGTTGTTAATTTTTACGCGCTGAGTCCTTTCACAAAGATAATTATGCAAAAGTTTGTGCTGGTGTCCTCGGACACCCAATCTCTGATAAGATATTCCGCAACTTCGCAAATTGTCATGTTGTTGACACTATAACATGCAAACTTCCCCAAGTGACATTTGATGCAACAAAATTAATAATCCCTCCTGGGATTCAATTGGCTGACAAGGACTTTAATATCCAATCAGACATACATATGTTGATAGGTGCTGATATATTTTTCCAGCTCATCCTGCCGAGCGACATCTTTGTTGTGATTGCGCCAAATGGAAAAACATATAAGCGTTCATTGTCAGGAATTTGCGTATTACCCTTAAACTAGTTAATATATATTATAAGCTAACATCCACACTGCAGGAAAATATGTTGCTAAATTTAACTTCAACAATGATCAATAACTATTGCTATACATATTTTTAGTGTGTGTAGTACCTACACACTAATGTGTTACTAATTAAATGCATAAATTTGTGATTTACTATGATAAGATACTATAAACTAAGATGTTGTTTTATTATATAGAATTATATAAGAATAAACATAAGATTTTGTTACTTATATTACTTAACTTTACTTACCGTATACTCATACAAACGAAGGGTTTTGATTATAAAAACAGATATTTTTTTTAAATTTGCATAAATGTGTAAACAATAATATGTAATAATATGTTCAATTGTTAAGTTTGCCGCCCGGCAGCATGTTGGCAACCCCAACCAAGATGTACAATTACCAGTATTAATAATTATAATTAAGCTGTTGGCCACACTTCTTCTTGAGAGTGCGACCAAAATGTCTGGCGTACATGTTTGTCCTTTACATGAATAAATATACTTATATTGTAGTGCTACCAGTGCGTTTCAGTCCCAGTCAACTAATTCAACAATTACAGTCCACAACACTTGGTGTGGGACGCGACTTGTGTGGACACCTTGGCTCCCTATCATCTCGACGGAACCTCTGCCCACTCTGGTGCTGCTGCTTTAGCAGCTGAAACTCTTAAAAAAATAAAATATCTGGGTCTGGCTCAAAGTTATAATTTCGTGCCATTTGCTAACGAAACGTTGGGCCCGTGGGGCCCAGAAACAAAAAAAATTCATCAACGAGCTTTCAAAGCGTCTCATCGAGGCGACACAAGATCCAAGAGCTGGCAGCTACTTTTGTCAAAGAGTTTGCATAGCCATTCAAAGGGGCAATGCTGGCAGCTGTATGGGTACGCTGCCTCGATGTGATGCTTTGGAGGAGGTATTTAATTCATAGTTTAAAATTTTGTATTATATTTTATAAATAGATTAATAAAAAGTTTGGTTAACCAAAAAAAAAAAAAGAAAAAGAAACATCAAGTAATCTGGTAAGTATTTTATTTCTAATTACACAATCATATCATTTTCCTAGGTAACTGCTCCCTCGCCATTGAAATAATTTTTATATTTATCGGAAGCACTGTCTAATATGATGATTGATGAGGCCTTAAATAACTGGCAAACTTTGAGTATTAACCAACAGAAGACGTCACGCGCACTAGTTTCTTTGCAAAAAAGTCTGCCAATTTCGGCCCGGGAGACGAGAAAACGCACACAAATTATGTTAATACAAATGCATTTTTTGACAAAACAGTTAAACACTAGCTTGAACTAGATAGGCACACAGAAACAACCAATCCGAGCACTCCGTGAACTCAAAACAACTAGTTGTATATAACAGGTATGAGCGTTGCTCATAACTTTTTTGCCAGAGGGTAACGCCTGTCAGTGGCGTCTCCGGTTAATTTAATACTCAAAGATTGCAACATAAAGGATACAACTTAATTAAGTCTTTACATCGATTCCAAAATGCAAAATATAGTTTCTATGATTCACGCAACAAATTTGCAGGAGTGTCTAAAATTAATATTAATAATTTTAAGACATACAGATAGATACCAGTGCAGCACTCGCAATATGTAGTGGCAGATTACTATGACGGAGACACAAGATTATTTATTGTCTTTTGTATGGAAGAAGACAGAGCCTTTATAAACAATATTAAAGAAATACCTATTTGGTGACGCAACTTTTAAGTGTACCCCGTCTTTGCTGAGTTTTTTATCATTCACGATGAATGTGTAGTACCAATACAACCATCAATGTTAATCCGTTACTGTATGCTTTGCTGAGCGACAAAAACAGCGAAACATAATACGCGACGTTTAATTTATTCAAGTCTTAATTTCAAGATTGGAGACCCAAAAATACCACAGCGATTCTGAGCTTGCTGCGTCGAACGCCATTCAAAAACTGTTTCCTGATATTACTGTCATTGGTTGCTATTATCACTGGTCCCAAGCTATGCAGAGTAATAAAAAAAAATGGCCAAAGAAAAACGAAATCAGAAAAAAGATTTGTTGGGTTGTGTTCGGTCTTACCTCTACTACCGCTTGAATATCTTCAAAGTGTCTGGGATTACATACAATTGCAGTAAAATAGAACAGAAAGTATTAAAATTAAAAAGTTTTTGCGCTATGTGGGAAATCAATGGCTGTTAAGGGATATCTGTAAGATTCTTAGTGTTTGCGCAAACAGACACCGTAAGAACAACATATGTGAATCATGGCATAGCAAAATTAATAAAAATCTAACTAAGAGAAACACAAACATACTGAGGTTCGAATTCGATAAGAAATCCAAGTCAAGGCTCGCAATTGAAATCGAAGATTTCATAAGAGAAATCCAGATGGAACTTAGGGTCTGACGCAGAATGTGCACTTCGCAAAATGAGCACTCGACGCAAAATGTGCATTTTGCAGTTAGTGCATTTCGCAGTTGGTGCACTTCGCAAAATGTGCAATTCGCAAAATGCGCACTTTTCTAGGGTATGAACCAATGATTAGAACAAAATTAAAACGATATAATTTGTATTTAAAATAAAATAAACACTTCTAACCAAGCTAAGGCGACCACATCAAAACTAAATCTACCTCGAAAAAGTCTATACTTGCGTAATAAGCAAAATAAGAATAATTGGCACAACAAGACAAATTATTCTAATGCTACCGCTACAACAAGTAGACAGTAAAATTTTAATCGGTTTAATACCACATCTTCTACAAAAGATCACGTGAAACAAAATCGTCCACCAGTACAATCAGAACCTCCAGTAGAGAATAGTAAAATCTCTTATACTCCGAAACAAAAATTCGAAGGTCACTAACCCAATAGTTGACCAGTTAAGCGGATTTATGGTTAATGTGTTCCTTAAATAAATTATTTTTAGTTTGAGCGATACCCATTTTGGCTTAATGATTCTAGAACACGTACTTAAATGAACGAATGAATATATATAAATATGTCGATTGTTTTTTTTACCCTTGCGTACAGTGAAAAATTCAAAAATCACCATAACCTGACCACATCATACCAAAAACTGACCACTTATGCACCAATACCTGACCACTACAATAAAGGCTTTAAAAACATTACCTAGACCAGATAATCATCAGATATACCTAGTCAAATCTAGAGGGCGCGGGATTGCTTTTTTAAAAAGACAAAAAAAGATTAATTATAATTAGTTTAATTAAAAATGTACGATACATTTAAGAGTTGAATTAGAACAGACTTAAAACTATGCTCTCGGATCCCACGAGAAGCTTCTTATCGGTTATGCCTTCCGACGGTTTACCGGGAAGCCAGACGCTATTCAGCAGTTTCTCTGCCTACGCCTGTATGGATATCATCTCATGTCTAACATCGGAATGCATAACTTCTCCCCCCACAACTCCGAAATTGTCGATCGACTTCTCTTCAGATTGACGATTTCGGACAACATGTTTTTTTACATAGAAAATGGCAAGTACAACTAAAACTATATATAGGATTAATGTTCCGATACTTATGTCCTTAATATTAATAACACTTTCATCACTGCCCTGAACACTAGCACTTTCACTTTTCATTAACACGTTAGACATGTGTTGCAGATTCGTCAGGTCTACTTCCCTTAAGTTCACAGGTGTAGAGTCCAGGGAAAATGTGCTCGAAGGTGCGGGCATCTCTGGCAAGCTGACAATTGGCAATGCTGGTAAGGAAATTTTCTCAGTGTTGCTTTGATGTCCTTTCAACATAACCCCCTTGATCTCTGCCTCGCAGTCATCGTCAATGGTTAGAATGTATGTTCCTTTTAGATGGTGGTGAGTAGCTTCATTATTACAATTGTGGGTAAGTATGAGAGTTGATTTAGTATAAATCATCCATCTGTTAACTAGTATTTTCTGTATTTTCACATCTACCAGTATCGGTTGACACTGTCTTATATCAGTAACAAAATTGATCAAGTTAGCAACACAGACATCTTTAACCAGCAAGGGTGTGTAATCCTCTTCACACAGAAAAAGAGACTCGTCAATCTCTTTGCAGGGGCTAACGAGCGACACGGTTTTCAACCTTTTCGCCAAAAGGTAAGGGAATTTAGGCAACATAAGGTAAGTTTGGTTTAAGGTATTAGTCATGGGTAGTGGAAGGATTCTGTAATAGGTGTATACATCAGTTTTTACTAATGGTATATTCATAATAAACGTTATTTGATTTTCCTTTGCAAAAACTTTTAAATTTATACATTGCTCCAATTTTAAAATATTTTCTAATGTTACAGGGAATATCAGATTATAGTGTTCTTCAATATTCTTAAGCATTAACAGTAACTCATTCGTATCCACAATCGACTGATGCAACATTCCTAATTTACTAAATGCTACTGCTGTTTCAACTTCGTTCAGCTTGACATATAGTGTTTGAAAGTTATGCAAAAACAAACTATAAAGGTTAGATATTCTTAGAGAATTCTGAATATTCTTAGTATCATTTAATTGTTTTCTGATATCCCAAATTGCCTTATCCAACTGTACGAAATTATACTTAGTATTATTGGTAATATTAATTAGTGATTTCATCATTTCAGCGACCACTGTGATTTTACCATTAACTGCATTCTGCCTTGTCTTCACATCTTTTATGATTTTATCGTATTTTAACGCATCGTCATTATCTAAGTTGCCAGATATTAACTTAATAATAGAGCCGAGAGGGTTTAAAATACCGCGCTTACTTCTTTTAGAAGGGAGCAACTGACTTAACTTTTCGATGGTAATGTTTCTAATGTAATCGGTTTGAATCTTTAAATCATTAATATCTGAGCTGAGTGGTTTATTTCCAAAATAATTCGTTATATGCTTATTAAAATTCTTGTATCTATTTTCATTAAATTCTAAATCTTCTCTAAGTAAACTTAAATCTAAAATCTTAAATATAATCCATTTATAGTTACTAATGAGAGCTTGTCATTTTTTTATCGGGAGTATTCCAGGGTTGTGCTCAATCCGTTGAAGTAGAAGGGCCTGGGCCGCGACTTGCATCAGGACCAGCACGAACCTGTGGAGGACGTTTCACATCCTTAATAGGTGTTCTAGTATCATGGCCTTTAAACCTAACTGGTACTATATTCCTAGCTATATCTCCTGTCACTTCCGCCCTTTTATACCGTGGCTTGTCCTTACTTCTTCTTTCATTCACTCCTTTTATGAATATAGTATCTCCTTCCTTAATATTAAAGTCTTTTTCACCTCCACGTTTTTCCTTTATTCTTTCTTTCTTAGCTACTGCTTTATCCGTAAGATATTCATACAAATATTTAGTCCGCTTTTTATGGTCTTGTAATAACTTTTGTGTATAATCCTTGTTAAATTCAACGTCAAATGTACTAGTTGAGTCGGTGTGACCGAACACGACTTCAAAAGGGGTAAGTCCGGTGGTTGAGTGTATGGTTTGGTTATATGCCATCAATGCGTAAGTCATTACCGACGCTGCGTCGGTAAATTTATTTTCATACTTAGCTAAGCGGTAAATCTCTGTTAGGGTTGAATGGAAACGTTCGAGTTGGGATTATGTGGTGTTCCAATATGTAGGTCTATTTTATAAAAACTTAGAGTTTCCTTCATTAATACGTTATTGAATTCGCTCCCCGAATCCGCGCTGACTTTACGTGGTACGCCATACATAGAAAAGTATTTAATAAGGGCTCTTATTATCTCCGGTGTACCCTTGTTGTTAATTTCAATCGCCTGACCAAGTTTGCTGAAGGCATCTATAATTGTCAAATAAGATCTGCTTTCTATGTTAAAAATGTCAATAAACATTTCATAGAATGGTCTTGTCTGGGTTTGTGTAAGTTGTAATTCCGGTTTTAACGGTCTTCGTTCGTATTTCATTACTTTGCATCCCGTGCAAGAATTTATTATGGTTGCTACGGTAAGATCCATGTTGTCCCAATAATATGTTCGTTTCAAGTGCATCAAGGTCTCTTTAATACCCCTGTGACAGGTTTTACCTGTGTGATATTTCTTTACTATGTCCATTTGCTCAGCCTCGTTTTCGACAGCTATGACTCTTCGTTTACATTCGAAAATCTTTACAGTATCTTTTTTAAATAATGCGATAGTCGCTTCCGAAAATAGTTTTCTATGCTCTTCATGCTCAAAATAAATAAAGTTTTTTAATTTTGGGTTTATATACTCCTTCAGAAACTGTTTCACTAAATCCTGTCTATTCAATGGGACGTGAACCTCTAATATTCTTTGTTTAGGTCTTGACAAGTTTTTTACAGATAATTCATCTTTATACCAGGTATAGACAAGTATCTGGATAGGCTTTGTGTCTATGGCCTCGTCCAAAATAGGAATCCCTGTTATATCTGTTTCTAATACAGAATGTTCTGTGAAGGTATGAGAGGCTTTAGGTGCTGAGATAGTGCTACTGGATGGAGATGATATTGAAAAAGGTGATCTAGGAAGTTGAGATGGAATCGACATAGTTCTTTCTGAATCTGATGATATTACCATAGTACTTTCAGCTTCATCATCTGTACCGGATTTTTCATGTCTTAACCTTTCAATTTCCCTTTCTAATTCCTCCAGGTGTTTGTGTAATTTTTCATCTCTATCTACGTTAGCCTGCAACGAGTTTTGATCCTCGTTTTCTATTGCGTTAACCTTTATACGCGACAGGGCATCTGCTACAACATTTTGCTTACCATTTTTAAATATTATGTCATAATCAAATTCTGCAAGACGTAATTTCCACCTGGTAAGCTTACTATTGGGCTCTTTAATGGAATTTAGCCATGCAAGGGGTCGATGGTCTGTGTAGATGGTAAACCGTCGGCCGTAAAGGTAAGGCCGAAAATATTTGGCAGCCCAGACAATGGCCAGCAGCTCCTTTTCTACGGTACTATATCTCGACTCCGCCTCATTTAGGGTTCTGCTAGCATAAGCTACCGGTTTATCGGAACCAATTGGTCCTTGAGAGAGTACTGCGCCAAGTGCATAGTTTGACGCATCAGTGGTAAGTACAAACGGTTTCTCATAATCTGGGAATTGCAAAATTGGGGCGTTTACTAAGAGTTCTTTACATCTCTCAGAAGCTGCTATCAATTCGTCAGTCACTTCAACTTTGTTTCGCTTTTTCAGACAGTTAGTAAGGGGTCGAGTTATTTTAACGAAATCTAAAAAATTGTCGATAGTACCCCACTAAACCCAGAAAGCTTTTAATTTGGGTCGTAGTTTGTGGGACAGGAAAATCCAGGACGGCTTGAATTTTATCATTGTTCGGTTTTAAGCCTTCTTTAGTGATTATGTGGCCCAGATACAATACTTCTTTACGGAAAAATTCACACTTGTCTAACGTCACTTTTAAATTAGTCTCCCGGAGCCGGTCAAAAACCATGCGTAATTTTTCTATATGTTCCTGCAAACTAGTGGAGAAGATAATTATATCATCGAGATATACGAGGCAGTGTAGACCCTGAAGGCCTCTTAGAATATTGTCCATAGCTCGTTGGAACGTTGCTGGGGCGGTCTTAAGCCCGAAGGGCATACGTTTAAATTCGTAATGACCAGACTGTGTGGAGAACGCCGTTTTTTGCCTATCCTTTTCCTCGACCTCTATCTGATGGTACCCACTTGCCAGGTCAATCGTGCTAAAACAGAGTGATTTACCCAGTTTATCAAAAAGGTCTGAAATATTTGGTAGCGGGTATTTATCGTCGGTGGTGATTTCGTTTTTCGTAAATGTGAGCGGGACATCATCGCAATGAAAGATATCTCGATATTCAAAACAGAGCTTTTCAATACGTTCGCGCTCATCTTTATTAGCATGTTCCAAACGCAGTTTTTCTAAGTTATGTTTTAACAGTTCATCCCTCTCACACTCATTCATCATCGTATTTAAGGGACAATCTACTTTGTCATACTTAGTTACCTTTAATGGTTTAGAAAATTTCATGGTCACCCTGTCCTCGGACGCGTTTTGTATTACCGTTTGTGCGAATGAGTCAACGCATTTAACAATACTACCCGGCATTCTAACTCCTTTTCCAAAGTCAAAGTAATCGATAATGGCTTCTCCATTTTGTAAATCCGTTGGCACCTTGACTCGTGTATCCGTTCTAGGTTCTAAAGTTATTTCATACGGTGGGTTATATATGATTGGTATTTCGGCGTTACTCGTGCGCAATATCTGGTTTTTCATGTCAATTTGAGCTTCTAATTGTGTCAAAAGGTCGGATCCTATTAAACCATCATACCTACTATCTACATCGTAGATATAGAACTTATGTTTTCCCATACTTTTGAAAGTTTTCAGCAGCGGTATATAAATAGCTTCATTGTGTTGGCTACGAGCATGCGTGCTGATAACCTCGAAAGGTTCGTAAAATTTGAACTGTGAAAAATATTCATTTGCTTTAGCAGGGCTTATAAAAGACCGTGTGCTTCCTGTATCAATCATAAAACGGGCCCCGATTTCCGGAATCTTTATATGTGGCAGTTTAAATATTGAATCGCAATTTATTTCTATTATTTCGGGTGTAAACTGGAGGCTAGTACATGAAAATTTTCAATTTCATTTGGTTCTTGGTAATCACAAGTTTCACCGTCTACATACGTTTCAGATTCTGGTGTCTCTAAACAGTAAGTATGATTTTCGTCATCGTTAGCGATCTGAAGTTCACCATTTTCGTTTAAGGTTACATCGCTAAGTTCATTGTTATAAAATACGTTTCTATTTTCCGCGAAAGTATCTAACGCGTTTTGCCGTAATGGACGAGCTGTGCGCATAGAGACGTCAGTATTTATGTTCGGTTTGGATCCGTGGAAATTTTGATTCGGTATTCCGAATTTAAAATTATTTTGAAATTGTCCAAAGCCTGGTGGCGGTCTAGTGTAGTTATTGTTCATTTGTGGTCTGAAAGCTTGACCTTGTTGAGGGATACCAAATTTAAAGTTAGTTTGTTGTCTTGGAATACCAAACCTAAAGTTCTGGGGTCCTGGGTTCTGATTAGAGTTGAACCCACTAACATTTTGTTGGTTTTGGGGTACAAACCTAAAACCTTGTTGCTGTTGTTGGGGAATACCAAATCTGAAATTTTGATTCGGCACAAATTGTGGTTTATTTTGCAGGTAAACTGAGGGTCACCGAATTTAAAATTGGGCCTAAAAATAGGCGTCGCAAAGGTCTGAGATAGTGGTTGTGGTTTTGGGTTTACAGCTGCGCTGGTTTGTCGTGATTTATTTTTAGCGTTATATTGATTTTAGAAATTAATTTCCTCAGTTACGATGCTAAGAGCACTTTCCAAATCGTTGCACTGTTTTAAACGCACAATTCTAATTAAATCTTCACTCAAGTTGTATAAGAACACATTTAGTGCCATATTATTATACACAATCATTTTAGCGACTTTAACACCCTCATCGACAATTAAATTTACCTTCGCAAATAATGTACTACGCATATGCTGAATTCTGTGGCAAAAATCGATGTAAGACTCACCAGATTTAATTTTCATCTGCTCTAATTCTATTGAAATACATTCCTCAGAACGAGGGTCGCCAAAATGTTGAATCAGGATACCCTTAAGAGTTTCCCATGTGATTATATCTTCACGTTCACTTAATAGAGACGCAGCTCTACCAGTGAGTCGGCTAGTAATCGAGTGAAATACATACAGTGATTGTACTGGATTGTTAGGTTCCGAAAATGCCCTATAAATATATTGAGCTTTTTTAATAAACAAATTTAATAAACTTTCATCCCCTTCAAACTTCGGTATAATACATAAAAGTTCTTTTGGTATTAATCTAACTTGTTCCATTTTTGTAACTTAAAATTAATTTAACACACAGCAAACAAATGCGATACAATTAATAAAATATAACGTCGAAGTAAGAACGTTATAAGGAAATTCAAATAACGATTATTCTTATACTATTCCTAACAAACGGAAATAGAAGGGAACTGAAACGGATTGCGAAAAGGTTTACTCACAATACGCCCGCTCTCATCCTTCTATCTGAGTTAGGCACACCTTTTCTTCTTCACAAAAGTCCTCACGCCGAAAATGACAAAATTTATTTGGTTCGTGGATTGCCGTTAAGGCACGCTATCACTGATTTTAAGATGATGCACACCAATCGGTTAACACTCGCGACTTTTTCACGAAAACGTTTACCCGGCAATCCTACCGGCTGCACCAGTCAAATCTAGAGGGCGCGGGATTGCTTTTTTAAAAAGACAAAAATAGATTAATTATAATTAGTTTAATTAAAAATGTACGATACATTTAAGAGTTGAATTAGAACTGACTTAAAACTATGCTCTCGGATCCCACGAGAAGCTTCTTATCGGTTATGCCTTCCGACGGTTTACCGGGAAGCCAGACGCTATTCAGCAGTTTCTCTGCCTACGCCTGTATGGATATCATCTCATGTCTAACATCGGAATGCTTAACTACCTCTATACTTAGTAATAAATAAACAAATGTGTCGACCATAATATTGTTTTAAAGGTATTATTAAAGAAAACACTGTATTTATTAACGTTAGTTATTTATTATCAGCATTCAAATATTCAAAACTTTCCTGAATTTGAAAAATATAGACAGTGAAAAAGAGGACGGTATGGTTTTAAACGTATTCTCTATATTTTCAAATTCTGTAACGTGATAAAGTCCTTTTTTTTTGGTGAATCATCTGTGGATTTTGAATTTTTTCTTTAATATTCGGTATAACATAATGTCTTCTTTTTCTGGCCACTTCAAATTTTTCAGCGACTGATGCATTGATTTGATCAATATTGATTCTTCCGATATTGCTTCTACACACACCGGCACAATTAGCGGAACAGAAAAAAAAGGGAGTATTTACGCATTTTTGCGTGTTACTGGCCGGCTAAACAAGCTTTTTTTAAATTTGGGTTTTAATTTAAAAATGGAATACTAAGCGACTGCCCTTTTTTTCATTCTTTTGTTTTAATTTTCATTGATTCATTTTTTCCACCGCTTGTCCGTTTTTAGAAGGTTCGTGAATTCCATTTGAAAAGCTTTGAATTGCAGTTTTTGAGGCTTTTGCGTTTTTTCGCATATTGATAATTTACGAGCATCTAATTATGCCTGATTTAACGCCATCAGAAATCATTAGGGCAGATCAAATGAGGAGAAATGGTCAAACCTACAGATCGATTGCCAGAAGCCTTCGTCGATCGTTATCAACGATTTATCGTAGCATCCAACGATACAGATTGACGAATGCTCTAGTGAGAAGGAGAGGACAAGGCCGGAAAAGGTGTACTTCAAGGAGGGATGACCGTTTTCTCCAACTTCAAGTCCGACGGAACACGAGACTAACGGCGGTGCAGGCTCGAAATTTACTGGAAGAGGTACGAGCAGTAAGGATGAGTGAGCGGACAGTTCGTAGAAGATTCGAAGAAGTGGGTATAGGCTCGTATGTGCCCGCCAAAGCCCCAAAACTTGAGAGACATCATCGCACAAACCGTCTACACTTTGGTCGTGAACATCGTGATTGGGACTTCGACGACTGGGGACAGGTTCTTTTTACTGATGAATGCAGAGTTATGTTAAATCAAATTGATGGAAGGCAGCGAGTATGGAGACGCAAAGGAGAACGGTATATCCAGTCTAATTTTGAAAATACAGTTGCATATGGCGGCGGTTCAATTATGGTCTGGGGAGGAATATGTTTAGGAGCTCGTACGGAGTTAGTAGTGGTCGATGGCGGGAATCTGAATGCTGATCGGTATATCAGGGAGATTTTAGAAGAACATGTTGTGCCATTTGCCCCCTTTATTGGTAACAACTTCATTCTAATGCAGGATAATGCTCGGGCTCACAGTGCTCGCACAGTACAGACATACCTAAACCATGTTGGTATAACGGTGATGGAGTGGCCAGCACGGTCCCCCGATATGAACCCTATAGAACACGTCTGGGACTTGCTAAAGAGGAGTGTAAAGTCAAGAATGCCCCCTCCCAATAATCTCAACGAGTTGCGAAACGCATTACTTGAAGAATGGCAGAGGTTGCCCCAAGAAACCATTGATAACATCATCCGCAGCATGCCCAGACGGATGGAAACCCTCATCAGAGCACGAGGAGGAAACACTCGATATTGAACAGTCATTGAAATTGTTGTTAAACTTTGGAAAATCTTGAATTTTCTGCTGTTTCTCTATAATTAAAAATCGAAGAAAAATGCATTTTGTTTAATTTAATTTTTATTTTTATAAAATTTTAAGTATGGTGTTACAAATGAATGTCAAAACATGTTAATTTAATTGTTGTTTCATTTTAAATAATATATTGTTTAAAAATTACATTCATTGTTCTAAATTCCCTCTTTTTTCTCCTTTTTTTTTCTGTTCCGCTAATTGTGCCGGTGTGTGTATTTGGAAAACGAAGTGTGAACCTTCGTACACAAATATAACATAATGCCCCACCTCAAAACTTCTTGAATCTAAGCTAGCATGCATCTTCCTCATCTTCTTTTTCGGATTCTGTTTCTTCTGGTTCATCGTCTGATGTATTATCTTCACTGGTGCTACTGGTATCGCTTCTAATAATTTGGACTCTTTTCTTTTTTTTATTAGTTCCTATACCCTAGTCCCTCGTCTTGTTATTTTTTTTATGTATTTGTTTACTCTTTTTCACTTTATTTTCTTCCCGTATACGTTTTCTGTATTCTATGTTTTTATTATGCTCGACTTTATCATTTTCTTTGGGCAACCAATAATCTTGCAATTTTTTTGGAGGTTGTGGCAAATGGCAGTCTTTCCTTCTTCAGTTTTTTTAGAGTCGGAGGGCCATATAATTTGTTAATAAAATCTGCCCTTTAATTTGTTAATAAGAGTGCTATGTGGCATGCCAAAATGACGTCCAGCTTATCTTATTTTTAGGCGTCCCTTTCGCACTGCCGCGATCGCAGATTACTTTGCGGAATCCGGGTAACGCAATATCTTCGCATTTTCGGGTTTTTTCTTTCCTAAAACGAAAGCAAGAAGTTATTACAACAGCACCCATTATGTATTCAACGTGTTCAAAAAATGCAAGGACAGCTAAAGGGTAGTTGATAGTCAGAACACCCATAAAACTACCTTAGTCGGCCTTTGGAAAAAAGTTACATAATAGGCTAAGTACTTAAAAATATATAAGATTAAATAAATATATTATATTATGCCAGTGAAAAGGTTGAAAGTCGATTAAAACATTTTTTCCCCAACAACACTTTTTAACTATAACTAACAAAAATATGTGCAAGATGGGCAGCTAAAGGTTAGTAGGTACGTAAGGGGGTCGCCAAAACCTGAACACTTTAATTTTATTCAAAATATTTCCCTGGTCAGCCTTTGGTACAAAGGTACATACTGGTATGTATAGGTAATTTTGGGACGCAGACGACATGCAATGAAAAACACGTAATACGAGACTGACTATTATTTATTCGGTAGGTAGGTGCACAATTATTGATTTAATATTAGTTACCCGCACATGATATATACCATTCTTTCTCCCCTGTTTACAAATAAATGTTTCATACCTACATATAAACTATTAACTTACAATTGATAGTACCTACTTATACAAATTAAAAGTAGTTAACAGTAAATAATGTTTTTTTTAAGTACCTATCAGTCATAAAGGGTGATTTTTTAAGAGGTATAGGATTTGATTTTCAAAAAAAAACACAAAAAATTTGAAAAATTTGATGAAATCTTTATTGGAATCGATAGAACGATCAATATAATTTAATGTTTGAAGATGATTTCATGCAAATGCTGGCCGCGGCTCCGGTTTAGATGGCCCATTCGCAAGGCCCAATTTCGGCACACTCTCTCCAACATATAAGCCGGTATATCACGAATAAATGCTTCAATATTGGCTCCCAGTGCGTCAATCGTTGCTGGTTTATCCCTGTAGACATGAGCCTTAACATGGCCCTACAAGAAATAGTCCAAAGGCGTTAGATCACACGATCTAGGCGGCCAATTGACGGGCCCAAAACGTTGTGGCACCGTCTTGTTGAAACCACATGTCAGGCATGTCCAATTCTTCCATTTTGGGCAAAAAAAATCACCAATCATCACACGGTAGCGCTCGCCATTCATGCAATGCACTCGCGATGCACTCTCTTAACCGATCATGCATTTTGATAGTAAAATTCAATAATTTGCAAGCGTTGTTCGTTCGTATGTATTCATGGTTAAATTATAGACCAAACTGAACAAGTTTGACAATGACACAAGACACGATTCACGCGTGATCTATCAAAAACAGTGTTGCCAAAAAGATACCAGCAAAAAAATCACCCGTTACTAAGTATAAATTTGGTGAAAACAAAGGCAAATTTTAATTATTCTTAAATCCGTATCTTACATATTATGGTCTACGGATTCTTATGCAGGAGGAGGATGCGTTTATTGGTAAAACTATTGCGGAATAGCTGAGTGTGCATTGGATGCTACTACGTGGGTAGTGGGTTCGAGAACAGAAGTGGCCGCTGGAGCACCAACACTCTGGTTTACAGGGTCTTTGCGTAATTGGTCAATATGTCTTTTATAATATTTAGCATCATATGCAAAAAAATATTTACTTACCTTTTCCCAAATATAGGTTGTTCTTAAATAATTTAAAATAAACTTTTTCTCCTACGTTAAAAAACCCCTGGACACCGGATTTATATATTAAATTTGTGCTTTCCGCTTACGCTGTTCCACATCTCTAAGCTTAGGTCGCAAAAAATCAAAAATCATAATCAAATCAATCGGGTTCCGTACGTCTCTGCCAAAATTAAACTTGCAGGAGTTTTATTTATCACACTAAATAGCGTATCTAGATCTACAAATCAATAAAAAACCTGTATTTGTGTGTAAATCCAACGTTATCGCGCAGCGCATGCCGCACGGGGCGCGGCCGCAGCCACACCGGCACTGCGCCCTCAACCACCTCCACCGATATTGTATGTTTATTAAATTTGCCTTTCGAGAAAACGTCCGAAAATGTTTGCTCTAATTCCTTTTTAATGCACTCACTAGGCCGCAGTATGGATTGTACACTGTTTATTTGAGGAAAACTTACACCTAATTTTTTCATCCAATTGCGACCTAGCAGTGATGGACTGAAATTGTAATCGATTACAATTAGACTTAGATTATCACAAACACGGCCATTAATTTCTACACTGCAAATGAGCTTAACCTTCGGTTTCACCAATTCTCCGCTGTACATTTTTAGGGTCGACGTAAACGGCACTAAATAACAATTCGTAAAAGACTTAAGGTAAGTCGCGAAAGAAATTACACTGACAGCGGAACCAGTATCGCCCTCCATAATTAATTATCTATATAATAATCGCCACTAAGATTAATAGATACAGGAAGTACTAGATCTTTCTTAAGTAACGAAATTTTTCAATCTAAATAAAGAATATGAATTATTTAATGTAACAAGTACACATGCGACAAATCAACATAGACATGTAATTTGTATTAAGATTTATAAAATATTCAGAAGATTATTTTATCATAAATTTTACATTTACGACACAAGGGAATCTTTTGACGGTATTATAGGTTTTGACCTATTTAAGCGGACTTTTAAAGGATAACGTGATAATAAATTTATTATATCTCATAATCATAATACACACCAAAAGTTCAATGTAACTCTATGAATGAACTCCACTTCGAAAACTTTCAATTCGGGTTCCGTTCGAAAACGTGTAAAAGTTAATTTGACAAGTCCCAACTTCGAGATCCTATCAGGTTAACCTCCATTCTCATAGAATGTTTCTGAACGAGCTCGTAACAACAGTGTTACCACCCTGGTTATAAAATTTGAAATTGATAGCTCATTAAAAAGAATCAAGCTACCAAATCTAGATTCTTGAAAATTTTAACACGCCTTGTTGTGTTCCCAGGTATACGTTTTCTTCTGTTTTGGGGAACACTACGGTAAAGGAAAATAAAATACCTCACTATGACTATGTTCCAGGCCAAAACAATACACACATTTAACATGTAACCTATAAATGGCTACTTAAAGAGTAGTAAGTACTTAAAACCTATTCAAGTTTAATTGACCATATTGTTATTTATCTAGATTTGACATAATAAATTTATCTTAAATCTGAAAATCTTAAATAGAATTATTAAGATGGCAATCTCCTTTGTTTCAAAAGCTAGCCTCTTAAAACAGTACATACATTATAAATTTCAGTAAATTACTGAATTTATAATGTCGTCAAAACATAATAAATTTATCTTAAATCTGAAAATCTTAAATAGAATTATTAAGATGGCAATCTCCTTTGTTTCAAAAGCTAGCCTCTTAAAACAGTACATACATTATAAATTTCAGTAAATTACTGAATTTATAATGTCGTCAAAACACCTGGGTCCACCATTGTTGGTGGCTGCATTCATACATTTGGAACATATTTTTTTTTGGTGTTAATATTGTGATTTAGTGAGAACTATATTGATTTATAGTGCTCCTGTGTTTTTAAATTTCATCTAAATACTACAAAATGACCTTGTGAACAACCAGTGTTCTTATTAACATGTGAAAAACCCATGTGAAAACCAAGGTGAATTTTGCTGAATTGAGTGTGCCTCCCACAAGTTCTTATCACAAAGGCAGATTTTGACAGGTAAGTATTTTTTTTCATTTCCGCTTCAAAGTCTATTTTTCCCGCCTTTTCTTGCACTTCCTTTCCCAGTAAATTCAAGTAGATGCAAAAACCTACGCCATCTTCCTACTCTGTACTCCATTGCGTTCCAACGTTAACGGCAACGTAAGTAAATCCAAATTTTATCTGATTTCCTTTTTGTGTTAGCGCTTTATTAACCTTTTCTTTCCTGATTTAGATGAACCCTTCCCTCATCAAATCATTTCCTGAACTTTGGGACCCAACTAACCCCCTTTACCGAAACCGCACAATCCGCAAACGCTGCATGGGGACTTTGCTGCAGCTCCTAAACCAGCATGCCTCTGTTCCCCTAACCTTGCCTGACGTACAGCGTCAGGTCGCTAATTACCGACGGCTGTTGCAAAGGCACAGCCGTGCGGCCTCCCCTCCTCCAGTAAGTATAATTTAATTTTCCTTATCCTCGTTATCCTATGTGCTCCAGCTTGCTAATTTGTTTTACACTAATTCCTGGGGGTCGATTTTTGAATCTCACCAAGTGACTAATTCTCACCGATGTGAGTGATTTCCGAAAGTTCGTATTTTTGAAACTCATCGGTGACTTACATTTGTCATACCTAGGATATCGATTTACAAGTGCCCCCACCCACTCCTAATTGAAATCACCATGCGATTGTTTTAACAGTTGACGTATGTGAAATCTGCTAAAAGTGCCAAAGGATGTTTTTCAGAAGAATTAGCAGCGGGGCTCGATTGTGATATTTTGTGTTTGCGACGATTTATTGAAAACAGCGTGTGACTTTCAAAAATACGGCTTTTGGAAAATGGTGACATAAAAGTCATCGGTGATAATTTTAGTCATCGGTGTTTTTGATATCACCAGTGAGATTCAAAAATCGACCCCCAGGTCCTAGCCGCTCCTCTTGTACCGTCCATACTTGGTCTCCTTACCGACATTTCATCTTCCACACCAACTCAACAACTTCTAGCTTTACCCTTATTAAAACAAATTTCACATCTCGCTGCAACAAATTCCCTAACTCCTTTCCATCATATTTCTACTATTTCAATTTCTACTCACACCCCCAACTCACCAGTGCCTGCTTCTGTTCCATCTCCTTCTGTCTCCATCTCTGAATTCTTACAAGACCCTTCTCCATCCTCTCCTATTTATGCCAATACTGCCCCTATGTCTCATTCATATCCCCTAAATGACTCGTTTCTTGACTCCCTTCTAACAATTAACCCCTCTGAACTTCCCGAATTTAATGAACCCCCCATGTCTTCGCCTAACACCTACACAACTCTTAATACCGTTCCACTACAGCATTCCTACTCTAAAACCTACTCGTCTTCCCATCCAGAAGATTATCCGAATCATTTCGATTTAGTAAGTGTTCCTTTTAATCCCTTTATTTTGTTGTTTTTTTTATCAACCCTTTAGCTAATATATTATATACAAATATGTTTTCATTGTTTTCTAGTAAATTTTTTTTATTTCTTTATTTATTTCCAGGATCCCTTCAACCTTAAGCCCTCCTGGTGTCTTCCCCGTGCAGCGTACTTTCCTTTTCATGTCAAAACTCTTCTTTCCTTCTTTCTTCTATTTTCACTAGTAAGTTTCCTTTTTTTTTATTGTTCTTGACTCACCTTTATTTATTGATAACAACGAATTTTACCTCATTTATCTTTTTTTTTTTATTATTCAACCTTTCATTTTTTTAAATATTTTTTTTTGTATGCTATTTTCAGACTTTTCTTCATCTTAACCGAAACCTCCTATTACTTAGAAAAATATTCTTATCACTATATGTCGGCTAGTTGTATTTGTAGTCTCATATTTCTGTTATATTTATTCTATAAAAGCCGAAAAATTTTATGTCGTAATGACCCTAGTAAATGTTGTGTCCAAATATTTAATAATTGTTATAATAAGAAACGTATTTCGGATAAACCCACATATCTTACTGTTTACAATCCAAAGATAAATGTATCTGATTCATCATCAGAAGCTGAAGAGGCTGAAACCAGATCTAACGTTATCTCAACTCCGCCGCTACCGGTTCGGAGAAATATCTTGGTTACATCCCCATAATATTCTTAATCGCTTCTGGTATCAGGCACTTGGCTCTAATTTTTGTAATGTGTCTTTCTAATTCCTTATAAGTTAGTCCTAAGTCAAGTCGCGTGCGAAGGTAGCTTAAATTTCTCATCACTCTCAATTGTGATGATCAATTTTAACGGGGGGGTTGTTATATCGCAATTAGCATTAACAAATATTAAAAATAAAAACCCTTAGTCAACCTATTGCATTGACGTCAATGAAATAGGAAACTAAGAAGTGCTAGCGATTTTCAAGTCAGTTGGAATTCAGACTTCGTGCGCGACGTTTCTTTAGAACTCATAATTTTAAGTATTTTTCTTATATAATAATTTCTTTCATGAATAAAAAGTCTAGGTAAAGACGAATTGTTTTTTTAAAAACTCTCACCTGACCCAGCCCGTAACAGTACCCTGTACTCTCATGAAACGTATTGTTATATAAAATTTCTAATTTTGGAAGAACAGATACCCAACTTTTATGGTTTTGGCTACAATATGCCCTAAACAATCTCCCTAATTCCTTATTTACCCGTTCAATTGTGTTTGGCCTTGGGTTTCTAACTGTGGTATGCCCTATTTGTACCCCTTCTTGTTTCATAGTATCTTCCCAGAGTTTACTAGTAAATTGTGACCCTATTGCCTTTGGCTTGATTATTTTGAAAAAAATCTTTGTTTGTGCCACTACTGCCCTTGCTGTTTCCCTTCTTAATGCATACAATTTCACAAATTAACTAAATGTGTCTTGAATGACTAGAATATAACTAATTCCAAACTTTCCTGATGGCAAAGGCCCATACAAATCTATCATCACAATATCACCAATATCTTTTGTTATTATTGATCGACTGGGTCCCATAAGTCTTTGTGTTGTGTTTAGTAGTTTGACAAATTGACATTCCATAATTAATTTTTTTGTTTGCTTAACCATGCCCTGCCAATAAAATCGATCTTTAATATACTTTAAGGTCTTATATGTCCCTTGGTGTCCCATCTCTTCATGTACTTGTTTAATTATATCTACACTCAGAATTTTGGGCAAAAACAAAACTTTCCTTTCCAATTTTCCAGGTTCTATGTAAATTAACCCATTTTCTACTACACACCTTTCAGCTACCCTCCTTAACTTGGCTGTCTGCTGAACTTTCCATTTTAATCTTTTCTGTATTTTTTTATGTCAAAATCTTCTATTTGCAATTTTCCTACATATTTTAGTTTGTGGATCAGTTAATAATAATAATAATAATATATTTTACTTTTATATACATATTGTAAAAAAACCTAACTTAAGATATGAAATAAATAAATAATAATAATAATAATAATAATCATTTATTTGCTAGCATTTTGGGTACATTGGGTCTTAAAATTAAAGTTCCGTATTCTCCTTGATTTCTGTATACAAAATCTCTGGCAATTTGTTTTTATCTTCTTGAAAATACTCACTACCTGGAGGATAACGAGACAGTACATCTGCTACTACATTATCTTTACCCTTTATATGCTGTATGTAGCGACACCGCACGTGAAGTTATGCGGCAAATGCACAGCACGTAATTGTAAAATTAGAGATAAGTTAGATCGATAGATAAACCACATCTTTACATAGTATATAAGCAGTTGTTACGTTAAAATAAATCAGACTTAAATCCATCTGCAGTCTCGTTTAATCATGTACCACCCTATCCACCAGGCTCGGTACAATTGGTGACCCCGAAGAAGAATACGACAACCTACGTCATGACGACCACACCGTTAAAAAGTAACAACACCAAGTACTTGGAAGTAGCTGCAAATTATTCAGTGATATTCCTACTTCCCGAATTTTGGAAAGATCAACCACAACTATGGCACCGCAGAAGCAAGGAGACGACTACAAACATAACCTGGTTATAGCCAAACTGTCCAAAGAAGAAATACAACAAGTAAGTGACCTCATCAATTTGACGATGACACTATTGGACTCCTATGGCTTTGACTCCTGCCAACCTCTGTTACAACGGTTTTAGCAGTCACCGATACTAAGGACATTGTTAAATTGTGTCAAATCGCTGATAGAATATTAGAAAACTCAAGAATGAGTGAAATATCAGCGATCAAAACAAACATATATAAAATTGATGACGAAGTAAAATCAAAAATATTTGCACAAATAGGAAGAATGCAATTAGAATTATGCGCTATCCAACGCGAACGCGGAAATTACTAACGCAGCACTGAATGGAATTCCTATCATCAGCGTTATCCGCCTAGGTCAAGTTCACAGAATCGTGAAAAGGCACTACTGTTATTATAACAGTAAATTTCATAATTCTGCTAGACAGTGTATCAAACCATGTGACTGGAAAGAGAATTATAATACCAAGAAGTAGAAACTAAGTTTTGCACGCGTCTGTGCTATTTACCCGTCCAACCGCCTCATGATTACCAACTGAAAAAGTGGTATGAGGTTTTTAATCGATACGAGAGCTAATATTAATAAACCGCAGACGGTATCAAATAGTAATTATAAACTATACGCTTCAAATGGTACAAACATTTGTACATATGGAGAGAAAACACTTACTTTGAGCTATTAGTAGATATTGCTGGTCGAACGCTAATTGATAAAGTGTCAGAGCTTACAACGCCTGCAACTTTAAGCAAATCGTTGGGATGAATACCCATATTAAACCAATATTGGATAAAATATTGATATTTCGCGACCGTCTTCTTTCAAATTGGCTCCAAAACATTTGGTGCACTATTATCTACTATCTGGATTCTTGAAATCAGTAGATCAAAGGATGAATAATCTCATCACAATTGTAACCCATAAATCAAAGGGGGGAGTATTGTAGCGACACCGCACGTGAAGTTATGCGGCAAATGCACAGCACGTAATTGTAAAATTAGAGATAAGTTAGATCGATAGATAAACCACATCTTGTCATAGTATATAAGCAGTTGTTACGTTAAAATAAATCAGACTTAAATCCATCTGCAGTCTCATTTAATCATGTACCACCAGGCTTGGTACACTGTACTTCATATTAAAACTGCTCAAAATAATTTATCCAGCGTATAACCCTTGCTTTGTATAATTTCCATGTTTTGATGAAAATCAAAGCTTCTGATCTGAGCGAATTATTAATTTTGCACCCCTTAAATACGTTTCAAATTTTCCCATACAACAAATTACAGAACTCTTGCTCAGTGACAGTCCAGTTAAGCTGTGGCTCTCTCAGAGGTTTGCTATGGAACCCTAAAATTTTCATTTCCCCTTTGTAACGTTGTAATTTCTTAAGTCAAGTAATATTATTTCGCTACGACTAGCGCCATCTGTTATCGCTGCGAAGAAAGATATTGAGTAGAATTGATTGATTTTGCGTTTGGATATTACAAAATCAATACATAGTTTGGTTCTATAAATTTTTATTAGGTTTAAATTTTGAAGTAATTTAAACGAGACAAATTAGTTTGTTGTTTATTGGTATGTAAGAAATAAAAGACATAATTAATAAAAGAGAAAAATATTAAGTACTATGAAACAATCAGCGAGTGAACTAAACGCGAAGTCGCGAACTGTCAAGCAGAGATGATTTGCAAAATGGGTCATTTTGAAGATCAGCGTTTTGTAAAAAGCAATCGTAAAATATCCATGTTTCACAAAAACCGAAACAAAGTTATAAAATGGAAGCAGAAAACATTTGGTATGTTCTCTTGGATTAATCAAGTAGTTTTTATAAATAATTATAAAATTTTGGATTCATTTATGACGTGTCGGATTTGCTTTCAGAAAATACAAATTATAAAATGTACTAAGTACAGGGAGGGGGTTCAAGATAAAACACATCTTGAATACCATTTGGGTAAGCAGATAAAATATCTTTTTGAAACATAGATTTTCTTTAAAGTTTAGTTAAAAAAAATACTTACTACCTAGATCTCTCGCTGATTGCGTTCGTTTTATTTCAGGTGGGATGATTATTTTTGGATATTATTTTTGATACCTATGTATTAAATAAGGATATTTAAATACCTATAGTATTTAAATAGAGACATATTTCAAATATATAATTTTCATGATACTACTAGTATCCTCTTGAATGTCGTTGCTGACATTTCTCGTGCTGATGTGGCATCATCTCAAGAGTGGAGATCCGGTCCAGCTCTGAGTCTCCTGGCTGAACATCAGTAGACCGATGGTCATTCTTACCGACGGTCAGATATCTTCATCTACGGACTCGAGGAGCTTGCAGATGAACATATTGTACTAAGTAGTAAATAATCGGAATGACTTCTTGTCCAGGTATTTAGAATTTTTTATATCCATTTGAACTCCAGCAAATTCTACAATGAAAATATCAAGATTAGTTAAAATATAAAATATATTAAGCAACTTATAACACAGCACAGTTTTCTTCTAATGCGAACCCTACATCGCCCTGAGTTTTCACTTTCCGTTGGTACTCGTTGAAATATAATTAGTGTTTAAATATTTGCTGAATTATAATAAGTTACTCTTAAATTTGTAACAGTTGTGTTTAAACATGAATAAGTAACCTAAACATAAATAATAAATGATCCTTACCACAGCAAATATTATTTTTATTTAATACTAAATAGCCGTTCGCAGTTTTATAAATTTCTGTCAGACTTGAGTTTATTTAAAAACCACCAAGCCTGCACCTTCCTCATCTAACTGATATAACACTCCTGCTAACCCTATTCCTGACTTTCTGTTTGCAGATAAAAGGTCCTGTTAAAATCTGCATGATGCAATTGAATTGTATCTAGGAACAGTTCTTTTACCTTCTCAAACGCACTCTGCTCATTTTCTCCCCAATACCAGCCTATCCCTTTTTTCAACAAATCGCAAAGTGGCTGAGTATATGTACTATAATTTGGTATAAACCTCCTCTAATAGTTATAAAGTCCTAAAAAAGCGCTGACCTGTTTTAACTTTTTAGGCACTGGAAATTCCTTTATTCTTTTACTTTATCAGGATCAGTTCTCAAGTCCTCCTGTGTTATTATATGACCTAACATTTTCACTTCCATACTTAGGAACTCTCTTTTTTTTTATTACAGGTTAACGCGGCATCCTCGAGTTTACTGAAGACAATGTCAAGATGCTCCAGATGCTGCTCCAAGGAACCCACCGAGATTATAGCAAGATCTACTAAATAATTATGACAAAACTCACGAACTTCGTGCCCCAAAATTTTATCCATGGCTCTAGAAAATGATCCTACCGAGGTCTTTAGTCCCTGCGGCAGTACGTTATAGACATAAGATTTACCATTAAAAGTAAAGCCTGTATACTTTTTGCTTTCTTCTGTTATCGGGATCTGGAAATAAGCGTTATTCAAATCTAACAGACTTATAAAAGTTGCCCCATGAAAAGAATTCATAACATCAATAGGTTTCTCCGTCTCAGCCACCATGTATTTGTTAATCTCCCTAGCGTCTAACAGTACCCTGATCGACCCATCTTTCTTTAAAGTAAAAGTCAACGGACTACAGTAAGGGGTTGATGACCTACTTATTATTCCTTGTTGCTCCATCTCTAATAATTTCCCCTCGACTTTCGATCTATAAGCATACGGAATAGGATAAGTTTTCTTTATTATTTGTGGATGGACTTCCTTCTTAATTTCATGAAAATAACAATCTGTTCTTCCTAATGTTTCTTCAAATATTCTATTATGTTTTTGTATCACTTGTAATAATTTTCCCTTTACGGTTATATTAGTCCCTAATCTTATCTCATTTGAACTCTCTAACTGCCTTTCTACTTCTTCAGCCTGTAATTCACATTCCCCCCCTTGGTTCCACGAATAGTATCAGCTGTTCCTTCCCATTGCTTTTAACTAAAATTCCTCTACGTTCCCGCTCTAACGAAATTATTACTCTATGTACTTTTAGCCAATCGAAACCTATTATTAAATCTCTTGACAACCCTGGCACTACTAAAAATCCTACTTCAATCTCAAAGTTCCCTAATATTACGGGTAATATCACTATATGCTTTATCTCCCCACTTTTATGGCCCACTGCTGTCTTTACTTGGAAAGTCTTTACAGGTAATATAGGAATGTCACTTTTATCTTTGCTAAGCCCTTTACAAAATTCCTCTGAAATACATTTGATGTCGCTACCTGTGTCTACTAGCCCCAACACCCCATAATCAAATACTTGCAATTTTATTTCCGACCTAAAAGCCAACTCATCCATCTCTTTTACCTTTTCTTCTTCAAACGCTGACTCACATCCCGTTTGCTCATTTTCTTCTATCTCTATGTTTTCCGACTTAAATTTTATTATATAGACTACAGAAAACTTAATGATACAACTTTACCAAATATAAAAGATTTATTCGATAAACTGGGAAAAAGCTCTTACTTCTCAAGTATAGATCTTGCATCAGGTTATCACCAAATCGAAGTGAACCCAAAAGATCAACCCAAAACAGCGTTTAATACACAATATAGACATTATGTGACCTTTATAAGAATGCCTTTTAGTTTAAAAACAGCCCTAGCTACTATTCAAAGCGCAATGGACAGCATTTTAAGAGATTTACTAGGAACTTATTGTCTTAGTTTATCTTGATGACGTATTAATTTTCTCTTCAACATTGGGAGAACACATCTATAAATTGAATAAAGTACTAGAAACACTTAAAAACGCAAATCTTAAGATTCAGCTAGACAGAATTTCATAGAAAGGAAGTACTATATTTAGGTCACACAATAACTAAAGAAGATAACATAAGAGCAGTTTTAAATTATCCTTTACCAAGGAAAATTAAGGAAATACGTTCATTCTTCGTCACAGTCTTATTGCATACTATAGGGCCTATAGTATGACTTTCCTCTATTTCGGCGTATTGTACCAAGACTCAGTACAATACGCCAAAACAGGATTCCGGATTGCAAATTACTTACAGACAAGGAAATGACCAAAAAAGACAGGGGCTGTTCTATTGAGTACAGCTTGGCAAAAATGTCCTGAAACGGAACTAATAAAAGTGATGGTCCAAAAAAAAAACCCAGAGTCGATAAAGACTAATTGGGTATCAATTTATTCTAACTAAATTTGTAATAATGTAATTTTAATGTAATGTCTTTGTGTCTATATACTTTTAATATAAAATTTTTGCATATCACTATTAATATCTGCATGTCAAATAGACTAAATATGTGATACCATACTACTTGAAACACCGAAACTGAACCATATTTACTGCAAATAAATCATTTCATTTCATTTCATTTCAATAGCTTCAGTATAATGCACAATTTACCCCACCGAAAAAATTTATGCCCATATCCATGGGGTATAAGAGTTATAGGCGTACAAAGTATTTATGGAAAATCATGAGTAACTTGTTCTTTTTACCACTATAAGTTATTTTTACCAGTTTTTACAACAGCAGGTATACATATAATAATAATAACAGTCCTTTCTTTATTCATTCTTCATAATGTGTTTTTATCACAAATACACTCACATACACAAACTTTTTAGTTCGGAATATGACACGCTCATCTTGCCTCTCGCTCTATTGAGGGAGCGAGAGCGAGAGGCTTATAGGAGCGCGCCGCTGCCCGCGCCATTTTCTATTCCTTTGTTTATCTTGAACCGAGGCTATAACGGCGCCGGCGCAGTCCTTCGTTTGCTTTCCTACTGTTGTGATCTGTGCGTTTTATTCATGGATTTTTTTGACCTGCTTTTTGTACACCGGACACCGATTTACTCTCTTCGATTGGACACTGCTGATATGGCGGAGAACACTCGTTGTATGAACTGTAGTCGTTTTGTGTTACGGAGACAGCGTCATGTTTTGTCGCTTCAGTTTTTGGAGTCGCATCGAAACGTCGAGGAACACCTACTGAATCATGAACAACCACAACAAGAAGTAAACCCAGGGTTATATTAACCCCGCCCCGTGTACGACGAGCTACCTGACGCAATCGGTTGCATACATTTTGTATTGGATTGATCACATTAGTCCAGACCCGCGTGGTGTGGAGCAACCTGACGCAACGTGGACTGCACGATTTGCATCGGCGTGGGGTCGGTGGGGGGGGCTGTGACGCGTCAGCTCACTCGGTACTAGTATAATCACGCGTGGGCACGCGCTAGTCGACGCTTGGCCGTACGAAAAAGTGGATGTGTGTGCGATGTCGGACGAATTGATTGAAGTTGTGAGGGGGTACGATCTGTTATACAATCCTAAAAACAAAGACTACAAGGACCAGTCAAAAAGAAATGAAGTGTGGGAAGAAATATCTATAATAATAAAACAACCAGGTAAAGTAATAAGTATTATTTATTTTTATAGTGTTCGGATCGCACGATTCTGAACAATGGCTGACAATTATAGTAGGTGTCTGCCCTGTCTGATAATATCCATTTGCCATGGTACTAGCCCTTCTAGAGAAACGAAGTACTCTTTGAACTTCTCTCTAACAGCAATAGCGTCTTGACAAGGATTTCGTCCAACAATTTCAATATTAGACAAGCCATTTTGAGAACCTGTCTTTTGAGAACAATCTTCAATTTCAACTTCTTGTGTTTTTTCGATGCTTAAATAGTTATGAAGAACACATGCAGCTTGAACTACCTGGTCTGCCATATCTGGCTGTACTTGCATAGGACCTTGAAATACGCGAAACCTTGCTCTTAAAATTCCAAAAGCATTTTCTACAGTTCTTCGAGCTCGTGATAAACGATAGTTAAATATTTTATTTGAATTATTGTTAGCTATCTTTGCTTTACTGTAAGGCTTTAACAGATACGTTTTCAAAGGAAATGCTGCATCAGCAACAATTGTATATGGCATGGGATCAGAATTTAGACATATTGGAGTATTCTGTGGAACATTCAATTGATTCTGTTCAAACATTCTCCCCATCAATGATTTTTCATATACACCACCATCACTGTTACGACCATACCCCCCTACGTCTATCATTATAAATTTATATTGAGCATCCACTAAAGCGAGTAATACAATTGAATGATCTTTTTTATAGTTAAAATAGGTTGATCCAGCATTTATTGGGCAGATTAAGTTTACGTGCTTGCCATCTAATCATCATCATCATCATCAACCCGTAACAGCCCACTGCTGAGCTAAGGGTCTTTCCTCGCACATGAGGAAGTATGGGCTATAATCTCCCACGCGAGCCCACCGCGGATTGGGAGATGGTGTTAAGCTAGTGGCCACTTAACAGTCAGAATTTTTCAAGCCACCCAAGGGTATCTGACATGGCTTAACGACTTCCACTGTGCGGAAACACACGAAAACCGGGACCAACAATTTAACGTGCCTTCCGAAACACGGAAGCGCTCGTAATATAAATGCCACTAGGCGGTCACCCATCCACTGACTGACCGCGCCCAACTTTGCTTAACCAGTGTGATCGTTACAAACACACTGGCACCGCAGGGCTACGAGCGCTTCTGCCATCTAATGCCCCAAGACAATTAGGAAAGTGCCAATATGTTTGGAAATCTTTTGCGATCTCTTTCCATCTTTCTTCTGAATGTTGTTGCATTACAATGGGTGACAAATTTTTCCAAATAGCTTCACACACTTCCTTTACTATATTCCTTACAGTAGTGAAACCCATTCGATAATTGAATGCCAGTGAACGAAATGAGTTACCAGTAGCTAAAAACCTGTGAACAAATATTTTCAAATTGATTATAATACGACCTATTTATTTTTATTAAACACAAATAAACATTAATCTAATAAATTAATGTTAAACAGTAGTACGCGGGGTGATTTTATTTTTTTGCAGTTTTATTTTTAAATGAAATTTAAACCCGGTATTAACACACACAACACACGTGACTTTTTTACATTATTAATTATCCCTTCGTAATTAAAAATATTACGATGGTTTTAGTATGTTTGTCGAAAAACAGTAGGTATTTTTTACTTTTCCGACAAATATGCTTAAAACATCGTAATATTTTAAGTTATGAATAATTAATAATGTTAAAAAGTTTATTGTTAGTTCTGGGTTTAAACTCCATTCAAAAATATTTAATAATTAGTTACGTAGAAATCTTGAAAATACTACTAAAAAAAGATAATCACCCCGCGTACTACTACCTACTACTTAACCTTAATAACTAAAACTAAAAAAACCTTAAAACTAATAAACTAAACTAACACTAAAAAAGAGAAATTAAAAACTAAATAAGTGTAAAATTTTTATCTAAAGTTTTGTTGTTTCAGTTGAAAAATGCAAAGAAGAATGGGAAAAATTACGAAATGCCTACTCTAGTGCACTCAATCGACGTAAAACCAAATCTGGACAAGCGGCAACCCAAAAGGCTCCATGGAAATATGAAGAACAAATGATTTTTTTACGTCCGCACATGGAAATGAGAAAAACTCAAACTAATTTGAAACCCCCACAAACACTAGGCGAGAACTCGTCAGATATCACACCGGAGTCACCGGCTCGAGAAACTGCTCAAAGTCCGCCTGATTTCAGAAGCGATTCTCAACTAAGTAGCTTCTCTACAGTTTCTCATAGAAGCTCATCTTCACTAAAGAGAAAACCTGATGTGGAGGACATTTATGATCTGATGAAAACGCAACAAGCTTTAAGGCAACAAAAACAACAACCTAAACTGGATTTGGACGAAACAGATTTTTTTAAGTATGAGCAAATCAGTTAAGGCATTATCAAAACTAGAACAAACAAAAATCAAAATAGATCTACACATGGCTGTTCATCAGGCCGAAATCCGTAAAATAACTGAAACGGAACGTATATTAAAGACACCGCTTGAAATAAAATCTCAGACCATCGTTCCGCTGCAAGACCAACCTCTTCGGGCCAGATCTCATTGTTATAAATTACCTACAGAAACACAGGTTACAAACAAAGCTCAACACTATAAATTACCTACAGAGACACAGGCTACAGACAAAACTCAATACTATGATGCACCTACGGATAATTATTCACCAGAATCTCAGTCCATATTCGAACCTCAAGCACAAAATAAATCACACACCATATTTCCACCGTGTGTCCAACCTCTTCAGCCCAAAACATTCGATTCGTCCAGAGCTCACTGTTATAAATTACCTACAGAAACACAGGTTACAAACAAAGCTCAATACTATAAATTACCTACAGAGACACAGGCTACAGACAAAACTCAATACTATGATGCACCTACGGATAATTATTCACCAGAATCTCAGTCCATATTCGAACCTCAAGCACAAAACTCCAATGAAGATAATTTGTTCAGTTTTTACAAAAAAGTTAATTTGGATTCGAGTGATTAATATAAGTTTACCTGTAATTTAAGTTAAGTACTATTGTTTTTAATTAGAATAAATCTTTCTTACCTTAAACATACTGCAAGACTTTCTTTTGTGCCGATGGGTCTGCGAAATCTGGTATGTATGTTTTTAATGTCATTTTGAATTAAAGAATGTATGTAGTTAAATTGTTCCATTGTCATTCTAAAATACTGGTGATATCTTGTTTCGTCGTCTATTAGTTCATTGACTAACAAATTAAATTCACTTTCACTTTCTCTAACAGTATTTACTGGATGTACCCAATATTTTCTCTTTTTCCTTTTCTTTTTAATTAGCGTTAACATAAGAAGATTAACAAGATCTTCTTCAAACTCTGTATCTGAGTCAGAGGAAAGCATCGTTGACTGTTTTCTACGCAGGTCTGCACTGTACTGATATTTCCGTCAGCTTGCAATGCGTCACGTCACGTACATTAGGTATTTTAATCACCCGAACCCACGCCGCCTCTTCGTCAGGAAGCTCGTCGTCATGCGGGGCGGGGTAAATATAAACCTGGCTTAAGTCATATCTGCCTTTTGTCAAATAAAATAGGTATAATACCTGAGATCCTAAAAATAATAAAAAAAAATAGTTCAAAAACTAAAACCTGACCACGGAAAACGCTTGATATGCTGTTGACTGCACTAACAATAAAATGTGTATAATAGGTTGATAATAAAATAAACGGCAGACAATCGTTTCATTGTGTAATATTATCTTGTTTCGTTGATTTTAGATCGTCTTTGATGGGTCAAGATCCATGTGTCATCCTTGCTGGCAACGCATTGAATATGCATTGAGCCGTCTTGCGACACCTGAAGCTAGACCACCGGGATTGTTTTCTCTACCTGGTTTTACAAGTGCCGCCAATACTTCAAGACGATGTCTCTTCGACAATAGGCATGATGACAGTATCCAAGAATCACTAAAATAATGTATTTATCTCATGAACTAGGGTTCATAGAGTATAAAAAACGTATATATTTTTATATTAACAGCGAGATTAATAATTAATTTCAAAAAATAAAACTGCGAAATACAGCAATCCGCCATGATAAGCTGAACACTAATCAGGAGCCAGTGACGTCACGTCTATATAAACATCGAGAACGTCATTTTGTTTGGTATAGAATTGACGATCTCTTATTTGTTTGTAAACGCTTTATCAAGTTCTTTGTGATTCCCGACGATCAGTTTACTTGTTTTGTGATATCAAAATCAATCATGTCAGCCATGGAACAAGGATTTACCAAGGCGAACAGCTATAATTTTCCTAGAATCGATTTGTTGATGTTGGGAGAGTTTTTTGCATCCAACAACCAAGACTTTTATTCAGCAGAATTTAGAAATGTCAAAACTTCCATGTAAGTACACTATTATTTATTACAAATCATATAAACTAATAAGTACCTACTGCAAATCCCTTCATAATCTACTTTTTAAACAATGTACTTTAGGATAAATTAAGTTATCTTATGTATTGAAATGTTGTTTATAACTAAACCTTGTAACATTGATTTCTTTATTTTAGGTCCTCTATGCCATCCTATGGCGATGACGCTGTGAGCTACGTACAGCTTAAACGCGACGGAAATCTGTGTACCGTGAAAGCTAAAATCTGCCCGGAACATAAGGTCCACGCAAAGCTGTATGGAGTGACGTTAATAGTCGACGAAGAGAATGAAGTAGTCAAATCAGTAGAATGTCATGACTGTGTTGCTTCACAAGGAGGCTGCAAACACGCCATAGCATTTCTCATGTGGGTCCATCGCAGGAGTGAGGAGCCATCCTGTACATCTGTAGAATGCTACTGGATGAAGTCCAAACTGTCCAGGGTAGGGACTACTCTAAAATATGTATCATCAAAAGAGTTGTCTAATGGCTAGCCCAGCCTGCCATCAAATAGTGGAGTACTTGAAAAGTTTTTAGAGGAAGGGAAAAAAAGGAAACTTAACAACTGTGAATTAATAAAGTTTCAAAAAGATTATGTTTGTAATCAAAAAGATAGTTTGTCCATTCATAAGTTGGTGCTTAAGTACAAAGAACAATCTTGTGATACATTTTTGCAAAAAATTTTACGGACTGATGCAGATATTATGAAAGTTGAAGAAGCTTTGGCATGAGTTAAGATATGGAAGAGTGACAGCCTCACGAGCTTTCGAATTTAGTCGTTGCAAAACCCATGATGGAACTCTGATCGCTTTAATAATGGGTGGAAAAATCCCAGACACACCCTCCATGACACGCGGTAGAATGTTGGAAGATGAAGTGAGGAAAACTGTAGGTGCCAAACTAAACAAAAACATTAAAAAAATGTGGTCTCATGCTCTGCAAAAACTATCCCATGATAGCAGGTTCACCTGATGGGATCTGTGAAGATAGTATTATAGAAATTAAGTGTCCTGTAAGTGCAAAGACTTTTAAAAGTTATGTTTCAAATGGAAAACCGACCCAGAAGTTTTATGTGCAGATGCAGCTACAAATGTATTTAACAGGTCTTCAAAAGGGCTACTTCTGTGTAGCTGATTGCAACTACACTGCAAATAAAAATGTCGAAATAATTAGTTTGACATATGACAATGACTATGTAAAAACTTTCTTAATGTTTTAGTCTCTGCATGGAAGGATTAGGTGTATCCAGTATTATACCAAACTATATCATAATTTATTGACATTAAAACCTTGGAGCCCCGGAGCTACAAATCTGCCGAGTGGCCTTAATTATTGTAGTAGTCAAAAATACGTCTCGGAATTAATTTGTAGTTTCTCGTAACTATAGAGTTCAGGAGTTATTAGACCTTAAAGCTAAAAATCATCAGGTCGTTGTGGCCCAGAGATCTCAGTAATTAGGGCAGTAATAGAAATTAGCTTCGTGCAATTTATAAAAAGGGGCTAGGATATCTCTAAGGGAAAAATTCAAGGAAATTAATATACTGACACTGGCATCAGAGTATATTTACAAAAACATATTGTATGTTAAAAAGAATATATCACTTTACAAAAAAATAGTGACAGACATTGTATAAACACTAGAAATATCACATTAGGTACGAAAACCATGAGGGTCGGACCGAGGAAGCTATGCCGGAAAACAGTGTTCAGATCTATACCGACGGGAGTAAAATCGAGGGAAAGGTGGGCGCCGCCATCTCGGTCTGGAGGGCTGGAGTCGAGGTTAAATACCGAACGCTCCGGCTCGAGTCTTATTGCACAGTCTTCCAGGCCGAGATGCTTGCGATTCTGAAGGCGGTTGAGATAGCAGGAGGTCTTAAAGCACAGGAAATATGTATACTATCCGATAGCAAATCCTCACTGGAATTACTACAAGATCACACCTCCTTGCACCCAATCGCCTTCAGAATTAGACGCATGCTCACAGAGCTGCGCACCCGCGGTATGGATCTGCGCCTGTTCTGGCTGAGAGCCCACGTGGGCACAACGGGTAATGAAAGGGCTGACGAGATGGCAAAGCGAGCAGCCCTCTACAAGAAGACCAGAAGCGACTCCCTGACGCTCACACTGCGTACCGCTACGCAAGGCGTGCCGCGCCGCACGGCCTCGTGACGCAGGTGCTCACGGGGCACGGCGGATTGGGCCAGTACCTGCACAGGTTCAAGCTGCGGGCCACGCCGTGGTGCGCGTGTGCTCCCGGTGTGGAGGAGACCTCGCTGCACGTGCTGGCCGACTGCCCGCGCCCGCCAACAATTTGAGACGCAGCTGAGCGTCCGCATCACGCGCTCCACGCTGCCGCTCGGCAAGGAGACGAGGTACCCCTTTGCCGAGTACTGTAAGCGGGTGATGCGGGCGGTCTGCAAAGAAAACGGAAGCACGGCTGTATGGCCAAAATAACTTCCCCCCATGTTTCCAAAATCGACTCATATATTGTTATAATAAATAATTCTATCTGACAGCAGATATAGAGGGACAAAGGGGGAAACCCATACAGCCAATACTTCACATGACTCGGGCATGGCCTCAGAAATTTTATTGGTTTAAATTGTAATTATTTATTTAATTGTTCAATAAACTTTATTTATTTTTTATTTTGTATAATTCTATCTTAATATTTTGTCCAATTCAATTGACATTTAAATGTAAGTCCTCCTTTTAGCTGGACATCTAATGCACATCTTTTATTTTATTATTATTAAATTTTATTTTTTTTTGAAATCAAACCCTATATGTCCTACTTTTTTAACTGCCAACTCCACCTCTCTACGGAGGTAAAATACCTGGGCGTAACGCTAGATCATAAGCTGAGCTGGAACAGCCATCTCGAGCAGAAGCTCACGAAAGCCAGCATAGCGTTCTGGCACTGCCGCAGGATGCTGGGTAGAAGCTGGGGCCTTACCCCCAAAATAACACTCTGGTTGTACAAGACAGTGATAAGACCCATGGTAAGTTATGGAGCTGTGGTCTGGTGGCCGAGGACAAAACTCGCCACGGTCGCTGGTAAACTGCAATCCTTTCAGAGACTTGCATGCATGGCGGCGACAGGCTGCATGAGGACAACCCCCACGGCCGCCCTGGAAACCATGCTGAACTTAACACCGCTCCACCTCTTCCTCCAACAGGAGGCGGCGTCAGCGGCGGTACGTCTAAAAACCTTAAAGCTGTGGCGTGACAGAGCTGTTACCCACACGAAAATCCTGGACAATGCCGTCGTGGACCTGCCGCTACTAGCGGCGGTTAACGACAGGATACCGGTAAGGTTTATATTTGACAAAAAGTACAAGATACAACTCTTCGAGGAGGGGATCGAGAGTCTGAACCTCCGGGAGCTACGCGTCTTCACGGATGGCTCAGAAACGGCCTCCGGCACAGGGTGCGGTGTGTTCTCAGAAGACTTACAAATTTATCTATCCAGGCCCCTGGGAGCTCACAACACAGTCTTTCAAGCTGAGTGCATGGGCATCTACATGGCGGCAGCGGCCATAGCCTCAAGGAGAGTAAAAGGCGCACGTATACGTATCCTCTCTGACAGCATGGCGGTTCTACAGGCCCTCCGTAGTAACTCAATCAAATCGAGTCTCATCATGGAGTGCCATGAAAAGCTGACGGAGGTAAGCTCCGACAATACAATCACTTTGCAGTGGATCAAGGGTCACAGTGAGTCGCGCGGAAACGACGCGGCTGACGAGTTGGCCAGAAAGGGATCAGGTATGGCGGCGATAGGCCCAGAGCCCTTGGTGCCCCTCCCCTTCGGCTGGTCCCGCACACAACTGCGACTCCGTGCTCAGGCTGAACAGGAGCGGGCTGGACCGGCCTGGGTGAGTGTAGACAGGCGAGATCCGCGGTACCACACCTGGACCGGCGTCTCTCTCGCACCCTGATAAACCTGAGCCGGAAACAGCTACGTACGGTAACTGGGGCCATAACTGGCCACGGTCCTTTTAACAAACATCTGTTTACTCTAGGTGTCACCGACAGCCCCCTGTGCAGAGCGTGCATGGAGGCAGAAGAAACGGCTGCGCACGTGCTGCTGGAGTGCGAAGGCGTGGCTCAATACCGGGCGAAGCACCTTGGATCCCTGAGGTCGCTCCCCGAAGCCCTCAAAGACGTCAAGTCGCTGCTGGGCTTCCTGGAGGAGCTGGGATGGTAACCCAGTGAATAGAGAGCTTATACCTTACAAACGGTCCGGTAGTTCTAAATTTTTTACATGTTGTCTAGGATGGTTGTTAAGTGTTTAAAATGCAAAATGCACAATTCCCCCCCCTCCGCGCCCTCCGCCATCTTGAAAAAACCGAAAAAAAATCGGCACTTTTTTTAGATTTTCACTTATATCTTTGTTTCGGTGCATTTTAGCTACAAAACAGTTCTATTCAATGTTGTAGAGAATGAAATTCCCTATAATATACGTGTTAAATTTTGTTTGTAGGGCAGATAGTTCACGAGATATGATATTTTAAAAAAGATAAAAAATTACGCATTTTTTCAAACTTTTTTTAAAATTTTTCAAACTTCTAACTTTAGAACGCTGTAATTCAATTTTGGCTTATTTGAGAAAAACAAGTATTAAGAATAAAAATTGTAGGGAATTTAATTACCTACAAAATGGATGTATACTTTTTTAACCAACCTTACGGAGGGGGCAGTAAGCATTAAAATGAAAACGACGGCATATTGTTTATTTGATAAGTTTGAAAAATTTCCGGAAAATGCGTATTTTTTTATATTTTTAAAAATATCATATCTCGTGAACTATCTGCCCTACAAACAAAATTTAACACGTATATTATAGGGAATTTTATTCTCTACAACATTGAATAGAACTGTTTTGTAGCTAAAATGCACCGAAACAAAGATAATAATAAAATAAATAAATTGAAGCATCGATTCTATGCCGACATGAGTGGCAAACCGACCGAGTTCCATCAAAAGCTATCCGTAACAAAACATAAATACATTTTAAACAAACTAAAAATATGGCTTACCTAATGCTACCATTATATTATTATGAAATCCAACTAAGACTTATTATTATTACATATAGCAATACTGTCCCTTCCTGTCACCGCTCTCAACACGCTCACAATGTATGTCGTCTACTTCTCATTATGAAAATAAAATAAATGTGTGAAGAAAGTCTTTATTAATTCAAGTCTACAACTGCGCCTAACTAAGAATATAACATGTTGTCAGAAGATGAGCAGGAGAAAGGTGAGAAAAAGTCACAAAAGGGAAAGGCCGCGGCGTCGCGCGTCACAGTCAAGACAAGAAGGCGTACACGCAATTACTAGCACTGAACCTCATTTACCTATATTTTTTACATACATACATAAACTCACGACCCTAATCACTTACGGGGTTACCTTATTTTATTTCTATAAAGTATAAAAAATGAGGCAGCAGCAACAAAGTAGATTTACTTTGTTGCTGCTGCCTCATTTTTTATACTTTTAATAATAGTTAAGACACATGATGTTGTCTATTTACGCCACCGTAATAGGTATCTTACTATAAATATTTTACAGTTCGACACGCTTTTGTATTGCGAAAGACTTTAATTACAAATAAGTACCAAAAATTAAAATAATACATACTTCGCCACCAACGATGCGCAATAGTTGTTCTACGAAATCTCTTCGAGTTTCCAGTAATCGTTCATTGAGAACGTATGAACGACGACGACGTAGTGCACATTCACACAGAACACAAATATTAATATTGTCAGCCATGTCAACGAACCACTCAGAATGCAAAAATCAAGTCCGGTATAGAGAAAGCCAAAAATCAACGAAAAAATGTAACCTTGAAAACAAAAACGCACAGATCTCAACACAGGATGCGAAGGACTGCGCCGCCGCCGGTCGCCGATACTACGTTGCGCCGGCACACGGCCTCCCCTCCCCGCTCCGCACCATTGTTGTTTTAATGAAAGAGTGAGATGGCATGATTGGTTTCTGTCTGCACCCGGCTACCTGAGCCATAGCATGCAGGTAGCAAGTGACCGTTTTTGTACATATAATAACTTCCGATTATGCAATAAATAATCGAATACAACGATTTTAATGAATCCTTGATTGTTGTACTAGTATTTTAAAAATTACATAACCCAGCTGCATCTCCAGGTCACCTAGATACATCCTATAGTTATTGTATCGTCATTTGGTTACATACATTTATTATTTTTGTAGATAAATAGGCATATTCAATTTTTTTTTATTGTGTCGCCTGAAAAAAACATAAGGCAATATTTTGGTGTTAGCCACTGATTTTGAATTAAAAAAATATATATTTCAACTATATAAAAAATAACAAAAAAACTGAGATATGTCTCGTTTCTGTCGGGTCTGGGTCACAGATGACCGTTCTTCTTTAAAACAATAGCTGTTAAGCAAACCCCTTCGGCCGTCTACAGAACCGGAGTTTCAGAAGGGGTCCCATACGAGGCTTTTAAATTACTTGTACGGAACTGGTTCCGATCGTGGCTATTAATTTACTTTTATGGAACCATTACATAAAAAAGGCTACTATAAAATTACAGACTACTTATTAGACCAAAATGCATGGGTTATCATCTCAGCGCTATGTAAGGCTATTCATTTTAATGATTATTGTAAACTATATTTACTAGTAAGACATGAGATTAAAAAGAGCTGCCCTTGATGAGATTAAAAAGAGCTGCCCTTGAGTTTCTTGCTGGTTCTTCTCTTCTGGCATTTGGAACCAGCAACTAGTAGAGATGGGCTGCTGTTTACATTTAGCCAATCTTCATGGACAAGTGCCTTATTATTAGACGATTGACTTTTCTAAGTGTAATTAGCAATTACCTACGGAAATAAATACATTTTTATTTCAGACAAAGTTTCTGCAATAAGTGTTAAGGTAGTGGACAGAAAAACAAAGAAAAGAATTCATAGTTCAACATTTTGGCAGTAATTCATGTTTGAAGTACGGGAAAATGTTTTCTCTGCAACGAAGCATCCTAGCAGTGTTGTTTGAGAATGTTTCTATAGTTCTCGATTTATTAATTTGTACTAAAGCAGTTTTTTTGTTGTTCCGTAATTCAGGTTGGATGCTCTGAAATGACAGCTGAGCTCACCCATTACATCTTTAGAACCAAACAAGCTAGCGTAACAGAAATTTACACAACGATTGATTATCCATCGAATAATAAGTGTGCAAAAATGCAACATCTGCAAGGGAATTTAATATAAACACATCAGGTACCATTAACTTTGTCATGGAATGAGTATGTATCATCCTAGCAGCGCTACGGCTTTTGATTGGCATGTGGACCAGATATACATTACGTACCCATTTCGTACACTGGGTACGAAATAGTCTTGGATTTCGTACCCTTGCAATTTAGGAGATATAGGGGTAATATTTAAAGTTATATGACCATATTATCTTTGAAAGTACATCATATTTCCAAAATATGTTTGCAGCCCCGAAATCAGTATATATATAATATGTCCCGGTACGAAATAGTTCCATAGTAAATTATCCACTAGATATCACTGCTGGGATGATATCGAATTTTGATCTCAAATATAACCTCAAACACTTGTTCGGGTCCATATCTTTCCAGGTAGCTTGAAAACTGAAACGAAAACATTACGTACCTAACGTACTCAGGAGTACTAAATGTTGATGTAGTCATATACTATTAATGTCATTTATTTACGGAGATAAGTGGTGGTGCTGCTGTAAAAACGTCATTCTGGCAGCGCCACAAAACCGCCCTATATCTCCTAAACCGTGAGGGTACGAAATCCAAGTTACATATTACACTATTTCGTACCTACTAGTTAAACAATTTCGTACCCGGAGTACGTAATGTATATCTAGTTCATAGGCGAATCAGAAGCCGGGGCGCTGCTTGGATGATATATACTGTGATTAACTTTTGTAGCAATAAAAAATTCTCAATGTTACTATTTATTTCCTATTTTCTGTCACCGAAAACGCCTGATAGGGTGAACACCAAAGATATTATATTTATAAAAAGACGAAGCGCAGCTCTTGACAGATCATCTTTCGCCGTCATTGAAGTAAGTAGGTAGGTATGTACATGTTGTAGCCACTCGTAGCTTATCAATTTTCAAACGCGCGCAGTATGAATAAAATAATTTAACTCATCTTTACTTTAATATCTTTGGTGACCACACATTGTAAGTTAAAATTTTTGGAGTACTTAAATTTTATGGTGAAAGTTGTATGATATGACATCAAATAGTAGGTATTTATTGAAATTTTCACTCGGGTTGTTTATTCATAAGTTTTAGCATTAAATAAATAAATGACTAAAAATTGTTAAATGGTTTTTTATTGAATTCAAATAACTACGGTGGTTTTTTTTTGCGATTGTGGTTTGGCTAATTGCTGGAACTAAACGAAGGGTTCGATTCTGCTTTACAGCGACTAAACTTATTTTAGTTTAGTCCTATCATTTTCTTTCTCCTAGAAAAGAAAAGAGACGAGAGATATTTAGTCCTGTCAACTAAGGTGTTTTAAGAAATTTTAGCGAAGATGTAACAAGGTCATGGATATAAGTAACAGATAAGCACGTTCATAAGGTTTAATTATGTGTTTGTCAAAAAACACACAGCGTCGATATGAAGAATGCGTTTGTGTACTTACCCATCTTTCCCGACATGTTGGTTAAATACCTGCTAGTCACCGGCTAGGGGGCGCCACTGTCATCGTCTTCTATGTTTTCGAGAAGTAGTGGTTCCACCGAGTTTGACAGCTTGTCATAGCGTTTTGTGATTTCCGGTCTATGGTGTAAAAGTTTTTCGCAAACTTTATAAAATCGTTAAATCACAAGTTAAAACAGTTAAAAGTGGTTTATAAGTGCAAGTTTAGTAAAATGAGTGAAAGTGCATCGAAATCCCCGCAAACAGCGGAGGATGGGGTTGGAGAATATGCCCAATGTTCTCTCGGCGAGAAGCGGCGCTCTTCGACCTCGGACAACGACAGTGGGGACCCTGACTCCGACTCGGAGGGTGAGTCCTCGCGCCCCCCGAACAAGCGGGCGAGATCCAATCCCACCCAGGGTTACGACCCGCGGGTTGACGCACTTATAAACCATGTGAGTAACCTGACAAATTACCTACAAAATGTATCAAATACCTTTAATAATGCTGCAATGCCGACAAATGTTCTTCCTTCAACTCCCACGGAGTTTCTGGTCAAACCCATAACAGGGGAACTTGATTTAGGCGAGATTCAAACATTAACTGATAGCTCAAAAGTTATTAAAAATGCACCTCAAAATCATCTTGATGCCCTCATGAAACTACAACACTTTAAAACTGATGGATGGAAAGAGGTTAAATACTCGAAAGTTCTACAAACATTCTTAGCTAAACCCGGGTTTGTTGAGTTAAAAATCAATGATGAGCTTTGTCACCTGAATAGAGGAAAGGATTACCTTGCTACTACAGAAAGAGTGATGGCGGGACTAACACATGGCTTACTGGAACATAAACAAATTATTCGAAATAATTTACAAGAAATTGTCAACTGGGCTAACAGTTCACCTACCGAGTTGAATTCAACTAACTTGTTTAACAAAATTATGACTTTGTTTGGGCCCTCATCACAAAATTACAAGAATATGGAACAAATTTTGCAAGTAGTTTGCGGAAAGAGAGCAGAATGTGTTGAGGTCAGACGGGAACGACTTGTTTCTGAAATTCCTAATCGAAACCTGCAGAACACATTTAGGAGACTACCTCCAAGTGCAGAGCATCTTTTTGACCATAATTCTTTGACACCAGTTATACAATCCCTCGGAGGGACCAATACTTGGCTCAATGTGCCTACTTACCTCAAAGAAAATAAGACTGTGTCAAAGAAGCGCTTGACTGAATCGGCTTCTATCGCACCAGGTCCATCTACTCAAGCTGATCGTTCTGCTCATTCTTACCGAAGTAGTTTTCCAGCAAAAAATAAGAATTTCCCTAAGAAGTTTAAAAAGGAGCCTAAAACTAACAATAATTCCTTTCGTTCAAAAGGTAAAAAATGACTATTCACTGAGAGTATTCAGGGGGGGCTGCCCAAAGAATTTCTTGCCGACTTGGGAGGCCCTAGGAGCCAACAAATTTATTTTAAAGATTATTTCAGGCGCTCGCATACCCTTCTCAGACAGACCTCCCCTGAATTACCCCTCCACGGCTTTGACAAAATTATACAATACCCGAGTTACCCCAGAGATGACAACGATTATAAAAGATTTGAAAGAACAACAGGTCCTCGAACAACCCTCACAAGCAAGCCCGAGCTTCCTATCAAAGATGTTTTTAGTGCCAAAATCCACTGGCACCCTTCGACCAATATTCGACCTTCGAGGCCTGAACAGGTATGTTCATACCAAGCGCTTCCAACTAATATCTCATGCATTAGTACCCGAGTTCCTCCAAGCACAGGACTGGATGATCAAGATAGACATCTCCAATGCATATTTTCATGTACCAATAGCACATTCTCACCGATGTTATCTCAGAATGGTATACAACGGAGAACTACTGGAAATGTCATCCCTACCTTTTGGCCTAGCATCAGCCCCTCATACCTTTGCGGCGCTTACGAACTGGATCGCGGAGATCCTTCGTGCCAGAGGAAATCGAGTTCTAGTCTACTTAGACGATTTTCTCCTGGTCAACCAGGACCAGACCAAGTTGACCTCTCAAACTGCGGAAGTTGTGAGTCTCTTGGAATCCTTGGGATGGCAAATAAATTTTCCAAAGTCAATACTAAAACCCACACAGGAAATAGAGTATCTAGGGATCACCTGGAACACAAAGCTGAACATAATGTTCTTATCAAAAGAAAAAACCAGAAAGATAAAAGATTCAATTTCAAAGATTCTAGTCAACCCACAGTGCAGTTTAAAACAAATACAGAAAATTCTAGGTCAATTGAACTTCGCCAACTTTGTGACTCTCAGAGGCCGCCTTCATTGTCGGTATCTACAGATTTTCCTCAAACGTTTCCACGACAATCAGAGGTTGAGACGGGTTTTACCCCCTCAAGTTCGGAACGACCTCAAGTGGTGGTACAGAGCAGTCAAGAACAGGGTAGTCCTGCATCAGCGACCATATACTCACTTTCTGACAACCGATGCAGCAGACTCAGGCTGGGGAGCTCAGTTGAACGAGACTCTGATGTCGGGAACTTGGACGAGAGAACAGCAGAAATGGCACTCGAATTGGAAAGAGCTGTTCGCAGTATATGCGTCGATTCGGAATCAGTCGCATTGCCTGCGGAATGCTCATATTCTAGTCCAATCAGACAACCAGACCCTGGTCTCTTATATTCGGAACGATGGGGGAACTCACTCGTTGGGTTTGCTCAATCTGACATGCAAGTTGTTGAGGCTGACAGACGCAATGAACATTACCCTGTCAGCACACTACCTCCCGGGGAGGTACAACTGCACCGCCGATCACCTCTCACGGGGTCGGCGGATATCCGAATGGCACCTGCTGCCCACGGCAACAAACCGATTATTTCATCGTTGGGGCACTCCAGACGTCGACCTATTCGCGTCTGCAGAAACAGCCGTGGTCAGCAGATATGTCTCTCTAGACTGCAACGATCGCTTGGCACTCTTCTCAAACGCCTTCAGCCAAAGTTGGGATTTTCGTCTGGGTTGGATATTTCCACCTCCGAACCTCATTCCTCGAGTTTTAGCTCAACTGAACAGTGCCAAGGGTCTATACATAGTGGTTGCACCTCTCTGGGAAAAGACGTTTTGGTTAGCCGATCTGAAGTCCAGAGCATTAGAACCACCTCTGACAATAGAGAAGCTCTCGGAGAGCCTAGTGGACAAGTCAACAGGTCTTCCTCCAGCTCAAGTAGACCAACTGAACCTTCAAGCTTGGTTAGTTGGAGGTGGGGAGAACAGATTTATGACTGGTCAGAAAAGGAAAAGCAATTGTTAAATACAAGTTGGAGACAGTCTACTATGCACACTTATTTTCCGGCAATCAAGCGATGGATAAACTGGTGTGATAAATATGGAGTAAATAGTAATAACCCAGAACTACAACAAATTTCAAGATTTTTAGCATATTTACACTTAGAAGAAAAGCTTGCATATAGCACTATTTTAGTAAATAAATCTGCTATATTTACATTTTGTAAGATCAAGCATGACCAAGAATCAGATGACCAGTTACTATTGCGACAAATGCTTAGGGCAATTGCTTCTGCTCAACCCACAAGACCCAAGCCACCAGTGTGGGATGCTCAAGTGGTGTTTGACTGGTTGACTATCCCTTCCCAAAGGAACACTTTGTTTGAAGTATCTCGGAGAACAGCAGCTATACTTCTCTTGGCATCTGGAAGTAGGGTGCATGACCTCACATTACTGAAAATTTCTGATTCAAACATGTACCAAGAAGAAGATAAGATAGTCTTGTGGCCACTATTTGGCTCGAAGACAGACTTGTCGGGACACAGACAGTCAGGATGGCAATTATTGAGACACCCTAATCAGCAGGTTTGCCCTGTTGTCTGGGTAAGACGGCTTATGGAGATTTCTCGAATCAGAAGGATTGACGAAAGAGGTCTAGACCATCTCTTTGTTACCATAACTGGAAAACCTCGCCCAGCTTCTAGAACTGTAATTGGGGGTTGGGTGAGATCTGTATTAAAGGATGCAGGTATCACAGCTTCAGCGGGTTCATTTAGATCAGCAGTGGCCTCTGCAAGCTGGGTAGAGAATCATCCTGTTGATGAGATTCTTTCTAGAGGAAACTGGAAAGCTGAAAATACTTTTAGAAAATTCTATTGCAAGGAAATAGAAAAGAAGAGAAATAATAGATCTCATTTATTGTTTAATAATTTCCAACCTGAATAATTATTACAAACTTTGTTATTGAATTGTTTTGTTAAAACTAGGTTAACAGGCTTGTTACTATGATTAATTAGTAATTACTTATGTGTTGATTAAAGTTATTAGAGAATGTATGTTATGTGGCTTAATCATTATGTTTACATAGAGTTACTATGTACAAGTGGTAAAATATTTCTTTTTGTTGAAATTAAGCTCATTTTAAAGATTTTCTCTTTACTTAATTTTTCTTTTTTATTGTTTCATAATACAGTGTTTCTTCAATGTCTAAATTGAGACTATTTGAGACTGATACTTATTCTATATGATTAATAAACTGTATTATTTTCTTCACATAGCGTTTTGTGTTGGTCACCAGCAGATACCAAACAGGTCTTCATATCGACGCTGTGTGTTTTTTGACAAACACATAATATAATATTTTGAATTACAACAAAATTGTTATTATGTGTTGAAAGAAAAACACACAGCGTCGCAGGAATTACTTCCTGGTGAAGACACTATGACAAGCTGTCAAACTCGGTGGAACCACTACTTCTCGAAAACATAGAAGACGATGACAGTGGCGCCCCCTAGCCGGTGACTAGCAGGTATTTAACCAACATGTCGGGAAAGATGGGTAAGTACACAAACGCATTCTTCATATCGACGCTGTGTGTTTTTCTTTCAACACATAATAACAATTTTGTTGTAATTCAAAATATTATATTTAGTTGGTTTGTACATGTTTGACATTCACTCTTCAATATATGGTTAGTTTCTGTCCTTTTTCTTCCGTATTCTACAGAAAAGGATAGGCTAACTTAAAATTTGGAATTTTAGCATGACAGCCAGAATCAAGTCCAAAATCCATTAAAGTACCTACTACGGTTTCTTTTGTGCAAGGCTACGGTGCAAGGGAATAAAAAAGCGGTGTTCATCTGATTTTCTATATTCTTAAAATAAAAGTTGTGTGTCAATAATTAAATATTACTATTAAGGAGCTCAGATCAAATAAAAAGTAAAGATGGAGCGCTGCGAAGGATAAACTGAAGCCAGAAAAACTACTCAACGCTCCGTGCATTTATTATACAACACCGGAGCTCGGCTCTCCAGTTATTTTTTTTAAGATACGAATAGATTTATCATAAGTTTTTACATTAAGTACAACTATCACGTTAAGGGGTCCAAAGAAATTGTCGGGAAAAGTGGGTATATTCAGAAATGGAATACCTCTGCCTACCCCCTCGGGGATACAAGGCGTGAGATTATTATTTTTACATTAAGCGAAATAAATAACTAAAATAGTTAAATATTCAATCATAAAAGATACACATAAATTTTATCACTGCTAGAATGACGTATTAAGATATGGTCATATTTAACCTCAAATACTTTTTAGGGTCTATATCTTTCCAGGTAGCTTGCAAACATAAACTGAAACATTACGTACCTAACGTACTCAAGAGTACTTAATTTTGGTGTAGTTATATACTATGAATGTCCTTTATTTACGGAGACACGGGTGGTAGTGCTGCTGTAAAGAAGTCATTCTGGCAGCGCTACCAATGTGCCTGTATATCTTTAATTCCACACCTACTGCCTTTCTAAAAGTACGAAATCGTCGTGTAGTTCAAATGCAGAAATATGTTATACTTACAGAGATACAGCGGTGGCGCTGCTAGAAAGACTTCATTATGGCACCGCCCTCCCATATCTCCTAAACCGAGAGGGTACGAAATCCAAGACTATTTCGTAACCGGAGTACGAAATGGGTACTAAATGAATTTGGTTCAGTTGCCAATCAAAAGCCGTGGCGCGGCTAGGATGATACATACAATGCTTTTAGGTTTGAGGTCGAATAACTCCTGAACTATAGAACTACAAATTCAAAGACATGACGTGTTTTTGCCTTCTAAACGTTTACTACAATAATTTAGGCCCCTCGCCGGCTCTGTAGCTCCGGGGCTCCAGGGTTCTGATGTCAATTATAATTTTAGGTAAATAAAATACTTACATGTTTTATAATAGTAACTTTGTAGTTTTATTTAATTAATGAATCTTGCAAGTTGATTAAACCACAGGCAATAGTAATAACATCGTCAAGTACTCTAACTAAATTTAGATTTAGACATGCATGTGGCCTTAACATACTAAACTCTCGCAAGCGTCGAATCACTCTCTCAACATATATTCGCAAACTGGCTATTTGTTTTGTTGCCTGTGCTTCCTTTTTTTGTCAGTCTAGTCCCAGTTGTAACACTTGCAGGTCTTACTAGTTGCACTCCCTGTTGTAAATATTGTTCGACATGTTTGAATCCTCTATCTGCCATCACACACATACCTGGTTGCAAGCACTTGCTAAAATCACCAAGACAGAGCTTGATTTAAGGCTTTTGAGGGTTTTTGCACCTCAATTTCTAAACAGTCAATGATGCAACTTACATGACTATACTTATGCCTAAAAGCCATAGGCAAATTATAATTTATGGAATCTTTGTCTAATTTTACAAGAAAAGGACGCATAATACTAGCTAATATAGATACACTTTTTAAAAATATTTTGCTTGCATATGTAGGAGTCATAGAAAAATCATCAGCCAGTTCTCTAAATGGGTTATTCAATCTAATTTTTTTTAGACACATTAGATTATGGTTAGTTGGAATATTTGTATTTTCTTTGATTAAATCTAGAAGATAGTAACAGCAGCTTTTAGGAATACCAATGTAAGAACGTGGATTCTTTTTAATTTTAAGTAGTGTATATTCTAGAATTTTTGATGCTTCTTGTTTTTTGTCATCTTAAATTGATTCACTGCAGTCTGAAGTGGATTTCATTTGCTGAGATATTGTTGACGGTGATGAGTCTCTTTGTGTTACAGATTGTGTATAAGAGATATCACTATCAGATTGTTCTTCAATGGTGAATAATTGCCTTGAAGGTTTGTATAAGGTGGATGTCGATGGCTTAGTTGTAATGCATCTTTTAACTTTAAATGGTGATGTAGAAACAGATTGGAGATTAGGTTTCAATGGTGATGTTAACTGGTTACTAATTTAATTTCTGTTTGAACGGCTTTACTCCTGAACTTGTATGTCATGTGCACTTGGATTGATTTATCTGCAGTCTTGTTTGCTTCTTCTTGTATAACATTTACTATGTTTGAATGCAATACTGAAATTTAAAATAAACACATTAGATAGAGATACCTATTAGATACTCATAAAAAACCGGACCAGTGCGACTCTAACAACTCTGGGAGAGTTGTTAGAGTCGCACTGGTCCGGTCCGAGGGTACAAATTTTAGGTATACATATATTATATGTATTATACCTCTATGATTGATTACATTTGTTAAAAATTGCTATATGTATAGTAGAGTATCATAGTCAGATGTATAGTTTTTCAGATTTTTCCCAGTACTTATAGTATAAGACGATATTACTTGCCAAATTTCATAGTTATAGTTAAACGGGAAGTAACCTATAAATTTTGATTCTCTTGAGATTTAAATTCCCTGTAGTATGATTACAACTAACTAAGAGATACCTGAACTTCCAGATGAAGACTCTCCAAGTTCTATATGTTTTGTGGTAATCATTATTTCTTCTAATTTTTTTTCAGCATCTTCAATTAATATCTTTCTCTGTTTCTTGAGAATATATGGTCGTTCTAAGGTATCTGATGTTCTAAATTTGGTGGGAATACACCCAGGTATCATTCGGACTTGCGACACTGATCCCATCAGATGATACTCCATGTAATTTTCCATATCTTTTGGCAACTGGAATAAGAATAAATAATAATAAAAATAAATAAATTGTGGGACACAATTTTCACACGGTTATGCAGTCCCAAACTAGGCAGAGTCTGTACTATGGGTACTAAACAACTGATAAACATACTTAAATAAATATTAAACACCCAGACACGAAGCCAACAAACATGTTCATGCACACAAATGTTGGTCCCGAGCGGGGATCGAACCCGCGACCTCTGATTCAGAAGGCAGGGTCACTACCAACTGAGCCAACAGGCCTGTCATAGAATAAGGTGCCCAGTAAGATAACAGTAGTGGATATTCAAAAATGAGATGACACCTTCCCTCGAAAAGGATAGGATTTACCATTTTTAGACCTCAAACAAAAGCACACATCATTTTAGAATACAGTAAATAAAGTAAAAACTTACGTCAAAGTGATCTTCACAGAAATAGATTGAAGAATTTAAAAAAATAGCTGTTGGATCTCGCCGTGCAAGATTAAGCCATTTATTTCTCATTGTTTTATTGTGTGGAACGTAAACAAATAACTTGTTAGGAGTCTTTTTTGATGAATTAGCGCACTGTGGGACCGCAAACGACTTATAAACTTTAGAATTCCTATTTATCAAACAAAATAATAAAATTATTGCAATAACACCCAATGTTTACTATTGGCAAGTGGTTGAGAACTATAGACGTGACGTCATCGCAGACGCCATGCCACCGCCAAGCGTTTTGGCGCGGATTTTAAACTTAAAATTTTAATTGCATTTTATTTCCACCTAAACTTTATTTTCTGCAGAATTATGTTATTTTTTTACAATAGTTGATAAAGTCAAAGTCAAAATGTTTTATTCAAAATAGGAACTTACAAGTCCACTTATTGAACGTCATTTCAACTCCACCGCTTCAGCATGTATGGTTGAGGAGAAGAAGCGGGGCAAGAAACTCCTCAACACAATATTCTTTTAATCAATTGTTACATATTACTAAATTGGGTTACATAATTTCGTTTGTTTTTCGCTATCGTATTGCGCTGGACTGGAGAAAATCTGTTCCAAGCATCATTGTCATTTATATAGTCGTCTAGTTTGTAATATGCCATTTTACAAAGTACATGTTTAACATGAGTTTTGAACACAGTTTCAGGCAATTTCAAAATATCTTCTGGTATTTTATTATAAAAGCGTATGCAAAGCCCCACAAAGGAATTATTAATTTTACTTAATCGTGACTGAGGTTGCTCTAGTTTATTTTTATTCCTTAGATTACAATTATGCCTGTCACAGTTTTTAGTATACAGTAATATATTTTTCCGGATACTTCTAAACATTATAAAACAGTTTTTCAAAATTAGTCCTCATGCCTATTGTACCTCAACGGAACTTCGACAAGTGCCCGACACTATAAAAGCGCACCTATTAAGCTGTTATTCTTTTTACATACCAGAACTTGCTAGAGTCTGTCCATTTCATTTAATGACTTCATCATTCGAGGATTTCTCTGCAAATGTGAGTAATCGCCAAGATCACCTCAGAAACGAGAACTTGCGCGACATAGTAATGTTGTATACCTACACGAGTCCTTGAAATAAGAGGTAATGTTGACTTTGAAAGTCTTCATGAAATAAGTGAAGAAGATCTCCGTTTTTGGACTGGAAAGAACCACAATCAGTTTGAGACTATATTACAAGAAACACCGTTTCTACGACAAACTAAAAAGTGCATTACTGTATTGGGCGTATATCTATGTAAACTAAGATCAGGTGAACCTCAAGGCTGGCATCTTTGATAAACACATCGAAACGTCTTTACAACGCATGTTAAAGCAAGCTAGACGATGTCTCAAAAATGAATACCTTTGTCTACATCTGGGGTTTGACCACAGACAGAGTTAGACGAAAGCTATGTCCATACTTCCTACAAATTAAAAAAATGCTGGCAATCCGTTCAAGTCAGTGGAATAAAAGAAAATGTGTCCAAAGGGAAAAGGTAAGTTGTTGCTAAACTATGCTTACTAATATTATCATATCACTGTGTATTTTTATTTTCTTTAAAGGTACATAATCGTACATGCAGGCAATGAAAATGGGTTTATACCGAATGCATTATTGATATTTAGTGGAAGAAAAAAAAATGAAGACTATCACTCGGAGATGAATAAGACAAATTTCACAAAATGGGTTCAGGAGAAATTAATCCCGAATTTGTCTAAATCTGCAATTATAGTAATGGATGCCCCCTACCATTCAGTGGTTTGCAATATATTGCAATATTGCCTCACACAATGTGGGCACAGTTGACATCAAGGTATTTTGAAACATTATTTCATTTTATTTTAATTTTTTAAAATAAGTTATTGTTCTAGGCAGTGGCTGAACAAGCGTTTCAGAGCATCTCTCTTGAAGACTGGAAAAATTCATGTCAACACGTCATGAAAATAGAAAAAGATTATTACCAAAGGGGGCAAACTCTGTATAGTGATATTGACTAAATTGTCATAAACCTACAAGATGATAGCAGCAGTAGTGACACATCTGGAGGATAGGCAGCACAGTATTGAAGAAAGCTCAAACCAGGCTATGGAAGAAGACTTTTCGGGCGTGGAATATTTAGAAGAAGATATTTTTAAATCCGATCAAAAATATAATAAAGATCAGTGATAGCCTTACAGTTTATTTGTTTGTCATACATAATAAAAAAACTAAGAATCGTTAATATTATTTTCATTATCCTACTATATTATATACTAATATATTATATGATTCTTCTGTACGTGTGTTTGTCACCTAACTCCTAAACGGCTGGACCGATTTTGATGAAATTTTGTATGGAGATAGCGAACACACCGGATTAACACATAGGCTACTTTTTATTTCAAAAAGGGGTCCACGCGGGTGAAATCACGTAATCTAATCAGTGTAAAAGTTTGTTAGTGTTCGTTACAGTTCGTGGCTAAATTTCTGAACCTATTTGGTTGGATGTCATTGACAGAAATCGGTTACAAACCCACGTACATGAGGACTTGTTACCGAGAAATCGCGTAGGTTCACGAGAAACAGCTACATACAATGTCGTAGTTACCAGAACTCTGATAGACAATGAGTAGAGAGGTTTAATAGTGTTTTTATATGTAGATAAAAAAAAATGTAAAAAAAAACGAAGTATCAAAACCGTTATTGTCCTACTATATGGGGTTGCAACATGCGCGATAGTGGCGCCACCATTAATTTCACGACTTTTTTGCCAAGCCATATATTGCTAAAGTCAACGGTGTCGATGTAGCAACCTTAGCCTGGAATGATAACAAGGTAGTTAATCTGGCATCAAGTTTTGTAGGAGAAATGATAAAAGCACAAGTAAAGAGGTATGACAAATGACAAGAAGACCAAACAGTACATACCAATTGATCGCCCAAATATACAACATTTCAATTTGTGTTTTCAAGCGGCAATGAATAACTCAAGGCAATCCATTGATGCACACATGATCAAATTCAAAGGGCACAACATTATGAAGCAGTACATCAAAAATAAACCTATAAAATAGGGGTATAGCTATCGATGCCTTTAGTAAACTAGGACAAGCTATAACAATTTCAAACAGATCGACACCGGAATTAAGTAGTGAAAGCGCTACTTAAATATTATTAAATTTACGGTGTACCTTTACTAGTCATAGGAGTTATGAATTTGAAACTTCATTTTATGATGGAAGCAAGCGACTTTGCACAGTGAGTGATACTACTATCACTGTGCAAAGTCGCTTGCTTCCATCATATTATCTTAAAAAAAAAGTAAATTTACCAACTTCCCCAACAAATATCTTAAAAACTACTAAACCGATTTCGATGCGGTTTTCAATTTTAGATTCAAAATATATTTGCCTATAATAGATAATACAAGTTACTGATACGCGTTTTAAAAATAACAATAAAAATCCTTTTTTTTTTTCTTTAATATTTTTTTTTGCTACATGTATATTTAAATATTTTGGTTTTTATTTTTTTTATTATTAAACATAAAAAGAAACCGTTTGATAACCAAATCTTTGAATTCGGTGCAGCCGTTCAGTTTGTATGATTTTTTGAAGTGTTTTTATTGAAGTGGCGCCCTCTGGCGTCTTAAGGGACGAAAGTTTCGCTGCAGCGGGTAAAATCGCTTATTTTGATCCCTACTATCACTGTGCAGAAGCGGCTTGCTTCCATCACAAAGTGCAGCTTTCCGATAAAAAGTCGCCATAACTCCTATGACTATAAAAATAAAATCTGAATTTAACAATGTCTTATTAAAAGAATCATTAATGTTGCATAAAATAAATTTTGCACAAAGGAACCCCTAATAATCCAAATTCTATGGAATGATAGAAAGATTCCACAGCACTCTTATTGAACTAAAAAGATTAGCTAAATATGAACAAAGATCATCAGATTTAGTAGATGTTATGTCTTATGCACTAATTGCATATATAATAACACAACACATACTTCAACAGAATTTCATACACGGATTCCAGAAGTATAATTGATGCAAACTACAAACAGCATTATATGCAACAATTAGTAAGAAATCACAGTAAAAAAGCATTGATTCTTTATAAATATATTTCAGAGAAAATGTCTCAAATAAAAGAAACCAATCCAAAGAAATTAGAATCTCTAGCAACAACAAGTGCCAATGTTCAAAAACGTCAAACTATTTATACAAAAATGGTTAACAAACGACTAGCGAAAGATAAATCACGGTACGAAAGGGCAACTGCTATAGCCAGTCACGAAAGAAATGTTATTCCTATAAATTTTAGGGATAGTGAAACCACACACACAAACACACACATAAATGTAGAGACCCAATAAATGTATTAAAATAATTAACCAAGGGGTACAACGTTTTAGAAAAAGCGATTAACGACTAAGTAATATTGACTAGTATACTTCTTTCATAAATTTTATCCTTTGCTTTTTCATATATCTATATGTAACGTTATTACTTCTATCTATATAGAAAAACTGATAATAATTTATTATGCCAGATTGATATAAAACAAACTCGTTTTAATATCAGAAGGACAAAACCTTATTAAAAAATAAGGAATCAATGATAAATTGATGCAAAAAAATTTTGTACATTATAATTGTATATAGTTACAAAACTTTATTATTTTATTCAAAATATATAACCTTAGTTATAAAATTTAATGTAAGTATAATTATTTTACAGAAATGTAGAATTTTTTTTTATAATCTTAATTTTGGTAACGGTTTTATATCATATTAATCTTTAGCGTTCCTGCACACGATGCCGTCACCGCGCCGTCGCCGCGCCGACGCCGTGCAATTACACTGTAGATACGAGTCGCGCGAAGCCCGCCACCGCGCCGCCGCCGCGCCGCCACCGCAAGCGTTCCCCTCCCTCCCTGGCTGTTCGATTCATTCCATTACCGGCCGCGTAAGAACGTGCACGTGTGTTAACTTTTTAATGAATTACCATGGAAAGTTTTGATTACGAAACGTTTATAAGTTTAGTGGAGGACAGAGAAGTGTTATGGGACAAAACTTTGGAAATATATAAAGACAAGCGTAAAAGTTTAAAAGCTTGGTTTGAGATCTGCCATATAATGAATGAGAACTTTGCAGAACTACCTGATACGAAGTAAAATAAATACGGTAAGTATCTTTTTACAAAATTTTATTCATTCTTGTTAATGTATTTCTATGTAGTGGGGCCAATCACTTGCTACTAGTAGTAGCTTGAGTATTCCCGCTAGATAGAAACACGTTTCGTGCTACATTTTAACAATAATTATTTTGCCATGGTACACTGCCATATTCAGAATTAAAATACTCCTTATATTTGTCACGTATTTCATTAGCTGTTGTAGGAACTATTTCCGTTGAATCAAATGGCAAAAACTCCTCTAATTCACACCCGCTTAGAGATTCTTGCATCCCTTTTACGCCCTCCTCTTTGTGTATAAAATTTTGCAGTAAACAACAAGCTTTCACAACATCTACAGCCAAATCCAATGACACATTTAAAGGTCGATGAAATATTCGCCACTTATTGGCCAGTATCCCAAAGGTGCATTCTACATATCGTCTAGCTCTTGTTAACCGATAATTAAAAACGGATTTTTCTGCATCAAGCATTTGACTATTATATGGGCGCAGTAAATTCTGATGTAGTGCAAATGCTTCATCGCCTACGAATACATACGGCAAGGCAATGTTGGTATTAGGTAAGGAAGTAGGTCCTGGTAAGTTCAAAGTATTGTTAATCATTTTGTGCCAGAAAGCTGTATTTTTAAAAACACCTGAATCACAATCCTTTCCATAAGCACCGACGTGGATATAAATAAAGTTGTAGTCACTATCGGCAACTGCCATCAATACAATCGAGAAGTAATGTTTGTAGTTCAGAAACATCGATCCACTTTTATTTGGTTTTATTACTCTGATGTGCTTTCCATCTACAGCACCGACACAATGAGGGAAATTAGCAGACACTTCAAATTTATTTGCTATTTCTAGCCAATCGTTCATAAATGGCATTTTCATATATTTTGGGTAAAGTTCAGACCATATTAGAGAACACACTTCTCGTATGATTACGCTTAAAGTTGATTTTCCTATTCTAAAACGATATTCAAGATCGGCTAGTGAAGTTCCGGTTGCTAAATACCTGCAATAAAAAAAAAACCAATATAATAATAAAATTGATTATTAATATTATTATTTCAGGTAAACTAATATCTCAGAAATGGAAGAATATAAGGGATGCGTGGATGAAATGCGACAAAAAGATACGTGAATCGAAATCTGGATCAAGTGCAAAATCAGTACATAAATATCAATATTATGATAATTTACAATTTTTGAAAAAAATTACCCCACAGCCACCCCAATCTGGATCAAACATGCCGGAAGAAAACAAATCTGAAGTTACTTATGTCAACAAAAGAAAGAAAAACGAAGAAATAAATCCTGTAGATAAGAAAATGATTAAGTTTATGGAAACGTTAGAAAAAGAAGACGATAGTAGAATGATGTCTTTTTTTAAAGGTATAGCTCCTACCGTGGAACGCTTCAAAGACGAAGACATTGTTGAATTCCAGTACCAAGTATTGAATATTATAAGAAATATTCAATATAAAAATAGTTATAGCGCTCCACATCATTCACGCACAGCAGGTGCAATGGACTCCCCGGCACACTACGGTTACAATACTAGTGCTGGACCCAGTACGAGAGTTCAATCACAGGCTTCGAATGATAGCATTGAAAACGATTCATTACAAAGCATTCCAAGTCCATCTACTTCAAGCTTGATTGATTTTGATTTTTCTACATTACATCAAAATAATTAAATATATATATGTTTCTTTACCTCAATGTAACAACCAATCTCTCCTTAGCAGATATACTTGCTCGCATATTTGTATTTGTGTGTTGCAATTTGTTCTTTAATAAATCTAATAATTTATCAAATGTCTTGTAATTCATTCGAAAATAATCACAAAACTTGGCCTCGTCTTTTCGGAGATCTTCGTAAAGTGTATGAAATTCACCAAATTGCTCTCGTGCCGACAGCATAGGATGAACCCACAACTTTCTAACTCGACGTTCTTTTTGCCATTTTCTATACATATAGTAAGTAAGCACAAACTTCTTTTTTTTCATTATATAAGACATGTCTGCGTCACGTGCGATCTCACGGCGTGCACGTTCTTACGCGGCCGGTAATGGAATGAATCGAACAGCCAGGGAGGGAGGGGAACGCTTGCGGTGGCGGCGCGGCGGCGGCGCGGTGGCGGGCTTCGCGCGACTCGTATCTACAGTGTAATTGCACGGCGTCGGCGCGGCGACGGCGCGGTGACGGCATCGTGTGCAGGAAGTAGATGTATAACCTTGGTTATTAAAGATGATATAACAATGTATAATCATAATCATTTTAATTTAGATATTATTTAATAATCAATAATTATAAGTGTTTAATAACTTGTCCCTTATCCTTTCCTTTCCTTACGGCCCTTTCACACGGCACTAGGCAGTCCAATTTTTTACGGGAGAGTAAAGTGGTGGCAGCCCCCGCCCTGCGCCCGCCACGCCACCCAGCGCTTGTGCAGCGCTCGTTCGCACATTGCTTTTTTGCGCAGGCGCCGAGAAGGTTGTGTTTTATTGAAAATGTCACAAACAAATATCGATCCCGAACTTCTTATTACACTAATTGAAAGTAGGCCTATAATATGGGATATAACGCATGAAAATTATAAAGAAGAAAATTATAATGTTTTGAGAGAAGACTTTCAAGAAATGAAGGCAAGGACAGGAGTGAAGATAGGTTATGTTACGATTTTCTTTGTGTACATAATGATTTCGAATAAGACATAGTTAGTTAATAGGCGCGAAATTATGTATGTATGTACGATAATAGTACAAAGTTGATTGTATCTAAGGTACAGTGTTCTTACACTTAGGGGGCGAGCTATATAATGGGCTCTTTGTTGGTTTATTTGTTTGTATTGAATAGGCAGTGTGTGAAGTGCTTCGCTTTGTTCAATAGTGGACGTCTTACGGCTGATGATGATGATAAGTGTGGTTAATGAAAAAGCAAAGCTATGGTAAGTTTTTATTTATTTCGTTTATCCTTGTATTGCTTCTTCTTGCCACAATGGATTGCTCAATTGACCAGGCAATTTATCAACCAAGACGAACTAACAAAACTCCTTGAAAGGTCATCGCTAAGCATAGCGGAATACCAAGAGCGCATTACCATATCATTTGCCTCTCTACATCAAAAAACTGGAGGCTTAATAGCCGCTTGGGGAAAAGCATTACATCAAAGAAATACAAGTGTTCCCAAATTGCATGCATTCAGTGCCTTTTGGAGTATATTTCTACCGGTCCTAGTCGTGAAGTTCTACGACAAGTTCTTACAAGAAGTGATAAAAAGATGGCAATGTACGTCGCTCATCAACTTGGACTTACACCTTACAAAACCAATCAAAATAACTTTTAACAATACCAAAGGATCATATAAGAAATAATGTACCCCATGAAAATGTACATGAAAATCCCTACAATAATTTACAACAGCTCGATCAGCATAGTTCCAGCAACGATACTAAACCATGAATTGCCCATGGCACGGTTTCGTAGTCCGGTTGGTAGGACTATCGAAAATTTTCTTTTTTCCGCGGTACAGTGGACCGGTCCAAGGAAATTATTTTTTTCCCGGAAAATCGTAATCATGTCTCGCAATAAATGTATTGTAATCTCTTTGTTTGAGTGTCACTTGTAGTAAGGAGGTATAATTATTCCAAGTAACATTGTCAGGTATGTGACATTATTGTTTATCAAAGCGTTGGTGATATTTATACAACACTAGCGACCCGCCCCGGCTTCGCACGGGTGCAATGCTGAATTTTCTTTGCTATAAACCTCACGGAGCCCGAGACCTTTCCAACGAATGCAAAACCGTGAAAATCGGTTCGTCAGTTCTGGAGTTATATCGTCAGGAAGGAAAACCCGACTTATTTTTATATAGTAGATAAAATAAGTGATAATAAATTGTTAGCTAAATAAAAAATGTCTACACCAAAATTTATTACAAGAAAAGGAGGAACAGTGCTTCTTTATAATGGGCACCAATACTATAAAATTAGTACATATAAAAATGAGACAACTTTATGGCGATGTGCCTCATACAAAAAACTTAAATGTTAAGGTTTTTTAACTATGAAAGTATGATTAATATTATTATATTTAGCTTTCATTATAATTTCACTGTTTGTGGGTCCGTTAGGTACGCTGTCACAGCTAAACCGCTGAACCAACTTTCATGCAATTTGGTACAAATATAGACCAGCTAAACCAGTGAGCATAGTAACATATAATATCATTGAGCTAAACTCTGAAAAAGGCGTGTGTTACCCATGGTACGGTTGCGTAGTCCGGCCAAGGACATAGGCTATCGCGCGATAACGTGAAGTCTAGTTAATATTATTTACCTACCGACGCATGTTTATTTAACTTCTTTAGTTATAATTAAAAAAGCTACAATTAGCTTATATTAAATGTTTCAGAATTTAAGTGTAATAAAAATCAGTGAACATCTATGTCCCAGTGACCCAGTGAAAAACGATGTAGACATAACGATGGCTGTTTACAAGGAGGACGTCATAAAATCGGATGAACCAATTCCTAAAATGTTTAATGAAACTGTTGGAAATCAATGAAGTTTGTGCCACATGTACCTGAATTCAAGAACGTTCAGCATGGGTTATACAATCAATGCACGAAATAAAAATTTGGGTGTTATCAAAATTATATCTAAGGAAATGGTAAAAGTCCAAGTACCAAAAAAGTTTTACAGTTTTGTTTCAGCAGAGGTGGAGAACAAAATAGAATTATGTTATTTTGCTTCCAGAAATTAGAGTTTTAATTAAAGATGTTAATAAAATATTTTTTGATGCGACATGCTAGTTGCCCAAAGCCGTTTTACCAGTTATTGACTGTGCATGGTGAATTTGGAAGCACAACTGAAACGACAAATGTAAAACCGATGATATATGTACTCATGAGCAACAAAACCCAAGAAAGTTATTCAATAGTATTCAAATTAATAAAAAAACATTTACAATGGAGTCCGCAAATAGTTCACTGTGACTATAAAAGAGCATCCATGGACGCTGTCATACAAAGGTTTCCCGCAGTGAACTGTTTTTACTTTTTACTTTACTTGAGAAGTAAAAAACAATTGATAACAAACAATATTTTTATTTAATATTTGCCAACTTTTCTAAAGCATGCCCTAGTAGATACGATTTCATTGTTCATATATTGAAGTTGTAGGTATGTCTCGTATCGCATCATCTTTTTTTATGTCGTCCTTTCTGTGTTTATTTGACGTGCTTTTATTAAAAATCTTATCTGTTTTTTCTAAATAAATTAGAAGTCTTAATATGTTTACGGTGTTCTTATTTACCGACCGATTTATTTTGGAATTCCAGCTTTCGACACAATTGTTAGTGCGATGTCGATTACCAAACACGCTGATAAATTGGATGTATGAGTTGTTGATCCATTTTTTTTTAAATAAATGAAAAAAGCATCCATGTCGCACGACCATGATTCTGCTTTAATGTAAAGCCATGCCTAGTCGATTGCCTCATAAGGTAAAAGAGGTAATTTTGCACTTAAAGCTACTATTCGTCTATCGACTGCTAATTTTGTGCTACCGACTTTTCGCTTTTCTCCATACACATCTTCACCAATGATAGTTGCCTTGATCACACGTACCGAGTAGAGTGGTGAGAGAGTGTCCTCGGCCGAGTACTCGGTTCGTGTGTACTATGTGACGAGTACTCTGCCTAGTACTCGGCCCAGCAAAACGGCGAGCGAGGACCACTCGGACCTTGTGCCTTGATCACACGTGCTGAGTAGATGGGCGAGACAGTGCACTCGGCCGAGCGCTCGCTTCGTGTGAACAGATAGGCGAGTGCTCGGCCGAGTATTTAAGCGAGACAGTAGCTCGGCGCCTGTTCTATCTACTAGGCCGAGTGCCACCCCCCGCGCTTCCCCGCACTGTCTCGCCGCCCCACTCGGCAGGTATGAACATGCAAGTTGGGCGCACTCGCTACTCGATGGTTTAACGTGATTCAAGTTTTCTAAAAAATGGTTTGGGACACGGAGACAACTATTAAATTTATTCAGCTTTATAAATCCCACCCATGTTTATGGGATTTCCAAAGTATAGGCTACCGTTTGAAAGACAAACGTAATGCTGCATTACTTGCAATTGTTCAAGAAATGAATATTGATGGATTTGGGGTACCGGAAGCGAAAAATAAAATTTAAAATTTGAGATCCACTTACAGTCAAGAAATTAAAAAAATACAAGATTCAAAAAAATCTGGTGCAGGACTAAGTAATGTGTATAATTCTAATATAAAATGGCTGAAAGAAATGGAAGAGGTATACGCAAAGGAGTTAAAAAAAACAGTTTATGAAAATGTAAGTATTACTTTTATTTACGAAATCATTCTATTTTGCCATGAAACAGCCCCTATTCCACAAAAAAAAATCTGCATATTTATCTCGAAGTTCTCTTGCTGCCCGCGCAGCATTATTGGTGTTGTGTTCGGTGATGGAAGGTAACGCTGCAATAAGTTCTCGCCTCCAGGCCCCTTGAATAATCGATCCGGAATCGATATCTTCTTCATCAACACAACCTCGAGGAAAATAGCGACCTGGACTCGTGAGACGCAACCAATTGTGCAGAGCACATGCGGCACGAATAATCTTATCGGTTGTTTGATCATTATTCGGAATAGGCTTTTGAAAAATTCTGAACCGGCTTGCTATGATACCAAATGCGTTCTCTACGATTCTCCTTGCTCTAGATACTCTGTAATTATATATCTTCTGTTTTTGTGTAAGATTCGTGCCTCCATACGGTTTTAATAAGTATGTTTTTAGCGGAAAAGCGTCATCTCCGACCAAAAATCCTCCTCTTGGTAATAAGTTATTCTCAAGGTCATTACGTAATCTGCTGTTTTTGAAAATTCCTCCATCTGAGTTTTTCCTATTTGCTCCAATATTCACATAACGAAAACAATCATGATCAACAACAGCCATCAAAACTACACTGTTGGAGCCCTTGTAATTATAATATTCACTTCCACAATTAGGTGGCGCTTGGATTAGCACATGTTTGCCATCTATAGATCCATGACAACCAGGAAAATTACATCTAGTCCTAAAGCCGGCTTCTATTTCACTCCATTGTTCGTTGTTGCTTGGTACCTTTAACAATAACATTTATTTTTTATTTTCAGAATAATAATAAACAAATTAATGAAGACACTAGCTGAGAAGAAAGTGGAAGTAGTACTGTTAACGCTCGTCAGGAAACATCAGAGCAAGAAGTTATTACTGTAACTGCCAGTTCTATTTCCACTACCACACCTAATGCAACTGCCAGTTCTAATTCCACTACCATACCTAATCCAAAAAGCTGCACTGGAAATACACCTAGACCTAAAAAAAGGGCTATAGATATAGTTAAGGTCATATCTGACCTAAAAAATTTAAATGATGAAATGAATTCAGAGGAGGAAACTGCTTATGATATGTTCGGAAGGAGCGTTGCTATGCAACTAAAAGGATTGTCCATCGAAAATGCTTTACTAGCCCAATGCAAGATTCAAAGTATTTTAACTGAATTTGGGATAAAAAACCACAGAAAAAGAAAAAGAATTGCATCCCATTCTTCTCTGTCTAATTATAGCAGTCAAAGGCCATCATCTGCATTGACAGCCACAACCGACCTAACTGAAGATGCTATTTATTCTTTCAGTGAATCTTCTACGCCATCTCCAGCATATTTAGGCAATGCTGCACCATCTTCTGTGGCACCGTCACCACTTATATCTCCGGCTCCCATGATATCTCCAACAGATATAACATATTCTACGCAACCAGTGGCCGTGACATCTCCAACAGATATAACATATTCTTTGCAACCAGTGCCCGTGACATCTTCAACTAATATAATATATTCTACACAACCAGCACCCATGACATCCAATATAATATATGCTACACAACCAGCGTCCGAGACATCTCCAGCTGATATTATGTATTCTGTGCACACTAATGATATAAAATCTACAGCCATGAATGCAGCTTTTGACTTCAATACAAGAATTAATGAAAAATAAAAGAAAACAAATTTGAAATGTATGTATATTGCAGCTCGTGATACTCTATAAAACGCTTGCAAAAAGCGATAGCTTATCCCAGTTACGATGTAGCATAATGCTAATTGTAGTTTTATTTCTGCTGGTATAGCTTCTCTCATGACAGTGTTCTCTCTTTGTGTCATCGGGGTAATATTTTCTAACAATATGTCAAAATGTTGCACATCCATTCTTAGAAGAGCTCTGAATTCACGAGGATCTTCTGATTGCAATTCAGCAAAAACCGTGTCTGTGGCACCTAGTTCAGGTCTCCGTAAAATCCATGGTCGGGTCCAAATAAAATTTTGCTGTTCAATTAACATTTGCCGTAGTTCTTCGGCTAGAAGCGGTATGAGCAACGTGGTAATTTTTCTTACAATTTTTTTCCGCTCTATGCTGCTTGTCTGCAACCAGTATCTAGACTGAACTAACTCGCCGAAAAATCTAAATACGAAAGTGGTGTTCACACTACTCGCCGATCCCACTGTCTCGGCCGAGAATCGTTTTACTGTCTCGCCCATCTACTCGGCACGTGTGCTCAAGGCATTGGTTTGTTTACTAGGCCGAGTACCCACCCCCGCACGCCTCTCAGCCTACCCCGCGCCGACTCGCTCGCCACTCGGCAGGTATGAACACGGATCACTCGCTAGTAGCGTCATATTTGTTTTTTCAACGTGCATTTTGTTGTTTATAAATTGAATTGTACCAATATTTCGATAAAATGGCTAAGTGGGATAGTGATACAACGATCAAGTTCATACAAATATACAAACAGCATCCGTGTTTATGGAACTTTCGATCCGCCGACCATAAAAATAAACAAATGCGAGATGCGGCGTTTGTGTCCATAGCTCAGGAACTGAATATAACGGATTTTGGAGTACCTGACGTAAAAAATTAAATAAAAAATTTGAGATCTACCTACTGCTTTGAATATTAATACTGTCAAGAAGTTAAGAAGATCCAAGAATCAAAAAAGTCTGGATCGGGTCTAGCCAGCGTATATGTATCAAATATAAAATGGTTGAAAGAGATGGAGGAGGTGTTTATGAACGATCTGAAAAGGAAAATATTTGAAGTAAGTAAACACAATATTTTACATAAAACTTTTAATGCTGCAAACACTAATAATGTAGGTATTATGAAATCATTCTGTCTTGCCATGAAACAGCACCTATGCCACTGAAGTACTCTGTGTATTTTTCACGAAGTTCTCTTGCTAGAAAATTGAAGAAGACGATCTTAAAAATATTGGGTGTGACAAATGTCCGAGGTGGTTCCACCTAAGGTGTACAGTGCATCAAGGTCGTCCATTCGCAGAAATCGCGGAAAAAGAATACATATGCCATGTCTGTTACATATAACATTCCTATAATCAGCTAACATAATTATAGTACATACATGTTATTTGATTTTCTTACTTTTTTTTAAGACTGATTATGATATTTTGATGATATTTAGAGAATAATAATAATATGGTTTATTTTGTTTCCCTAATTTTTATGTTGTTGGTGACTTTAAACTATAGTACGTAGTATTTCATTTTCCTATTTTTTTTTAACACTGTCTTATTTTGATAATATTTAGAGAATGATTAAGGTTTCTTTTGTTTTTACCTAATTTTTATACACTGTTTTAAACTTTCGCGGTTTATAACTGCACTTATATTGTCACTTACGGAATATCTTCCGTGATTATTGTTTATTTTGAGCTCCCGATATTTCGACACTGTTGCAAGCGCCATGATCGCGGGTTGATTGAATATCGGGAGCTCAAAATAAACAATAATCACGGAAGATATCCCGTAAGTGACTTTATAACCTAATTTTTGTGTTAATTTTCTGACTTTAAACTATAGTACATGTTATTTGATTTTCTAATTTTTTTTAAGACTATCTTATTTTTATAATCTTTCGAGAATAATGTGGTTTGTTTTGTTTCCCTAATTTTTATGTTAAGTTTGTGACTTTAAACTGAAATATAACAGAATATAATTATTAATTACTGCTGAATATTTTATTTGTAATAACCACTACCTAATAACACTTATTTTTTTTATTATGTTGGTTGTGACTGTGCCCAAGCCCTTATGTTCCGTTTCGTTATTTTCGTTACTTTCCGTTTCGTAACATCTACAATTTAGATGAATATGACCCATCCTTTATTTTTAGCAAAATTATTTCAAATGTATAATATTTCAAATGATAAAGGTTTTGTAATGATTAATAATAATAGAACTGATAAAGAATCTAAATAAATTTATTACATTTTAACAATTATTTTATTCATATTAGTAGTAGTAGAAGTTTCACTACCACTATTAATTAATTCAAAATTGTCTTTTACAATATTTGAGGTCTTTTTCGAACTGGAACATGCTTTTGATCCTTTATCCTTTTTCTTTTGTCTCGTCCTGACAGCTGGGGAATCGTAAGTAAACGATTTTTTTTATATTGATGATGTCTGTCTGTGTAGACAAAGTCTGATAAATTAATTCGTTTGTTTGTCGATATTGGGTTCCGACTCATTTTCGACTAATTTAAATGAACGTTCAATGTTCTGTTCTGTTCTGCTTCAAAGAAGCATGAAAAAATATATACACCTGAAGAATATCGCGATTATTTATTTATTATTTATTTATACTTAACAAAAATATTTCAAAAAACTCCGTGGTTGTAGATATGAAACACCAGTTGTAAGATGTAGAAGCTATCCAGAAAGATTTAAAATTGATTAACAGAACTAAAAATACTTTGGGTGACAAAGTAGAGTTCAGAGACGAGGTTAAGGGGATCAGAATAAAAAAACTTTGAGAGTCATGTGTCGGAATAACGCAAAGCCAGTGCCATCAACAGGAAGTTCTATGAGACGTGAAACGGCGGCGTTTGACAGAGTCTAAAGCCGGGTCCACATTTGTAGCATTTTGGTGTATCGTATCTCCGTTGCGTGGCATTGGCGTGTATCATGATCGCTATTTTGGACGCAAGATGATACACGGTAATGATACGCTCCGTATCTGATACGGCCCGATCCGCACTGATCGCGTATCTTGATACACCTCGTATCTGATACGCGTATCACGATCGCTGGTATGGACGTATTATGATACCGTATCTTCATACTGTATCGCGATACGATACGCGATACACCGCGAACCATCCTGTGTCGGTTTTTCCGCGATCATCAAAGGAGATACGCGTCGTTTTGAACAAGTATGGACTTGAATGCATTTGATACGCGGTGATTTCCTGTGTTTCGCTTGCCATTTCGTTGTTTGCCAGAGAAAACAAAACATCGTTCAGGATGAGCTGTGATAACGGAAGTGTTATTAAACTTATCAAGGCCTATAAAAAAAAAGAAGTTTTATGGGATCCCAAAAACAAGAATTACTTCAACAGACTGTTGAAGGCAGACGCTTGGGACGAACTGGAGGCAGAGTTACAACGTCCTTCGGAACAAATTAAAAAGAAGATGGAATACCTGCTGGCGGCCCTTCGACGAGAAAAACAAAAGATGATAAAATAAAATAAAACAGGTCAAGGTTAGTATTTTTAATGAATGATAAGTACTGCTGAATTGTAGGCTATTTGTTATCCCTATGTTTATTTTAATTACTTACTAAACAATTAATTAGAAGATGACGTTTTTTACTATTTTTTTAAAATTTGCTTTTGTTTTATAGGTACTAATGATGTGTACCGATCGTCCTGGTTTGCTTACCCACATATGCTATTCCTGCTCGACAGAAACAAGCCACGTGACAGACTTAATACCGTAAGTATAGTACTATTATTTTAAGAGCCTCCCCTATGCTAACTAGCGCCACCATACAAAAAAATTAATATCTCTTCGTGAATGTTATTTAGGGTAATGGTCTGAAGCTGTGGTTTAAGTCTTCGGGCAACCGTTCCTTACACCTTATATTGTATACATAATTCGTACCTATTGTACCTATACATTATTTTGCCACGGTAATGTTCCCACATTACAACAATATTCAGCAATTTGGTCTCTCATATGCTCCGCTGTTGATGTTGCTCTACGAGGAGTATTCGTCAATGGCAAAAACGATGTTAAGGCGCTAACGTCCGCCCTCCATCTTCCGGGTACTATTGTGCCTTCAATCTCTGTATCAAATGGACCTCTCGGTGTATACCTGTTAACAGAATTTGGGCTTCTCCGTAGAAAATTATGAAGGTGGCATATAGTCATCACTATCAACTGAGCCTTTTCAGGTTCAAGCAGCATAGGTTTTCTTAAAACTCTAAATACACTTGACACAATACCGAAAGCATTTTCTACAACCCTTCGTGATCTTGATAGTCTATAGTTAAATACACGTTTCATTGATCCTTTGGCGTGTTGTCCTGAATAAGGTTTCATAATATGAGAGCGTAAAGGAAATGCACTGTCGGCAACAAAGTAATGTGGAACAATGTAATTTGTTCCTTGTAATACCTTCGGGGGTGGAAGATTCAATGAGTCGTTGTCAATTTTTGTCTTCAATATTGAATCGTTAAATACCCCACCATCTGCAATTCTTCCTTGACACCCAACATCCACAAATAAGAAATTGTAGGAGGCATCCACAAGAGCAAACATTACAATACTGAAAAAGTCTTTGTAGTTAAAAAACTCCGATCCAGAATTAAAAGAAGCCTGCAATGTGATATGCTTTCCATCCATTGAACCAACTACGTTTGGAAGGTTCCACATATTCAGAAATTCTGCGCTGATTTGTTCCCATCCATGAGGCGTAGTCGGTAACTGTAACAAAAATCACTATATTATTAAGAGGCTGACATCGCCTGGGCGTCTGTCTCGCTCGCACGATCTTACATTTTTCAATATACAATTCAGCTGGATATTATTAAAAAAAGTCTAAGACAACAGAATGGTAGATTAATACATCAACGATATTTTAGACACATTTTGGTTTGAATGTATCACATCAGCACGAAGAAGAATTTTCCTTCGTATTGATGTGATACATTCAAACTAAAATGTGTCTAAAATATTGTTTATGTATTATCTATCATTCTGTTGTCTTAGATTTTAAGAAATTATAACCAGTTAAATTGTATATTGAAAAGATCGTGCCGGCGAGACCGACACCCAGTTGATGTCGGCCTCTGGCGAAATGTCACGCACACTAGCCCCGTCAATACAAAGAAATCATTTACGTTTTAACAAGGACTTTAATTAAAATGTTTGAATATATTGCGATTCCAAAAGAGTAAAATGTATTTTTTAAGTATTTGTTTTAGTCTTGAAAATAAAGGATAAGTTACAAATGAAGAAAGTGCTAGTAGCCACTTTTAGCATTTTTTTCATTTATAACTTATCTATAACTACTGTTATTAAATACAAATATTTATAAAATACGTTTTGTTGTTCTATGATCGCAAAATATTTAAATAGTTCAATTACAGTCCCTGTTTAAACGTAAATAATTTATTTGTATTGGCGTAACGTTGCACTTTAAGTTAAAATAGTATAATAATTTATTTTTTTAGGAAAATTCAACAGAGGACGATGAAAATGAAGAAGTACTCGACAATGGGTCACCTGAAGAATCACCGGCGGAAGAAATTGTGAACCAAGTACTTGAAAATGAGTCACCTAGGAACGAAGTACATGGACACGAGCTACCCGACACTCCCGAAAGTCAACCAGGTGGAAGCCAAGATACTGTGATGCAAGAGCCCAGGAGCCAAGCGTCCGCAGCCGTAAAATTCAAGCATCCTGTACCAATGAAAAAGGCAAAGAAAAGTGCGTCGCAGAAGGACCCAATCCTAAATGAAGCATTGCAATTGATGAGGTCTTCAGCACAAGCTGCTACTGCTAACCTTGCCAGTACTACTTTATCGCCAGGTATAGCACCCGACCGTTATCAAATTTATGCTAATTATTTAGCGTCCAAATTCCGTACTTACTCAGCGACTACTTTTATGGTCGTTGAACACCATATAAACAATATACTGGTTTCTGCTGATAGAGGACAGTATGACTGGGAAAGAGAAAGATATGAAACCGACTCCAACTCCAGCCGGACGTCTACACCAGCTCCAAATATGAATGTGATGAATTGTGGAAATGTAGCTTCTGATGATGATTTCAGTGACCTTATAACATTTAATAATCTGTAATTCAATACTTTACTAATAAAACATATCTTACCTTTATTTGTTCTTTTAATCCATTGAGAATAGCTTGACAGGTCTCTGGTACTATAAGACTTATTGCTTGCTTTGATACTCTGAATACATATCGATGGTCTAGAAGACAAACATGCTAACTACAGATTTACCAATTTTACAGGAGGACTGTTTTTAGTAATTCAAAACTTCCAGATGCTATAACTTAAAACTTTGCATAGAAATTGTGTATCTATTGCCTATACTTAGTTAGAGTATTTATCGTCATATTTATTTATCATAAATTTAAACATCAATATCTAAAGTATTCTATAAAAATACCAAAATAGTAAAAAAGAGCGTCACTTAGTACGTTTGTACACAAACTTTATATTATTTTGTTCACTTAACACTTTCGTTTTTGCAACATTTAACATTTATTTACAAAGAAAATATACATTCCTTTACAATAATCTATACCTTTACAAACTCTAACGGGGCCGTGTCTGTATATAAAAATATTTTTTGAAAATTTAGCGGTAGTGTATATGTTATCGATGTAGATACCAAAACACAAATTTTTGTCTGTCTGTCTTTGCACGCGTCACGCAAAAACTGCTGGATGGATTTTGATGAAATTTGATATGAAGATAACTGAGTACCCGAGTCAACATCTAGGGTACTTTTTATTCCCGAAAATATCTCATTCCCACGGGATAATATAAAAACTGGTTAAAAAGAGAAATACGTAATATTCCGAAACAATTACACCTAAGAAACTAGAAATACGGAAAGCAGGTCTTGAAATATGTCATCATCACGCAAAGACGGATTTTGATGTTTGGTGTGGAGATAACTGAGTAGATGGGTCAACATTTAGAGTACTTTTTACAGCGGGAGAATGTCTCAATCCATCGGGAAAATAAAAAAACTGGTTAAAAAGACAAATACGTAATACTCCGAAACGATACTCGTAACACCTAGAAATTTTAAATATAGTATGCACACCTAGGTGTCTTATATGTCGAAGGCAACCGCTATGAAGGGATTCTTTAAAATTTCTACGGGAATGGGAATAAACTGGATTCGCGCGCGTAACGCCACTGGGCCCCCACTATTTGTATGTAGGTGTCTTATGCGAGTATGTCGTAGGCAACCGATATGAAGGGGTTTTCGAAAATGGAAACTTGAAAATACTAGATCCGCGCGGTCAACGCCGCCCGCTAGTTACAGATAAAAAAATTTCTCCAAACAGGAACCATGTGGGACAGTGCCCAAAAGACTGGCCGCATTCCCTCTGGATAGCTAGGCTGATCCTTTGAGAGAGGTAGTTGTCAGCCCTTTGGTCACCTGAAGCCTCGACCAAACGCACTGACCTCTTTGAGGAGCTGCCGCGCCTCCGACCCCCACGGTTCCATGGTCTCCACCCCAAACGGCACAAACATGTAACCTAATAAACATTGAGATCGCATATCTGCGCTGCTTTAGGCGTTCAGCGATGTGGGATGGGGCAAATCGTCGCTGACGTCGCAAAAGGCGTTTTAAACAATAGACGTCAGCGACGAAATGTGTCGGCACATGTTTCATCCCACACCAGCGACCTACGACATACCATCAGGCCTCCCGCCATTCATCGTTGTGATGCCGTTAGGCTCAAGAATAGCCTGGATACCAGCAGTGGCGAGAGCCCTGAGGATGAGGTCAGTGAGAGACACATGGCGCAACAGGCGGCCGGGCGCTACGTGTGCAAGAGAGGCCGCTAAGATCCGATATTATGAGATGCAACGTTATAAGTAGTATGAAAATATCAATCATAATAATATACTTTTTAATATTATTATTCAATGCCTTAGTTAAGTAAATAAAAAAACTAATACTCTCAGGTTTCTTTTGTTTACCTACTTAGAACTGTGTCGTTAAATCATTTACAACATTTGTCTACATTTTATTCTTTCTGGCATAGTATTTTTAAAGCACTTAATATTTTTTACTATTTGCTGACGAGTGTTCAGAAGTACTATAAGATTACTTAAACCATTTGTCTACCGGCTCTTGAAAAGCTTAACATCCTTTAAGATAATTGGGAATTGAAAGTTATAAATTGACAAAAGGAATAAAAATATTTAGCTTATTTGTCAATCATGGTTAACACAAGCGAAATGTTATAAATCTATTTAGCATTTTCTGCAGTTTCAACTGATGGTAAATAACTGTCATTACTTCTTTTGGCTTCAAAATGACATCACTTACAATTAATGTACAACTACAGTTTAGACAGAAAGAGACGGAATTATGCCATTTGGATGAGTGCGATCATTAGAGCATGCTCATTTAATACATTTGGCATTAAAATATCATTTTTCAAAATTTTGCACTTAGCATGTTTGTCTTCTAGACCATCGATATTGCAAACTTGTGAAGGAATCCCCGCTTGCTAGGAATCTCAAAGTGATACTAAGTCTTTCTTTCACTGAAATCGCCTTTCTAAATTTTGTATCAGTTTTTTGAATAGCTGGGCCAATCATGTTTAGTAAATACTCAAAATCAATGGGTGACATGGGAGTGAAGTTTTTGTATTTTCCACTGGTATGTTGAAATTTTAAATCGGTCAGCAATGGTATTCCACCATGTTGTTTTCTGTTTCTAAACACTTCCAGTTCCCACCAACGTCGTCTACGTCTGGACTTGGCTTTTTTTGAAAGAAAATGAATTATAATATAACTGGCGCACAACACTGCTAAATTCTGAGCAATTGCGTAAGATGACGCTGAACCGTTTGCGAACGAAGACATGACTGAATTTGTACGAGACGAGATGCGAGAGGGGAAAGAAAGACACGCGTATCAGGAAAAGATACGAGGATCGCAGAAAAAGTTTTATCGTCCATATTTGTGAAACAAAGCCGATACACTGACACGATACAGTATTAAGCAAGTATGGACGCGTATTTTAACAAGATACGGCAAATTTATGACGTGGTTAAGTGCGCGTCCATATATATGATACAAATTACGATATGCGTGATCATGCTACGTCAGGATGCTACAAATGTGGACGCAGCTTAAGGACGCGTTCAGTGCTTCGCTGACGGAGCTACCGACTGTACGCGCATATGTATACTCGAAAGCAAAAATGAACATCGATACAGAGCGCCTTATCACTGAAGTGCGGCTTCGTCCTGCAATATGGGATTTATCGTCTGCATTTTATGGGTCAGACCGCCCAGGAACATCGCAGTCTTTTACTTCGTCAGATTCGCAACATACAAATACTGTCACGTTATACCCAGTAGTGCAATCTCCTCAAACACAGCCCGTTCAGTCAAATATCCAACAGTCTTATTTGATAGAGGAACCCTCTTCTAATATTGAACAGTCGTATTTGGTAGAAGAACGACCCTCTCTTTCTCAGCAAATCTATATACAGACAAATGATTCATCCAATCAAAACTCTGTTATAAATGATTTTCTCACTTTCAACAATAAAATTAAAATGTATTTTTTGTAAATAAATGTTGCTAAACAATTTGCGTATTTTATTATTGTAATAAGTACTTACCTTAAAGTCACAGCCAATCTTTCAATAGGTGGGACAGAAGCTCGAAACATATTGGAATGTTTCAAAGTATCATATAACCTTGCTTGTAGTTCATCGAAACTTTGCATTAACATCTTGAAATAATCAAAAAACTTTTCCTCATCTTCTTACAATCTCGAAAATAGTGTGCAGAATTCGCCTTCAAGTAACCGTCCCACAAGTATTGGGTGTACATGATATCTTCGCCGCCTTATATTCCGTCGTTTGCGCAAAAAATAGCGTGCATAAATTAGGGCATTTACAGCAAAATGATTAATTTTTCTTGTGAACTGTACACGCGTGTCTCAGTTCGCCGTCAGCGTAGCACTGAATGCATTTTTGCAACCGTCGATCAGCGCTAACGGTCAGGACGTACGATCAGGACGTACCGTCGGTCGAGCACTGTTTCCAGCCTAAAGCTGCGTCTACGCTTGGAGAGCCAAGCACGATTGGAGCACGAGCCGAACACAATTCGTCTAGTGTGGACCGACTTACAAACCTCGAAGCGCGCTCGCTGCGAGCATTTCGTTCGTGCTCGGCTGCGTTCCGCCTGTTGTCGGTTTTTTGAAGAACACAAAGGGATTTGCTTCGCGCTCGCAGTGCGCTCGTGGACGTGTTTAGCGACAGACGTCGGTCGCTCGAGCCGAACATCATGGAAACGTGCAATTAATTTAATTATATCAAAATAATCCATTGATATGGGACCCAAAACATGAGGATTACTATAAAAAAAATAAGAAGATGGATGCATGGTCTCGTATATCCCAAGAATTGGGTAAGGTTGTAGAATTGTATTTGAACTTTGTGTTATAATCAGTATACAATGGACTATTTATTATTACAGGTGCATCACAAGTGTATGTGAATAGGTGGTTCGCATATAATAATCTCAAAGAGTCAAATTTTTGGATGACCGTGCGCGACAAACCTCGTAAAAGATTGAATACGGTAAGTTTTAAAAATTATATTAAAAATATTGTAAATCCCACTTAACGGCTAAGGGGCGCAAAATTAAAAATTGCCGCCATTCCTTAATACAGTAATCTGCTATTTCATCTCTTAATTTTTTGACATGATATCTTCGTACTGGAATTTGCCTCACACACGACGAAGATAATTTATATTTTATCTTCAGTATCTTAAGATACCGAGCGAATACGCAAAATATGGAAATATATATTTCGTATCTTAATATGTTATCTTAAGATACGAAATATACACATCTTAATATAAATACATGGTGTTTTTGTGTCGGGCTATGTGCGGACGCAGCGCGGGGTGCTCCGGGAAGGGAGAGGAGAGGGGGTAACTTCGCAAGAAAGCTGTTGCCTTCTCTGTCTACCTAAGCTAGTTTACTACGCTGTAGACTGACAGATCTTCATATAGGCTAAATTCGCCGCAGGTTTTTCTGTTTTTTATGTGAGGCTCTATCCAAATTTTTCTCCTTTTGGAATGTGCTACTGCAATCTGCATTTCACATTCTTTATCAGAATCATCGTCTGAGGAGCTGTCTAACAAATCAAGAAGTAAGGCAGTATCACTCATAGTCAATCACCCTGTATATAGAACTCTAACAAGGAATACGTGTGGCACCAACGCAGACTCGTAAGGAAATGAACAGGTTTTTTAATATTATCGTATCTTAGCCGTGTGTGATAACCTAAGATACTATAATATGTTATATTAGGGCATCTTAAGATAAAATATTATAGCATCTTTACCGTGTGTGACGCGCTTTACATAAAGCTGAGTCGGTTAAACCCATGCATTTTGGTCTACTAATTAGTCGGTAATTTTATAGTAGCCTTTTTTTATTTAATGTTTGCTTGACTATTGTTCTAAATTTGTCAAGAGGCAAATTTTGTAATGCAATGGAAATCTTATTGTAAAAGCGTATACATTGACCCTTATATGATTTGGTAACTTTAGATAATCGACTAACATAAGCAGCCAGTTTAACATAGCCAGCCTGCTTAATCTATAATTAAAAATTATCTCTTTAGAACCCATGACATGGTTTCCACGGTAGGGTACCATCGCATTTTCATGTAGGGCAAAAGCACCATTACCAACAAAGAAATACGGTATATTTATTTGCCGGTTAGGTAATGTTTCCGATGGTGGTAAATTCCAAGAAGCATTTTGAATCATTGTCCATATTTTATTTGTTTTACCATCATAACGAACATTACAAAAAATATTAAGTTATTTACATTTAAAAGCAGGAATCAACCATCAAATTTTCCATAATTGGATGGTTTTAGAACCCTTTCTTCAAATTTAAAACTAAAAAAAACTTCTAAAAACAATGCCTTGTTAAAAAAACTGTGCATGCTTATGTTTGATGAAGTATCACTGTCACCCGGATAACATTATAAACAAAAAGAAATAATACGGTTACGGCAGCAGAAAAACGACAAAAATTGCTGACCATGCCCTTGTATTTATGATTAAATCTATTATAACGAAGCAGCCAATATGTTTTACTTTTTACCAGGGTGCTTTAAAGCCTAAGCTTCATGTCCTTGTTATGTCAGTTAGTATGAACGCGAGCTGTCATTCGGTCGAAATTGTACTAGACTTATTCCACTTGGAATAACTTTTGACTCACAGACCATTAATCTAGCTAGATAACGCAAGTACTTCAATCTGTATGAAAACCAACCGTGTCACTTTTTTTCTACCTACTGTGACGTCACAAGAGCGAATTAGTGATGTGAATTCCCCGTTGTCCGCGCGAAATCGATTCAAAGGCAATTTTCATTCAAAATGTCAAATCGATTTTTATGGTTATAGATTCGTTAAAAAATATGAGACTATTTGTTAGATCTTTTCGAGCCCAAAAAAATTAACAAAATATTGAGTAAGTAGGCATGTAGTTGTTAGACAACAAAGGGATAGATATATAAGTACACACTATTTATTGCCATAGATAAAAATATTTACTAGAACACCTGCGATCAAAGCACTCTTACAAGCGCGAATTTATGTTTGTATTAATTATTATCGAAATGTATACAAAAATTCGTAAATTTTTAGTTGGAAACCAATTACTCGCTTCCATCCATTTCTGTTTTAAGTTTGGATAGTAATACAAAATTCCGAGTACCTACATACGAAAACCTGTAATCTCGCGCGGAGTTTATTCCCGTTCCCGTAGGAATTTCCAAAAATCCCTTCACGCGCCGGCCGCTGCTATTTAAAATATGGTCTTATAATATTTCGTAGGTAACCGCTAACCTACGAAATATTATAAGACACCTTACATACCATATTTTAAATAGCAGCGGCCGGCGCGCGTCAGCGACAGACAGACAAAAATTTCAAAAATTTGTGTTTTGGTATCTAAATCGATAACTATCTACAGTACCAATTACATTTTCAAAAAGATATAAACATGCTATACGGTCCCATTACAGTTTTATTATATGTATAGATAGATATTATTCAGACATAAATATTATTGCAACAAAAATAATTTACCTACGTCTCACAAAATGCCTAGGCAAACATTATCATTCCTCTATTTCGATTGAAAAAATCGGTTAGAATCGCGAAGAATCGAAAGGTGTACATCACTAATTGCTTCATTTGACAGCAAAATGAGAATAATACACCTACTAAGAAGCCGAACAAACCACGCTAAAGATCGATCGTTACATTTCCATTGCGCGTTTAACATAGGCAGGCCCTACAACTTTGCAGCTGAAGCAGGCAATGTATCATGAACATGAAGTAATCACACACAGTCTTATTTTTCATATTAAAACCACGACGAACCTGAAATAAATGATTTTTAAACTAAACATAATTATGGAAGAAATTTACTTACTCGTGAAACATGTAAATTATTTGGGTCAGCTTTTCCTGTATAGTTTGCACAACATAATACGGAACAAACAGTCATTTTTTCAGATGGCGGTTGATGTTCGGAGGCAACGACGTTCGAACGCGGACTAAATGACGCGGCGTAGACTGTAGTCAATTTGACTCCAGTTTGACACGCGAAGTACGTATACTCGCGTCATCTAGCTAGATTAATGATCTGTGTTTTGACTTCAAATTTTCCTCGCTTTGTCCCCTCTATGCCTTATTATATTTTAATCTCTTTGGTTCACTGCAATTCCCTATATTTGCATTGGAGCACCATCTATCGGTTTTGTCATTGAATTTTCTAGTAAGCAATATGATGGGACATAATTAGTAAATCATAATAAAAGTTAGATGGCGTGACTCATCGTGTCAGTTGTGATATGAAGTTATGATCAGTTGTGATATGAAGTCGAAATTCTTCCCCGTTTCTTCGGAATGATGGTGAGACTTCCAGCTTGAAGTCAAGTTGGAAGTCTCACCAATATACCATAATATCTTCGGTTCCTTTGAAACACTAATTCTGAAACTTTGCAAATCCGAGGCACTATATTTAAGAACGGGTTCGAATCCTGGCATGTACCAATGAGTTTTTCAAAACTTACGTACATATTTATCACTAGCTCGACGGTGAAGGAAAACATCGTGAGGAAACCCGCAGGTCTCAGAATTAATTCTGAGACATGTGTAAAAAGACCCGGTCCGGCGATGGGCTCATCACCTATCACGTTTAGGGGTCCAATATATCTCGTGAAATGTGGGTATATCCAGTAATGGAATACCTCTGCCTACCCCCTCGGGGATAAAAGGCGTGAGATTATATTATTATTATTATATTTAAGAACAGTTTTTTGGTATAATTACCTATATTTCTTCAAGAACAGTGCCGTTGTTTTTGTTAATAATATTAAAACAACCTTTTTATGTTTCTACAGATTCAGTTGGGCACAGTACAAACACATATATCTCCAGTTGAGATACCAAACACAAAACTTGTGAAAGATGGCACCAATCAAGCTGGAACTTTAAAGTCATCTATTGTAAGTGTTCTTTATGTACTCAATTACCTAATCAAGATTTATATTTACAGCTGAATTGAATGTTCCCATTTTCTGCTGCACCTTGCGGGTCTGATATAATTTATGTTTTTATTCATCAATAGAAACATAACTGAATAGAAATAAATTTAATGCTACCATATTCTAAGGTCTTTCAAAACAATGTATCTGCCATATTTCCATGAAGTCGTATCCGGATATCTGTATAATTCAGGCATTACAAAAAAATTAAGACTATGAGGTGTGTAGTGAAAAATCACATAATCCATCATCTGAATACTGTAAATACTATGTAGGTGGGTCAATTTATGTGAAAATATTATTTCATGTATTTTCTGTGCCTATTTATTAATATACCATTATCTCTGATTCCAGGCACAACGTTCGGAGAAATAAAAGCGCTTATTTAATAAATGCAGAAGAAATTTAAGGAAAATTTGCAACTTGGAACATAGGATCAGAAAATGTACAAAAAAACGGATTTTAGAGGCACTTCTTGATGACGAAGCTGTGCAACAATTGTCAGCTGATTTGACGAGTTCATATGCTGTACTATTGCAAGGGCAATTGCAAAACTGCCGAAAGAAAAAGAAAGGATTCCGATGGAATGTGAAACAACAAATTATGGCATTAAGATAATAAAAGCGGTCACCGGCATGTTATAATAATATATAATAATAATCTTTATTTCAGGCAATATTTACATTAGTAGATCTTAAATAACGTAAACAGAGGCCCATATTATATATACCTTAAATCTAACATACATAAAAAATAAATAACTAAACTATTTTACACGAAGTGTCGGCGACGTGCGAGCGCTGTCGGCAGGTAGTTGACCCCGGAATTTCCGAAATACAACTCCCTGCGGCCAGAAGTCCTCCTTCATGAAGGTTTCCAGATGATGGGTTGGTACTCTCACCACAAAAGAATTAAAATTCGTTTTGCGACGAGACTCCAACCGTTCAACCCTCAATGAGAAAGTGGACTTCTTCACTATGTAGTCTACAACGTCTTGGACCTTCGTAGACCAGTGCAAACGGGACACATACAGCTGCGTCGACGGTACAGCAGGACGCAGCAGATGGTTCGGTCCGGTCGGAGTAGTGTCATCGGTGTTGCGGCTAGAGGGCTTCTTCTTCTTCCTCTCTACTCTTTGGAAGCCCTCCTCATCACACTGGTTTTTCCTGAAAACCGGTGGGGGCACTTGCTTGCCAGCAGATTTGCTCCGGCTCTTCTTCCCTTCCTGGGAGGGCCGCTTCATTGGCGTTATAGACTTCTGAGACGAATGTTTCTATTACCATGCCAGACAACATTAAAAAGTCTGCTCAACAAGTTGCCCTTAAGTCCTGGCATCAACAGACATCTGTTTGATGTTATAAAGAAAACAGCGGAAAAGCTAAATCTAGAAGACAGAGAGTTCTGCCTTCTGTTTGATGAAATGTCAATTTGAAAGAATATTGCATATCATGAAAAGAATTACCAAATAGATGGTTTTCAAGATCATGGACAAGAACATGGACGGGATCCACAAATAGGTAGCCATGCACTTGTGTTTATGCTCTCACGCATTCGAAAAAAAATAAAACAGCCTATCGCCATTATTTGTCAGGAGACCATGTCACTGCAGACAGATTAGCAGTTTTAATCAAAGAGGTATATATAACAACTTACTTATATTATCTATACATATAATAAAACTCTAACGGGGCCGTGTCTGTACATTAAATATTTTTTGAAAATTTTAACGGTAGTGTATATAGTTATCGATATAGATACCAAAACACTAATTTTTGGAATTTTTGTCTGTCTGTCTGTCTGTCTGTCTGGTTGTGCACGCATCACGCAAAAACTACTGGACGGATTTTGATGAAATTTGGTGTGGTGATAGTTGAGTACCCGGGTCAACATCTAAAAACTGGGTAAAAAGAAAAATACGTACTACTCTGAAACGATAACACCTAGAGTCTTGAAATATGGTGTGAAGGTGTCTTATACATCGTAGCCAACCCATATGAAGGGATATTCGTAAATTCCCACGGGAACGGGAATAATCGGGATGCGCGCGGGCAACGTCGCTATGGGCACCCGCTATTTGAAATATGGTATGTAATGTAGGTGTCTTATATATATGTCATAGGCAACCACTATAAAGGGATTTTTGGTAATTCCCACGGGAACGGGAATAAACTGAATCCGCGCGGGCAACGCCGCTGGGCACCCGCTAGTTATAACAATATAAAATTTTGTTTATTTGTTCTATTAATCTATCAATTTTGTAAGTAGTTATAGATAGAGTTATAACAATTTTTAATCTTTCATTTTGTATTGTTTTAGGTGCTCCAGGCTTGTTTTGATGCGGGGATTTCAATTGCTGCCACTGTTTGCGACATGAATGGAGTGAACAGAAGGGCTCTTTCACAACTAGGAGCATTAGTTGACCAACCATATTTTAAATTTGGAGAAAATGAAATTATTGCTTTGCATGACACTCCACACCTTCTCAAATGCTTTAGAAAGGAGAATGCTCATGAAGTATGAAAAAAAAACCCAGGCCCGGCGCAAAAAAAAAGTAACTCAAAATATAGGTAAAAATACGTTATTTTATTCTGCATTAGGGGCATCATCGAAATCAATGGCTATATGTGTGAAATTGCCATTCTTATTTTTACAGGGGTAATAGAATGTATCGGTAAAAGGAGCAATAAACAGATACAGGTGCGGTTTAAAAGCGTAGGTATACCTATAATGACATGTTCAACCAACTTCTCTACTACTCTACTACCTACTTTTACAAGTAAATCATTAAAAATAATGTCAGATACAAGAAAAAAACACTGTAAATGTACTTTATAACACATTTGCTCGTAAAAGGTGTATCAAGAACACAAAAATATTAATTTACCTTATTAGTAATACCGGCTGTTTGTTGTGTGTTTATTTCCTCGCAAATGTGTTATAAAACGTCGTATGACATACGTGCTTTGATAATTACAGCCTCTGCTTACTTGTAACCATTGAATCATTGAATCGTAAGAGCCCTAGACACGATATCGTCGGACTGGAAAATCCATACAATCACTACTAAACGCTTTCACACTGTGTCGTCAACCGTCAACGGTATCGTCGCCGACAGATTGTCGTGCCGATATCGGCTGACGACACAGTGCGGGGTGAAACAGGATCGCGGGGGGAGAGTGGCATGGGAAGGCGCCGCTGGACAGTGTTGCCGATTTGTGGGGGATTCTCTAATCTGCGGGGAATTCCAAACTGATTGGGGAACTTGTGGGGAGAGCATCTGTGTGGGAAAAACGCGGGGAATCAAGTATTTTCTAATTATTGTCTGAATTAATAAGTAAAACTGCTCGTCGGTGCATTTTTTCCTTTCATTTATTAATTTAAGGTTAAAATGTGATATAGTTGGTAGGTTTCAGTTTTATAATAAATAACAACATTCATGGTCTGCATTAAAAAGCGGGGAAACCCTTAATTTTACTCAAATGCACATAAGTATAGGACTATGCTGATATTGTAGAAAAGCAATACTTCTAGAGAAATAAATTTTAGCTCAGAAGAATATTTAATTTTTAATTAATTGTAATTTAAAGTGATTTACCGTTCTTTTTAATAAAAAAACCATTTTAACTTCGATATTTTATTATAGAAAGTTTGTGGGGTTTTGTGGAGAATAGCGATTCTGTCCTCTAAACATTTGGAGAATTTAGCCATAGCTTTCGGGGAAAATAGATCAAGGTGGCAACCCTGCCGCTGGACGACCGACACCACCCGCCCGCCACTTGCCTCCGCGCGCGCGTCGCCCGCACTAGTCTGTTACTTTGTGTGTTGCAACAAGAAGTTATTGTTTTTAATGATTTAAAATGTCAAAGTTTCATTATGATGTCGTCACCTTAATAGAACTAGTCGAATCAAAGACCTGTTTGTGGGACAAAACACATGAAGACTCTAAAAACAAGGTGATTCGCGACAGAAATTGGGAAGAAATATTTCTATTTTTGGACGAACGTTATGCAGAGAAAACCGTGGGTGAAAAGAAAAAAACCGGTGAGTATATTAAGTAAATATTAAGTGTATTAAGTAAGTATCATGTCATGATGGGGGATCAAGAAGTGGATCAAGTTGATGGATCAAGTTGGGGGTCATGATGGGGGATCAAATTGGGAGATCAAGTTGGGGGATCACGTTAGGGGTTAAGATGGGGCACCAATTTGGGGTCAAGATGGGGGATCAATTCGGGGTCAAGATAGGGGATCTAGTTGGGGGTCACGGTCACGAGTCAGGTGGGACGTCAGGTGGAGCGTCAGATGGGGGTCAAGTGTCATGGGGGGTCAGATGGGGGTTATTAAGGTCCCTCCAAACTCCTAGAATACCAATTCATGTGCGAAACTTAAACGGTACGCGAGATATTTGCGGCGAAAAATCATGATTTTTATCACACACACTCTCACTCATCAAAAACCTAGACCATTTCCAGAAGACTTAGAAACTTGAAATTTGACATGGAGGTAGGTCAAAGGGAAAAAATTAAACAAAATGTCATGATATTTTTTAATTATTTTATTGTACTTAATGAAAATAGAAAACATGATTTACATAGTAATACACGCATCGCAAACACAATATGTCATTCATATTTAGATCTTTGATAGCTGCCAAGGCAACTGACCATTTTCACTGACAAAATAATATGCAAAGCATGCACGTACACCCATGCCTGTCTTACTAGTTGATTGCGTTTCATCATTCTGAGAAAGATTTTGTATTTGAGAGCCTTCAGAAATAAATAGATCTTGACTACGATAACCGTCTCTTGTGCGCACTATATTATGTAAAATAACACACGCTTTAACAATATTTTGCGAGAATTGCTTAGAAACATTAAGAGATCTGTGGAATATTCTCCATTTGTTACTCATTATGCCGAAAGCACACTCCACATAACGACGGGCTCTATGCAATCTGTAGTTAAAAACACGTTGTTTAACACTCAAACTATGACCTGAATAATCTTTCAAAATGTGTTCATTCATTGCAAACGCATTGTCACCAACAAACACATATGGTACTTTTAAACCTCCTGGTGATATGGGCCTTGGATATGGAATATTCAATTTATTATTTATTAGTTTTGTCCAAAACTCAGTTTTTTGCAGAATAGAAGAGTCGCAATCTTTTCCATATGCTCCAATATCAACAAATATAAATTTATAGTCAGCGTCAACAATGGCTAAAAGCACTATGGAGTAGTAATGTTTATAATTAAAGTGCATAGATCCGGAACTAGGAAAACTCTCGATTCTAATATGTTTTCCATCTATGGCACCGAGGCACATAGGAAAGCTTGCTTTTATTTTAAAATTATTTTCATACCTTCTATTCGAAAAGTGACGTTTTGGTCCTCAAAAAAAGGGAGCAAAGTAAGTCTTTTCTGATAGGGTTTTTATAAGTGCGAATAAAAGTGTTTTGAATTTAGAATTAAAAATATTCGTCAACATTCTTAGCCAAAGAGATTAGCAAAATAAGTTTGCATTTTAGGTTGGCGCCACTGTATCTTAAGCCGTATACAGAAAGAAAGCCGAAAGCTTGTCGGCGCCGATAGGCGCCCATCGGCGCCGGTCCATTCTACAGAAAGCAAACAGATTGAAGCAGAGCGAGCAAAATGTCGTACGATGATTGGCGGGCGGCACCAGCGCCGACCGGCGCGAGTCGGCGCCGGTCGGCGCCCATCAGCGCTTGTTCATATAAATGCCTCCGCCGGTTACCTGCGTTGCGTAGACCGGCGCCGATAGGCGCCGATGGGCGCCGGTCGGCGCCGATGGGTTTTCGGCTTTCTTTCTGTATACGGCGTTAAGTACTATAACAAAACATTAGTTCCATTTTTCGCCGCATTAGGTTGACAAGGCTGAATAGCGTTCGATGGTCGTGCCACACTGTCAGAAAAATTGCTGTGGCAATGCGCGCGCTCTCGTAGTTATTTTTCACAATTTTATTTACATTTTATTTTACGCCAAATTTTCGAATTCCAACATCAAATTGTTTGTGTCTTTTATATTTTAAACTGAATTCAAGTAGCAATGATAGTTAAACACCGGAAAATATTGAAAAAAGAAGCAAACAATGCCATCAATATTTTTTTCTCATAGAGAGGTATGAAAAGCAGAGTGTATCATTCGGTCGCAAAATTATTTTTACCTTGGGCTACGTACTTTAAACCCCTCACTTCGTTCGGGATTCTATCCTAGAAACATTCACTATGTTCGTGATTTAAAGAAACGCCCTCGCCGTAAAAATATCGTTTTGCTCCCTTATGACACAATCTACTATTGCTACATCTTCCCAGTCATGGTTTTTCATTTCTTTAAGATATGTCTCTTGAAATACATCCCATATTTTTTTGCATACAAGATGTATATGACTGCTTAATGTAGATATTCCAATCCTCCAATTAAAGGACATTTCTGACAGGGTACAACCAGTGGCTAGATATCTGAAACAAAATAAGCTAAATTTTGTTTGTAAAATTATGGTATTATTTTGAAAGAAAATCATTCTACGTAAAATAGTACATTTATAGTGATCACAATAAAATCTAGGTTTTTCATAATTTTGAAATGTAAAATATGTTTTTTTTTTCAGCGGAACTAATTATGAATAAGTGGTCAAATATTAGAGATGCATTTTTGAGATCTTTAAAACCAAAGAGTGGCCAAAGCGCATCCAAGCCATATTTATATGCTCAGCACCTTCAATTCTTATTGAAAATTTCCGAGAGCCCTGAAACAGCATCAAATTATAATCGCGATTCAATAGACGACTCTTCATCAGAAACCTGTACTCGTCCTAAAATTGGCATCAAAAAACGAGAATTGGATGAGATTGAACGCGAAATTCTGGCTGAAATAAAAAAACCTGCTGTTAAAAAATCCGTTGAAAATGACAATGAGATGTTACTTTTATCTTTTTCGACTTATATACGGGATATGTCAGAAGAAGAATTGATTGAATTACAAATGGAAACTCTGAACACAATCAGGAATATAATACGAAAACGTGGTTCTGCTGTTTCATCTCTATCACCTGCGCGTACAATTAGTAGTTTCCCGAGTACTTCAAATGACCCACTATCTTCCATAGTGACCCAGCACGTTTCACCTTCTGCGTCTTCATCTTCATCACCTGCGCATACAATTACTAATTTCCCGACTACTTCAAATGACCCACTATCTTCCATAGTGACCCAACACGTTTCAACTTCTGCGTCTTCATCTCCATCACCTGCGCATACAATTACTAGTTTCCCAGGTCCTTCAAATGACGTGAGCTCGAAAATTAACGGTGAAATCTTTTGTTAAAAATTTAATTATATTCAATAAATAAGTATTTATGATTAAAAATATTGTGTGTTATTGTTGTTTTATTTTAAAATCTTACCTTAAAGTCACAGCTAGCATTTCCCGCGGTAGTATTGCCATCCTGAAGTTAGTGTCTTGTTTTTTTATTATATCTACCAGACGAGACAATATAAACTCGAAAGTGTCCTGGTTCATTCGGAAAAAATTATAAAACAATTTACTTCGCGCACACAGTTTATCGAAGAGAAGGTAATAAGTTCCCTCTAAATATCGCACTTGTAGAATAGGATCAATCGAAAATGTTCTTTTACGATATCGTTTTATTCGCCGTAAATATAAAAGATAAAGCAAATGTAACTTATTTACTGCTGCCATTATTATCTCGAATAATTACACTTCGCGGTTACTTTTGCTGTCGCAGTGTGACTAACCACATAACAAGCTGTTGGTTATATCGAGTCACATACCGATGTCGTCCCGATATCGCCGGACGATATCGTTGTCGTCCGAGCTGACGATATCGGTGTCGGTGTCGGTGTCGTTATCGTCGCAGTGTGAAAACGGCCATTGGTGGTGACTGCACGTGTTCTCTCTGTATGGAATTATATAGAGCTGCTATTACACACCTTTCTTGGTTTTATTATCAAAGGTGAATATAATTTCAACTTCAATTATCTTATTCAAATTTAATTTAAGTTTATTTTGTAAAATAGGTAAATATACTAACGTTTTTTTTTAATATTAAAGAATTAAAAATACCTACGTTGAATACATATTAAAGTATTAGAAAAATATTTTAAAAATCAGATTTAGGCTTATATAAATTTAATAGAAAGATACACATGCATAAATAAACAAATAGATATAGGAATAAATAATATTATAAAGTATATTAGTACATAATGCAATAATAAAACAAATAAATAAAATATGCCTAACTCTGCCCATACCATTTTCTTTCAGACGAATCCTTCCAGAATGGATAAATTTAAACGTGGGAAGCCGCTTAAGTCACAAGCACGGCAAATGGTATTTAATGTGTACCTTTATTTCTTAAATGAAGCCAATGTTTTCAAAAGAGACCATGATGGTTATTTTAATATAATTCAAGACCGTGTTACAAAAGCTACAGGAATACCACGACGAACTTTGAGTAATATCTTAAACGAAAAAAAAAAACAGAATCAATCAATGAAATTTTCCATACCGAAAAAAGGAAAACCTAAAAGTAGATTTCGACTGGGACTTGATGATTTCGACTACTGTGTTATTCGTAATATGATATATAATTTTCAGTTGACGCTCAAACAACTCCCAACTGTAAATAATTTGAGAAAAAAGTTGATCGAAGCTATTAATTTCAAAGGCTGTGCAGAGACTTTAAGGCTGACTTATGGAAAAGCATGATATACGTTTAAAAAGGATCAAATATCTCAGTGAAATACAACAGCTGAGGATGGACGAGTCATACGTGCATACATCACATACTAAGGGTAAAACTTGGCAAGATAACAGCAAAAAATGTATCAAACAACCCATTTCCAAAGGAGAACGAATGATTATAGTACACGCAGGCAATGAAAAAGGCTTCGTCCCAGGGGCTCTAATGTTACATAAATGTGTCGACTCTAAAGGTGACTATCATAAAGAAATAAACGCGGAACGTTATCAAACTTGGCTAAGCAATCAATTGATTCCCAACTTGCCTCCTAATAGTGTGTTGGTAATTGACAACGCCCCATATCATAATAAGCTGTCTGTGAAACCACCAAACCCAAACACACCTAAACCACAAATGATAGCTTGGTTACAACAACACAACATTCCGCATGACCCAAAGTAACTGAAACCCGTATTGTATGAAATTATAAAAATACATAAAGAAAAATACACAGAATTTGCCATTGACCGTATAATGGAGGAACATGGACATAAAATTATACGATTGCCACCATATCATCCCGATTTTAACCCCATCGAAAACATTTGGTCCCAAATAAAGCAACACGTAGCCAAAAAAAATATTGCAATGACTGTCACGTCAGTTAAAGATGCTATATTTGAAAAAATCAATAATATAGGACCAGAAGAATGGAAAAAATTTGTGATCATGCTGTTAAATGCGAAGATGAATATAGAAAATTTGACCCAAGAATCGATAGTTTTTCCGTTGGAATGATTATTTACACAGGTGATAGCAGTGAGGAAAGAAAATGAACAAGAGCATAATGAAAGTTTTGATGAATCTACGATGTCAGGAATAGAGATACTCCCTGATTCTGATTAAATTTTTTGTACTTAATTGTAATATTATTTTAGAATGATCAGTGCTGTAAATACTTTTGAACTGAGATTTTAATGATTAGATTTTTAAGATTTTATGTAAACCTGTGTTTGAAAACCATTTTTTATTCTGCTAATATAAACCTTGTGTTATTTAAACCTTTTTTCCTTTCATCATTACACCAGATTCAGTAAGACACTTGAAAAGTACTATAAATTTTGCGAAGTAAATCAATCCAACAAAGATAGTAGTGTATTCGTAATCGTGTGGTTATCCTCGCTATTTACGTACATGGAATTATCGAATCAAATTTCACTATCAATATTTATCTCTTTTAGCACAAAACACATAATTCTATTAAATTATGCATGAAGAAAATGCACTTAACCACTCTATACACATATCGTCTACCGAACCTCGGGAATACGACCGTTGCCGAACAGTGACGAAGATTTGTATGCGCATTATCACTTTGGGAGTACTGTACTCGCTGCGCGTGGAGGTTCCGTAATATTTGTCAGAAATAATCTGAAAACAAGGGAACGCCTAGACGTTGTTGGGTTATCAGTTGAGAGTACTATTAAACTGTCTTGTGTTGACCTGGAGAAGCACATTATTGTTTGCAGATACAGGCCTCCATATCCGTGTAGATGTCAGTGGAGTTGATGATGGATGGATTCGGAGAGGGGGGGGGGGAAGCACGACGTCAGCACGGCAGGGGCGAAGGAGCTGCGCGCACGAAGGCAGCACGACAGCTCGATGTAGTCAGGCTCGATGTAGCACGGCAGGGGTACGCAGCAAGGCGGAGGGGCCTGCGTGCGTTTGGCAACAGCAAGGCGGAGGGGCCTGCGTGCGTCTGGCAACGGCAAGGCGGAGAGGCCTGCGTGCGTCTGGCAACGGCAAGGCGGAGAAGCCTGCGTGCGTCTGGCAACGGCCAGGCGTAGGGGTCTGCGTGCGTCTGGCAACGGCCAGGCGTAGAAGGACGCACGGGAACTTGATGTGACTTCTCGCACAATGAGGGATTCACACGATGAAGACTTTAGAAGGAGGCTCTGCAGGGTCCCGGGGTCACTCGACCCCGGGATAAGGCCTTTAATTAGTACTTTCGCTCTGAAAGCTGGAGTAAGACTTCATTCGCTCTTCCGAATCCTCTGCCTTTTATAGAATTTTGGCAGAGGATTCGTAATTTTGAATTTAGAAGTAAATTTTTATGAATGGCCAGGCCAAAATTTACAATTTAGCGAAAGATCACATACAAAACATCAGGTCACTAATAAAACGAGAAAGAAATTGCCATAACAACCGTTATAAACAACAATGTCAGAAGTGTCAAAATTACCTTTTCAGCAAAATAAACAGCAAACCGATTCAAAAAATCAAGATATAATTATAGAATGATCTAGGAAAAAGTAACGCGCACCAGTGCGCTCAAAACCCCAAGTTCTAGGAGTAAAGTGAACACGTGAAAACTGTGCTGTAAGTAATTCGAGCCAAGACCGATTTATAAAGGTGCTTGTAACGTGAAGATACGATGTGGTAGCGCAGTGAAGATGTGTTTTTATAACGTTCACAGGTTTCAAGGATCTACAGAAATGAATGCAGCGAAAGGGAATGATGTTAAGAGAAATGCGTCGATAGACATATGAGACGATGTGAAGAAAATGGGAGAGCAATGGTAACCGTGAGTAGTAATAATACTACAAGATACCGTATGTCGTGTCACCTCGCTTTGAGAGCACTCCCCTAACTGCCACAGTCAGCATCGGAATCCTTGGCCTCGATATATCGAGCGAAATCTATTTTCGCGGCCGTTTAGAGGGTAAGGCAAAACTAGCCTCGAAGAAGCTTGGTGTGCTAAACAGATCGAGACAGTATTTCACTCCGGCCCATCGTCTACAACTTTATAAGGCGCAGGTTCGGCCGTATATGGAATACTGTTCTCATCTGTATGCAGGGGCACCCCAGTACCAGCTTCTCCCTCTGGACCGCATTCCACGGAGAGCGACTCGAATCGTCGATTGCCGGGAAAGTTCAGACCGACTTGACCCCTTGGCGTTGCGTAGAGATGTAGCTTCACTCTGCATTCTCTATAGCATGTACCATGGGGAGTGCTTAGAGGAATTGTTCGGACTTATACCGGCCACAGCGTTTCGCCAATGTTCAACGCGACAAAACTATCATGCACATGCACACCACCTGGATAGTTGGCGGTCCACTACTGTTTTTGCCTCGCACAACCGATCTGTGGAACAAATTGTCGCCGGCGGTATTTCCGACCCCGACCCCCGAACCCCGACCGATACGACCTTCAAGAAAAGAGCATACTCCCACCTCAAAGGCCGGCAAGGCACTTGTGCCTCTTGAGCTGCAGATATCCATGGGCGACGGTAGCCACTTACCATCAGGTGACCCGTCTGCTCGTTTGCCCCTCTTTTTATAAAAAAAAAAACAGTTGAAAAAATTATAAAATAAGATTAATATCCAGTTATCCAGTATTTAATAGTGTTTGTTTAAATCCAGTGCACAAAAAGTTATAAATAAGTGCCATCTTGTCCATCAGTTCCCGTTTAACGGACCAATATATTGTTATTGTAAGTTATAGTGTTTTAAGTTACTTACCTAATTTAAATTCGTTGTAAATCATAGACCCAGACCAATCGATCGATCGTCAATCAACGGCATCGATCGATGGTAGAGTGGAATAGTCGACGTCGATCAATAGTTTCTAGTTCTACCAGACCAATCGATCGATCGTCGATCGAGCTGCATGATCAGCCGCTGCCCGCCCGCGCCCCGCGCTTTCTACCTGGCCTGCTTGTGTTTATGTGTTCAGTTGTGTGAAGCTCGCAGTCGTGAATATTGGTGTTTCGTGACGCGCAAAATGGCGGCGACCGCGTGGACGAGTGAAAGAACTTTGGAATTTATCGAGCAATACAAAAACAAACCATTACTATGGGACATTATTCACAATGATGATAATAATAATAATAATAATTTATTATTATTATTATTATATTAATGATTACCGTAACAAAATAAAACTTCATGATGCACTGCTTGAAATAGCCAACTCATTTGAATTTACTAAGGAGGAAGTATAAAAGCAGATAAAAAAATTACAAACAACATTTTCGAAAGAAAATAAAAAAGATGGTTTATGGTTAAGAAAACTAAAACATGCCTTTTTTTAATTTAGATCTTTTCTACACTTGCATTTTACGCTACTGGCTCCTACCAGACACTGGTGGGACAAAATTCGTCCCACAACTTATCACAGCCCTCTGTGTTGACGGCTGTGAGGCGAGTGACTGCAGCTTTAAATGCCATATTTGCCAATCATGTAAATTGGCCATTAGAGCCAGAAGAAAGGAACAGAATATAGGCGAAGTGAGTATCATTTACATACTTCTATGTGCTCAGCAGTGTCAGTTTTAGGAACTTTATCTTTTGATATTTCAGGTTCTACAGACAGTTCCACATACCGGGTGTGCTGGAATGCATAGACGGCACATTTGTGGCCATAATAAGGCCAGAATCGCACGAAGAGAGATTCTTCAATAGGAAGGGATACCATTCTCTCAATGTGATGATTGTAAGTAGATAATATAATATATAATCTCACGCCATTTATCCCCGAGGGGGTAGGCAGAGGTGTTCCATTACTGGATATACCCACATTTCACGAGATACATTGGACCCCTAAACGTGATATGTGGTGAGCCCATCGCCGGACCGGGTCTGTTTACACATGTCTCAGAATTAATTCTGAGACCTGCGGGTTTCCTCACGATGTAAGTCGAGTTCTTTATATATGATTGTTACAATTATTAATTGAAGTACCAATTAAGACCTGTTGCGATGTAAAAATATTATGATTATGTACTTTATCATAATAGCTAGCTAATATTACTAGATCTTATCTTTTCACAGATCTGCGATTCCGACCTACACATCTTGTGTGTAGATCTGAGCAGCCTTGGTTCAGCCCACGACGCAATTGTGTGGCAGAGCCACCCAGTAAGTCGCCACTTGGAGGAGCTTAACTCCAATGAGGAGCAAGTTTATTTATTGAGTAATATAATATAATTGATAAATGGGCGTTATTAGTTTGCACTTCACTATAACCCTACAGCAGCAAAAATTGTGAAAGAGTGCTGCGTGTTACATAACATAGCAAATAGAGATAGAACGCCAGTCACGCCGCTCATGGTCGATGAGCTTCGCACTGAAAGGCAACATCAGATACAGGTAGGTCCTCTCATTAGACAGTTCATAAAATCAAAATGTGGGTAATTCGATGCCCACTAAATCAACCAAACTAAACTTAACAATTTCTTTTAGTTTGGAGAGCAAATGAGTTTGGCAGCGGCACAGTTGCACTATCGTCGCGTCGGGGTAGAGCTTTGAGACAAGTTCTCGTCGCCAGGCTGTGGAGACAAATGAAATAAAATCTTTATTTGCAAAGAATAAGAAGATTTTAAAAATAATTATTTGTATTTTATAATAAAAAAAATATTTGTGTATAAGAAAGCTGGCAGTAATTTCACGATGTCGATTTGTCTTTCAGTTTTATATTACAAAATATTTTCAAACTGCCTCCAGCAAGAAGGATATATTTAATCACCAGAGGTTGGAAAGGGCATTGAAGTACGCACGATATTTTATCCGCGTTGATTACACATTTATTATTCCCCTTTGTTTCAGGCCTAGTCATGAATGAGCTGAAAATTCTCAAATCTATAGCTGTCTTTACTATGCATCGAGTGGAGAACATTGAAGATACTCTTAAGAGAATTCGAGTACCTTCGCAATGTGAGAACAGTCCCTCACTACTTTCTAATTTACCGCTGCTTGAATTATGCCAACTGGAAAGCTTCGAGGAAAAGATGGGCTTTGAAAAATTTTAAAAACAATTAGTAATATGAATATAATTTACTTAGTTTTTATTGTCCGAGCCTCAGAAGAGACATTTTTTATGCGGTATTTGTTGGGAAAGGCGACAACGTAGTAACGACCTCTTGTGGGTAATTGTGACGTACAATTACTTACAAGAGGTCGTTTACTTACGAGTTGTCTATGTTACTACGACCTCTTGTAAGTAATTGTACGGCTTAACAAGGTCTTCAAAAAAGTCCGGGATGTTATATGTCTATCTCTTAGGGATAACCCACAATAACCATTTTTTATCCCGCGCGAAGCCAGGGCGGGTCGCTAGTAATTAATAAGGAGACCCAAATCCTTTAGTGAAGAAAATATTGTAGATGCAAATAAACCAGTGCACTAAAAAAACCAAAGGACGACGGTTTACTGACGAATAGAAACTTATTGCATTATCCATCATGAAGCAAAGCCCAAAATGTTACCGATTACTTCATAAAATATTTATACTCGCTATAAGATGGTTGCCGGGTTGAGTGTTGAGGCTGGTTTCAATGCTCAAATCTTACAAGCAGTGAAACAAGAGGTAATTTGTTTCAAGGGGTATTTTTATTTTATTAAGGACTACGTATCTTACTACTGTAAATGGAAATTTGTTACTCAATGACGCCAGAACGGCTGAACGAATCTGGATGAAATTTGGCATTGAGATAGAGTCAGGCCCAGTCAAATGTATATAATAAAAAAAAAAAAAAACTTTATTCTTGAACTATGTTACAAAATAAAATACAGTAACATGCACAAAACTTACTACAGAACACAAATATTACTTGTGCCTGAACTAGGATACCCTGTTTTTCAGGCGAACAAGGCCATAAATATTTCTTTAATAATTACACATAATCACATACAAACTAAAATCACATAGAAAAGTATAAAAAATAATAATATAACACAATTAAAATAAATTTACTTTAACACTACTAGTAAGTTCTCTGTATCTTCGTAGGACATAGTCATCAGCACAAGTAAACTGGGTCAAAGTCAATGTTGAATATAATATCTTCTACTAGTTTATTTACATTTGCGTTTTGCGTTCTTGCGTTCCAATTTAGGTACCTAGTTTACGATTTAAGGTTAGTAGGGCAGATCGGTTATTGTCGGGTTTGTCATTATTGCAAGAGATGGGAAATTTAATTACAGAGAACTTACCTAAGACGTAATTTAAAATATCAGCTATAACTAAAGGTAATAAGTAAAAAAGATCTAAAAATACACAAATTGATGGCGCTCCTAGGCGCCTTCGTAGTCTATAGAGTTGATGTACCTTCTTTCAGCCAATATTTTAGCAGGGCAGTCTTTAGTTTCAGTTTAATGATTGCACGGCTTTTTGTACTGCATATATGTGGCACATTTTGGGGACGCTGCCTTTTTAGTGCACTCTTTAATTGAGTGACCTACATCGCCGCAATGGCCGCAGGTGTGAGCCTCCTCCCGGCATGATTTGGCCGCATGACCATAGTGCTGGCACTTATAGCACCTCGTCACTAGAGTGTAGTCTCTGACAGGACACGATGACCAGTTTACAAAAAACTCTGTCTTTGGTTATAAGGGCTTTACGTAAAGCTGATGGAACTTCTATTATATAATTGCAGGTCTCGGCGTCCTTTTTCCCTGATTTGTGGCTCAACTTGATGGAGGTCATAAATGATTCTAGTGTCGAATTATCTAACTTATCAGCTAAATTCTGATTATATATGCAAGAAAAGACTTTAGTTTCCTGCATAGACACCGGCACTCCTATAACTAAAATTCTAGGCTTTCGTTTTTGGGGTTCGTCCACGGTAAGGCCAGAGGTTGTCAGCTGCACTGATTGTTTTTACTTCTGGATGTCCTCCTTGGTGTCTGTGCTGATGATAATGCCACCATTCCTCACCTTGTGTAAGCCTCTCACCTGTATCTTCATTTGATCAGGGCGGATAATTTTTTGTACTATGGATTTGGTCTCCTCGCTGGTCTTGGTCTTATCATTAGGGTAGATCGCTATAGAACTCAATTTAATGGGCTGGATAAAATTGTTTGCACCTTTTTTTACCATATCGGCGAAAGAAGTTGTTTCCGGCACAGGTTTTGAGGCCTCAATACTATTCTTAAGCTCTTGAAGGCGCTGGGATAGCTCTTGTTTGTCCTTGAGGGCTTGAATAGCATCATGGGCTTGGAAAGTCTTTTGTTTCAGTGATTGGTACTGCACTGCCATTTGTGATGTGCCGTGACCAACTTTTCGGCACAGGTTGGTGATTTTCAGTTTCTGATCTGAGTTCAGCTTTCCTTCGGCTGCGATGGTGCATACCTCATTTAAGTATTGTTCTTATAGACGTCATCCATCTCTGGATTTCAGCCGTTAAGACAACTCCGGGACCAGGTTCCATCTCCTGACTTGGCGGAGGGGGGCGGGGCGCAGGCGTAGTAGGTGGGCTGCGATGCGTTAAGGCACTCCGGTTAAAGGGACTGCCGTCAATTTTTTTTATTATAAATAACTGACTAATTTTACTTGGAATAAACCATTATACTACGTTCACTTTATACAAAAGATGCATGCTATGCATGACACACTATTTAAATCGAGGTCACGATTTTCTGAGTGATTATTTAATTTAATGATCAGTGGGCACGTATGTTTGCAACGACGAACGACGAATGATATGGGTGACCTTGGACCAGCGGGAGCTAGAAAACGTAATAAGGACCGCTATAATACCTCTGCCTACCCCCTCGGGGATGAAAGGCGTGAGATTATATATATACAGGGTGACTTTTTTTACCGTCTGGAAAAAAATGTGGTGTGATAGGTAAGTGTAATAGATTCATTTGGCAATGTTACTTAAAAAAATTTTTTTTTGTTTAAAAATTTTTTTTCTTGCTAAACTAATATACATTACTCAATTGTAGTCAATAATACACACTGAACTATTTGAAATAGTATTTTAAAAAGAAACAGGCTCGTAGCTTCCATTTATGCGCAATTTACCTACAACCGCCAGCTGCGCGTAGTACTGTGCGTAGTTTTCTAGATTTTGTAAATTGCATTAAACATGACTATATTTAACAATTAATCTCGTGTATAACTTCGGCTCTAGATACCTTATACGGCATATTTTTTTCCAGACGGTAAAAAAAATCATCCAGTATATACTGGTTGATTTTATATATAAAATAAAAATATATATAATATATATATATATATATATATATAATTTAATTTAACGCCGTCTTTGTCTAACATGCTGAATTTACCATAATGTTACCATATAAAATAATAAAAAAAATGAGATGTGACATAAATGCGTTTCCTTTAGCCTAAATAGCTTATAAACAGACACTTTATATTTTTAGGTCATTTGATTGAAACAGAAAGTTATTACCTCAATTACTTTATACAAATAAATTTTATTTTCTTTCTCAAATAAAAAAAGGAGTCTAGTTGTTTCTTGTTCTGGCAACACTACAAGATAAATGTCTGTCGTTGCGGCCGGTCTTTTTTTTCTTGTTTTGAGTTGATTTATTTATCGTTAATACGCTAAATAAATTACTACTTCCCTTAAAACGTTGAGATGAGCATCCTGTTCCTCCGTTTCAAGTGTTGTGTTACAAGATATGAGATAGTGACTCTTTTTTAAGTGTTGTGTTACAAGATAAGAGATAGTGACTCTTTGTGTTATTGTGTTTCACGATGAAGGAAAACTTAAGAAAGTGCATCAAATGTTCGTCTTCACCTTCTTAAGGCGAGTAGTGTCGTGAAATGGTCATCTTTGAAGGCATAAGGCTTCTAAACGAGCAATCACAAAATTCCAGAAAAAATGTATCTTAAGCATTGATATATAATCTTCATTTTCATAGTTTGAAAATTTTGTAGAACATTATTTACTATATGAAAAAAATTATTGCAACAAGGCTGTTTTGAATTTTAAATTCCCTTTTTCTTCTAAACTAAAAGAGATATTTTCATAGCTCTTGCGGGAAAACATTGGTAATTCATCTATCTAAAATTTTATAGTTCAGTTTTTTAAAAGACCAATTAGTTTTTACGCAAATTACGAAATAGCAGTTTCACCACAAATCGTCTCTAGCGGGTCCGTGCGGGGGCGACGGGAGCCAGTCCAGCGCTGGCATTCAAGGAGAGAGGCTGCGCGCCGCGTTGTCGCTGCGCGCTCGAATTTTTACGCATTTTATGTGTAGTACAGTGTGCAGAGGGATGTCTTTTAAACTTATAACACAATAAATAAATATGAAAAATTGTTACTGGTTTATAAAAAAATTAAATATGTCGAATTTCGTAATATTGGTGTAAATATACATACATTTAAAATAATGTTTCGATTAATAATTTTTTACTCAATTTTTTTTTTTAATCTCACCTCCTACCTCTTCCAAAAGCTTAGAATATGAACACAATAACTTGCATGTACTTATAAAAATAAACACGTAAGGCTTTCGCAAAGAATAATTATAAATAAACATAATACAACTAAAACGTTCAGTTCAGATCAGATCGAACCCGAACGGATCTAACCAGACTGGATCGGACCACATCGGACTGTACCCAACCGGATCGGATCGTACGGAAAACACCCAATTCGCAAATCACTATAGATGTTCCTATAATATTTGAAGAGTTTCCTTGATTTCTCCAGACTCCCATCATCAGATCCTGACTTAATGATAGTGGGAACAACACCCGGAAAGTATAGGATTTCAAACAAAAAAAGAATTTTCGGAACCTGTCCTGTCGACTTCGAGTAATCGGGGAAAAAACTGACAAACTGAGAACCTCGCGCTTTTTTTGAAGTAGGCTAATAACATTATTAGACACAATATAAAATGAGGAAAAGATGTACATAGACAATGTTTATTACCATGATCCATGTTAGCTTTCACGAATCTCCTTCATTAAATCGTTTTTAGGGTTCCGTACCTCAAAAGGAAAAAACGGAACCCTTATAGGATCACTTTGTTGTCCGTCTGTCCGTCCGTCCGTCCGTCTGTCAAGACCCTTTTTCTCAGGAACGCGTGGAGGTATGAAGCTGAAATTTATATCAATTACTCAGGTCTACTGTCCCTTGAAGCTGTGAAAAAATCAAACTTCTAAGCCAACGCAATCAAAAGATACAGCCGTTTATGCCGCAAATTTTCGACACTTGCAAGGGTATCAAAACCTACAGGGTGCTTCCCGTGAACTCAGAATCTTGAAATTTGGTACGAAGCAACGTCTTATAGCATAGATAAAGGAAAAATTACGAAAACCATAAATTTGCAAGGTTGTACGGAACCCTCGGTGCGCGAGTCCGACTCGCACTTGGCCGGTTTTTTTTATTTAAGCAACTTAAAAAAAAGAGAAAGTTATCAGTGTCGAAATCTTTTATTTCTTTTTTTGTGTGTTCCCAGATTACTCGAAGACTGCTTGCTGCGATTCGGGAAATTGTTTTTTCGTTTTAAATCGTATACTTTCCAGGTAGAACCTTACTCATCAGGTCAGGATCCGATGATGGGATCCTCGAGAAATCGAGGGAACTCTTCCAATATTATAACGCACCCCCAGAACGAAAGTGACCTAAGTCAAAAAACGCAATTTCTGGGGAATGAGCAAGAAAGTTTTCAAAAGCGTGTAAATTTGAATAAACTTGATGTATCTCTATCGTGTTTCATCGGAAATGATTTCTTTTTCGCGGGTATATGTATTGATCTTTAATGTACATATTAGTAACATCATATTCAATTTAAATGTATTTTAAATATTTATTTTGACATTAAACATAAAGTAGTTCCAAATTACGTCACTTTATGGCAAAAATATATACTACTAAAGAGGCCTATACCTATAAGTGTCTTTCTTCTTTTATTTAATGTTAGCACTAAAGTAACCCAATCTAAAAACAGTAAATAAAATCTAATAGATATTTTGTTATAAACAGACTTATTTCAAAAAAGTGGTCAGTTTAGTATTACAGAAAAAGAAATGTTATTTACCTTTACAGTATTTCCAATAAACTGGCATAATTCGAGATCCGTCGATGTTGTACTCGTCTACTCGCGACCTCTTTTGACGCAATACTAGTTCGGTCTCTTTCACACGACATGCATAGGTATATTTACCGTGATCAACTAAAGTGACCGATTTATCGGCGGTCCCCCTTTTACTTATAGTTTGGTCTCTTTTTCTCCATAGGGGTTTAGAATAGGCTGTTTCAGGTCAGTTTATAGCAAAATCAGAAAATACAGGAATTTTGAGTTGGGTCACTTTCATTCTAAGGGTGCGATAAATCTATGAATATTATAGTGTACACCTATTGCAATTTGGGTTTAACTAGTACATTTACTCTTGGTAAGCACCATTTGGTGAAGTGGAACTGATGATGAAGACCAGATTGGGCTACCTGAACTACTCAATGATTAGTATTTTATTTGTTGCGATTGTATTAATAATAATAATATTACTTTTATTAGTATTACTTTGATAGAGTTGCTAAGCATTTTATGCTCGTCCGTCACAATGCATACTACCTATGGTTAGTAGAGTTGATGGTGAAGTGGCAGGAGAACTCTTCCACAATTTTGCTTTCTAGATTTTTGTTATCAGTTTATTATAATTACTAAAAGATGTTTGGTGTTTGAAGTAACGTTCCATTCACAAAATGTTTTGTTATGAATGTTAGATCAAAGATTCATTTTTATATTGATGCAAGTTTCGTTTTGTATTGTATATATTTTATTACTGACCCTACTGCGTTATCAAGACGCGTGGTCAAAATGCGGGGTAGCGCGGAGCGGGAAACATAAGCTCCGCCCTGAAGCCCAAGGCCGTTGGCGGCTACAGTCGCCTTAAGATGCCAGCATCACTTTACACCGTTTTCCGAAACCAGGCAGAACCAATAGCCTTCGGTAAGTGTTTAATATACCTTATAAATAGGTACTACATATTGGTGCCTTTGAGTGGTGTTTTTTAAAACTTGATTGTAAATAGTGCGAAGCTGAGACTTATACCTTCTTACTCTTCTTTCAGTTGTTCATTATGGGCGAAGTACTGTTTCCCGAATGAATCATGGTCATCACCAAAATGTCAAGAAAAACTGCATTCTGTCAGTTCAGGTCAGATAATAAACATTTCTGTAATGTAACAAATAGAATGTATATTATATAACAAGAAAGTGTGCTTTAACATTGTTTTTTACTTGTAGGCATCAATTGCTACTATTCCTGATCCTTTCAAAGTAGTAGTTTTGTACCAGTAGCAGGCCCATCAAGAATTATTGCACCATTGTTGGAAAATAACCAGGCGAATCCAGCAGGATCCGCTAGAAAATTTATTTGGTTGCATTCGGAGTAACTGCGGGTCCAACTTCAATCCAACCACGGGTCAGTTCGTTGCGGGGTTAAAAACAGCTGTCCTCAGTAATCTAATCCTCACACACTGGGTCAGGAAATTGTGAGCTTGATGAGAATGAGGTCATACTCTCAAATTTTAAAACTCTTTTAAAACCAGCTACAGACATATGCACACCTGATACATTAGGTATTGAAATACCAGATAATGTCAGTAGTATATTAGAGGAAGAAATAGTGGAAGAAACAACTTGTAAGATGCAAGCTTGTGCATATGTCTGTGAAATTATTGTAAAAAATACTCCAAATAATAAATGTGATCGATGCAAAAAAGTGTTTGTGTCGGAAACGCAAGAGGAAATCTATAATTTTAAAGAATTTAAAATATATGAAGGTATTAGAAATTCGCTGAAATATGCCTCAAAAGATTTAATTGTTTCTGTGGAGAAGGGTGCTTCTAGAAAAAGATTTTGTTTATTTTCTAACTAAGAACAGAAATCATAATAAACGGAGTTATGTAATTTTTAAATTACATAACTCGTTTATTAAATAGTTCATTTAAAATATTAGGAACATATAAAGGTTTCAATTTCCCGCGTAGTTTTGGTAGTCAAGTTTTAAGGGGGCTACCACTAGATGGCGTATAAAAAACCAGGCTCATCCCAAGTAACACAAAATAACATTATAAGAATCGTACAACAGCATGGAGTTATGTGTAAAGCAGTACACGAGCAGCATATGTAGCACTATATCAGCCGTATAAAAGTTTATAAGTGTCTACTAAGCGCAATTTGGGCCCCAAATAATACGGCGTTGAGCATTATTAAATACTGCTAACCAGCGCTTATAATGTTATTGTAGACAGACATTAGTAAAGTTGTTAGATAGTATATTCTAATGTGTATAGCATTTTTTTCGACGTTAGTATAGCTTTTAAACAAAATTTTGAATTACAATGTTAAATTCACGGTATGTTCTAAGGCTGGACTCTTTATTTTCTCTGTACTAAAGTATTTGAAAAAACTTATTCGTGTTTTAATGTCCGATTTAGTTATTTCTTTCGTGTTTGCAGTGTTGAAGTGTTGTGCGGTGCGTTTTTATGTGTCTTCGTTGAAAATAATTATAACAAGGCAAGTAATCAGATTTATTTTATTTTGAATGCAAATATGAGCTGCGGATATTAGTCTTATGTGAAAATATGTATATGTTTGTGGCTTATAATTCACGCGCCCTCATAGAAATGCTTTTTTAATTAAAAATTGGGACAAATTTAGAATCGATAAATGACACCTTTAGTAATTCTTTCAAAGATTTTATAATTTTATCTTATGATATTGTTTCTATCGATAATTTTTATAATAAAAACATAATAAGTAATATTTTGTTCATATGTGTGTTATAATTTTATTTTTTATGTTAAAGAAAACAGAAAGCAAATGGCGTTAGTTCATATTAAAGTTTAAAACTTTCAACTAGTGTCTATTAATGTTGTCAATCTTATTATAGTCAAAAAAATACATGAAAGTAATTCAACCTATATATTACATATCTAAGTAATATCTTTAGCTTTATTGTGACAATTTCTAGACATGCTATAATGTCCATTACTCTTAAATGTCACAAAAATAGATTGCTATAGTGTTAATCAGGGTACCGAAGACCGAAATAATAATTAAAAATATCTTCATCACATGAAAACGTACTCCATTTCTTTCATATTTTATCTGTCTCTAGAAAGGTTTGACAAGTGTAAGTACCTACCTACTCGTATAAAATCATAAAAACAATAAATGAGTTGGGGAATTCCCCGAATCATGTGCCAGAACAGTTCAAACGGGACGCACGACTGAGACGTCATGATAATATGTGGGTAGGAGCACGTAGGAGTGAGAAGGATAGTTTCGTGAGATGAGCGATTGCGCTGCGCAGCCTTGATTTTAATCATTAGTATTATTTGATTCTTGTCCCTTTTCTGACGCCGATGCGCGCTTATTTGCTAAATATTGTGTATTTTATTTTTGAGTTAAATTGAACACCAGCGTGATCACGATCCCTTACAGGTACCTAATTAGTTATTTAGTTGTAGTGTGTATAAAAATAGAATAGGTAGTAAGCTAGATTATTATAGTTATAAACATGCGCTAAGCGTGTTACTAAATAAAAGAAACTACCTATTGAATTGAAACACGATATAGGTAGCTATCTTATTTTTTGCACATTGTAATCGTAGTACTTAAAGGAACTTTTTGTAAATTTGTTTTTTAAGATCACGCGTTATACGGCTACCCTAAATAAGTACCTACGTACTTATTCAGTTTTCAGAAAAAGTATACATTTTCTATTAGGTCTTAACTAAGCGTTTTTGTTTCAGATGCCTTTTAAAATAGTACAAACTATTGAAAGGGGAGCAATTAAACTGTTCACTGTTCCAAGTGGATGGGAAAGTCAGGGTCAACTGCGATATCCAAAAAAACCTAATGAGTCTGCATTAGTGAAGAATGAAAATTCCAAGCCTCGCGCAGATTGGCGAGTGTTGTCTTGTAAAGTAAAACGGATGGGGTTCTTAACCTATGCCGGTGCTGAAGAGGAATTGTCAATTATGTTGCAGCATAGTGACACAGATACCGGCACAACCATTGGTGAAGCCCAAAGAGAAACCCAGTTCACAACAGAAGTTCCAGATTTCAATAACATGGCTGACCTAGTAAGTAGTATCAATAATTTATGAGTAAAATAACCACCTAAAGATTCGGTACTGAATATTTTACAGTAGGCACGTTGTCGAATGGGATTATTTTATTTAAAAAAACTATAAATAAAATTAAGTTTTACGACCAATCAGTGGTTACTTATCTTAAACGCGAAATATTTTTTTCCGAATTTTGTTAATCCGAAAACTTTTTGTAATTTTTTATTTAGTCATTTTTATTATTTTCCGAAATTATTTTTCGTTTTGTATTAGTTTTCCGCGTTTTGATTCACCTTTTTACTTGTTCCCCGTTGTTTCATATTTCTGAAAAACTATACACCGCAGTACCGAAAACCAGACATAACGTTAACCATTTTGTTGTATTTCCGAAATTACTTTTGACCATTTTATTAAAAAGCCAAGTTTCAATTCTCCATTTTCCTTTTTCCCGAGTAAACGCCTTAAACATTTAAAGCGCACGAAACAAAATCTAATATGGTTATAATTGCAAGCAAGCATGGATGCATGCAGGCAAGAGTGCAGGTATGCAAACAAGCATGCCAGCAAGCATGCAAGCATGCAGGCATGCAAGCAAGCATGCAGGCAAGCAGGCATCCATCACTAACAACCTAACCCTCGAAGGGTATGTCGAAAGTTAACAAGGCTCGCTGCGCTCGCCCATCTCTCTTCCGCCATACCCTTCGAACCTAATCTATCCGTGTCGGGGTGCCCTGAGTCGGTTTTGTATTAAAAGTTAAGTTCATTATAGATTCTATAAATTAGTTCAAATTTAGTTAAATCATTTGAATGTCATTCGGAAATAAAACATAGCTGACAAATAAGTATTCTGTAAAATGTTGCTTCGGTATAGTAATCATTCTGTCAAGTATATGGCAATTAAGAAATGGCCAAGTGAAATTATGGTATTTAGTAAAAAAAACTAAATGTAAAGCAGAGTAACGTTTTTCGGAGAAAGAATACTACGGTAAAGTCTTATTCCGGTGAAAATGTAAATGGTAAATTGTCCGAATCATTTTCGGAATAATGAAATTCGGATGTTCGTTATTTGAAATTGTGATAGGTTACCCCAATAGGTTCATTTTTCAACTTAGGGTCGTTATTTTTTCAAAACACTTGAAATTTTTATTCCTGCAACTATTTTGTGAATAAAAACATGGAACGACGGACCTTTGCTTTTAAAACCAAATTTAATCTGAAAATAAACGTAGGTTTCACACGTTCTTTCTTTCTTTTCAGATATATCATTCACAATCACAGACATCGAATGTAACAGAAGTTCAGCCAGTAGGTGACGATACTTTTTGGATTATAGGAGACTCAAACGAAATAGCAGCAAATTTGGAGCCAGCCATTCCACCTCAGCCTGACACACACAAACTGAATACAATTATAGAAAACCAAAAGAAAATCATGGACATGCAAAATAAATTTTCCTACAGACTGAGCAATTTCATAATTGAAATAGAAACCACCATTGATAAAGCCATTACTAGAACACTAAGCCGCCATCTTGATCAATCTGTTGTCAATTTAGGAGATGCCAGAAATGCAGCTGAAAATTCTTCTTTCAAGCTAAAACCAATCGACAGCATTAATGATTTAGAGAACTTAGAATTACTTTTAATGGATCCAGTAGAAAGAAATAAACTGATGAAAATGTACTCCATCGTGTGCAGCGCTGCAGATGGACATGGGATAACCTGTACATATAAGTTGATAGATCTATTATTCACAAGAGAATTTTTATGCAAATGTTCGTGGTCTGGAGGCAGTAGGGGCAGCACAATCAAACTACCTTTGAAAAAATACATAAATATTTTGGATTTTTGTTTCAAATTAATATATTCCTGGGACAAATCCTATACCATAGAAGACAATGAAAATTTTTTTAAATTAGTTCTACGAAATGCTGAGCAGAGGAAAAATTTTAAGAACTTGCGAAAACCATCAAAGCGAAATCGTTCAAACAAGAAACAAACCGAAAAAGTTAAAAAGCCCAAGATAGTAGGAACTAATGCAACAGTATCAGAAGACGTAGGCAGCAAAACGAAAACTGAAACAAGTAAGAGAGCAGAAGTCGAAGAAGAAACAGTGAAAGAGATAGACATGGAGAAAGAGGTAGAAGAAGAAACTGTGAAAGAGATAGACATGGAGAAAGAGGTAGAAGAACAAACAGTGAGTGAGGACGGTATGGAAGAAGAAACAAAAAATGAGATAGACATGGAGGAAGTGCTAGAAGAAGAAATAGTGAATGGGGACGGTATGGAAGAAGAAACAACAAATGAGACACATATGGAAGACGAAACAATAAATGTGATAAATACGGAAGAAGAAACGACAAATGAGATCGATGTGGAAGAAAAAACAACAAATGAGACATATATGGAAGAAGAAACGACAGATATGGAAGAAGTGGCAAGAGAAAGGGTAAAAGAGAAATATGATAATGAAGTGGAAAAAGCCTCTAAAGATATCTCCAAAAGCGTGGATGAAAACGTGGTCAAAGTCGCACAACTGGCTGAAGAAGTTGAGAAATATGAAACGATAGCAAAAGATACTGAGACTCAGGATAACAAAGAAAAGAAGAAAGTTATAGAGGTTAAAGAAGACTTGAAAAAAGAAATGAAGATGCGATCGTACATTGAAAAAGACGTCGAAAAAAATGAAGGCAAGGAAAAGTATACAAAAGAAGTAGAGAAAGAAATATATATTAAAGAAAAACAAAAGGCGGCGAGAGAAAATAATAAAAATGAAAAAGAGAACACAAAACGAAAGTTAAAACAAAATATAAATGCCGAGAACATAAAGAAAATAAATAACATATATGTTAAAAAGGAATCAAGCCGGTATGTACCAAAGAAACAACCGCCAATGGTCGCAAAAAAAATAAAGGGGCTACACCCATCAAGTCAGACTGCACCGCAAAACCAACAGTCAATAACCGCTATTAAAAAAGACTTAGATGATAAACGATTGAGAAAAATGAAAAGGTTGGATCATGGTGGTCAGTCAGGCCAAACGCCACCAAAGAGACTTAAACCAAATGCTACAATAATATCAGAAGTCAAAACTAACGATTAGTATGGTTTTAATTTTTTTATTTTATATTACTTACGATTTTACGATTACTTTTTTGATTAGGGTGATCCGTTTTGGGTTTGCTGGCGCCACTTTTTTGTTCTAGTGAAATATGGTGCATTTTAGTTATGTATGTCAACTATGACCTACTCGTACATATAACTAAAATGCACTATACACTATATTTCTTGTGTCTAAATAATGTTTATGCATAGGTAATTATTACTGCAAAATCACACATTGGTCTGCAAATAGATGACATATTCATTTCATGATTTTTCAAGAAGTTGCGCTAATGAACCCAAAAATGTCATTCTGTTTTGTTTTGTTTTTGTTGATTTTAATTGAGGTAAAAAATTACATTAAGTTAGTTATATCTGACAACCAATCATGTTCACTTAATAAGAATGCCATTTAGTTTCTTTTCTCTTATTTCAATTATTCTGTAATTGCTAGCAGCTAGACTGCCCATTTTTTGTAATATTTTTTATAACTTTTATACTTACTTAATGCAGGAAGTAGGTTCTACGGGTATTTAGAACATTGCCATTATGCTAATTGTTATCTTATTGTATCTTATCCTCTCTATATGAACAACTTTTACTATCTATGCCGTTAATTCTACATATATCTCGCAATAAAAAAAAACAACTGTTCCGTACATTTTGGATAAGTATTTAGGTATTAACTATAATTATGACTGATTTTTATTTAGAAATATAGTTGGCCATGTCATAATTTGTGATATGGGTACAATTTGTTGTACCCATATCAACGACCTCTACTGGGTCGGTACTGATTTTTTGTTACACCGTGTAGGTAATTTCATTTAATAATAGGTTAGGTTAGTTTAGGTCTGTTAAAGGTTAAATCTGAAAGTATTGTACCTGTAACAAGTAGAAAATAAATAAATATTCTGATTAAGCAAAATTTCTTTTATTTTTAATAAGTAACTCAACAAATCTCATAGTTAATATTATCAGCCACACTCAGAGAAGTCACTAATGTGTTATTTCTTTGTGTAATTTTAAAGGGTAGTAAAAGAAATTAATTGACCGGTAGATAATATGTATGACACTTCATATGAATTAAAATTTTACTCACACTTTCTGTCACTTATCCGAGTTCGGCCTTAAGTATTATCATATCACTAACAGATACAATCATTATTGCTAAAATTAAATTGCTATTACTAACTAGTCATTAAAGTGTGTAACAAGGGTACAAAATAGAGCTTGTCTTGGTATGCAGTACAAACATATTTGAATTTTACATCTTTTGGGCTAAACAATTTTAAATTTCGCACACTTTGGTTCATTTTTGATCCATATATATGAAAATGAGAGGAATTCACAGGTTTTTCAAAAATATTTACAAGCTCTTTAATTTGAAATCCATGCAATTCAATTTCATTGTCATTGTTGTGGATTTCCTTCAATTCTATAATTTCATTATCTTTGCTCATAAAATACTTATCTTTGTTCTTAGTAGAAAGTTTGAAATCTTTAAAGTGTATCTCTAAGCATTTTCTGTTACTTTTTATTAAAACAGAATGTTTTGTTTTGTTCTTGTTGGTGTTTGTCCGCATTCCATCTAATTCGCTTAGTCTATTTGCTACCTGAGCCAGTGGGTTCTTCCCTTCTCTCAGCATTCTCTTAATCAAGTATAGCTTGTTTTCAAACGGATAAGCACTAAAAGTGTGAAGTGCTCCAAACCGTTGAACTTCATCAACCACGTGAACTAAATTATGCACATTGCTAGTGATATAATCAGCTCCATAATGATGTTTATAATTTTCAACAAAATAAAGTAAAAGTTCCTTTGCTAAAGGTAAAAGTGGTTTATACATTTCATGGGAACATATAGTTATACCACAAAATAAAAATAGAAAATGTGAAAATGCTTCGGCGTTCAAAACTTGTGGCAAAATAATTATGCTCAAATAATAAAAAAACGTTCTGAATTCTGATGCCTTCCAGTGAGCAAGATGATTCAAACCTCTCATAGATCGGTGGATTTCTGAAGGCAAACGAGTTTCATTCAAAAACGCTGATACCCTTTCTATGTCGCGTGAGCACCATTTGGTATTTTTTTTACCGAAATTACCATCACGCCATCCAACCAAAAGCCTTTTCATTATACCTAGATCTATTAAATGTAAACAGTCACCCACTGGAACATCTTCAACAATATCTTTCGAAAATGATCATCCGTTCTTTTAGGACATCTACTGTTAGGAAAAACAACAGTATGAGATTGATGAGAATATTCCCCAACAGTTACGCATTTCAAGCAGCCGTGTTTTCCATTGAAATTGCAGACTCCTGGAAACGTAAAATTTATTGATTATTAGTTTTATTATTTATGCATTGTTTTTTTTTAAATTTTAATAAATAAATAAATTAATTTGTTTGTTTTTTGTATTGTGTGAAATAAAGATTTTTAACTTACTTATTATGTTTCAGCTATAATAAAACAAATAAATACGAATGTTTACCAACTTACCCTTTATATAAGCTCTGGCAGGTGAGTCACAAACAAAACATCTAAGAGCCACCTTAATCACTTTTTGACCAATCGTAAGACCATCTTTTAGCAGCAATAAAACGTCACTTATAAAATGTTTCAGGAAATCATTTAATTTTTTTGGCTTTTGCTCTCCATAATATAAACCTATTACAAAAGGTTGTTCATTTATTTCGTGAATGTTACACAATATTGGCCAAAATTCTTTCTTTGAACTGTTAAAAATCGGTAAACCATCTATATTTATATTCAGAGTTATCTGCTCAAGAGTTTCGGACGCCAATATTCTTTCAAGTGGACCTATAATACCATTGTGCCAGTATAGACCAGGTTCCACCACTTCAATGTGTACTTCCCTCGGGGTTTTAAGTATTGTTCTGGGATCATTTGGTAAACTATCCGGGTATCTATCTATCTTTCGTAAATTATCAATATGCAAAAAAACTCAAAAGCCTCAAAAACTGCAATTCAAAGCTTTTCAAATGGAATTCACGAACCTTCTAAAAACGGACAAGCGGTGGAAAAAATGAATCAATGAAAATTAAAACAAAAGAATGAAAAAAAGGGCAGTCGCTTAGTATTCCATTTTTAAATTAAAACCCAAATTTAAAAAAAGCTTGTTTAGCCGGCCAGTAACACGCAAAAATGCGTAAATACTCCCTTTTTTTTCTGTTCCGCTAATTGTGCCGGTGTGTGTATTTGGTTCGGAATATATTAATTTTCCAGGCCCACAAGCGAAGATTAACAAAAGATAATCAATTTACGAAATAACAGGTTTTTTTTGTTAAATTGGAACACATTGTAAAAATATTCACACATTCTAAACTGGACTTGTACAAAAGATGTTTTTAAGTCTCAAGAAGTGATTTGAATGACGAGCTACCTGCTACAGATTTAACTTTATACACAATTTCTAAACACTAATGTGAGTTTCTTACATATAACCAGCACAAAAGTATAGTAAGGGAAATTTTCTACAACCTTGTGTTTGATTGGTGTAATATTATCGATAAAATACTAAAGGGCACGGATGTGATTCGGTTAGAAAATAAAAGTTTGCCACCAATGCAGTTAAAAGCTTTCAATAAATATAAAACAAGGATAAGAAATAAAAAACTGCATAAATAACATGTTGTATTATTTCTACATTTCCCTAATTTCTAATACTTAAAAAATATACTGGCATATATGGCAACAAATATTCTTGGCATAAATATTACACTAGAAATTAAAAAAAGCAACTGTCAAAATGTATAAGTGACTTTCTTAAAGCCATTAGGGCACGGATGTGATTCGGTTAGAAAATAAAAGTTTGCCACCAATGCAGTTAAAAGCTTTCAATAAATATAAAACAAGGATAAGAAATAAAAAACTGCATAAATAACATGTTGTATTATTTCTACATTTCCCTAATTTCTAATACTTAAAAAATATACTGGCATATATGGCAACAAATATTCTTGGCATAAATATTACACTAGAAATTAAAAAAAGCAACTGTCAAAATGTATAAGTGACTTTCTTAAAGCCATTTTTTCTCTATGGAAGTTACCTATCTGAACGTCAGTTCTCGACTTTGTCTATGATGATGAATGACTGACGTCTCGGTCGCGAAGAGACTGAGACATTTGTCACGGTCTCCGGTGTCGGTCCCGACCTACATGCTGAAGAGACCGAGACACTTGTTCGCAGTCTCCGGTCTCGGTCGCTTGTCTCGGTCGCGGCGCAAACCGCCACCTTTAGGGCCGTTATTATTTCTTTTTTATTAAAAAGTTTTAATTACGTTTTTATTGAGATCTGGGGTGCTGAAAAAATAGACTGAAATGCACTCGTTTCTTTTTAAAAGATATAATACTTTTTCTTTTACGAGACGTACGGAATGACTTTATATTATTTACTACGCTATTTACTATGAATGAGTAGCGAAGTGTCGTCACTCACTACGCTACTAATTTGGGCCTCGTAAATTTTAAAAATTGACGAAACAATCAACTCAGGTGATACTGCATAAATTTTGATAAAAGAAATACATTTAAATATTGTAATTAATATACATAAATGTTTCAGATTACGTAATTTATATAGTTAATAATAATAATAATACGACTTTATTCTATTAGTTAAGTATTAATAAATACTTTAGTAAAACTAATTTAGTATTTTTCGGTAATTCAGTATTTTTAGAAAATTCTGGATACCAGTGTAGAAATAAAACAGGCTATATCGTTGTAGATATTGAGTTGACATTGACTCAAAAGTCGGAGAAATGGGACACTTTCGAAAAAAATATTTTTAGTGCATTATCCAATGGTTGGTTTCGTATAGTGTTGTGCATTCAAGTGAGTATTCTAAACTACGTATTCAAAATATTATTGCTGGAGTAAATTGTGTAGTTGTACCCGATCAACTTCTTCGGTATTCAATGCTTATAGGACAAACATTCACCAACCAAAATTGATAAAGATATTCAAAAGTGATAAAGATAAAAAACTTCAAGCTGGTATGAAGTCACTAAGGAAGAAAGGGCAGGATGTCAAGAATTTTAAGTAGCCAAGGATATTTTAGTTGAGGGACTTGATTTAGTAGTAGTAGTAGTAGTTGAGATTGTAGGCAGTTTATTAGTCAAAGGTAAGTTACAAATGTCAGGCAAATAGGGAATATTGCGATCAAGAAGATATTACGTGAACTTATACAGATAGTATCACATGCCTCAAAGCGTTCACAAAATCTTTTGCATTAACACGATTGTTCCTAATCACATCTAGTCCAATAGAAAATCAACTTCAAAAAAGTCTTTACTTCCAAGAGTCCTTTTGTCCATATACATGGTACCAAATCGCGTGTAGTCCATTTTGATTGAATTATTATGTCATTTGACTGTCATCTGCTGTGAAAGTTAGCACGTTTGTCCGTTAAATATATTATTTTACATAATAAACATGGAAAACGAAGAAGATAATATCAGAAATGTTGGCCTGGTGACTCCTGCAGTCAAGAATCGTGGTAGGAAAAAGTTAAAGGACCCTGATAGCTAGAAAAAGAATATTAAAAAGAGGTTGCTGCATTCCTCCAAATCCTTGCCTTCTTTACCTAGATGCCAGCATGGAACAAAGAATAAAACTTATCTTTGTGTGAAATTGCGTGTTCAAGACATTTCACACCTGCATCGAGGTTTTTACAAGGTAACCGATAAAATTTCTCAAGATAACTTTATATTGAAATTTTCAATCATGTCTGCACCGACACGATCACGTAAGAGAAAAAATGGACCAGCCAAAACATTCACTGTTAAACATTGTATTCCAATAACCACACCAACAGGCCGAAAAAGCTTACAAATTTGTCAAAAGGCATTCGCTTGGATTCTGGGCGTCAGTGTTGATAGGATTCGCAGGGTATGCAAAACCCATTTTATAACAGGTCAACTGGCATCTGAGAAAAGGGGTGGAGATACAAGATCAAGACACTATCAAGTTAAATCAAACAGCTGTAAACAGTTTATAGAAAGTATTACCTGTTTGGAATCACACTATTGCAGAAACCGTTCCACGAAAAGGCAATACTTACCAAGTTATATGAGTATTAAGAAATTGCATAAAATGTATAATGAAAAAGTTGATCCTTCCTTGAAAGTAAAATAAAGCTATTTCAGAAAAATATTTGTGGAACAATACAATATATCTTTTGCTACTCCTGCATCCGATAAGTGCTCTAAATGTATGGAATTATTAGAAAGAATGAAATATACTACAGATGAATCAGTTAAACAAACTTTAAGGACAGAATACCGAATTCACAAGTTACGAGCAAATGCATTCTATAAGGCACTAAAAATGATGATCCTAATCTAGCTATTATTTAATTCGATTGTCAAAAAAATTTGGTGCTTCCTAAATTACCAGACCAGAGTTCTTATTACCTACGCCAACTGTACATCTATAATCTTTGTATGTGTGAAGGAAATTCTAAGTCAGGACAAAGTAAAGAAAAATCTCATATATACCCTTGGACTGAAGATGAAAGACCAAAAGGATCGAATGAAGTGGCATCAGCTCTATTTCATAGACTCAGACATACAAATTTTGATGGCAAGACAGTACTTCATCTATTTGCAGATGGATGTGCCGGCCAAATTAAAAACACCATTGTTATAGGTATGCTCTGTAAATGGCTGCAAGCTCATGCTCCAACACATCTTAAGACTGTGGTCGTCTTTTTCCCGGTTGTGGGACATTCATTCTTGCCACCTGACCGAATTTTTGGTAGATTGGAGAGGATTCTGAGAAAAGAAGAAGTCATCATTGGCCCCTGGATCGTGGCATTTCCAGTTTAAGCAAGCATAACGTTTTATTTTGAGAAGAAATAAGAAAGGAGACAATATTTTAGTCAGAGGTGAACCTTACTTTATCGCAGATACTGGAACTGCCAAGTTAATAAAGAGGCAAAAGTTTCAATTAAATAATGCAGCCTGCTACTTTAGAAATTGGGATAAAACCTAAGATGGAAAAAGTACAAGATGTTAAAGCCTTACTTTACTTATCAAATACTACGGAGAAGAATGGCACCGAATTGAGGAATTGTCATACTATAAAAAAGTTATTGATAGTTGGAGTGAAATAGAAATTACTGATGAAACTGATGACGAACCGATGGATGATGTTGATATAAGAATTTAAATAAAATAAACTTCTTGATACTATTCAATTTTATTATTTATTTCCATATAACGTGTTGTCCATTTTATTATTTCCAGATTCCTTGATGTCCAAAGTTTTTTTGTAAATTTTGACTAATTATGATTAAAATAATGCATATTTTTATTAAAATTAGATCTGTAAGATTAAGATTTGTGGATTGAAACCACTAAGTCTTAAACTCCTTATGACTTTAAATTAGACACGAACAGTTTTTTATCGAAAACTCCTTTTAAGCCTAAATGGATAAGATGCACTTTGGAACTAGGCAACTATTCTCCTTAATAAGGGTTATTCTCTTTTTACGGATTACTGGTTCAACAGTCCGCCATTGGGCATATTAAAAAAAATTACCGACTGTGTGACTTGTAACACTTTATTTTCGCACCCCTAGCGACATCTGTGCCGATTTGGTGGTGAATAACTCTGATTTCATAGCTTCGTTGAAGTTTGATCGATGTTAGATTGCATTGATAGTAGTTGGTTAGATTTGCGCTAGATGGCGTTAGCTTCTATTCAGAGTAATTGCCAGCCTCTGTGGTAATATGTTTGTCATATTATTTATAAAGTAAAAAATAATTAAACCACTTTCAATGTAACTATATTTTTATTAAATAAATTAAAACATAAAATTTTTGAGCTAGGTGTCTCATGGTAGACTTAATTCAGGAGTCGTTTTCGATTTAGTTCGTGAGTTTTGCAAGTTATTTTCGTTGGCAACATTGTGTCTTTCTTCTTGCTCGCCTGACGGTCAGAGAGGTCCTCTTTCCCTTGTCTGCACGGATGGTGAAAATTAATCCGAAAAAGTTAATTTTGAGATTATGATGGGATGATCAAATCCCAAGGTTTGTAAGCCTTTTCTTTATTTCTTCATTTGTTTTGGTGAGTGCCTGTCAATTGGATTTTCGTCTTGTTTTTGTAAAAAGGTGTCGTGTTAACCTTTTTCATACCTTCTATTCGAAAAGTGACGTTTTGGTCCTCAAAAAAAGGGAGCAAAGTAAGTCTTTTCTGATAGGGTTTTTATAAGTGCGAATAAAAGTGTTTTGAATTTAGAATTAAAAATATTCGTCAAGATTCTTAGCAAAACAGATTACAAAATAAGTTTGCATTTTAGGTTGGCGCCACTGTAGCTTAAGTACTATAACAAAACATTAGTTCCATTTTTCGCCGCATTAGGTTGACAAGGCTGAATAGCGTTCGATGGTCGTGCCACACTGTCAGAAAAATTGCTGTGGCAATGCGCGCGCTCTCGTAGTTATTTTTCACAATTTACAATTTATTTTACGCCAAATTTTGGAATTCCAACATCAAATTGTTTGTGTCTTTTATATTTTAAACTGAATTCAAGTAGCAGTGATAGTTAAACACCGGAAAATATTGAAAAAAGAAGCAAACAATGCCATCAATATTTTTTTCTCATAGAGAGGTATGAAAAGCAGAGTGTATCATTCGGTCGCAAAATTATTTTTACCTTGGGCTACGTACTTTAAACCCCTCACTTCGTTCGTGTTTACTATGTTCGTGATTTAAAGAAACGCCCTCGCCGTAAAAATATCGTTTTGCTCCCTTATGACACAATCGACTATTTCACGTTTGATCTTCGACAGGTTCCTCTTGGTGCCACAAACAATTTAAATCAAAATGCATCCTGCAAAAGGATAGCAATTTCTATAAAAAGCCCAACGTAAGTTCTTAGTACTAACTGTTCCTTTTCCACAGATGCATAAACATGTGACAATGATAATATAACATCTGAATTCACTTTATTTGTTTTATTCCATAGGATAACTGAATTCTCGTTTGCATGTTTTGTGGATAGGCGCCCTTATTAAATAAATTAGTCCACAAACATCTCTAAGCCGAACGATCCCATTCCCTTAGATCAACAGTAGAACCCGTTCACATACGGCCAGAGATTTATGTTACAGACTTTCAGGGTAAATCGGCACATAGTGAAAAACATTAGTCAGCCATAGTAAATTGGGTGAGGGCCAATTTGTTGCCCCAAATTTGGGAGTCATGACTGTGATGGGTTTAAAAAAAGCCTGGATAAAAAAACCTTAATTTCAACCTATCATGGCTCGGGAGTTCGCAAACTAGTACGAGGCCCCGCCTCACCTTGTAGAAGCCACTAGTCGTGTTAGATTATAATGAATCTTTAACTTAAAAGATGGTATGCTCGAGCCATTTCTACTGGAACGAAAAAGAGGCGCACAGATACTCAATTCCCATTTAAATTTAATCCCAAAAAGACATGAGGCGGTTTCTCGAGCCGCTGTACTACAGCAGTACTAGTTCACCACGTACAGGCACTGGCCGAGGCGCATTACCAAAATGGATGCCACAGGCACAATGAAGCGCCCAGTTTATTGAGAAGACTGTCATAGACAAATTTTCGGCAAACCCGAGAAGATTACTATGGGGGAGTGCAGGTGGAATATGCTCCTCCATCGTGAAAAGGGAAGATCTTCCGCCAGGCGAGGTGATCGTGCCTGGGAACCGCGGTCCAACGGTTGATGTTGGACAGTTGTATTTATGCAAACTGTTGGAGGTTTTAATATAACCTCTGACTGTAATCATACTTGTCTATGATTTGCTAGTTTAAAATTTTATGTTCTAATACAAAGATTTTTTTGTTTAAGCCCTGTCACTTGCATTACAGATATTGTATGTGAGAGTTCAAAAATTAAATATTTTTTCAGTTTCTCTATATGTTTATCTTGATGCTGCACCCCCTTCTACTATCAACCACAACACAAACTCATTAGAAAACTCCGATAGCGCGGTTTAGAACTAGGCCGTCTATTGGCGCGTTCTATGTAACTCGGCCTTCTATTGGCGCGTTCTATGTAGTGTCGCTATATCACTCCCCTCCAAGACCAGAGGTCGATTCGATTTCTTGTGCTGCGTCGTTGTTTCGTAGATAGCTTGCAAGTGCCAGTGCTGCTCCAAGTCTGCGGTGAGTCGAGACTAAGCGGGTTGCTGCGACTGTCGAAGTGCCCGTAGTTCAGTGTGCAGAGACCGCCACGCCGGCGTGGGTGACCAGCCGCTGTAGATCTGGACGTGGGCTGCGGTGAACTGTGCGTGGGCCGAGTGCTGTCGCTGTGAGTGATGAGTCTGCAGGACCAGGTAGCACGGTGCGTCGGCTGCGTATGGACCTGATTGGGCGAGATTCTGGGTTACTGTGCGACCTCTGCTGCTGACCTTGAGTGAAGGTTGCTGCGGGAGTGATGTGTGATGGCAATGCGATGCTGCTTCTGAAGTCCAGGTGTTCCAGAAGGTTGCGCTGATGTCCAGGTGTCGAAGGTCACCAGTATGGAGGAGCGCAGGTGGAATCGGCTCCTCCATCGTGAAAAGGGAAGATATGTGTTAAATTTTTCCCGAAGCTGAATTTAGTGCTTTCTATGGAAATCGTGCTATTATTAAACGATATTTAAGAATATTGGTTAGACACAAGTTCGATTGCATCATATTTTTTTTATATTAATATACTAATTGGGGTATACGAGGAATTGCGCTTTCTCTGTTACGCGTTTTGTGTCATAATCAAACTAATTAATAAAAGTCAATTTTCATGATATTTTTTGTTTCTATATACCTGACCGACCATCTTCTCGAACAGGTATGAGCTGCCCCCCCCTAGCTGAAATCCTGGGTACGCCCTTCAATGATGCTTGGAACAGATAGCCTCCAGCACAGCGCAATACGTACATTTTGACTTTGACTATTGGGTAAGTGGTCTGGTAAATCAGTTGTTAGAATTTCATATTCGGTAGATATTTGCTACCTAACTATAGGGAAAAAAATTATAAAAAGACATTAATATTTAGTTGCGGATAAGAAACTTCACAACAACACGGTTACAACAATTACATGTCTTATTGACAACGTTGGCATTCACATTGGCCTTGCCGAGTGCCGCGCAACGCGGGTCTCTAAAATCAGTCCAGGTCTAAGCGAGAACTAGGCTTCTTGTGAGACGTGAATTCCCAAAGTGGTGAGATCGTCGATCTTGTTTACTGAAGGATAAAAGAAATTTGCCTGAAATAATAACTTTTTGGTGGTTTCCAGTTTCGACAATCGATACAAGATATTTGTAACTTTATTCAGCTGTGTTCACAACTCATGTTAAACATGTACTTTATAAAATGGCGTATTACAAACTAGCTAGACGACTATATAAATGACAATGATGCTTGGAACAGATTTCCTCCAGCACAGCGCAATACGACAGCGAAAAGTAACGAAATTATGTAATCCAATTTAGTATTAAGTAACAATTGATTAAAAGAATATTGTGTTGAGGAGTTTCTTGCCCCGCTTCTTCTCATCAACCATACACGCTGAAGCGGTGGAGTTGAAATGACTTTCAATAAGTGGACTTGTAAGTTCCTACTTGGAATAAAACATTTTGACTTTGACTATCGGGTAAGTGCACAAAAATTCACCTGGTAAATCAGTTGTTAGAATTTCATATTCGGTAGATATTTGCTACCTAACTATAGGGAAAACAATTATAAAAAGACATTAAGGTTAAGTTGCGGATAAGAAACTTCACAACAACACCGTTACAACAATTACATGTCTTATTGACAACGTTGAAATTCACATTGGCCTTGCCGAATGCCGCGCTACGCGGGTCTCTAAAATCAGTCCAGGTCTAAGCGAGCGCTAGGCTTCTTGTGAGACGCGAATTCCCAAAGTGGTGAGATCGTCGATCTTGTTTACTGAAGGATAAAAGAAATTTGCCTGAAATAATAACTTTTTGGTGGTTTCCAGTTTCGACAGTCGATACAAGATATTTGTAACTTTATTCAGCTGGGTTCAAAACTCATGTTAAACATGTACTTTATAAAATGGCGTATTACAAACTAGCTAGACGACTATATAAATGACAATGATGCTTGGAACAGATTTCCTCCAGCACAGCGCAATACGACAGCGAAAAATAACGAAATTATGTAATCCGATTTAGTATTAAGTAACAATTGATTAAAATAATATTGTGTTGAGGGGTTTCTTGCCCCGCTTCTTCTCATCAACCATACACGCTGAAGCGGTGGAGTTGAAATGACTTTCAATAAGTGGACTTGTAAGTTCCTACTTTGAATAAAACATTTTGACTTTGACTATCGGGTAAGTGCACAAAAATTCACCTGGTAAATCAGTTGTTAGAATTTCATATTCGGTAGATATTTGCTACCTAACTATAGGGAAAAAAATTATAATAAGACATTAAGGTTAGTTGCGGATAACAAACTTCACAACAACACCGTTACAACAATTACATGTCTTATTGACAACGTTGACATTCACATTGGCCTTGCCGAGTGCCGCGCTACGCGGGTCTCTAAAATCAGTCCAGGTCTAAGCGAAAACTAGGGTTGTTGTGAGACGCGAATTCCCAAAGTGGTGAGATCGTCGATCTTGTTTACTGAAGGATAAAAGAAATTTGCCTGAAATAATAACTTTTTGGTGGTTTCCAGTTTCGACAGTCGATACAAGATATTTGTAACTTTATTCAGCTGTGTTCAAAACTCATGTTAAACATGTACTTTATAAAATGGCGTATTACAAACTAGCTAGACGACTATATAAATGACAATGATGCTTGGAACAGATTTCCTCCAGCACAGCGCAATACGACAGCGAAAAATAACGAAATTTTGTAATCCGATTCAGTAATAAGTAACAATTGATTAAAATAATATTGTGTTGAGGGGTTTCTTGCCCCGCTTCTTCTCATCAACCATACACGCTGAAGCGGTGGAGTTGAAATGACTTTCAATAAGTGGACTTGTAAGTTTCTACTTTGAATAAAACATTTTGACTTTGACTATCGGGTAAGTGCACAAAAATTCACCTGGTAAATCAGTTGTTAGAATTTCATATTTGGTAGATATTTGCTACCTAACTATAGAAAAAATAATTTATAATAAGACATTAAGGTCGTCGATCGTCGATCTTGTTTACTGAAGGATAACAGACATTTGCATTAAATAATAACTTTTTAGTGGTTTTCAGTTTCGACAGTCGACACAATATTTGTAACTTTATTCAATTGTGTTCAAATCTCATGTTAAACATGTACTTTGTAAAATGACGTATTACAAACTAGACGACTATGATGCTTGATTTCCTCCAGGACAGCGCGATACGAAAGCGAAAAATAACGAAATTATGTCACCCAATGTAGTATTCAGTAACAATTGATTAAAAGAACATTGTGTCGAGGAGTTTCTCGCCCGCTTCTTTTCATCAACCATACCCGCTGAAGCGGTGGAGTTGAAATGACGTTCAATAAGTGGACTTGTAAGTTCCTACTTTGAATAAAACATTTTGACTTTGACTATTCGGTACCTAAGTGGTCTGGTAAATATGTATAATTCATGACATAGTAGTATTCATTAATCGTCATCTCTCGCTCACGTTCGCGTGATCTCGCTCAAGCATGCCCTGTCTCCAACAGCTGTTTTCGTTATTTAAGTTTAACTAAATAGTGGCATATTTAAAAATTGAACTTGGTTTTTTTTTACTTTTGATTGCGCAAATATGATCAGTAACAGGTACGGATACATCCCATTTTTTTTTTGTACTTATTAAAAAATAGGGGTGTATACAGAAATTATCTTCAATACTGAATTCATTATATGATCTGATCACTGTAATTTCGATATTGTAAAATATTATTATTATTATTATTTTATATGTCAGCTGCCAACTTACAAAGAAAATGGAAAAGCTTAAGAGACTCTTTCAACAGAGACCTTAAAAAACAAAATTCACAGAGAAGCGGTTCAGCAGGTAGTTCAAAGAGATACTACTACTTTAGTCAATTATTATTTTTAAATCCATTGTCTGAAAATCGAAATACAATATCATCTTTACCAGTACAAAACAAAGACGATGACATCGAACAAATCAACAATGAAGACGAATACTACTGAAACGAGTGACTCTGAAGTTTGGAAGAGACCAAAAAATATCCAAAGAAAAAAGTTGATGCAGAATATGGGTTAATAAAAAAAATAACAAGTCATTTGAGCGATCAAGTAACTGCACATACTCGTACACAGGAACCTGACAAGTCCTGTAACAGTGATATGCATTTTTTGCTATCTATATCCCTTTCGCACCTCAGTCACACGATCGTGAGTTCCTACTTTGAAAAATTCTAGAGTGGCGTGAAATCCGTTTCTAAGCGCCAACGCGAAATCACACGACCGTGAGTTTATCAAGAATCCGGTTTAAAATAGTTTTCGCGCCAAAATGCCTCAGTCGTCGCGTACACAATGGAAAGATAGCTGCGTCCCTTGACCTCCTGACAGGACGTCGTAAGTTATTTAGTATTTTTCATATATTTTGTAAGATTTATATAATATTTTTATGTTTTTTACAGTCTCAGGTATATGTACTAACTAGAAAACAAAGCCTTATAACATCGTTTGTAGTAATTATTGATTTATGGTGTCACAGGAATCATATAGCACTTACGTGATATCCAGGATACAATTGTACCAAAGCACAATCGTGCGTAAAATTTTTATTATGTATTTTCTTACGTTTTTATAACACTTCAGGGATGCAGTTAAATATCGACCTAGACCTCAGTTTACTGCAAGATAGAAACTGTTCGGAGTTAGAAGTAGACGACGCTGATGGATAATTTGCCCCTCTGATTGATGAAGTAGAACAGAGTTGTGTAGAAACCGATTGCTTAGAACTGATCTACGTTTTATTTTGCCAGATGGGCACATAATAATACTATTTTTGTTCCGCCAGAAGGGCAGTTTGTTTCGTTACTTACCTAATTGATATTACTGCCTTAGATCCAGTATATCTGTGATATCTATACTCTAAACTAATATTATAAAGAGGAAAGATTTGTATATTTGTATCTTTGTTACGAATAAACACAAAAACTACTGGACCGATTTCAACAATTCTTTTACCAATGGAAAGCTAGAATATCCTTGAGTAACATAGGCTATATTTTATTCCCGTATTCCCACGGGAACGGGAACTACGCAGGTGAAACCACGCAGAACCGCTAGTAAATTATAAATACATGGTAGTTTTTATTATTATTTGTATTTTTATTTCATCATTTTATCATAACAATTAAACAGTTCCGTTACAGAACGGAATTTAGGCCTTAATAACATAAAAAAAAACATAATTTGGTAGAGACTCACGATCGTGACTGGGTAGTGATAAACCCTAGATAGCACGATCGTGCTATTGACTTTTTGGAAATATGGTGTAGGATGCATTTTTTTAGATAATTTTTCCTTTATACACCTAGCATATCTATCACAAATTTGTAAAAAAACCTTTACAACATTACAAAAAAAATCTCAGGTGCGAAAGGGATATACGATAGATTTAAGACCATTCGCGATGATTGGAAACTGAATGCTCAGATAGAAATATTGAATGGAATTCAAAAATATCACAAACCGTCAACTACACGTAATGATAATTACAGTGAATATGGACAGGGGTATACGACACCAGTGTACCAACCGTACGAGACGACCATCAACGTCTAGGTATCGGCCGGATATGGAAACACTCTCCACAGCTTCGCAATTTGCGTACTGCATCCACACCAAGAGATATTTCAGTACTAGAATCTAAACTCAGCGTCTCTACTCAGGCTTTAAACTATAATGATCCGATTATAACGGATATTTTCGGAGATTAACTGATTATTTACCTACTCTGTTAATTTTTGAATGACAAAATAAATAAAAATATATAAGTACGCTCTTTGTTTTCGCCTTCCTAGCCTATTCCCTACCACAGTTGCAAATTAACTCCTTGGCAATAATAAAGGCCTGAGCAGATCGGATGCGTGGCGTGTGCGTAACGTACAGTCAGCGACACATCGGCCTACGAAAATCTGTGAAAAAACCACAACTGATGTTGATCTCTATGCGTTTGAAATTAGGTTGAAATTCAGTTGCAGAAATTCTACAGATAAGGGTAGGTCGATATGGCGCTGACTGTACATGCATACTGTTGTAATAATAGGAAACTATATGAAACGTGCCCACAATTATAATCTTACTTTTTATTGTTAATGCATTACTTTTTACTGTCAGACTCATAGGATTACGGAATCTTTTCTTTTTGTTGGTGCTGTTTAACTGTTTGAGGGGGAAGCTCTTGCCTGGTACCGCAGTGTCAGAAGTACTTTGACGGATTGGACAAATTTGCGAAAATTATTAATAGATCGTTTTTCTCCAATTGATTATGATGAACGTCTTCTTCATGAGATTTGTAATGGTACTCAGAGTTCTGACGAGTCTGCCTTATACAACATTTCAGTCATAATAAATATGTTTAATTTATTAACAAATCCACTAACTAAAAAAAAAAAAATTATGAGGTATACTATAAGGCCAAATATTATTACTGCTTTGGCATTTGAAACAGTGGATTCATTAGAAGAAGGGGATCAGGGAACAAATGTAAGGTTTTGGAGTAAAGTTTGTATCGTGCTAACCTATACCGGATTGTAATAGTCCCAACGCCAATCGGCCTACTGGCGTGTCATAGAAGGCGACTTAAGGAATCCAGTTTATTCATTGTAATGTTTTGTTTGTTAGTGATTTCAGATGGAACTCCATGTTGTGGACTGGAGGGCCAGCTCGAATTTTCCTTGTTCCTGCGTAAAATTCTTGTGGGTGAGGGGGTATTGTTACGTAGAAAATCGGCGTTTACACGATTTTCTGTCTTTTTAGTTTTGTAGAATAGATGTTACGTAGAATTTTATGGTATAATATTTTGTGTTTGCCTGATTTAGGCTGAATGCGCAGGTGTCTTTGCCTTCATGTTAAAAAAGTGTATACTCGACAGTATACAACCCGTAGAAATTAACTGTGCACTCTGGAATGCGACCCCTCTCCCGCTGCCCCGCGCGACACCCCGCATTCCCCGCAAGCACTCAGTAGCGAATGTAGCGATAGCATCTTTGTTACCGTTGCGCGTCTATCGTTTTAGGGCGGCTTGCACTATTTGTTCTAAAATCTAGATTTTATAAGGTTCTTATTAGTATTAAGCTCGATTTAACTTAAACTAGATTAGGAACGTCTTGCAATAGTGTAATATTTAAATTATAAATTAAAAAAATTACAGGTGGAGGCCCACCGCCACAACCTCCAAATGATATGATATATAATAATGGTGTGCATCTGGATTGAGGGCCCACTTTTTAAATTATTGCGAAACGAAATGATACTTACAGGGCATTTACTTAAAATTTTGTAAAACCTAAAGCAAAGATTCTTAAATTTCTTAAACGTGAATCAAAAGAGTTATGGTCAAATAGCTTGGGCCCTCAATCCTGACGCCTGCATAAAACGGCATAGTCGAATCTCAGAAAGTACTATCCCTGGGATAATAATTTTTATTCGAGTATTTAGTTAGGAATTTGTTAAATACATTAAGAAATTGTCAAGTCTTAAGAATGCGACAATACAGATTTATGGCGGTTTAGCTTGGGCCCTCAATTCATCAATTTTGATATTGTAGAATCAGCAAAAAATATGAGTTTTTCTAAGGAAAGATATTAATACGACTTTAATATATTTGAGTTCCATATCTCGGAAAATTTGTTAAAAAGAAATAACGACACAAAAGTTAATTGTTAAAAAGTTATTGAAATTCGTATTTTTTCAAAACGTCTGAACTGAGGGCCCAAGGTTTTTGTCAGTATTGACTAGACTAAGCTTTCTACACTACCGCACTTTAGGCTAAGTATTTTAACAAATTCTTAACTAAAAGGCTACAAAGCGTCCATTCTTCTAAATGCCGTACTTTAGGAGAAAATTGATTTTCGATGTTTTATATGAGAAAATTCAGTAGGGTGTATATGATTTTGTTACTTTTTTGAGACAAATCAGCATGTACCCTCTTAGAAGATATTTCATAAGTTGTTGTCGGAAGCGATTACGTTTTGTGTGATCCAAAATTAATAAAAGGTGTTATTTAAATGGTTATCATAGTATTCGTATTTTTGACGCCTGACGTACGCGCGTCCCCGTCATGTTTTTTGTTTAATTTTCATTTTGCTGTGTATTTCGGGTTTTGACTCATATTAGTGATAGTATATTATACCTATTTTGCAAGCACAGATCATTAATCTAGCTCTGTGGTAGCAAGGGTCCGTGACAGTGTGCAGTGAATGGGAAATTCGATAAAATGCCAGGGATAAACATTTTTGGATTGCCTCAAGAAGTCTTAATGAAGTCATCAGTAAAAGTGCTATTATTTTACTGTTGAAAAAAGTTTGTTAAAAAAAAAGACCCACAATCGCTCCATACTTGTATGGTTTTTTTTATTGTTTAGCGGCCTTTGGATTCTAGTCCTAATAGCCTTATTACTTTCCTATTATTATTAATCTTAGTAAAATGGCTCTCTTTGTATAGACTAGATAAAATAGACTCGTTAAAATTTTCAAAAAACATTTCATATACAGCCACGTATAGATAAAATTTTTACATATTTAGCTTACAAATAAGGGTACTCACCTTAATTTGTTTTTAACAAGAAAATAAAATAATATGAAAAAAAAAACAATTTTGTTTATCATAATTTTTCAGACAGTTGGCAACATTTTGGAAAGTTGGGTTGGGAGAGATGAGGAAGACACAGTATTTTTGTGCATGGTCTCTGAAGCAGAGCCATTTTACTAAGATTAATAATAATAGGAAAGTAATAAGGCTATTAGGACTAGAATCCAAAGGCCGCTAAACAATAAAAAAAACCATACAAGTATGGAGCGATTGTGGGTCTTTTTTTTTAACAAAGTTTTTTCAACAGTAAAATAATAGCACTTTTACTGATGACTTCATTAAGACTTCTTGAGGCAATCCAAAAATGTTTATCCCTGGCATTTTATCGAATTTCCCATTCACTGCACACTGTCACGGACCCTTGCTACCACAGAGCTAGATTAATGATCTGTGCTTGCAAAATAGGTATAATATACTATCACTAATATGAGTCAAAACCCGAAATACACAGCAAAATGAAAATTAAACAAAAAACATGACGGGGACGCGCGTACGTCAGGCGTCAAAAATACGAATACTATGATAACCATTTAAATAACACCTTTTATTAATTTTGGATCACACAAAACGTAATCGCTTCCGACAACAACTTATGAAATATCTTCTAAGAGGGTACATGCTGATTTGTCTCAAAAAAGTAACAAAATCATATACACCCTACTGAATTTTCTCATATAAAACATCGAAAATCAATTTTCTCCTAAAGTACGGCATTTAGAAGAATGGACGCTTTGTAGCCTTTTAGTTAAGAATTTGTTAAAATACTTAGCCTAAAGTGAGGTAGTGTAGAAAGCTTAGTCTAGTCAATACTGACAAAAACCTTGGGCCCTCAGTTCAGACGTTTTGAAAAAATACGAATTTCAATAACTTTTTAACAATTAACTTTTGTGTCGTTATTTCTTTTTAACAAATTTTCCGAGATATGGAACTCAAATATATTAAAGTCGTATTAATATCTTTCCTTAGAAAAACTCATATTTTTTGCTGATTCTACAATATCAAAATTGATGAATTGAGGGCCCAAGCTAAACCGCCATAAATCTGTATTGTCGCATTCTTAAGACTTGACAATTTCTTAATGTATTTAACAAATTCCTAACTAAATACTCGAATAAAAATTATTATCCCAGGGATAGTACTTTCTGAGATTCGACTATGCCGTTTTATGCAGGCGTCAGGATTGAGGGCCCAAGCTATTTGACCATAACTCTTTTGATTCACGTTTAAGAAATTTAAGAATCTTTGCTTTAGGTTTTACAAAATTTTAAGTAAATGCCCTGTAAGTATCATTTCGTTTCGCAATAATTTAAAAAGTGGGCCCTCAATCCAGATGCACACATAATAATGAAAAAGTTAAATCTTTAATAGGTCCTAGCTTAGAGGGATTGTACACTGCATATGGTGGAGACTAAGTTTATGCAGCAACAGCAGGAGTTGCTACCCCCAGAGAAAAAGAAAATTTGCTTGAGCAAGTTACTTCCCCGGAACATATAAAACAAAATGTATTGATAAAAGGTAATTGTGTTATTTTTGAATTTTATCTTACCTAGTAACATTTATATTCAACTAGTATTTAATTACCTATTCATTTTATCATTTCAGAACCATTATCATTATTATCACCAGTATGCAGCAAAGAAAGTACTGGAGTCACAAAAGGCATTCCAAAGCGTCTGAATCTATTAAAAAGTAAACTGGACCCCTCATTGGATGTGCAGAATAAAAATAAAGGTAAATCTCCACTAAACTAATGATTGCATAAAGTAGTTTGTACTGTGTGTGCCTTCTCTTCACAAGGTGCCACGTTTGAATCCTTTATAATAATATTTATAATTATACAATTACAGGAACTAAAAGATCTTCAACAACTTCATTTATTGAATTAGCAGAAGATAAGAAGGACCTCATAAAATTAAATAAGCAGTTTGCTGAGAACCAATTGATTCATCAACAGCAATTGCATGACATCAATATGCAAATAGCAAAAGAAAATTTACAGTTTGTGCAGAAAAAAAAATGAAATAGAATTAAAATTCTTAAAAGATAAATATAAAATAGATAAGTAGTTGTGACAACACATGTGTAAGGCTATTAATTATAATTATTATTGTATACCATATTTATGTAAGACATGAGATTAAAAAGAGCCCTTGCCCTTGAGTTTGTTGCTGGCTCTTCTCGGGGTACTGCATTTGGAACCAGCAACTCGATTACATTTAGACAATCTTTATGGACGAGTTTAGTGTGCCTTATTGACTGTTCTTTTCTTATTACCTACAGAACAAAATACATTTTCATTTTGTATTTAGATTTTAGGTTAAGAAATAAAGACATGTTATTTAGATAATTTGGTTTTAATTATAATATTGCATTTTTTAATTTATTATCAATATAATTAGATTTTTATTTGCTGATCATATTTTTTATCATCAGATTATAATCGAACAAAATTATTATTAATAAGCACGGATCTTTCCAAGTTTCCGATACAATTGGTTCTTGGTAGTGAAATATTTTCCTCGGGTTGCGCAGGGCTGTATGATACTTCACTTTCTTCTGATGGTAAAGCATCATTTTGCAAGAGAGCAATGTTATGCAGCACTGCAGTAGCAATTATTATGCCTTGTACTCGACACAATTTAACATTTATTCCTTTTGAAAATGGAAAATCTTCTTTTCCAAACTCCAAAGGCCCTCTCTATCACATTCCTAGATCTGATTTGAGCTTTTTGGTACAGTTTTTCAGCTCTAGTTTATGGAGTAGATTCAGGCCGGGGCGTCATCATATATTTTGTCTTTAGCTATTTTTAATATGTGTTAAATTTTTCAAAAAAAAGAATTATCGTAGCTCAATTTAGTGCTTTCTATGGAAATCGTGCTATTGTTAATCGATATTTAAGAAAATTGGTTAGACATAACTGAAGTTCGATTGCATCATATATTTGTTATATTAATAAGCTAATTGGGGTGTATGAGGAATTGCGCTTTTTCTGTTACGCGTTGTATAAACCCTGCACTAAGTTTCGCTGTTGGGCACAATTATCCCAGATATTCGCATCATGCACTGAGCCATGCCATCTGGCAACCACATCTTGAAAGAGAAGATTTGCAGATGAAACACACTGTGTATTTATTGAAAAATAACCTTTACGGTTTCTGTAGATCTCTGCATTGTCTCCACCAGCAGACAATATTTTTATGTGTGTGCAGTCTATAGCACCAATTACACGTGGAAATTTTGCCACATCATAAAATTTTACAGCAACACTGTGCTGCTGCCCCTCTGTAACTGGCATTTTAATATATTTTGAGTACAAATTTGCGATTGAGTGTGTGACACGGTGAAGAATACGACAAGCAGTAGACTCATGGATACCAATTATATCTCCACACGCAGGTAATTGGCGTCCTGTTGTAAAATACCTCAGGGTGCATAACAGCTGATTCATTGGGGAAACAGCGCTGTTCCTGAAAGAAAATTTAACGAGTATAGTAAGCAAGGTACAGCATAGGTAAGTAGGTTGGTAAACCCTGTTTATATTGGTTGGATCCTACCTTCGACCTGGGTCTAGTTCGTTATATATTTAATTTAAAAGTAATATCGCCGATTATTTGCTGAAATCTCTTTATAAACTCGGGATGACCGCAAAGTGTTCATTAGATCATTTTCTCAATAAAAGGATAATAAAATTATGACCACAACAAAAATTTCACTCTGACAGCACTCACTAAGCCGAGATTAGCAACGTTAAACTGCCCACAACACCGGTTTCAATTTGACATTTCTTTAAATTTAGTTTAACTCTAAACCGACGACGTGCAATACGATAAGTTCGACTTAAGTTTAAACCGAATTTAACTCGCCTAAAATCTAGATTTAACTCTGTTGCGCAAGCCGCCTTTAATCGTCTAAATACGGTTTAAATCTCCTGTTGCTATTACTGTTTCTGTTGAGTTACTGCTTTGTTAAGTTTGGACTTTTTCAACGTGTTAGTGAAGCCTGTTGGTTGTATCAACAACATTATGGGCAAGACAATTCCTATTGAGGCAAGGACTCTTATATTGAAGGTATTGACTTTCTTTGAAAATGAAAAGGCAAATAAACGTTTTATAATTCCTGTAGACCAAGCTATAAACAGATCTTGTGCAGCTGCTGGTGTATCAAAAAGAACACTAATGAAAATTAAAAACGAAACGAAAATTGTACAACAAAACGATCCGCCAGTGCCTAGTACATCGTCAGGTTCAGGTCCAGCACCGAAACGAAAATTGTCTACACCTGGCAAAAAAAGATGGACAAGTGCCAAAAAGATCGAACTGGACAATTTTGATCTATGCGCGTTTCGAAACATTGTCAACAGTTAGAAAAGTACCAACCTTGAAAAAAATATTGGCGGCTGTAAAAAGTGACTTAAATTTTCCGGGTATGAATTAAAGTTATACAAGTAGGTATGATATGGAGAAAGTATACAAAAAATTATCAACCCGCATTGGGCCAGCGTGGCTATGGCCTGATCGCCCTTAATTAAGGGTAGCTTTAATTTGGTTTGAAGAACTTTTCTGAAATATGTATGAGGCTTGTATCAACGAACTGTATTTTATGTTTTTCAGGTGAATAACCACATTACATATACAGATACTTGTTAACTATTTGGGATATAAGTCAAAAAAATATGCAACATTTGTTAACACAAAAGCCCGACATCGTCGCTTGGAGGGATCGCTACCTGCGAAAGAAGAAATAAAACAATGACCTCGGGGTAAACAAAAAACCGGTTACATACCTGGATGAAACATGGACCCCTGGGATACGGCGCGCGCCATACCGCCGTCTGCGGCGCGTATCACCTGGGTTACGGCGAAAAAGGCGCGAAAGCGCGTTGAGTTGGCGCCCATAACTTTGGATTCATGTCTCTCTCGAACGAGTGAACTTTTTTATTCTATGGCAGATTAGTGTAGCAAGCGTCCAAGACAAAAAAACAGACTTGTGCGGTAGGAAAAAAAAATAATGTCAGTCATTTGCTTTGGCCATACGTTTGCGCACGTGGTGTTTTTGTGGTTCGCATTTGTGAGTGTTTTTACGAGGTTTTGGATGTTTATTTACGATAAAGGTGAGTTACTTTTGTTATTGGTACATTATATTAGTGGATTTTAGTGCAAACTGGCCATAATTGTGTATTTCTATTTAAAAAAGTGATTGATCAAATCGCGAAGCACTTTTGCAAAGGCGTCTGACTCGGGTTTCATATTTCGATATTTATTATTATTAGCCTATGTTTTTGACCAATTTATCGATGAATAAATAAAATAGAATATATTTACAGAATAATAAAACTAAAAGTACGGATATAAGCGAGTTATTTATTGAATAAAAATCCATAGCTTAGAAAGCGAAAAAAATATGCGGTCACGTAAATTTTTACGCTCGGTTCCTACCTCTATTTCTTGAAAATTTTATATTAAACCTTGTCAGTTTTTGAAAGTGTCAATAAGAGCATATCATGCTGTATCCAGGGAAGTAAAAATATAATAAAACAATCAAGTATAATATTTTTATTTTATCGCATTTATCACAATGTGACAATTTTACCTATAAGTCTGAAATAACAGCGTCTTTTACAATACATGTTATCGAAACTAACATTGTTTAGACTACAATAAGCAAGCTTAGTCATCTTACAACCCGTAACAAAAAACCCCATAAAGATCCGTTGAGTGGTTGAGTCATAACAAGCGATAATGTAAACAAGTGTCGAGTGCCGACCCTCGTCGACCTTCACCCAAAAAAACGCCCGCACGGACGGGTGCAAAGCGCGGCGGGCGGTCCCCGCATTCCCAGGGTTAATATACCGTACGTAAACGTTGGCAAAGTATTAAAACTCGTACATACATACACACAGTCATACCATGATACATACTGTGCGCACACAACGGTTCAAACTTATTAACACAGCCATCTAAGGGGCTAGTCTGAAAACCAGCGTATCCAGTATGCCTAGCACAGCTGAGACTAGTACCCATTGCCAAATTTAAAATTAGTAATGAACTGTTTTTGTTATTCTTTTATACACAGCTGATAGTTAAATTCTATAACTGTATTTTTTTTGCAATAAAGATTTTTATTATTATCATAAAAAAATACAATTCTGGTCAACGATGGATTCTTGTTCACGCGGGCGGTGAAAATGTTTTCATTCCCGAAGCCGAACTTTTATACAAATGTAAGCGCAATACGGGAGACTACCATCATGAAATGGACACAAAAAATTAACGAATTGGTTTAAAGAAAAGCTTCTACCAAACTTACCGCCAAATGGCATTGTTGTCATTGATATCGCGCCTTATCACACGACGCAATCTGAAAAGCCTCCCGTAAGTTCTTCGCTCAAAGGCGATATGCACAACTGGCTGCGAAGCAACAATATAATATTTGATGAAAAAATTACAAAACGCGAATTGTATCATTTGATTTTCACTAATAAGCCTCCAAAAAATACATTGTGGACGAATTAATGAAGGAGCATGGCAATGAAGTTTTGCTTCTACTCTACCATTATGATTTAAATCCAATAGAATATATATGGAATTTAGTGAAGCAAAGGGTGGCAGACAACAATGTTACTCAATCTGAAAGAGAAATTGAAAATCTGACGAGGGAGGCTATAAAGTCCATTACAGTTGCTGACTGGAAGAAAGAAATAAACCACATTGAAAGATTGGAAAAAGAGTATTGGGACAAAGACCGTCTCCAAGGAATAGAAGAAAGAGAATTTATAATTTCCGTTGGAGGCGAAGAATCCAGCTCTGAGAGCGAAATTTATGACGAAACGAAATATTGAATCTTATTATATGTTTTTTTGTTAACAGCTCGAAAAAGAACAAGAAAGACTTGTTCTCGATCATCCACCAGGAAGAAACGCGGGGCTTCTACCTCAAAGGAGTCTGCGCGCGCCACCACTTCCAGCTTTACTTCGCGGGTATCATCGGGACAGTGTCGCCGTACGGCTAATACCCAGGGCGAATTTTATGTCGACCTGAAGATTTACAACACCGAGGATGTCAAGAACACTCTGCCAGAAGGGCACTATAAGAAAGCTCTCGCGTCGCTGAAACTGCAGTGCATCGAGAAAACGCGTGAGTGGACAGCCCTTCAGGACTTCTTCTCAAAGGCATACGCTGTATTCGAAGACAGCGAGCCTGTATATATTAGCAATAAGATTACGTTTATTATTATTAGCAATTAGATATATTCGAAAACGAATGTCATATTTGACATAAGGATTCGGAAAATTTTCCGTGGCTGTCGGAAACTTTCACGATAGCTATTTCAGTCTCGGAAAGCATTGAACAATTTAATAAATCGTCAAAAAAAAGTGTAAAAATGCAATTTTTACTAGCAATGAGAGAAAGGAATAAAGAAAGGGCACGACAACGTAACAAGACAATGTCATTGAATCTAAAAATAAGGGATTTATCCAATCCCTTCGCCGATCCACATTTTAAAAGAACTTACAGGTTTTCGGCGAACAGTGCACTAATGATAATGCAAGATTTGAAGCCGCACTACTCAGCATCAACTAGCAGTAATGCTATCACAGATATCTTAACTAGTCGAAGAATGCTATTCCTGTGGAACTCAAGGTAGGTTCCTACTTTCTGAAGTTGGTTTTTATCAAAATTAGGTAAATGAAGAATTAGTTTAATAATTCAAAGAGGGAATGCTGCCAGTCTGCTGCGAAGCTTGCCTCGGTGCGATGCACTGGATGAGGTCTTATATTTGAAGATTTTTGTTTAAGTATGTTTGTTTAGTTTCTGGTATTTTGTGAATTAGTTTTAATACTATGCATCTATATCTAAAAACGAATAAGTGGAAGAGATTCATTTACAACAAAAGTCACGCGATGATTAAAATTAAGCTTAGATGTAAATGAAGATGTACATAAAAACATATTCTAAAAAGTGTTTTCCTTGATTTTTAGTTTCTTGCTAAGGTGGCCAACTCTTGTGCTTAATGATAAATCAGATCCCAGAATCCGGGAATGTTATTATGGGGGCTACTGCAGCGAGGTGGTCTCCGAACCATGGACCCCTGATATGTTTCAGAATGTAAAGTTCGGGCTGACATTAGCATTTGATTACCAGGTTTCCACAGCCGACTTGCTATCAGATAAATCAATCATCCCAGGTCTTAGTCATTGGCCCTACGAGTATGACATTCAAGCGCATAGGACCATTCATGGATTCTTCCCGTCCACCCCTGAGCGGCAAAGTAATAACGTGATATTGCAATATGTACAGGGAGAAGAAGTTAATGTCAGAGAGATAACTGAGACCGTATCCACAAGAACCGTGCCTCAGGAGTGGAAAGTGTGCGTAGGGGTCCCCAAGGAACGCGAGATGAAGAAGAGGAAGGCACGGTTCTTTGGAAAGCTCTGTCTGGAGATGAGGCTGTATCAGGTGGCCACGGAGAATAATATGAAGACTGTTTTCCGGTATATACCACATCAGACCATGACCAAATCGGAGGACAGTCTCATGAAGCACTAACAACTAACTTGAACATCATAGACACCATACTTTTGAGTGGGTCATTTGTCTGTGTCGTCAGTTCTGGATTTGGAGTCCCCGTTCCTCATCGTTCCTGAGGAGGAGAATTTTATACTCAGAAGATGGATTAGCACCACAGCATCTCTATGCAGGAATCAAGACAGCATCTCTAGAGCTATAGATACTATAAGAGTTGAGCTAGAAAGGAATGGGATCCTGTTCTACATCCCTTTCAAGACCATGTCCGAGAAGGAGAGTATTGCTTATAATATAGCGGCCCTTCCATCCAGGCCTCGGGTCCTCTTGTGCATTGTTGCCAAAAATTGATTCTATTAGTTATAATTTCAGAAATATCTGTTTGAGACGCTGCCCGAATCACGAAGTCGGCCATTTTCTCCTGTACTTGTACTGCTAACAGTTAAAACGCAAAATAATTTGTATATTTGTAAGATTTATTATAAATATTTTTAAGTTACCTTGTGCGAAAGTACCTACCTGGCATAGGTACAAAAATGGAGGATTTGTTAAAGAGGGCGATTGTAAACAGAGGATATACTAAAGGTACTATTACTAGAATTTACATTTTTGTTTCTGACGAAAGCAACGTCAAATTTAGCTCTGTGGAAACACTAATAGATTAGTAGCGAGTTTTATAGAATATGAAAATTATAACAAAGAAATTTTGGCGTTGAATTCGGCAGATACAGAAAATGTTGATGCGGTAGAGAACAAGTATTACCATTGTATAACAGTCCTCAACGAAAATATTAAGCTTCGAGGTTCTAGGCAGGAAAACAAGCCCCCCGAGGGAGGTAGCAGCAGTAGTAGGACTAAGCTGCCAAACGTAAATATTCCAGCTGCCAAACATAAATATTCCATAATTTTCTGGAAAATATTCAGAATATGTGACGTTCATTGAAATTTTTAAATCTGTTATTCACAAAGACCAATCCTTCGACGACTATATTAAGGCTAGGAAGGCTATATTACTTGAGATTATTTCTAACCGGCCAACCTTACGATCTTATAAAAGATCTTCCTCTCGCAAGTGAAAGCTATGAAAAGGCGATGGAGTTGTTAAAATAGATTTTACAATAAATATAAAATCGTGTCAGAACATGTAAACTGTCTTTTAGACTTAGAAAGGTTGCCTAAGTATCCAAATGCTAATGATATTAGGAAATTTGTTTCAGTGATCCGACAAACACTGGCTACCTTCAAAAATTTATCATGCTTATCAGCTTGCTTATGCAGAGGACAGTTTATAAAGAAAGGGTTAAAAAGTTACTAACTAATTGCATTTTTGCGCTTACGGAAGTTACATCGTATGTCAGTGAATTTCAGTTTTTTTAAGTGTTAGTGATGGATCTTCAAGTGAAAGGTATGTTCTTTTTAATTCTAATTAGAATATGAATGTAGATAGGCCGCACTCTTTTTTATGACGTCAAATTTTAAAAAATATGTTAATTTTTGAAATTTTTTAAAGTTCATTGGAGTAGAAAGTACTTGTAGACGTTTGGAGATGGGCTAGAAATTGAATATCGCCGCCTCAGTGCTTGTTTGTCCTATCGACCAATATCTTCAAAAGTTAAGTTTAAATGCATTTTGTCAAGACTTAAATTTCAATCCGGTTAATTAAGGAAGATTTTAAACTTTCTTCTCTTAAAACAACGAAAACATCGTTTAAATTTTATTTGTGACACGACACTGTAATAAAATTTTTGGGCTTATTTGGTCTATGTCCAGTGTTTGTTTTATATCCTACATCGTAAGAGACGTTGAGTGCTTGAGTGTTCTATGTCCACTCAATCGACCAATCACAGTCTGCGACGCCATGACCGCCATTTTGTTTGATTCGTCAGTGTGGCTGGAGACATCACGGAAATCACTTCGTCGCTCCCGATAAAAAATTGAAAAGTCGTTTAAATTATTGTATTTTTACGCTAAAATTGTTTTAGACAAGTGCCAAATTATGTCTAGAACATATCTTAAAAGTAAATATAATGAGAGACAGCCGCAAACTGAGCAGTAAGTACTTTTTAATTTAAACTCGATTCCGTTTTGAATTTGAAACAGGGTGTGGTTTTTTAATGACTTTAAACAACCTCCAAGCTAAGCCCTAGAGTGCGATCGTATTTGTAAGTAGATTGTTATTCTTAGCGCAATACACACAAAAGTGACACCATGTCGGCGGCTGTATGTCAGAAAACTTTGTCGGAGGCATGTCAGACGCACGACATGAGCATAAGTTATTCTAACTAATACTTAAATGTCGCCGGGCAACTGAGCGCGTATGCAAGTCACCGACATGTCGGTGGGTTCATGTCGCCGACATTACTTATTCTTCGCCGCCACAGGCCGCAACACAGGCTGCCGGGCTGTATCGCTGACACGTGTCGGTCGGTGGGCCGGCGGCTTTGGTGTGTATTGCGCTTGAATGACGTGTCGTCCTAGACGCAGGACAGAATAAATTCGTTAAATTAGTAAAATGTCTTATTGTTACTCTGTCGATTTTAGGTGTTACTGTAATACGAATACAACCCCAGTGGACCCGTTACTCGGTAACTAATTGTATAAAGTACTGACTCCCTATTTGAGTAAAAAATAAAGGTATTAAGGTATTTAAGAATTATTAAACTAACTTTGGTGTGGTTTTTAAAACGCTAGCAAATAACTAACTCTATTTTGTATTAAACAATAATATTAAACAGTATTAAAAATAATTGTTTGAACAACTTTTTTTAAGTACCGTAATATGTCATAAATAAAATTCTTAACTAACAGACTCAGATCAAATAAAAAGTCAAGATGGAGTGCTGGGAAGGATAAACTGAAGCCGGCAATAGTGCACCACGCTCTATACATACACGCTTACAGCTCTATACATACATAAGCGTGTATGTATAGAGCGTGGTGCACCTTCCCAGCACTCCATCTTGACTTTTTATTTGATCTGAGACTAACAGAAGTAAAGTTGTAAGTAGTTCAGTTTTCATTGTATATGTCACCGGAAAATTGTAACAAACTGTTATTATAGTTTACAATCTTACTCGTCAGAGGTTAGGTTATAAAGTTATAATATTCGTAATATAGATTATGATTTAACGGTTTATACAATGTTAATACATATTTTAATAGTGTGAGCTCGTCTATCGCTCGCCATAGGGAATTCTTTACTTTCTACTCGATATTGATTTAAGGTTCTCAGAGAAAGTTGTTTACAATCATAATCATGTTAACGTTTACAATATCAAACTTCTCAATGACTATTTAGAATTAAAAGGGCTATTGGACAGAATTAGCACCAGCATTAAAGAAAAACATATTATAATGAATAATAAAATATTATATTATTTAAACTTTAAACTAGAATGATACTACTTTTATTATTTATTTACAGCATTGCAATAAGATTTTTTGGATAAGGTAAACTGCTTTAATAAAATAAATAACATAATTTAACGTATCTTCATTCTAGCTTGTGGACTGAATACAATTTTTTAATCTTTGCCTAATTAATTGTTTTTTTTTTAATCAATTGTGGTGCTTGTACTGTCCGGTAGTTGCTATTGTTGTTGCTGTGATATAATTTGAAAAGAAATGTCTTTGGGCGATGCAAAAAAATTTCATCCCATCAAAATATTAATTGCGTTTGAAAAAAAATGCATTTATAGACGAAGTTCACTCTATAACGACACTTGTTATGCCTGCGCGATCTTGTTATTATTTTGAATGTGTGGCACTTCTTTTTCTGCACTTAGGTGGACATTTTTGAATTTGTCTTTGTCGATTAGATTTTCTTCATTTGTGGCTTTTTTACTTTTGCTTATTGCAGTGCAAAAAACATGAGATTGTTTTTTTTATTTTTATTTTATATATACCTAATCAAAAATATAATTTTTGTTTCATGTACTTAAAAGGCTTGCAAAGGTCAAGAAAAAGCTTTTTGAGGATGATAAAATTAATGAAAAGGACATCATTGAAGACACTTCAAATAAAAATATTGAGAAAGTAAACAAAAAACTTTTTGAGCGTCAAAAAGAGACCAATAAAACGTCCATCCCTGCAAATGATAATCATTGTATAATCATTCCTTTAAACATGCCCGGTGATGACATTCTAATACCATCCAGCGAACTTCCTGTTTTAAATGAACATCTTGATGGCAATGAGGCAAGTAACAAGCTAAGTCGAAAGCGAAGAAGACAGCCGGAAAACTGGAAAAGAAATATTAAAAAACTAAAAAGAGAAAGAGGAGAAGAGTACACAGGTGCAAATGGAAAATGCATTCCGGCTAAGGTTGTTAAAACCGGGTGTGAAAGTACATGTAAGCTCATGTGTTCTACAAATTTTCCCTTAGTTCAAAGAGAGAAAATAAAATCTCAATTTTATAGCCTGACTGATGCTCAAAAATATAAATTTTACGGAAAATACACAACAAGAGTTAAAAAGAGTAGAACGCGAACTAAAAAAGAAAGTAGCAGGAGATCTTATACGTTCAACTATTATTTTCGCAAAGAAAATGAAAATCTCAAAGTCTGCAGAAAATTTTTTTGCTCAACATTGAGTATTTCAGCTCGCCGGATCCACTATTTTCATTTAAAAATGGAAAAAAGTGATGTACTCTTGCCTCCTACGCCGGGAAAAGGTAAATACGTCAAAAAAGAAACACCAATTGAAAAAGTAAACGAAGTGATGGATCACATTAAATCGTTCCCAACAATAGAATCACACTATTGCAGATCGTCTAGTCAACGCCAATATTTACAGCCAGGGTTGAGTGTATCAAAAATGTACTCATTATATCTGGAAAAGCATAAAGATCCAGTTAAAGAGAACATATACCGGAAAATATTCTGCGAACGATTTAATCTTGGCTTTCATCGCCCAAAAAAGGATGTTTGCGATTTTTGTTCCGAGTTTAAAGCTCAGAAAAGCCCCAGTGCCGATATAAAAGAAAAACATGAAAAACACTTGAAAAGAAAAAAAGAAGGTGACGACGAACGGAATAAAGATCGAAATCTAAAGAACATCGAAAACAACGACACAGCCGTTGTTACTTTTGATTTGGAGAACATTTTTTCACTACCCAAAGCAAACGTATCTTGTTTTTTCTATACAAGCAAATTAACGGTTTATAATTTAACAGCGCACTGCGATTTAAATAAAAGTGCCGTAAATGCTTTATGGGACGAGACTAGGAATGGAAGAAGTGGCGACGATTTAGCCAGTGCATTGGTTAAAATTTAAAAAAATAATGAAAGCTTTACCAGATACAGTAACAAAACTGATATTATGGTCGGATTCTTGCGTTCCGCAAAATAGAAACTCCCATATGAGCACGGCTCTCATAACATTTTTAAAGTCAGAAGATTCGAAAAATATAACAGAGATAACCCAAAAATATTCTGAACCCGGCCATGGCAACGTTCAAGAGGTTGATTCAGTCCACAGTCTGATAGAAAGAAACTTAAGACACCAAGAAATATACAGCCCAATATCTCTTATACGTGCCCTACTAAAAATAAAATCAAATGCTCTAAAACTATTTTTCTTGCAAATGGGGGACGCCGATTTCTTGTCATTTCAAACAGAAGCAAGAAAATTTGGTTTTCATCAGATACCTTACAAACAAATTAAGTCATTAACTTATTCGAAAGAAGAGTGGTATATTATAAAATATCAAACTTCATTTACGGGACCAACACAAACAATTGATATAAGAAAAAAGAATTTCATTGTTTTGAGTGAAATTACCTTGAAAGAGGCAAATAAAACGTTGACGAAAAAGAAAATTGACGATATACGGAGCATGTACAAGTATATGCCGGCAGAAGATAAACTTTATATGGAGGCTCTTATCAAGAAAGCAGAGCGATGGAAAAGTGAAAAAGAAAATCTTGATTTGAATAAACCCGCTGATGAGAAAGAAATTAAAAGAAACAAAAATGAGAAAAAAACAGTCAATGTAAAAAATAAAACTAAAGAAACTAAAAATGTGAAGAAGACACTCACTGCAGGTAAGCAAACAAAAGGAGGTAAAAATGAGAAGAATTCAGTCCAAGAAAGAAGTAAAACTAAAGAAAGTAAAAATGATAAGAAGACACTCAGTGCACGAAATAAAACAAAAGGAGGGAAAAGTGAGAAGAATATACTCAATGAAGGAAATGGAACTAATGAAAGTAAAAATGAAAAGATTACACTTACTGCAGCAAATAACACTAAAGGCGGAAAAAATATAAAGAAGTCTGAAGAAAACAAGAAAAATAGAAAAAGCAAAATAAAATGGTATCGATCTGTGATTGTGGATGCTCTGGAACTCTAAAGACAGCAAATACTTTAAATATTTTTAACAGATCAAGATAATAGAGATGGTTAAAAAGTTATTAAAGTGTTTACTGGCATAAATTTATTAGAAGGAACAATGGCCTCCGATTTTCAATTTGTTCATCCAATTGGCTAGTAATTTTGAAAAAATCGAATTGCCGGGATACATTTGCAGGTTATAAAAATAAGGCTAAGTGTTTAGTTTTGGTATTTTTATAATAATTAACTGGCAACATTCTGTGCACATCACTAGTAAAAAAAAAAAAAAAAGACTCCTCGAATTTCGCTCGAATAACCGTCGTCGGCGCGAAGCGCACTTATTTGCATTAAATAATTTTCTATAATCTAAAACCTGTCGTAAATGTGATATTTCACGAGTTCTATCGCATAAGAAGCTCAGCAATTGAAGGAGGCACAGTTGACAGCGAGAATTTTCGGTTAGACGGTGTGGACGGTAACGTAGGTGTCCTAGGTAAGTCTGGATCTACTGGGGTCGCCTCGGAGCCTCCCATCGTTCAAAGCCGAAGCCTGCGAAACATCCAGCAGGCCACTGCCAGGTTAGTGCTCTTTTTCAATTGTTTGAGCCCTATACATCTCGTGATTTTGTCAATTACTTTTCGTACTAAAAAACCTATTTTGTCGCATACAGTCAACTTAAAAACTAAACACTAAGTTTTGTTTTGATTTTTTTTTCCTGTACAATGGTGTCGATTCAGGCATGGACACAACGTAACTTATTTTAGTCCTGTCACTTTCTGAAAATAGAGAAAGGAAAGAGACAGAAACTGAACAGCTGATTGTAATCCTGTCAAATAAGAGAATTTTCAAGAATCTATGGTTAGATTTGTCGTGATGCGAAAGGGTATCGACTAAGTGTCATTTAAAATCCTTTGAAATTTTTAAACGAATTCTAACTGACAGCACCAAAATAAGTTTCTTCGTCCTTTTCTGTTATCTTATTACAGAAAATGACAGGTATAGACTTATTTCAGTTAAGTTGTGTAATAACCGAATCGACATCATAGTCTTAAGAAAAAACATATGATTTATTAATTAATAATTATTTTATAAAAAATGCATTTTTATTTATGAGAACTTTTACAATACAATAATTAGCCTTTATTGTTCACTGTGTATACATACGGTAAGATCCTATAAAAAATGACTTTAACACTTTTAAACTAAAATAACTAAAACAGGTTTATTAAGCGTTCTACTTTTTTAAGAATAATATGGTAAATAAAGACCACCCTGTATATACATTTGGAACAAAGAACAAATAAGCACGCAAAAATGAAACAGTCACTCTGTCCTATCTCTAGGGAGGTAATGGTTTAAGTCCACATTCGTAATAATATTTGTGCATGTTTGTTCTATTTCCACATAAAAACTGTAAAATAAGGTTAAATAATTGCCATCCATAGATGAAAATTATAACAATCAGTTCAAAGGTAACTCATATATTAAAACAGATCTTGAAATCTAGAAACTCGAACTTTATACAAAAAAAATAGCATAAAACGCTTCTACTGTAAAATGTAACCAATGGTAAATAGGACAAACAAGCACTGAGGCGGCGATATGTTATAAGTCATAACTGTTATATTTAGAATTTTAGCATTAAACTAGCGCATTTGAGTGCATCTTTGTTATTTTGTCTTATTTTTCAGAACACAAATTTTTGGTCTCAAAAATGGAGTTGTTTGATGAGTAGCTGAAACATCCAAAAGAAAACCGTACTAACAGACTGTACGATTTTCTGTCGACAACAAAGAGTCTTACAAATATTACAGAAGAGTCAGTAATTGATCGCAATTGCAAGTTGGTCGTCTGAGTGCGCAAAAAAATAGGAAAGCTGTGGAAAACGCCGCGATCGCTTCCTTACTAGCAATCCGAGTGGTTATCTGGAGAGTTAATATTAGGAATCGTACAAGTGTCTATGTACCATTCCGAACACAGACCATTAATCTAGCTAGATGACGGGAGTATACGTACTTCGCGTGTCAAACTGGAGTCAAATTGACTTCAGTCTACGCCGCGTCATTTGTTCCGCGTTCAAACGTCGTTGCCTCCGAACATCAACCGCCATCTCAAAAAATGACTGTTTGTTCAGTATTATGTTGTGCAAACTATACAGGAAAAGCTGACCCAGATAATGGACATGTTTCCTACTACAGGTAAGTAAATTTCTTCAATAATTATCTTTAATCTATTTAAAAATCATTTATTTCGGGTTCATTGTGGTTTTACTATGAAAAATAAGACTGTGTGTGTGTTTACTTCTTGTTCATGATACATTGCCTGCTTTAGTAGAAAGTTGTAGAGCCTGCTTATATTAAACACGCAATGGAAATGTAACAATCGATCTTTAGCTTTGTTTGTTCGGCTTCTTGGTAGGGTTACTATTCTCATTTTGCTGTCAAATGAAGCAAATAGTGATGTACACCTTTCGATTCTTCACGATTCTTATAGATTTTTCGAATCGAAACAGAGGAATAATAATGTTCGTAAGTGTACATTACTTTTGTTGCAATAACATTTATCTCTAAATAACATTCATTATAAATAATATAATATATAATATAATAATAATATAATCTCACGCCTTTGATCCCCGAGGGGGTAGGCAGAGGTATTCCATTACTGGATATACCCACATTTCACGAGATATATTGGACCCCTAAACGTGATAGGTGGTGAGCCCATCGCCGGACCGGGTCTGTTTACACATGTCTCAGAATTAATTCTGAGACCTGCGGGTTTCCTCACGATTCATTATAAATGTAATCAATAAATGTAAAAACAAAAACTTAAATAATTATTAAGAACTTCAAAAAAAAATACTTACGCGGTTAGTCGCGTGGGGTCTTTGAAAGCCCAGGTATTACAAAAATGTAAAATTTAAGCTATTAAAACCATTTCAGCAATTCAATATTTTAGGTACCCTCCTAAGTTGGATTACATTTGCTGCACATCGACGCTAAATTCAGATCGCGCGTAAGCGTAGCGTGATATATGCGTGTTTTGTGTGGACGGGCTTTGAAAGACCCCACGTGACTAACCGCGTAAGTATTTTTTTTTTAATTTAGATTTTCTTAGTAGCCGGTTTTTTTATGTATTTTTGTTTTAGATTTTATTAACTAGAAATGAACGAAGAACAACAACCTCGTATATTAAACTGGTTAGAGGATGAAAGTAATGATGTTTAAGGTGGTAATGATGATGAAAAAAGTGAAGTCGGTATATACCCCGATAAAAGGCGGTATATACTAGTGTTATCGCATATAAATTGATAAAAAGGAAAAGTTCCTTCATTTAGTAGATTTAAATATATTTTTTTGTGATTGTGATCTGAAGAAGAGAAATTTATGTTACTATTTTTAGATTGCAAGTTTAAGGCAGAAATAAAAAAATATGTTTACGTAACTAGTGGAGTGGTAGTTTTATTGTAATTAAGTTAATCACCAATGATTTGCTTATATAATTAGGAAAAACTAATTATAAAGGTGTTTTAGGCAGATTTTTTTTGGGGTCTTCAAAGACCCCACGTGACCAACCGCGTAAACAAAAAACGCGCGACTGACCGAAGGTTAATCATATATTTGGTTTAAGGTACATATCTATTTAATGTCTTAATTGCGTTTCCCTATATTAAATTATCATGAAAGCAACACACATTTTTTTTTCATTTAGTAACTAAAAAATGTGGTGTTTGGAAGTTCAGGTGGCAAGACTTTCTGGGACGGTAGAGGTCATTTTCTATCTCACAACTATTCTCATATTTTTTCATGGACGGTAGAGGTCATTTTCTATCTCACAACTATTCTCATATTTTTTCTGGGACGGTAGAGGTCATTTTCTATCTAACAACTATTCTCATATTTTTTTACGAATCTATGAAGATAAATCGATTTGACATTTTGAATGAAAATTGCCTTTGAATCGATTTCGCGCGGACAAAGGGGAATTCACATCACTAAATCGCTCTTGTGACGTCACAGTAGGTAGAAAAAAAGTGACACGGTTGGTTTTCATACAGATTGAAGTACTTAAGTTATCTAGCTAGATTAATGGTCTGTGATTCCGAACCATCAACATCAAGAATGGCTTCGATTCCTGGGCGTCCATCTGTGGATTTTACGGACGCAAGTGGTAAAACTAAAAGAAGACGCGTGGAGGACCTTCTTCAAACTAGGGACGTTAATCAATTTGTAGCAGCTGCCAAAATATCGGCGCAATTGTCTGGACAGCGGAACTTAGCTTCTGTTATAAAAGAAGCCAGCCAAAGTCCGGAGAAGTGTCAACGATGATCCTAGATGTCTAACGAAAGAGGAGGCTTTGGCGTATTATGTGGACGCCAAAGCTACAAGTCACTCGTATAAGCAGACAAGAAAATGGAGCATGGAAGCAGGACACCAGGTATTCCCCTCATACTATAGTGTTAGGCAGGCAAAAAATGAGTGATCTCATATGCAGCACAATGAAAAGAAAAGTTGCTGATGTAAATATTTAGTACAAAAATGCTGAAATTCCCCGCCTAGTTAGAGAAGCTTTTGACGCTATTACAGTTCATGAGTGGGCACAGATTTGTAAACACGTGTTTACAAATCTGTGCCAACTCAGGTTAGAAGGAGAATACTTAAAAAATGATTTGTATTTAGACAAACCTTTTATTATAGAAGTGGTAAGTGACACTGAAACCGAAAGCGATAGTGATAGTGATGGTAGTGGTACGGAAATAAGCAGAGTATGGCCTCACAACCAGGATGAAGGTGTGTATGCGGGTTCATCTAAAGATCACAATTATTGTAAACCTGGTTTTCAATAAATTATTGTAAAGGAATTTGTTTTTTTTTATTACACTACACTACCACTAGGTACCACTGCTAATTATGATTAGTTGACTAATCTGGAATTAGGGGTACGGTCATAACTAAATGCTAGACATCCAGGTACCTCTTGCAGGGTAGGTACCTACTTCGCATTAAATGAAAGTGGTATCCCCCCGTAAAACATTTTATCTGCTGAAATTCCAGTTCATTGGATTACTTTTTAGAGAAAGTCATTGTTTATTCTGAGAGACGAAACTGTTAGCGTACGTAAATGTAAATTATCAAATTCTTTTTATTTATTTTACTATTTTTAAAACCTAACGATGTTGGTAAGTTTTTCGCCGATTTTCTCCATGTATTTTGTGGTTAGGCCACGTACATGATTTATAATGCTGTATATTTTGTTACAAGGTTTTATTTTCTAGTAGCTTCATTGATTTTCTTCGATTTCGATTCAGACTGGAACCGTTTTGGATTTGAACATGCCGTAGGCAAATTATAAAAACTTCAAACACCATGTTAAACATTGATATCTATTTAACCTGATTCTACAACATTAACTGATGAAGAAGGTTAGCTTCGAGTAACTCGTTGATACCTCATATTCATAACACAATGTTTAAATAAACTCCAGGTATGTTAATTTATATAAAGAACTTTAGTGACAACTGTAATTTCACTGGTGAACAAAGATGTGATAATATAACGTCTGAAATTATTTGAGTGTTTTTATTCCATGGGACAACTGAATTCTCGCCTGTATGTTTTTGTGTATAGCTGCCCTTAATAAATAAATCGATCCACAAACATATCTAAGCCGAACGCTCCCATACCCTGAGATTAACATCAGCACCCGTTCACACTGACTAGTGGAGACAGGAAAATTTGAGTTACATCACACACACACACACTTGAGAGACCAATACTCAAGCGACCATGCAAAAATTCTACGTTAAAAAAAAAGTTTTACGTTCTGGGGATGGAGGATGTAGATCCTCCATCCCCAGAACGTAAAACTTTTTTTAGTTCATAGGAAGTAGTTCCTATGAACCAAAATGCCCTTATTAAAAATTCCTGCTGTTTCTAAAATATATCATTAAGACAATTAAATCTTCGGGAAATCTGACCAAATCGAAATGTCCATTATCTAGGACGACATTAGTGGAATCTGTAGACCAAACCAATGATGCCAATGATTTCCAAGATGATTCAAATCTCGATGAAGACAATCTCAATCAAGACGACCTCGATCAAGAAGATTCAAATCCTGATCAAGCCAACACAAACACCGAATTACCAAGAGAGATTTAGGTTCTCAGTACCACGCAAAAAAAAAACCAACACATTCAACCAAAATATTTTAGACAGAGAGGCAAAAACTGGAGCATTTGAAAAATGAAAAGAAGTGAAAATGAAGATAATTTATTATTTGTAAAGAGTCTCTTACCTTTTAGTTGTTTCAGAGGGTAGTTTGTATTTTATACCCCGGGTTTCTTTCCCTTACTTTTCGGATTTCCACGGGGACGCTTGGCAGGTACCCGTTTTCTCGAGGCCGAGTGCATCGTGAATTTGTAACAACCCTTTATTTCTATTTACTCCCCGAGTTTCTTCGGTTTAATTTAAATCGGTCTTTGACCTCAAAGTCAATGGCCTGGCGCCCATGTTAGATTAATTAAGTATTTTGAATCATGAAGCAGTGAATTTGTATCACCTCTCGTCACCCGCATTTGCACGACTTGAGTCGCCGTGACTTAGCATTAACCAAATAGGTTCGATTTATTAATTACATAGTAATATCTTAAAAGTACTTATTACATTGTGTTGTAGGTGTTAAGGGAACACAGTTTCGTTACAGTACATTGTATTTTAGTATAAAATACCCAGTATTAAATAATTTATAAGTTGGCACAGCAACACAGTTCACTTGGAAAGGATATCTTGTTTTTTTATACCTCAAAATTTTATGTTACACTATAAATTATAGCAAGGCCTATTATGATTTGTTTTTTATTCTTAATAGAACTAAAATAGTCGTGAAACCTATAAGAAGTGGCGTGTGGGAATTATTATACAATATGATACATAAATTCAATGATGTGTGAGAAGAACAAAATAATATGATCCTTAGCAGAAAACGACAATGTTTACAATATACAGAAGAGTTGACAAGTGTAGATTGAATGATTTTGATACATTATAGATATTCAAAAGTTCTTATTATTTGCTTTTTTCCAGGTGGCATGAACGAAGAATTGAACTTGTGATTGTAATAAATATGAGGTTAATTAAAATATCTTTATGAAAACAATGCGTCATTATTTAAAAACTGTCCTTGAGTAATTCTAGAGATATTGTTAACGTACGCAATGACATTTTATTAGTAGTTGTAGTATTTTAGTAGTCAGGATGGTTTGCAATGGGTGGTCTGGATACACAAGAAATACAAGTATCAAATACATTTTATGTTATATAGATAGTATTACAATGCGCAGATTTTCATGCCCCCACAAATTTTTAACTTCTGCAGAGTTAGCGTGGCCAGACTCTATTGACATGCCAAGCCCGCATGATCGCCAATTCGAGCAGTTCCTTGGAATGGTAAATTATGTTCGTAAATTAATTCCAAATCACTCGCATAAAGTAAGTTCGCTGCGCAATTTACTTAAAAAAGACAACGAGTGGTGTTGGCGTGATTATGGAGGAAGAAGTATGCGATACAGAAACCGAAGCACGAGTTGTGAACGGGGAATAGATTTATTAACGTAAGTATTTTTTTTAAGGAAAACATCCTATATTGGATTTTGACAACGAGAAAAGGCTAGTAAAGCACATTCTCAAGCTTGGTGATGCAGGATTTCCCCCAAATAGACAAGCTATACGCATGTTAACTTATCAATTTGCTGAATAGCTAGAGCTATAACATAATTTCGACTACGAAAACGAATTGTCTGGAAGGGCATGGTTCGTCTAGCAGACTCTAGAGCTAAAGGTCTTACAATTAACCTTTTATAAAACAATTGTACAAGTACATCCACGAATTTGAGGTGATGAATAATACATCTACGAATTTAGAAACCAACTCTACGGAACTGATTCCTGTAGTTAGAGAAGAACTTTGATTTGACGGAAGCCGTGAACATTTAAGGCAAGTTCTACTAGCACTGGGCTTTCAATACAAAAAGTGCCAATCAGACATGCAAGCGTTGAAGGAAAAGCCGAATATTGTTACAAAACGTGAAGGTAGTCTCCTCGTTAGACAAGATGATGAAAAACAGTAACTTACCCGATGATCTGAGAAAGGACATTCTCTATCTAGACGAGAGCTATGTTCATACTTCTATTTACGTTTGACGCTTTGATTTCAGGCGTCCGATTTAAACCATGCATCGAAATACCGGCTATCGTAGCCAGCGTGAATTCCAGGAAAGTCGCCTAAAGGCTCCCCAATATCGATTATCGCGAAGATGAATATGAGCAGCCTAGATCAGCTCCCCCACCACCTCCGCCTCGCAAGCGCGGAACTGAGAATAACCGTAGCGCTGAAGTCAGAAAAGGTTATAATGATATGCAAACTTTCGCGAGAACAAAGGGGTTGAGCATCAGGATCGCGGTCGCCAGACGCGATTACCTGGCGGAGGATCTTTCCTTATCGCGATGGAGGAGCATTCCACCTCCGCTGCTCTATCGTTCCTCAAAATTAAAAAAATGCTGGCAATCCCTTGAAGTCAGTGGAATAAAAGAAAATGTATCCAAAATTATTTTACACACAAACAAATTATTATATATATTACACATACAAATTATAGCTTTACTTGAAGAATGTTGTTCGGAAACTTACGTGTCTCTCTCCGCGGCTAATTGTGAGTCGTTCAACTGTCCACAGGACTTGGCAACGGTATCAAGAGCTGGTCTCTTGATACCGTTGCCCATTACATATTCAACAGCTTGAAGCTGCCATTAATAACTGTTCGAGCAGATGGTATTAACTCCTCATAAAGTCACTATTTCAATTTCATTCAAATCAGTAGAATGGATATTGAGGAAAAAGCACTCCTGCTACTTTTGCTCTAGAAATAGGAAAATTGTGGGTTAATACAATACTGGAAAAACGAAATTATCACGGAGAATTTAATCACTTGTTCATAGAACTAAGACGTGATGAAGTAAAGTTTTTTGGAAAACTATTTTCAAAGGATGACTGAGAAAGCTGATCACTAGCTATGACAGGACAGGTTGCTCAACTAAAAAAAATTTGGCAAAAAATCGTTTATTATGTAGATAGGTACCTACGTAGTACGGGTTTAATGGTCATATATACTCCTAGTGATCAAAGCAACTCTCAGTCAACTTCAGTGTTATAAATGACTTGATAGAAAAAACATGAAAAAAATATTAAGGAAACTAAAGGTATGGAATAATGAAGTTATTGGAACAGGGAAAACAAAAATAACACCTATATTTAATGTTCCACATTTATTAAAAGGAGTCCGAAACAATTTAATTACAAAAAATTACAACATTTAAAAAATTCTCCTTAGAGATTTTTAAAATTGTATTATTTATTTTATTACATTATTGCTTAGTTTTAGGATCACTGCGATCCAAACGAAGCTAAAACATGTCACGCACAAAAGGATGACTCGTCAAACCAGTTAGATAAGGGACCGTTTTTACCTGCCTTACCACCCCTCACCTCACCACCGCACCCCTGCCCAAGCCGGTGCGACCCAACTACGACCACAGTCGTTCACTGCTACCTGCTCGTGTTACTACTGTTCTGTCTACGTTTGTTTCCTCTGATTCATACTTTTTGCTTGTTACCCGGACTCTTGATTTGCCTTGTGATTGACCTGTGCCTGTGCTTCGGATTCTGACTGCCTAGTGATTTGGATTAGTCGACCTGCATCATGCCATATTCACTTGGTGAAAACGCAGAGATGCATTATTATTATGGCGTCCCGCAAGGCAATGGCCTATTAGCTGCGAGACTCTATCAAGAACAGCTAGAGCGGCGAGGTGAAGTACGAGAGCATTACCCAGACCACAGAGTTTTCATTAACACTCACAACACTCTGATGGCTGGCCGAGTTCCGGGAACTGGTCGCGGAGGCGGACATGTTGCTGATCCAGACCGAAGGGATATAGTGTTAGATGAGATCGCAATTGATCCATCTTCAAGCTCAAGAAGAATAACTAGATCAACTGGAATACCGCGAACTTCAGTTCTGAGAATTTTGAACTTAGCTAGCGACTATCCCCGGCGAGTCGCTTTCTGCCGAGAAATGCTGGCAAGGTCACAAGACCCAGATTTTTTTAGAAAAATTCTTTGGACGGATGAGTCACGGTTCGAAAGGACAGGAGTGTTCAATATGCATAATTATCACACTTGGGCTGTGGAAAACCCTCATACTGCAAGAGCCTCTAATTTTCAAAACCGCTACAGCGTGAATTTGTGGTCAGGAATACTCAACGGGCAGCTCATTGGGCCTTTTGAGCTGCCAGCAAGGCTAAATGGACCAGAGTATTTGAACTTCCTGGAAAATAATTTAATAGATTTATTAGGAGAAGTACCTCTAGAAACGAGAAGGAGAATGTTTTTCCAAAACGACGGTGCTCCCTGCCATTATGCAAGAGAAGTAAGGGCGCACCTCAACGAAACGTTTCCAGGAAGGTAGATTGGGCGTGCTGGGCCAATTGAATGGCCTGCACGCTCACCAGACCTGAACCCAATCGATTTTTTCTTGTGGGGGTACTACAAAGAAATAGTTTATGCGCGGGAGACGAATAGCGAAGCCGAACTACGCCAGAAATTGAACGAAGCGAAAAACCAAATAAAAGCCAACAGAAGTGCGTTTCTTAGATTAAGGCAAAATTTTTTGAGGCGCTGTAGATTATGTATTGAAGTGGGAGGGAGGCACTTTGTTGTAAATTTAATTTAATTAATAAATACTTTGATTTTATTTGTATTGTTTCATTATGAACCTCAAAAAATGATAACCCAGTCATAAAAATAATTATTATTACCACCAAGATGGGTTTTCAGTAATTTGGAGCAATCACCTATTTAAAATTATGAAATTAAAGTTCCACAATTGAAGTTACTTGATTGGCCAAATTTTCACCCCACTACGTTTGAAGCCCGATTACAGGAAATAATGGCCCCTTTACCTACCACTTATTTGTAATTTTTGGAAAGCTTAGAGACTAGAGAAGTTTTTAATATTTATTAGAATCTTTGCAACCTTCTTGTTTTTTTTTTAATTTGAATTTGAAAATTTAACTCGAGCTCGCAGAAACGTAATTTAATAACTTTGGATCAAAATTGTTACAACATGCAGCAATGTTAGGCAGTTAATTCTTATGCATGTGAAAGAACACTTCACGAGAATTAGGTTTAAAAAAAACATAAAAAACCGATCAGTTTTTTTTATGTAAACACTAGCGAAATTTTCGATGAAACCATAAAAAAAAACGTATCTCGAAAACTAAAAAAAATCGGGGAACATACATGGGGTATTTTTGGGTACCCCTAGGAGGGAGGAATTCAAAAAAAATTTCTTGACGTCATTGGATGGACCACCCTGTATGTCTGTTCGTCACAACGTTTACCTAATTGAATGGGAACGACACAAGGTTTGGTATAATTTACTACACTAATGGATAATCTTGTTGACATAAACTTTTACCACAATTCATGTCTGATGGCAAAATATATAAAGTACGTACGACGATCAGAAAAAGTATTAAAAACTGTAACATTTATTTATAAAATTAAGGGAAAAAATAACAAAGTCCGTATGACTGAAACGACAGCTATACCATTTATAAAAAACTTCATACGCACAATTGAAGGAATGCAACAATTATGGATATTGCCAAAAATATTCATTTATGCTATGTTAAGGCTCCTACACACTATACCGGGGCGGCTAGTTGAGCCGCCGGCAATACCGCACAAGCCGAGCCGCCGGTTGGCGGGCGGGGTGTAACGGCGGGTTGCTCGGTGAGCCAGCGGCAGTTTTTTCCCATTTGATTAAAAGCGTTGTGAGCGTGCGCTTTGTTCTACGAAACATTAAAATGTCATTAATTTAAAATGACGAAGCTGTATTGCTCCTAATTGAAGAATTTCATAAAAATGACACGTTTTGGAAGCCCAGAAATGCATAACAGAAATAAACGGATTGACGCGCTGAATGCAATTGCAAAATTTATTTGGAACTGAGAAAAGTGAAGTAGCGAGAAAGTTGAAAAATGTAACATCTCATTATTTTCGTGAAAAAAACAAGGTTCATGAGTCGCATAAATCTGGTGCAGGCACAGACGATGTATGCGAACCAAAGTGGTTTGCTTTCAAGGCGTTGGATTTTTTGCGAGACAAAAATAAACCACTACAAACAGTAAATAACGAAAGTAACTCTGTAAGTATTCCTGTTTTCTGCATATATTTCTTGTTCATTTAGGTTGGTTTTATTTTAAGATTTTTGCATGGAGTGTGGTATTAATAAGGTAGGTCACAAAATGTTAAGAGTCCATTCGATCTAACAGTTTGAATGCCGGCTTTTTGAAGTCGCCGACGCCGGCTTTCGGTTAGGGTCGGTCCGGCGGAAACCGGTACGTGTGAAAAGGGGCTTACGCGTGCCGACATTTCTTCTTTCATCGACTTTTTTCATTTCGGCTTTCATACGTACCGGCGGGCAACCGGGCAATCGGCCATACATTTCGCCGCCGGACCGGCGGAAACCGGTACGTGTGAAAAGGGGCTAAGCCTGCGATGCCTTTAGAAACTGACACCGGCGATGCACTTTGGATTCTCACATCGACCAAGTCGCATGTTACTTAGTTTATAGGATTAAGAATTAATTTTTGTAATTCCTTTCTTTACTTACATAAATCAAGTATATAACATTTCGGTTTTTTTTAAGTCAGATTAAGGATAGATTATTTAGATTCATGTATTTTGTGGTCAGGCCACGCACACGATATATAATGCTGTGTTTTGTTACAGGTTTTTTTATTTGATATTCATTTTCCAGTTTTGGTTCAGTTCAGTGTGGAACCGTCTTAAATCTTTCAACATGCTGTAGGCATATTAGGCATATACCTACATAAAAAACTTCAAACACCATTTTAAATATAGATGTCTACTTAACCCTAATTTACGAGATGAACAAGGTGAGCTTGGAGTAACTTGTTGATACCTCATATTCTTGCGACGGCGGAAGTCTAAACAACTTGCACGACGGGGTAGCATTAAAATATCGCCTGGTTTTTTGTGATCCATTGAACCAGTTCAAGGTAATATCTCCTAAGGCTGGTGAGCTCATTTCTCAGCTATCTTCTGGTGATCGTTCTGACGTCAAACGTCCACGTCTGATAGGTCGAAAAAATTATTTATTACAACGTCTATCTGTGATAGATAAGCCCTCTGGGGAATTACTTTCTTTACAAGCTTCTTTAGTCAAGTGTTTGACTGAACATGAAGGTCACTCTGACAGTTCTTCGGATTCGGAGGTTGAGGACCATCAACCTAAAGGAGGTCATAAAATATCAATTCAAAACCCACCTTTCAAATTTAATTTCTTTGAATCTGAAGTTTAACGTTTGGCAAACTCGAAAAGAAACGTGGGTTGCCAAAATTATGGGAGCTACGACACCAGTTACTGCAGCTATGAAACGGGGACGTCAGTAAGAGAAGTCTGTTTTCAAAACAGTACAAAGCAAAATAAAAAGAAATATTAAGCAGTGTGGACTGTTTCTATCCTCACACTATCCAATGGCTGCAGCCAGTCCAGGTGGCATTTGTAATTTTGTACTGATGGCGTGATTGAAGTAAATTAATCTTTGTAATCTTTTCTTTGTATAAAAGTTAATACAAAGAAAAGATTACAAAGATTAATTTATACAAAGTGTCATTTTAGTGGTTGTTCTCACGCGGCAGGAAGATTCGCCCTCAGTAGTACTATCGAATCATACATAAAAACTAAAAAATTTTTTTTTTAAGTAATATAAAAAAAATATTTGTAAACTCGAAAGCGTGAGGAACAATAGTAGCACACCTAGCGAGAGGTACGCGCCGCGCGCCGCTCCGTGCCGACAAAGGACCCCGGCGCGCGCGCCGCCGCACAGTGGTTCCATCTTGAAAATCCATGGACTTAGGGTCGAAAGTCGGAATTTCGATCTGATTTTTTTTTTTATACGTTGGAGAGTTATTTGCGTAGCAATAGTTGTGGGGGGAACTTTTCTAGAAAATTGATATTTTAGGCAAAAAAAAATATACAAGTTTTTTTTGTATGGAGAAATTCACATTATATTTTTTTTCTTTTTTTGTTTAAACTTGTCTAGCTGATGACTTTATAATTATAATAGTTCAAGTCATTACCAACCTAGAAAAAAATAAATCTACTGCAGTCACTTGCCGCCGCGCGAGATTTGAGTCGCTAAACATTGACACTTTTTTTCATACATTTTAATTAGAATGCTCAATCTTGCTCGACAATTCGTTTGTACCATATGTTCCTAACTCAATTGAAAACAAAATTTGAATATTATTTACCCAAAAAAGTTCATTAAAGGAGGTAAACATTCCGCTAATTCTTATTAAATATAGGTAAGTGGCCAACTATAACAATGTTTTATAACTTTTTGTTGAAGTCAAATGATTTTAAAAAACTCATTAGGCCATCACCCTAAAAAGTACCCCTTACTAATAACCTACCTCTTTTAAGTACCCTTTAAGTATATGATTTACGTTTCTGGGTAACGCTAATGATATTAGTGCGCAAACAAATGAGTCATCTACGATACTAAGCTCCCATTCTTCGCTGTGCTCTCATTGGTCGGCCGTCACACACTGACGACCAATCAGAGCCCAATATCTCGCCTAATGTTGCCATAATTGAATATGACATTGGATAGACATTAATTGTAATGACTCGTCTACAATACTATGCTTCCGTTGGCTACTTGCTGTGTGTGATATATAGAAACTAGCAATGAAAGCAATTTTATACGAAAAGTCGTTCATTGCTGAACGAATGAAAAATCCTTAGTTATTGTGATATGAGTCGCTGACCCAATAATGAGCTCTCAACGATTTCACATGGTTTTGATATCGTCAAATAGAAACATTGATAAAATTTTAGCCCTGAAAAGGACTATAATAGTCCTTCTCAGGGCTACAAGTGTGGTTTTGCACATTTTATAAAAATCATTAGGTCAGCACCTCAAAAAGTACCTATTATTCATTACCTACCTCTTAAGTACCTACCTATATGATTTATGGGTAACGCTAATGATATTAGTGCGCAAAACAAATGACTCATCTACGATACTAAGCTCCCGTTGTTCACTGTGCTCTGATTGGTCGTCACAGCTGCTGTTGCCAACAGGCAGCTTACGACCAATAGGAGACCAGTATCGCGTATAGTACTTATCTAATAGCCTTTATGGGCTATGATTGGTTTACAGTACAACTAATTAGGTTTTTTATTTTAAAATAAATTTAAAATAATGTCGGATTTTACTTCATTCTGCTCCTGGCGTTTGACTGCAAAAGGACTAGAGTTAGAAAGTTCGTGTGTGAAGGAATTGTTATGGCTAGATTTTACACATATCTCGACCTGTACCAGGAACTTCGTAGTAGTGGTGGTGACCTGAAAGATTTTCAATATTTATACAATATTATACTTTCTAAAATACCATTCGAGATATCCCAAAACGACCAAGCTAAAATTATAGAATTTTCTCGACTTTTTACAATACGTCTATTAAATAAATGGAATAAAGCAAACAGATGTCAGAAAACTTTTCTGAACCGGGAAGCGAACCAAACGTGGCTGGAGACAAGCATCGCGTGGCCAATTTGTGACTCGGTGGATCTGAAGATGATAATGGAAACTTCAGTAGAACTAATAGAACTTCCAGATCCAACACAGACAGAAAGTGTAATCCCATCCGTCTCCACTACAGAAGCAGGAACCTCTACAGAAGCACCAACAAGGGTGGACTTTAAAGAATTGTGTGGGAAACAGAAAAAAAGGCGTTCTGACCCGACTGTGACATCAACAGACGAAGAAGAGCTGCAATATATGTTCACGTCAAAGTTAAAAAAAAATGGCAAACTTGCCTTAGCTAAGATCGTGGATCATCTTAGCAAGAATGCTGATGCTATACAAGCAGTGACGCAGCTTCTATTCGATAAGGAGAAAAGAGCATTAGACAAGATTCCAGAAGATAAATCTTTAGCGCTCTACACGTCACTCGCCCTCTCAAAATGGCAATACTTGACACTGAGGTCACTTCTGCAGGAAGAAAATTGCGCTGTTCTCCCTTCTTACCAGAAGCTTTTAAATGCAAAAAAAAGATGTTACCCGTTAGATGAAAGCATGCAAGTAACGGAAAAAGGAGCTCGTGTCAGGTAAAATTTTATAAAACATAAAAAAAAATGGTGTTAGGCCTGTTGCAATAATCTTAAACCTAATATTTTTAAAATTGTTTCAGATTACAAGATCTTTTGGACCACACGGTAAATAGGATTTGCCTGGACTTGGGACCCATCACAAGTTCTAGCAACGAAGGTCTGAAGTTGGTGTGGAAATGGGGCCTTGATGGATCTTCATCACAGAGCAATTATAAACAGAGATTCTCAGATCCGGAGTTCGATGATTCCTCTGTGGTGATGATCAGTATCGTCCCTCTTCGCCTGATTTAAGGTAAAGAATTGATTATTTGGGAAAACCCAAATCCTGGTTCAACTCTTTACTGTCGACCAGTGAAGTTCACGTTTACTTCAGAAACATCAGACTTCATAAGGTCGGAAGAATCTGATATGCAGCGAGAAATTTCGGAATTGATGTCTACGCAATGTGGAGATGTTGAAATATCTCATGAATTGCATATGACCATGATCGATGGTAAAGTAGCCAACATTGTTGCTGATGTACCTTCGTCGGCAACCTGTCCCATTTGCCTTGCAAAACCAAGTGAAATGAACAATTTAGAGCTATTAGCTTTAAAACCACTTCGAGAAGACATCTACAAGTATGGAATTTCATCGCTGCATATGAAGATTCGCTGTATGGAGTGCTTGCTCCATATTTCCTACAATATGGACTTTGAGCGATGGAGTGCCCGGGGTGAAAATAAAATTCTAAAGAAGGCGAAGAAACACGCCACACAACAAGAATTTCGTGAACAAACTGGAGCACTCATAGATATTGTTAAGCAGGTATTTAATCAACTCTATGTTATGTACTTATAACTTATATGTAATAACCTAATAACACTTATTTTAATTGCAGGGGTTCGGAACAACCAACGATGGAAATACCGCAAGGCGTTTCTTTAACGATTACAAAAGAACATCGAGGATCACTGGAATTGACGAAAACTTAATTTTGCGCTTTGCTGTTATTCTTCAAGCTATATCCTCAGGAAAAAAGTTGCTAATTAACAACTTCAGAAATTATTGCAAAGAAACTGCGGAAATGTTTGTGCATTTGTATCCATGGTACTATATGCCAGTCAGCGTTCACAAACTTTTGATGCACGGGGCAGAAATCTGCAATAATTTTTCTTTTTTGCCTATTGGTAAGTTAAATGATGTTGTATTTACATTCCGTTATACACTTAGGTATTAATTTTATTGTGTTTAAAAATATCTAATTTTGTTGCAGGCTTCTTATCGGAAGAAGCGTCAGAAGCAAGAAATAAAGACTTCAGGAATGTGAGAGCGAAAAACGCCAGGAAAACTGGTAGAATACAAACAAATGAAGACATTCTTCACGGGCTTCTAGTGAGCTCGGACCCCCATATTTCCCGAATCAGACCCAAATTATCAAAATCTGGACACTATGAGTTATTCCCTGAAGTAATGCAATTACTCCAAGTTGACTCAATTGGCAATGATTTTGAAGAGGAAGAGATTGTAGTGATGGATGCTGAAGATGTTCCTGACCCATTGCTATAATCTGGATTTATGCAAAGCCACACTTCTAACAGTCCTTTTCAGGACTAACTAAAACAGTCCTTTTCGGGGCTAAAATTTTATCAATGTTTCTATTTGACGATATCAAAACCATGTGAAATCGTTGAGAGCTCATTATTGGGTCAGCGACTCATATCACAATAACTAAGGATTTTTCATTCGTTCAGCAATGAACGACTTTTCGTATAAAATTGCTTTCATTGCTAGTTTCTATATATCACACACAGCAAGTAGCCAACGGAAGCATAGTATTATAGACGAGTCATTACAATTAATGTCTATCCAATGTCATATTCAATTATGGCAACATTAGGCGAGATATTGGGCTCTGATTGGTCGTCAGTGTGTGACGGCCGACCAATGAGAGCACAGTGAAGAATGGGAGCTTAGTATCGTAGATGACTCATTTGTTTGCGCACTAATATCATTAGCGTTACCCAGAAACGTAAATCATATACTTAAAGGGTACTTAAAAGAGGTAGGTTATTAGTAAGGGGTACTTTTTAGGGTGATGGCCTAATGAGTTTTTTAAAATCATTTGACTTCAACAAAAAGTTATAAAACATTGTTATAGTTGGCCACTTACCTATATTTAATAAGAATTAGCGGAATGTTTACCTCCTTTAATGAACTTTTTTGGGTAAATAATATTCAAATTTTGTTTTCAATTGAGTTAGGAACATATGGTACAAACGAATTGTCGAGCAAGATTGAGCATTCTAATTAAAATGTATGAAAAAAAGTGTCTATGTTTAGCGACTCAAATCTCGCGCGGCGGCAAGTGACTGCAGTAGATTTATTTTTTTCTAGGTTGGTACTGACTTGAACTATTATAATTATAAAGTCATCAGCTAGACAAGTTTAAACAAAAAAAGAAAAAAAATATAATGTGAATTTCTCCATACAAAAAAAACTTGTATATTTTTTTTTGCCTAAAATATCAATTTTCTAGAAAAGTTCCCCCCACAACTATTGCTAGGCAAATAACTCTCCAACGTATAAAAAAAAATCAGATCGAAATTCCGACTTTCGACCCTAAGTCCATGGATTTTCAAGATGGAACCACTGTGCGCCGGCCGCCCCTTCTCGCTCTCGCTCGCTCGGCCGCTCCGCTCGCGCTCACCTCAGTCGTCGCGCAAACGTCACGGGGTTAACACGTGGAAGTTCCGTATGGCCGCGATTATAGATCGACATTATTCTAATTTGGAGTACCTCGCTATGGTGCAATTGTAAGCTAGGGCTGACTATGACTCCCATGCCGCATGCCGCCCGGCGACTTAACGCTGATCCGCGACACTTGGAGTCGCTCCGTCTTCGGGGGATTCTTAATACACAAATCCCAGACGCCCGGACCATCGTGGCGGTGACGCTGCGTCTTCTGGATTATGGACAGTTCTAGACACCAGCGCATGCACAGGGCATCATCGATTACTTCGAACGGGATCCTCGTCGAAGTACGCGTATGGCTGCGATTAGATTTGGCGTAAGCCAATACTACGTGTGGAAACTGCTTCACAGTGAATCACTGCATCCATACCATTTTCGTCGAGTGCAAGCCCTCCACGAGAACGAAGCGCCGGCCAGAATTGCTTTTTGTGAGTGGTTGATACAAAATCGTGATGTAAACATTTTGTGGACGGACGAAGAAGAAGAAGGTATTAACGTGTGGGCTATGCCGGCTCACACGTATTAATGGCTACCTCATTGGACTGCATTTCGTGACAGGACATTTAACGGGTGACACTTATCCCGAGATGTTACGAAACGTTATCCCGGATTCACTGGACGACGTTCCGTTAGTGCTCGTGAACGACCTGTTTTACCAACACGACGGGTGCCCAGCTTATTACCAGCGCGCTGTGCAAGAGCACCTGGACAATGTGTCTGCCCAGCGCTGGATCGGACGCGGTGGGCCAGTGCCTTGGCCAGCAAGAAGCCCGGACTTAACTCCGTCGGCGGAGGTTAAGCGCCTAGTTTACACTGAGGAACACGAAACTCGCAACGCATTAAGAACTGCGATAGTGGACGCTTTCGAAATTGTGAGACGTGACAGACACTTTATTAAAATTAAAAGATAATTAACAATTACTTCGATACCGGGAAGTGTAAGTAACTACCTACTTTTGTAAATAAATCATTGTAAATACCAATTTTTTAAATACGCCTTAAATACTTTTACATGTAAATCGTATTTTTTTTTTTTTCAAAAAAAAGATAGCATTATCATTTGTTGGTACAGTAAATTGGTAAAAGTATTTATGACGGTCCTAAGCCCGTTAAAGTATGAAGGGAAAATTGGTTGGAACAATGGTTTAGGTAGGTACACCGCTCTGTCTGTTGCCACACTTGCCACGCTACTTCCAGATCGGGGTGTAACTATTGTCGTGATTGCTTTCGAGTTTCGTTTCTCACGTTTATCAAACTGCCAATTTTGATTGTAACGTTCTTATTTCTTTTATAACTACCAAGACAAAATAATTTCGCTGCGGGAAAACAACCACTAAAATTTCACGTTGTATATGGCCTAGCTTCCAGCAAAGAGTCCGGCTATCTGAATAGCGCCCAGTCAGACCTTGTCTTAAAGATGGTAAACGACAAGCTGTTCGACCTATGCGACGATGAGCCAGTCGAGGACGATGCGCCGGGGTTCTATGGCAAACCCTTTTGTGGGTGGCGCCTACAACTCTGGTGCAAAGACCAGAAGACGTGGGATGGGCTCAAAAAGACAGTGAAGAGGCGCCAAGATATTCCCAGACGGGTCGTGTGCGGCATCCTGATCCCGGGCCTGTATCATCCGGTTCGGATCGGAAAAATGCTGCGAAGACAAAACGTCTGGGCGACTGTCGAACGGTTGCTACATAAGTGAGCAAAAAAACACACGTTCTTAATCGTCAGAGTGCCGGAAGATCGTTAGCGAGGACGGTTTACCTCAAGTTCCCAGGCCCGAGGGGGCGTTTCATCGACGTCCCGCCAAGTAAAAACCCGTCGCCAACAACCGAGGTACCAGCAAGAGCAGCAGACCCCTCGCCTGAAGCTCCGTCAAGCTCAGCCCAGATGGAGACCGGGCATTCCTCCAGTATTCGATCTTGTTTACGTGAACTAATGAGACTACAACGTCCAGTTCTACTTACATTACTTTTTACCAGAATTATTAGAGAATATTGTTGAAGAAACAACTGCATATTCCGTGCAGTCTAATAAGCCTCATTGTATTACGGAAATATTTAGAAATACTATATAACATAATGTAATGTAAAATGTAAAATGTAATGTAACCAAATAATGTTGTTTATTTCTGTTTTTTTTTTTTTTTACTATGTACATGTAGTGTCTGCCTGTAAGTGACCATTGCACTTACTAGAGTATATTATGTTTGTATTAAGTTTATGTATTGGTGTAATGGTTGTTGGTGGACCTTGTTTAAATAAATAAATAAATAACATTCACGTCTGTCTATTACTACACCAGTGTTACGAGTAGATCTTAGTAAAAATTAAAAACAAAAACATCGGATTTTTTATATTTCTGGCAGTAATCATTAAGAAATGTTGCTTAATAAAGGGTGTCTCATAACAGATTTTAAACATTAAACACGCATTTTTCGACAACCCGCGGGGTTGGCGGTAGGTGATGAGTGTGGATTTTTTAGTCACCATGTCGCAGTGGTCTGGCGCGCACCGCGTAGTAGAGGCGTACTTTAGCAACAAGTTTTCGTTAAGTACAACACAGCGCAAGTTTTGTAATTGCTATGAACTCCGCCATTTAAGTGATCCCCGAGTATTCAGTTAATTAAGTCGTTGGTAAAAAAGTTCAGTGTGAAATTATGTTTACGCAATCATTCACTTGACCCTCGAAATAGACCTGTATAGTCGATTGAAAACATCGACCGCGTCACCGCTGCGGTTAGAAAACATGCTGCCTCTTTGAACCTTCATCGTTTAAGTATTAAACGAATTTTGGCCTTAGACTTAAAATTTAATCCCTATAAAATCCAAATAGAAAAAAACATCGAACCAGAAGACTACAAAAAGCAAAAAAAATACTGTCATCAGAGAGATTTTTACAGAAGAAAATGGGATGGACAATGTTTATTTTAGCGATGAGTCACACTTTTACCTCGAAGGGTACGTCAGTCGCAATAATGGCTGTTGCTGGTCATCCAGCAATCCAAAACAAAAACAACAGATAGTATTACACAGCCCCAAAGTTACTGTATTTATTTATTTATTTAACTTCATGTACCAAGAAAATGTACACATGGCGAACTTATCTACCAGTCAACCATCAGGCTAAGCAGAAATAATTTGGCGGAATTGGCCGGAAATAGTAAAAAAATCAATTAAACATAACATTAAGGTAAATCCTAATACATATATATGTTGATAAAATAAACTAATACATACTACTTACATATCGTAACAAACATAAAACAAAAATACTTACATAAATAATCTAAAGATGATGATTTTCTTGCGAATAATTTATGTCTGACCTGATAAAAACGCACGAATTTTTCTCTTAAAAGAAAACTTGCATTGGGATTGAAAGAAAACTGTATGGTGCGCAATATCGGCGAAGAAAATCATTGGACCATTTTTCTTCGAGAAAGACCGAGGCGCAAAGGTTACAGTAACGAGCGAGCGGGATATCGACATGATTAATAACTTTTTTGTACCGCAGCATCAAGAAGAGGATGTTGACGAGTCCGGTGTATGGTTTCAGCAAGATGGGGCCATAGCCCACACAGCTAGGGCCTCCATAGACAGACTAAAAGTGTTGTTTCTGGGAAAAATCATAAGCCGCTTGGAGACATATTGTGGCACAGATCTCCCGGCGTAACCCCAGCTTTTTTCAGACGCCATAAGTATTTTTTTAAAGTAGTAGTAGGATTTTTGTAACTTTCTAAATCCACTAAGTCCATAATATTGGAATTTGTAAATAAGAATTAAGATTATAAAATCCCTAAGTTCTCGAGATTTGGAAGCAAATCAATGCTTGTAAGAAAGAATACCTACTGTCTCTGTGTTTCATATTTTTCTTGAGTTACAGCCAGTGTGGTTTTATCATTAATTATGACTTGCAACACACCAGAAGACAAACTTAGAAGGTAAGTCTGGAGTCGTTTTCTTTATTTTAGGATTTACCGAATTCTTTTGTATTATCAAATGTGTTACTCGTGGAATCTCAACCCATTATAGCCTACAATTTACCGCCTTCATATTTTCGCGCCATATGCGCGTGTTAAACAGTGAATCTTGGTGATTAGCTGTCGATGCGGTGCTAAACGAGATAGCTACCAGTTTTATTGCTTCGCTTCAACCGGAGGCCGTTCTTCGCCGCGCCGCGGAAGAGCTAGTCGAAGTCGCGGAGTAGGTCGCAAAAGTGAAGCCTACTCTAGTGAACTTGATAGTTCTTCAAGTGATTCACACAACTCAGAAACAGACGAACCACCAAAAAGTCCAAAAACAAGAATGCGACATCACGAAGATGGATTGATGAAGATTTAGTTCGGACGACGCCCATGTTTCCTGAAGGAGATTTTAGTTCACTTCGAGGAAAGTCGCCTACAGAAATGCTTAACTTATTTTTGGGAGAAAGTGTTTACAGCTTAGTCGACCAATCGCAAAAGTATGCAGCTTTTTCGAATTACACCGACCCAAAAATAACAAGTGAAGACTTGTAACCTTTTATCGCAATTCTTATACTGTCGGGATATAACACCGTTCCCTCTAAGAGACATTACTGGGACCAGGCTGAAGACATGAGAAATTTGATGATTTATAATTGTATGCGCCGATAATAATAACATGGATGCTACAGACAAGATGTGGAAACTGAGACCTTTGATTGAGATAATAAAAAAGAACTTCCTCGAAAATTATGTTCCGTCTGCTACGCTAAACTATGACGAGTCAATAGTCGAGTATTTTGGTAAACATGGATGTAAGCAGTTTATCCGTGGCAAACCCATCCGTTTTAGATTCAAATACTGGTGGCGGTATTCCAGGCGTCATTCGCAGCAAGTGTCCTACTTGTGCTGCAAAACAAAACTGCACCACAGACTCACATTGTGAATTTCTACTCAATTAATCTCAGAATTGATTCCCGAGCGCGAGCAGTTGTATTTATCAAGATTGGAGGAACTCGTGACACAGCGTACATCGATACCTGTGCTAAGGCAAGCGTGGCATCCTATTCGTTGTTTTGCGAATTTAAGGCAAAGGGAAAATTAAAAAAATAAAATGAGAATCTGAAGAAAAAGTACGAAAAATACAAGAAAAGATATAAAAGGCATAATACTTCCGAAAAAAAGACCGTACAAGATGCTGATTTAAGATACAGGGTCTTAGGCAAAGCTATAAAAAACGCATTCAGAAACACAAGATCAAGAAGACAGGTCAGCCTTTAAGCAGGCGCGCGGCGTCAAATCGACCGCACTCGATACATTTTCGTTCTTAATATCGTTATTTCTTATCGCATCTATTTGCCATCCCAAGTAACCAGTCATTGTTTCACTGAGCACGAAACCAAGGCTGCACTAAAAGTATCTGGAATGGAATATTTCCACTGTTCCTGTCATATTAAAATCTTTTTAATTGAAAACTCCTTGGTTTTAAAAATCGAATATCATTTATCTACTATATAAAAATAAGTCGGGTTTTCCTTCCTGACGATTTAACTCGAGAACGGGCGGACCGATTTTAATGAAACTTTTTGTGTGGGTTCGAGTGGGTCCAGGGATGGTTTATAGCAAAGAAAATTCAGCATTGCACCCGTGCGAAGCCGGGGCGGGTCGCTAGTTTATTTAAAAAAAGATTCTTGGTCTTGTCACAAGGTCTTGTCAAACATGTTTAGTAGTTGAGAAAATGGAATTGACTCGAGGAAATTCAAGAGCGATGATTTATTATGACTTTCGAAGTGGTTTAACACAAAAACAGTGTGTTGACCGGATGATTTCTGCATTTGGTGATGAAGCCCCATCCAAAACCACAATTTATCGCTGGTTTGCTGAATTTCAACGTAGACGTGTCAAGCTCAGTGATGATCCCCGTGAAGGTCGTCCAAAAACTGCAGTTACAAAAGAAAACGTTGATGCTGTCCGTAAGCTGATTGAGGAAGATCGACATGTGACATACCGCGAAATTCAGGCAACTTTAGACATTGGCATGAGTCAAATAGAAATAATCTTGCATGAACAATTAGGTGTAAAAAAGTTGTTTTCCCGATGGATACCGCATTTGCTCTGTGAAGAGCAAAGAGCGGCTCGCGTTACTTGGTGCTCTCGTACTCGTACGAACCCGAAACAAAAAAACAGTCACGAGTTTGGGTGTTCGAAAATGAGTTAAAGCCAACAAAAATTGTTCGTTCACGGAGTGTTGCAAAAAAAAAATGGTGGCCACGTTTGTCTCCAAAACCGGCCATGTTGCGACTATTCCTCTTGAGGGACAAAGAACGGTTAATGCAGAAAGGTATGCTAGCATTTGTTTGCCACAGGTCGTTTCTGAACTCCGTAAAAAGAAGAAAGAATAAATTGCGTGGTCAGAGATTTTCATCAATTGAAGCTGTGGACGCCTACAAAACGGCCATTTTGGAGACCCCAACTTCCGAATGGAATGGTTGCTTCAATGATTGGTTCCATCGTATAGAATACTTCGAAAAGCAATAAATACATTTTTAAATAGTAATGTTGTGTCACTCCCTTGATTCCCGAAATTTTCAGTGCCGCCCTCGTAGTGCAATACTTGCGCAAATACAACACAAAGATGATGAGAGTAAATCAGAGTACAGTGACCAAGGTTCAGAAGTAAGTATATTTATTTATTTATACCTATTATTGTTTACCATCCAATACGACGTGCCAAACAGATCACTAAAGCTCGATTTAACGTAATTTTATCTATGGTCTGCTCAAAGACCATGACCTATGCAAATAAAACGAGTGTATTCAAAGCTACTGGACCTTATCGATTAAACGCTGATGCAATACCTGAAACTACGTTCGCTCCTTCCATCTAGACAGAGCGTCGTATCAGTGAATGTAATTCAAACGACTGCGGTGAATCTAGTGATAGTACAGAAAATGAGCAGGACAGTAGTCTGAAGAAGACAATATCTACGCACTAATAAACACTGAACGGTTTATTCTACCGAAACGCTTAAGAATTTATTCTTCATCAGACACAGAGTGTGATATCGAAAATGTTAATCCTAAATAACGTTACTTTACCTAAGTCTGATGGCGAAGACACTGAAGATGACGGTTGACCAATCTTGGCTAAAATTGTTCGAAGTAAGAAGAATGATTTACAAAAATTTATGCCTACAGTATTGCTAAGAACCGTCCACGTAGAAAATCTTTAAATTATAAAGGTCAGAGAGTAACTAAAGATTTATTGACTACAGATAGTAATCCAAAATCTAATAATTCGAACCACACGAAGAAGGGAAAGAAACCTATAAAGAAAACTACAAACAAAACAACAAACGTTCGATTAAACCAAAATCAACACAAGATAGAAAACAGTAGTCAGCATGTAAAGATAAGAGGATTACGTCGGCTTGACAAAAAGCGATTTAGACGCAGTTGTATGTAACAATTGTCAGGAAAATTATTTTTATAGTTACCTCTACTAGTATTTACTTATTATCAAAGACTCATTAGTCTTGACGTGAAGACGTAGGCGTGAAGCAAATTATGCTACTTATTAAGTACCAAGGCCTTAGTTAGTTACCTTGTTTAATTAAGGCCTGTCAAAATAATTGTATTTTTCAATATTTAATAAGATTTTTTAGAAGATATGTTAATTCTCTAATTTTTTATTGTTTCGATAAGTTTTTTTATATTGTTCTTTATTTCTTGTTAATATGCGACTTCTATGAGATCCTTGAATAACTTAGAAAGTTGTTCAAGGCTCTCATGGAAACACTTGATAAACGACACAAAGGTCCAGCACAACATGTTCCTCCTCAACATGTTTCAGACAATATCACCCGGCGGGAATGTGAATGGGGTGTAGCATACCCCACCAATTCTTTTTACTGGCGCACTTTTATATTATTGTAAGTTACGTGTTAGCTACTTCGCGTAGCTGGAGCTAAGGTAGTGCGGGGGGGGGGGGCACAGAAGCGTGATCGCAGTGTGGCGTCAGCCAACGTTCGCGATACACACGAGTATGTCAGACACATAGTTTACGTGTGCATTTAATCATAACATTATTTACATTTAATTTCATTAATTCTTGTCTTCTTTGGGCTTTGAGAAACTATTGAAAAACAGTATGGAAAATAGACTTAGGTCTATGTAATACGACATATCAGAAAATTCTTCAGATGAATCGAGTTCGTCGGATGTGTCTGACCATTGCAGTGAACACAATATAGAATCTGATACGGAACAGGAGCTAAATGTTGAGGGTGGTACTGTTGGTAGTGATCAAGATTCCGACGATGTCCCTCTTTCAATTCTCAGAACTCGTCGTCCATATACTCTAAGACATGCATTTCATTACAAATCTAAAGATGGCCAAATATGGTACGAGCAAGTGCCACGTAAAAACACGGTCTGAAAATATAATCCCTGAACGCACTGGAGTGAAAGGATTAGCTAAAAATTCAAAAACTGAAGCTGATTGTTGGAATACTTTCTTAACCGCAGAAATTAAGAATGCTGTATTGTACACACAAATGAAGAGATCTTGAGACAGGCAAGTAGTAAATAGCCCCAAACCTTATATTACATGAGAGAAACGACATCTACCGAACTTGATGCATTTATAGGCTTAACATAGCTGGTCTGAACAAGCCGAGCCAACAAAGTCTAATTGTCAAGTGGAGGGCTGATGGAACATCCTTATCTCTCTCTCCTGGTCATTCCAATACTAAAAGAAAGAGAAAAGTTCCAAAAAAGCTCCCGTGTTTTATCTGAAATAAGAAAACTAAATTTCCAAAGATTATAATAGTAAGTAATTGATATAAATTATGTTATAGTAGTTTTTCTTTTTATCTGAAGTTAGTATAACCTTCTTGCCCGTCCGTCCAATATAATTACATTTTATTGCTTAGAATACACTGATTGATACCATATTCTAACTGTAAGTATTATTCAAGTCATCATAAGGTGATATTTCTAATATTAACACAAATTAAGGATGTTTAGCCCGTTCATTAAATTTATTTGCAATTAGTACGCAGCAGAATGCTGTACAGAATCTTATTGTTTTCTTCGATTTTGTCGGTCTTCTTATTATAATGAAAATTTAAATTCTGTTATGTTACACTTGCCACCACCTGTCACGCTAAGGGTGTCGTAAAATAACAGAGTATTTCCATGAATTGTTACCGTTGCCTACCCCTAAAGCCGTATACAGAAAGAAAGCCGAAAGCTTGTCGGCGCCGATCGGCGCCGGTCCATTCTACAGAAAGCAAGCAGATTGAAGCAGAGCGAGCAAAATGTCGTACGATGATTGGCGGGCGGCACCAGCGCCGACCGGCGCGAGTCGGCGCCCATCAGCGCTTGTTCATATAAATGCCGCCGCCGGTTACCTGCGTAGACCGGCGCCGATAGGCGCCGATGGGCGCCGGTCGGCGCCGATGGGTTTTCGGCTTTCTTTCTGTATACGGCGTAACGGGGATCATTTGGCCTCAGCATATTTATTTGTTTTTAATTTAACATAATTTTATTACATATTGTAAACATACTTATGTTGTTTCAGTCTCAAGATCCACAGCAAGAATAAAACACATTACCGATGAAGAACAGGACCACATTATAAGGGACTAAATCAAATTAACTTTTTTAACCTACTTATATGTCAACTCAGTATCTCCTAAACTGTTTCTTAAACCTTTCGTAATGATAATCGTCTGTAGCCCTTTCACCTTTTGCTTTTTTCACAATTTTGTCCACATTTTCATCTATAGAAGTTTCGGGTTTAGGCACTACTGGTTTTTCAACTTTTCGTTTCTTTGAATCACTGTCTATATTAAACCTATTATGCTGAACAAAGTTTACCGCCATATTGGTGGGAACGAACTGAGAAGGCCCGTCCTTTTTGTTGTGCCGCTCCCAGAGAAGTTTCATTTTGGCCTCTTCTGTGGCTTCTATATTTTTTATTTTTGCATCTATGCCCAAGTCTACCTCTGGTATACCACTGAGCATTTGATTGGATAGCATCTCTTCTGATCGGTGAGTAGACGATGCCCGAAGGTGTTCAGGAAGGGATAGCAAGGCAGCTTCTTCAGGCGACAGGTATTTTAAGCTGTCGTTGTGCTCAGAATCCTTTTGATCTTGATTTTTACCTTCTGTAAAGGGCAAAAACATGTTTTATTATTAACTTTAGTTATATATCTACATATACTATGTTAACATAACATATTATACATATAACTCTTTTTGACTCGATGGATACCACACGAAAGCCGCACACGAGTGATTACCTAGTCAAACTTGCCAAGGGTTTGATAGAAAGGTTAAAGTCTGAAAATAATTGTAAAGTTGCAAAGTGTACAATAATAACATACGGCTGTTCTGCACACGTCTTAAACTTACTTTACACAGATTTAGAAATTGGCAGTATATAGGAGCATGTTGTGCAAATAAGGAATAAGTCTTTGTGTCTGAGTGGCAAAAGCTACTAAAAATATGTAAAGAGAACCGGGAAGTTATAGATCCTGTTATTAGAGCAAAAGTGGAAAACATGGTCGTAAAGAGGTCAGTGGAAGATTATCTAATAATTTTGAAGCCAATATCTGTTACATTGGATACTTTACAAAGAAATAATGCAAATCTATATCTACAGCTGTAACGGCTTGGAAGAAATTTGAAGCTAAATTTGAGGAAACTTATTTAAATATTAGCCAGTCGAAGTTTCAAAAGAGATATAAGCAGGCAATGACCCCCAGTCACTTTTTGGCATTTTTATTAGACCCAACCCAAACAGAATTCACACTGACAGATGAAGAAGAAGAAAGTGTGTTGGAGGAAACACGAAATCATTATGATGGTTCAGTTTTCTTACCTTTGTTAGTAAATCTTAAGTCAAAATCATAACCATTCAAAGGTGTTATGTTCGCAGTTTGGAAAATGTGACACCACTACAGTGGTGGATGTCACAGAAAAATATATTCAGTACATATAGACTTCAGCGAAAATTATACTTGCAAGTTAGCAAGGGAAGTTCAAATTATGCACTATGCAGGATCAAAAACACAGTTAACTATTCATACTGGTGTCTTGTACACAAATAAAAAAGAACCACAAGCATTTTTTTCCCTATCTCCCGACAATGAACATAGTCCTGAGGCGATCTGGGCCCATATGGAACCTATTCTTAAATTTATCAGAACAAATTTTACGGCCGTAACTGCTGTGCACATTTTTTTCGGACGGGTCCACGAGCCCGTATAAACAAAAAAGAATTTTTATTTGTTTGCAAAATACACAAGATTGATGGGTTTTCCAAATTCTACGTGGAACTTCAGCGAAGCAAGGCAAGGGGGCCGCGGATGGAGTGGTTGGCGCGATCAAACGTAGACTTGATGATTTTGTATCACAGGGCACAGACGTACCAAACGCTGAAACAGCATTTCAACTTCTCCAAGACTCAGATACTTCGATAATTACCTTTTTTTATTTCAGAGACAGATATTGCCAAGTACTCAATACCAGATACTCTGACGCCAGTCCCTCAAACCATGGCTCTACATCAAATTGCTAACACGGAGGCAGCGAATGTCATTAAATACAGATGTTTAAGCTGTTTCTGTGATGATATGCTGTTCTTCAAAGGTTATTGTAAATGTTTGGATGTTAAGACCCACTTACTTGTTCAAATAAAGATGTCGAAAAAGAAAATGAGAACAAAAATAACCCAGATCAGAAAAATAAAGCAAAAAGAGTTATTATGTTAAGTGAAATGAGTGACTCGGAGGAGGAACAGAAAGAAAACAGAAATAAGAAGAAGAAGATTTGTAAAAATGTTGAAAGAAAAATTGAGACCGAAAATAACCCAGATCGGAAATATAAAGCAAAACGAGTTATTAAGCGAAAAAGAAAAATGACAGAATCAAGCGAAATGACTGACTCTGAGAAAGAACAGAAAGAAAAGAGAAATAAGGAAAAGAAGATTTGTAAAGGAGTTATTAGGCAAACAAGAAAAGTGACAAAATCAAGCGAAATGACTCACTCGGAGGAAGAACAGAAAGAAAAAAGTAATGAGGAAAAGAAAATTTGTAAAACTGGACGAAATAGAGCATCCTGCGGCCTTTTTAGACGAAGTGTTGGTAAACATTGAATTATAACAAAATAAATGATTAATACTATACATAATAATATTGTTTTATTCCTGAATCACTTGTGTTGAAAAGAGAAAACTAGTTTTACAAAATACACTGTTACATACATATTTTCACTAAAATATATTATAAGATCAGTATATTTTGAAACGTTTTTGAGTCGATATGTTCATGGCAATGTAACAATTTATGCGCGTCAATTATCTAAAAACTATTATTTTATTTTTGCCACTTTATGCGGCAAACAGGCCTATTAAAAAATATGTTACTTAAAATACACAAGTAACTGAGATACATCTTTTCTGCGCTGAGCCTTGGGTAATTTTCTATAGACGCTCGCGAGGCTCTGCAAGATAAGGAAACTCTTTGCATTGTAAACGCCCATTATTTCTTATTCTGTTTAAGAGCCCTATTACATTTCGAGCGTGATTTTTGCGTTTAAAGGCCAACTTTCGCTTCCTGGATCTGAGAAACTAGAAAACTTGAACAACATACTTTCGGGATGGTAGAGAAAATATATTATTATAGGGAATGGCTACCCTACTTTATTCGATTTTATCTTAGTTAACTATATAAAACTAAAAAATCCGAAGCAAGTTTTTCGAAAAACGCGCAACGGCACTTTTTTGTGTTCGTGGATTGAACTAAACGAGTAAACAAATGAGATAAAAAAATATATAATAATATTGCTTATATAGTGATTAAGTTCCACCACATTCCAAACAGTATAAAAAATATAGAAACTAATACCTCTTTTATAAACCATCTTAAAAAATTTCTTGTAAATAAATGTTACTATAGTTTAAATGAGTTTTTTAATGAAAAACTATAAAATTAAAAATACTAATTAGGTAAATAAATATGTATAACAAATATGATAGTTTTAATATATTAATAATAATATAAATATATATATAATAATACTTCGACTTATAATTTTACAGTTACTTATATAAATATTACCTATATACTAATTTTATATTACTTTTAATTACTTGTACGCATAATTAAGAACAATATTGAAGTGTGATCGCTCTCTCCATAGATTGTCTTTGCGACACCCTTACAGGGTGCCATAGAATAGAGCTAATATGTACCATAACACCTTGTAAAACCTATGGCATGCAAATAAAGTATTTGATTTGATTTGATTTGATTTAAGTGGATAGCTACTTCACATTTTTTTTAATACGTATTGAATATCTAGAAATTAAATCATATTCGAGACCGTGAAATTGCCAAAAACGCTTGGAAATAACCGTAAATTTCTCCTTACTATATTAACAATATCACATGATTTTTATATCAAAAGATACTTTAGTTCATAAGGAATACAAACATCATACATGTTTTAAAAAACAGTTCATTATAAACCTGAAAAGAAAAATAATTCAAACTGCAAAATTGCTACATAAAGCAAAGTTTTGGCCGGCCGAGCTCAGTACTGCGCGAGCGCTCGTCGACGATGGACCTGTGTCAAAATTTGTCACGCCGAAAGATCGCGAATTTCGTCGTAATTATAGTGCGACTACCTATAACAAGTTTTAATCATCGAAGTATTTTATTGTAACTTGTGATAGTTGCTCATGTGGTGATGGTTGTTTGTATACCGATTGAGCTGAAATTTGGTGTACTTATGTAAGTTCAGTGACAATGCAATATTATGGTATCACTGAGCTGATCTGATGATGGAGCCAGGAGGTGGATATCACAACTCCTCAATGACTACTCGTAAACCCCTCGAGTTTGGGCTTGTATGATTTGTCTTGACAAATACTTTGGTGTTAGATGGTAACCAGGGTCTGATGATGGAGCTGGAAGATGGCCATGGGAACTCGGTAATTAAATGACACAACCCCATCGAGTTTGGGCTCGTATGACACATCTTCACGAGTTGTTTGGTGCTAGATGGTAACCAGAGTCTGATGATGGAGCTGGAAGACGGCCAAAGGAACTCAGTAATTTAACGACAAAACCCTATCGAGTTTGGGCTCGTTTGATTCGTCCTGACGAGAACTTTGGTGCTAGATGGTAACCAGGGTCTGATGATGGAGCTGGAAAATGGCCATGGGAACTGCGTAATTAAACGACCCTATCGATTAAATAACCCTATCGATTAAATAACCCTATCGAGTTTGGGCTCGTATGATTCGCGTTGACGAGTACTTTGGTGTGTCTGATGTCAGACATATCAGTGTCTGATGATGGAGCTGGAATATAACCAATTGAGCTAAAATTTTGTATACACGTTTAGTTTGGATGACAATGCATGGTTAGCTATGTGAAGTCATTTTAAATCCAACTAAAAAGTAAAAAATAAATTGAGAGTAAAAAAATTATTTTAATAAAAATTATTATTTATTTTAATGCACTAAAAAGAATAAAATACACTCTCCGTTTAAAACTTCTATTCTTCCAGCAATATTTTGATGAGAATATATATAGTATTGCAAGAAATGGGACCAGTGTTCCACCCTTATAATTTTTTTTCTATTCTCAGATTAGATCTTGAGGCGTTTTTCTTTTTAATCTTTTGAATGTTTGAGGGTTGCTCATTAGTTTCTTTGTCATTGGATAAAAATGTTGTTTGAGTCTATTTCTGTATGTGGTCGGGTACGTATTTGAATGTCTAAAATTAAAAACCTAACGTAAAATAACTTACGTTTAAAATCCCTAAAATCTAAATACCTAATGTTTTAATATACCTAGGCAGCGAATACTTACCTACGAAATATCTAAGATTATAATACAGATTGGACTAAATACCTTATATTCAAAATCTTTATAGTTATAACAACAAAGTTTGATATACCAACATTTTTAATACCAAATGGTCAAAATACTTAAAATAATGCACCACTTGCGAGAGCGAGCGAAGCGAGCTCAAAATACCAGAGCGAAAATTATTTGGACTGGTTAGGTTCAGAAGATCTTTGATGTTAGGTTTTTTTATGAGCAACAAATAAAGATCTTTTATTATAACCGTGGTTAAGTAAGTATGCTACAATATGATATAGTACATTATAGTATAAGTGCGGTAAGTTGAAAATTACAGCCGAGGCAATATTGCTAGCCCCAGCCGTAGGTGCAAGTATGAAATACGACGTTACATAACATATTTGCGAGGAAATAAAGAAAACTCGAACTTTCATAAACGAATAAAAACAAAACAGCGAAAAAAAAATTATTTGTTAAGATTTTAAAAAGTACCGTTCGTTTTTAGCCGGAGGACCTTGATAAACCGTGCGATTTACATTACAATAACGCACAAGTGCGTAATGAAATACAATGTAATGTGTTATAAAGTAGATTATGTACATACTTTAATATCGGTATTTGTCATTTTGGTCAATGAACTGTGAGGTAAATCTATTTCAGGGACTTTGTAGATAGGTGTTTCAAGTTTTATCCTTTTGAACTTCAATAATATAATATCCATTTGACATTTTAAGTTTTTGGTATTTTCACTTTAAGTCAAAAAACCATTAGGTATTTAGATTTTAGGGATTTTAAAAAGATTTGATGGGGATATTGACACGTGAAATTTATGTATTCCCGTTGTCCCCACTGCTGTATCCCTATAATGGGAATACGGCCAATGAGGACAACGGGAATACATCGTAATTATTAACCAAGAAAACACCTACTTAGAGAATATGGTGACTAACTTTGTGCGTGGAATATTATTGCATGACAACGATTTATTTATTTTTCTAAAAATATTTTATGCACAGACACGGTCCCGTTAGAGTTTTGTTATATGTATAGATGAAAGACCCCTGGTAACCTTCATTTTATGTGTGAGAGAACAGACTTTTTATTTCAAGGTTGGTCCCTCTCAGTTTAAGCAAAAATCTACGTACCTATATCTAAAAACATATTATATAAACTATAATCTCTAAAGGGGTGTAAATTGTATTGTTTTAAACTTTCTTAACATACGCCCGCTAAAAAAGTTGAACACACTACAATAAAAAAAATAGAAAAGTATCAAGGACGTTAAATCGCTTGCTGCCGCTACGGCAGAGTAGTGCCGTGAACTCGTGACCCCGAGCAAGCGGGCTGTCGCGTTCAAATGCCTAATCTTGAGGAGCGTAGTTTTGTGATAGGGCTCTTAATACGACAAAATCAGCAGGACGGCAATAGTCATCTTGACGATACCGATTTTAGCGTGCATCGAGGTGGGTTGTATTGTATGATTCATTTATCTATGCACCTATAAGCATTTTTAATAATTTTTATTCAATATATTGCATCTTTTAACCGTTACCTGAAATTAATAACATAGCATTTTTTTCTGTGTTCGCCACTCCCTGCGGCAATCACACCTATACTAAATATTATTGTATAAATAATAAAATATAATAATCTCACGCCTTTTTTATCCCCGAGGGGGTAGGCAGAGGTATTCCATTACTGGATATACCCACATTTCACGAGATATATTGGACCCCTAAACGTGATAGGTGGTGAGCCCATCGCCGGACCGGGTCTGTTTACACATGTCTTAGAATTAATTCTGAAACCTGCGTATTGTAGGTATAAAATGTAGAAAAAACTGAGATATATTTTTTTTTGCGCCGGGCCTGGGGTAATTTTATATGGAGCGTGGGTGATCTCCTTTATGTTACTACTAGCAACGCCCCGCGGTTTCACCCGCGTAGTTCCCGTTCCCGTGGGAATACGGGGATAAAATATAGCCTATGTGTTATTCTGATGTATAAGCTATATAACTGTAAAGTTTCATCCCAATCCGTTCAGTAGTTTTTGCGTGAAAGAGGAACAAACATACATCCATACATCCAGACATCCATCCATACAAACTTTCGCATTTATAATATTAGTAGGATTTTTAGATTGTAAGTTGAAGGCAGAAATCAAAAAAATATGATTACGTATCTAGTGGTAGTTTTATTGTAATTAAGTTAATCACCAATGATTTGCTTACAAATTAGGAAAAACTAATTAAAAAGGTGTTTTTAAACTGATTTTTTTATGGGGTCTTCAAAGACCCCACGTGACCAACCGCGTAAACAAAAAATGCGCGACTGACCGAAGGTTAAGAAATTTCACGAGTGTTACCTTCTTCACGTATGTTACCGTGTGTTACAAATTCACGACTGTTACTGTACAATTTTTGGCGGCCATACTCGCCCATGTTTACTAAAATAACTGAAATGCATGAATACCTTGAAATGCAATAGTAAACGTGCTCAACTCATTGTCCCAAAATACCAAATATGAACATTTAGGCTGCAATGCACATACATTATAATTAGTAATAAAAGATGGCCTGTTTGAACGAGAGTCAATCAAGGAAGTGATAGTGACGGCAAGAAAAATAGTCAGCCATTTCAGTCATTCAACTACTTCAATGAAGCTGTTGAAAGAGGAGCAGGAAAGGTTTAATTTGCCTATTCACGTACTGATCCAAGATGTCGCAACGCGATGGGATTCAACTTTCCAGATGCTTCTAAGGTATTACCGAAAGTCAACTGTCAGCATGACTTAAGCAGTCTACAATGGAGTAAAATAAACAGTATTGTTGAGATTTTCCAGTACTTTGAGGAAGCAACAAAAACACTGAGCAAAGCAGATGTTACGCTTTCGGTTGTAATTCCATTGGTCAACAGCATTTGCCATGTCCTAAATAACACAATTAATGATAATACCTTACCAGAGTCAGTGCGTGGGCTGGCAGAAGTTCTTTCGACTGAAATGAGAGCTTGCTATAGTGACATAGAGAACAATACAATATATGCCTCAGCTACTATTATGGATCCTAGGTACAAGGCAAGAGTTTTTAAAAATTCATGTGCTGTTGGAAATGTTAAAGAGAGATTGAAGGAAGAAATAGAGTTAGTTGCCTCTACTACCACATCATGCATAAATAAAATTCAAACGGACCCTGGACCATCTACTTCAAAAAAAAATATATGGAATGTTTGTCAACAGATAATATCAGACAAGGAGTTTGTGGAACCTCTTTCAAACTTTTCATCAAGTGAGTTTTCTTTATTTGTTTTGTTTGAATTTTAGTTAGATTACTACACTACCTACCTAATAAAAAAGATAAAAGCTGGTACATACATAACAGAAAAATAAATAAATAAATATAAATAAATTTTAGATACTAGTACTACCTATAACTAATCAATAAATCAGTGAAATTTTTACATACACAATTGATTTTTTAAAACTGAAATGAAACAAAAACAATCTGATATGAAGTACACTCTAATACAATACTTACTAAGTACTGCTTAGTTAACAGATATTATTTTAATAAAATGAAATAATGTGCCTACATAATATTGATGTTTATTTATTTTATTATTTATTTATTTGTTGTTTCAGATCAAAACTATATGGCTGAAATTAATGCTTATTTAAATGCACCCAATGCAGAGATACAATGCAATGGATACAACCTATTCAAGTTATTGGAGAAAAAAATACTGTATTTCCTAACTTGAAAAAATTGGCCCATAAGTATTTGTCCATCAAACCAGCAACAGTGGATTTAGAAAGATTGTTTTCCACAGCCGGTTTAATCCATACGGATATAAGAAACAGACCAAACCAGATAATTAAAAAAATTTATGTTTTCTTAACAAGAATTTAAAAGAAATTGATTTTAATTACGACATTTAGGTGGTAAATTGTCCTTAAAACTTAAGTAAAGTTGATTTTACTCAATTGGGTAGTTGACAGCATCGAAATTAAATTGTGAGTAGTCATACATTAAAAAGATTATCCCAAAACACCTCAAAATATGTATTTCGATTTTCAATTTACAATTATAGCAAATTTAAAAACAATAAAACAATCAAAAAAAGTGCTGCAATTGAGTACTAGAAACTATGACGTCACGGTTTGCTATTTCAGTACATTTTCCATAGTAAAATTTCGTTTTGACAGATCGTAAAAAGTAACTGATTTGACTAGGTAGGACACAACCCTATTGACTTGTTTTATTAGATGTAAATTAAATAATTGTAATGCATTCGTTATTGTATTCGCTATTACGATACATTCGTCATTCGTATCGGTATCGTAATAGCCATATCGTTGCATCCCTAATATCAAATCCTACAACTAGATCACTGATCACTGGATCATCAAACGCCAATGTTAATAATACCCAGAAAAAACCTGTTTATGGTCTTTAAAGACCTGCAAGTGGCCAAAAATTAGGGAAAAAAACGTAAGCCTCTTAAACATCAATAAGGATCTACACAAATAAAGTAAAAAACAAAATAACTTCCTGTCAGCAAGCCATGGAGTAAAGTATTTTGAATCTAAGCAAGATTCAGAAAATACGAAGCGAAAAGATATAATAAAAAGAACAAAGCTGACAGATGCATTAAGCCAAGCTCTATAATTAAAATGAGGGGGCCAATTATACTAAATGTCAACGCTTACAGTGGGATAACAGTGACATATCAATGGTCAGTTGATTGTCTTATTTGCTCTGAAAAGTGTCAAAATAACACAATTGACTGACCATTGACATGTCATTGTCATCCAACTATAAACGTTGACGTTTAGTAGAATTGACCCCCATGTATGAAGACAAGAAATGGACCAAACAAACAATAAAGTGGATGGGGCCAAAGGGCAAAAGAAATGTTGGGAGATCAAAAAAACGGTGGGCTGATGACATAGTCGCAATAGCTGGAAAAAATTGGACAGAAATTGGACAAAATTTGGAGAAATGGAGGAGGCTTTTACCCAAAAGGGGTCCATACCATTGTCATCTACATATAAAACCAACACTTAAATAAAATACATAAATACTAACATCATTAACAACACATTTGCTATGTTCTATTAATGGTATGGAAAAAAGAAGCTTTATTATTATTATTATCTGGTCAGATAACTTTTTCCTGTCTTTGCCTGACCATGGGTACGGGTAGTTGACATTATGGATTAAATTTTCAGAAAAGTAATATCTTTTGCTGCAATTTCATCCCTGTATTGACCCAGTTAACCTTTAATAAAATAAAGGTAAAATGCTTACCACTTTGTTTTCTTAGACATAAGTTACAATATTTTACGTCAGGGAATACTTATACGTTTTAAGTCAATGAAAACATATTTGTAAAAAAAAAAAAAAAAAAATTATGGCAACATTTAAGTTTGAGACGTCATCTGTCAGTTGGAGCCGACGTCAAAGTCAACCAGTCGAAAGTTTGATTGAAAAAATTCAAATAATCGCGCTACTTTGTGAATATTGATACACTTTGTGCAGAAAAAAATCTGGTAAGTGATATTTGCATACATATTTATAATTTAGATATTATTTAGCGCATTTTACTCACATCAGTTTCGCGTACAAGTATGTATTTACTTCAAATTTGTCGGTCAAAAGAAGTGGTAAAATAGTTACCTTTGTCCGGTTGTGATTTACAAAATATTGTAACTATAAAAATTATTGTTGTTTCGTTTGATTGTTCACTATATTGTATATTATTTTCTTTCAGATTCAAAAAATGGCTTCGAAAAAAAAATATAAGTTAAATGACCCAAACAATTTGAAGAAGCTAGAAAATATTGTAAACAATCTGGACGATTTATCTGATTTATCAGATATCGATGAGGATGACGATCCATTATATGGCGACAATTGCAGTAGTCCTTCTGAAACTTATTTAAATTTGCCGGAAGATAGATTAATTGAAAAACGGTTAGAAGAAATATTTGGATTAGATCTCGATACCCACATGTTTCAGTCGAAGAGAGACGAAATGACTGAAGCTTCTCTTGTTGAAGTTTTGTCAGCTCAGCCTACGCCTACACGCCCTATTGAAGTATCATCAACACAAAGAAAACGTAAAATCATACCATCCTCATCTGATAAAACTCAACAGAAAAAATTCAGTCAATCATCTTGTGCACTTACCTCAACTGCTACAACTTCCTCTGCCGCACCAACACCACTTTTTCGAGAAGTGGAGCAAAGTAGTCCTTCGCCGACTGATCCGCTGCTATTTTCATCGGCTACAATTCCACACAGGTCTCCAGCTAAGCCTCCGATACCAAGTGCCCCTACTACACCTACGCCACTTTCTCAGGAAATAGAGCAAAAATGTCCCTTGCCGGCCGATCCACTGCTTCCTTTATCAGTTACAATTACACACAAGTCTCCAGCTAAGCCTCCAATACCAAGTGCCCCTACCACACCAACACCATCTTCTCAGGAAATAGAACAAAGGAGTCCCCCGCCGGCCGATCCGCTGCTGCCTTCATCAGTTCCAATTACACACAGGTCAGTAGCTGAGCATCCAATATCAAGTGGGGAACTTGGTATATCAACACTAGGAAAACGTAAGATCAGATCACGCTCAGCTGATAAAGGCCAACCGAAAAAATATCGTTAATCATCTTGTGCACTTACCTCTGCTGCTACAACTTCCTCTGCCGCACCAACACCACTTCTTCGAGAAGTGGAGCAAAGTAGTCCCTCGCCGACCGATCCGCTGATAACTTCTTTTACTGAAGCTGAAAGATTGTCCCAAATTGATGCTGCTTTGGATGAAATAAGGTCAGCAGATAACTCATCTTTAACACAACAAAATTTTCGTAACCCAGCTGCGCCACCTAGAGATCGTTCTTTGCCGAGAGATTGGAAAATTGCGCGCAGAACACATCCTATTCCACAATTTGACAGAAAAGGTGAGCCACGCTCAAATTATACGCACAAGACACAACCCATCGAAGTTTTTAATATTTTTTTCCCAGATTACGTAATAGAAATTATTGTGGAGCAGACTAATAGATATGCTCGCCAAAAAGAAACTCGGAATTGGACTCCTGTAACGTCGCAAGACATTAAAGCATATTTGGGCGTCTTAATAATGATGGGCCTCAATCCATTACCAGATATGGAGCTTTATTGGTCAAGTGATCCCTTTTATAATAATCCTGAGATTTCGCGAACGTTTACACTTACGAGATTCAAAAAAATTATTGAAAATTTACATTTGAATGACAATGAACTGGCAGCTCCAAAAGACTCACCTGATTATGATAAGCTTTTTAAGCTAAGGCCATTAATAACTGCTATGAACGACCAATTCAAATCGCAAATGACGAACTCAAGCAAACAATCTATTGACGAATGTATGGTCAAATTTAAAGGAAGAAGCAGCCTAAAGCAATATATGCCGCTCAAACCTATCAAAAGAGGATACAAAGTCTGGGCTAGATGCGACAGCGTAACAGGCTACATGTATGAATTCCAAATCTATACGGGAAAAGGAGACAATGTAGAAGCTGAAGGACTCGGCTATAATGTAGTCATGAAGTTATGTAATGACGTTCCTAGAGATACCCTAGTTGCATTTGACAACTTTTTCACAAGTTGCAATCTTATGGAGAATTTGTATGAGAAAGGAATATTTGCCGTGGGCACTGTTCGGAGTGATCGAAAGGATTTGCCACCCATTTTGAAGAAGGCCCAGCCAAAAAATTTAAGGTTAGACAAGCACCAATTCGCATCCATGACTTGCGAACCCATAACTGCCGTAAAGTGGTTCGATAACAAAGATGTCACTGTTCTTACGACGGCACATGTGCCTCTAGAGACAACAATTGTAAAAAGGACCCAAAAAGACGGATCTAGGATAGATGTCCTATGCCCTACAGCAATTGCATCTTACACTCTTACCATGGGTGGGGTGGATCATTTCGACCACTTCCGGTCTTCTTATCCAATAGACAGAAAATCGCGGAAATTTTGGATGCGCCTTTTTATTTTCATGTTTGATTCGGCTATAATTAACGCATACATAACGTATAACAGGAATCATACAGTTACAAAACATTCCCACAGAAACTTTCGACTAAAACTAGCCAGAGGTTTGATCGAAAACTACACCCAAAAGAAAAACCAACCAAAAGTTTTTATAAATAAAAAAGGGGGGTGTTTTGGCGTACCAGACGAAATACGTCTCCTTAACGTCGGTATTCATTTACCTGACGAAAGCGAAACGTATAAGAGATGCCGATTTTGCAGTACAAAAAGGCAGCAAAAGAGAACCAAAATTTACTGCACAATGTGCAAAGTGTCACTGTGTGCAAATCCTTGCTTCAGACTTTTTCACACCGTGGAGAACACAGAAGAATAGGTGCCTTATCTTTCTTATTTTCTATTTTTTTAAATAAAACCTTACAATCATTTTGATTATTTTTGCCACCTAACCTCCGTCTCTAACGTTTATAACGTTAACCAAAGAAACAACTACCGATTTACACTGATCTACCTACCGTTAGATGATACAAGATGTATTACATTAAATTAAATGTAGATCTAGATAGTATCATTAAATGATACTCTCTACGTTTGCATTTGTCACTCGCGTGCCTTACAAAGAGTTGATTTGTTCTTTCATAAAATTCAGAAAGTAAAGCCAAAGCAAATAACTAGTCAAGAAAAAAAATAAAACTTAAATGGACAATGGTAAGTATTTTACCACATGAACAATTTCTAAACGGATAATGGTAACATATTTACCACCGAGAAAAACCCCATTTCCTTCCTCATTTTCACGTATTTTCCAACGAAAATGAAATCTACAACCCTTATTTACCTTGAATACAATGTTCTTTTTTATATTTCACGCCAAAGTTCCCGTGTTTGTTTAAGGGTTAAAAATAACTGTTTATACACATAACTCGGCTCCTGTGTTTTAAAATGAAACATGCAGCCGACTTTAAGTTAGACCATTAAGGCTCGCAACACACGAGCCACTCGCCACAGCCACAAACGCCGCCACGAGAAGCTAGAAGCGGCTACAAAGGTAGTTGAAGCGCGCGACAGCCACTTGTGGCCGGTGGTCGACACTTGCGGTCGGTGGCTGCTACTTTTTTTAACCAGTGTTGCCAACTTAGCACTTTCGGTGCTAGATTTAGCACTATTTTCGCAATTCTAGCACTGTCATTTAACATTCAGCACCTAGCACTAAATTTAGCACTAAACAGACATCATTCGGATTTTCTCTGGTAGCCGTAACAAAACGCAGCCGAGCAAGGAGTAGTAACAAAACGCTACTACAGTCTTTAAATCGAACGCGCCCATATCTATCTAATCTATCTTAGGGGAATTCCCGGAAATCCCCGAAGCGAATTGTGTAGGTACTGATATGTATATGGATGTCTCTCTCTCCCTTACTAATACGATAATCCCTTCTTTGTCTTAGTCAGTTTACTGAACTGAGTAATTCGAAGCGAATGTTTTTAGTTGTGAATTTGTCAATTATCGCTATTAGTGAACTATAAAACCTACAAAAATGGATATTCCTTTAAGAAAAAAAGTAAGTTATGTTCAAAATTACAGAAAAGAGTGGGAGAACAATCCAAATTACAAAAAGTGGCTTAGACCTGTGTTTGGAAATAATTTGAAAGCAATGTGTGCATTTTGCAAAACAGAATTTAATGCGAGATTATTTGAAATTAAGCGGCATTTGGAATCAAAAAAACACATTGAAAAACTTAAACCGTTTTCCTCGGGACAGGCAATACTTTCTATAGAAAAAGTTGATACATCTGAGAAACCAGAAGTACATCGTGCTGAGGCTCTTCTGTCAATGTTTGTGGCTGAACACACTGCAGTTTTACCCATAGACCACCTAAGCTCACTGTGTGCAAAAGCTTTCGCAGACTCAAAAGCAGTTTGCGAATTAAAACTACATCGTACAAAGTGTGGTGAAATTATTAAAAATGTTCTGGCGCCACATTTTAAATCAACCTTGAAACAGGATATTGGTGACAGTAAATATAGTCTAATAATTGATGAATCGACGGACATAACTGTACACAAGTACCTAGGTATTGTTGTAAGGTATTTCAGTTCTTCAATGAAGAAAATAACGTCTACATTTTTAGCGTTGAGCCAATTAGAGACGTGCGATGCTAGTGGTATTGTAACTGCCATTGTTAAGACAGTGCAGGATGAGATGGGCTTGAACATTGAAAATTTAGTGGGACTGGGCACCGATAATGCCAGTGTTATGATTGGAATTAATAAAGGAGTTTATAAAATTTTGAAAGAAGAGTACGGTTTGCAGCATCTGATTTTAGTCAAATGTGTTTGTCACTCGCTCCAATTGGCTGTTGCTCACGCGTCCGAAGGAACAATTCCGCGGAATATTGAATTTATCCTAAGAGAAACTTATAATTGGTTCTCCATGTCAGCGACTCGACGACAAGAGTATGCAAATATTTTCTCAACCATTAATTGCGGTCAACAGCCATTAAAAATTTTACAGAAATGTGCTACTAGATGGCTCTCAATTGAACCAGTTGTGCAAAGAATTCTGGATCAATGGCAAGAGCTGAAACTATTTTTTGAGATTGCCAGAACCAAAAACAATTGTTATACAGCTGAACTGTTATACAATTCGTACAAAGATCCACAAAATAAAGTTTATTTAATGTATATCAAATCAATACTTGGTCAAGTACAATCTGCGCTAAAAGCGTTTGAAGGCGAAAATACTGATCCAACAAAGCTGATACAAACTTTGATCAAATTGCTGGAATCACTTTGTGACAAAGTTGTGATCCCGGGAAGACGTCCTTCCTTCGATATTTTTGAAGACAATGTGGTAAATTACTTGGACCCGTCGCCATACCTCGGCTACAGCTTTGAAAACGCTGTCGAATCCTTCACAGATTCGGAAAAACGGATATTAAAAAAACGTTGCATCGATTTTACAGTAAAACTAATAAATGAATTGCAACAACGGCTTCCTGACAATGTTAAAATTCTTAAAGATATGAATGTGATGAGTGTCGCACAGGTTTTAAAATCGAACAAAAGCATTGTCGAGGTTATAAAGTTGGCAGAGCACTTTGGGCAGAATCCAGAAACCATTGATAAAATAGTTTCCCAATGGAAAAGTATTAACAATAATAAATGGGAAAATGTAACTGACACATTGAAGTTTTGGGTAGAGGTATCTGAATATAAAGATGCAAACAACGAAAATCCCTATAATGAACTAGTTTCATTGGCATTTATATTACTATCATTGCCGCATTCTAACGCCGATGTTGAGAGGGTGTTCAGTTCAATGAACATTTTAAAAAATAAACTGAGGAATAAAATGAATTTGGACACTTTGAATTCACTTCTTCATATCCGAACAGGGCTCAAAAGCTTTAATAAAACCTGCCATACATATGAAATTCCCCAAGATATTCTTAAAAAAATAGGCAAAAAAGATATGTACTCATTTAAATTGAAAAAGTTCGAAAGCGAACCTTCTACTTCCACGGCGGCTTCAGCGTCAGTACAACGAGAAGCAGACACAGCAGTAGAGACAGATGATAGTGAAGATGATTGGATGTAGTGTAAAATACTTGTTATAATCATTGGCTGATTCAAACAATTATTATCTTAAAATAATTAAACAATTATTAAATTAAACAATTTTATCTTTTTTTTGTCATGTTTAAAAAACTAGCACTGTTTTAGATTTTTTTTATCAATCTAGCACTATTTGAGATGTAATTTAGCACCTACCTAAGATATCGAGTTGGCAACACTGTTTTTAACCCTTGCGTGCAGTATCATAATCGACTCTGACGAAGAAGGTTTAATTGCGCTACTTTTGATAAAAAGACGTCGTCGTAGAAGACGAAACCGTAGTTATTGGATACATCCAATTTTAACGAATGTACACAAATGCAACGAACATTTCGATAATCTTCTAAACCATCCTAAAAAGTTTTTCAAACATTTTCGTTTAAGCATAGGTACGTTTTGGGAACTACATGCTCTATTATATGCTGGATTAAAGCACCACGATACCAACATGCGGAAAAGCATCGCACCTGCGGAAAGACTAGCTATCACATTAAGGTAAGTGGAAATAATCACTAGCATAAAACTCCACAGAACACTATGATAAAATAATCTATACTTTATTTATAATCAATATGCATTGTTTTTTCTACTAGAGAATAGCTAGTTAACAAATAAAACACGTAGGTATTTGTATTTAGTTATTATGTCTTTATTATAATTTGGTATCACTCGTCATCATCACGGAACATGTCTTCGATAACAGAACTGTTGTCCATAGACTGGTCAGAATAATATGAATGAGTTGGAGAAGGCTGAATTATAGGTGAAGACGGGATAGATGTAGAAGCGTTTTGTGTAGAGTATGAAATGTCAAGCATAGAATTGTCGGAATAATGTGAATGAAGTGGAGAAGGCTGAACAGATGTAGAAGCTTTTTGTGTCGAGTGTATGTTGGCATTTCCTGAAGAATAACCATAATATTGTGCCGAATAGGTTTCATAATTTTGATTATTCGTGTACTTTCTAATTAACTGTAATATTTCTGATTGAAAAGCAAGTTTACAATTTTCGTCAATTTTTTTTACATGTGGAAGCAGCGACATCAGAAATTGCTTATCGGGGTCATTTTGGTCGCTTATTTGATCATGTCTACGTTTTAAATTTTCCGAAAGTGTTCTGAGAATTTCATTTTCTGATTTTTCCGCCCTTTTTAAATTAATGTTTCTGTTTATTTTCGGGCGAGATGTTTCCGCATCATTAGTTGCATCATTAGTAACATCGGTAGGCGGTCTCACTTCTTTTAAGGAATTCAAGAACGATAGATGATTGAAATAAATGTACTGTTTACTGCTTGTTGCTGCCGAACCACTCGCAACGTTCTTGTTTTTTGCAATATCTCTATTAAAACTGTCACGAAGACTCTTCCACTTCCTCTGTAATTTAGTTACTGTAACAACAAAAACATATAATTTTAATTTATTTAATTTATTTAAAAAAAATATAATTTGTTTCAGGTATCTAGGAACTGGATGCTCGTTTCAGGATTTTGAACTCTCTTACCACCGTGAGGCCTCTACAGCAAGGAAAATAGTACAAGAAACATGTCAACTAATTTGGAACTATTTAAAAGACGTTTGTATTCCAGAACCGACCCAAGACATGTGGAAAGAAATTGCCAGCGGATTTCTTCAAAATACTAATTTTCCTAATTGTTTAGGCGCCATAGATGGGAAACATATAAGAATTATTCATCCATTCGATACCGGCTCCTTGTACTTTAACTATAAAAATTTTTTTTCAATAGTACTTCTAGCAACTTGCGACTCGAATTTACTTTTTACGTTCGTGGATGTTGGGGCATACGGTAAAGCATCCGATTCTACAATATTTAGAGAAAGTGAACTGTGTAATAAAATACACAGAAAGACATTAAATATCCCCCCACCACGACAGGTCGGTAATCGACAACCATTGAACTACACATTTGTTGGTGATGAAGCATTTGGCCTCAGTGAAAATATGATGAGGCCATATGCTGGAAAATATTTGGACTTAGACAAAAAAGTTTTCAATTATAGGTTAAGCCGTGCCAGACGTTGCATTGAGTGTACCTTTGGCGTACTAGCAAACAAATGGAGAATATTACATCGCCCATTAAACACTTCTGTTCATTTCTCAGAAGACATTGTGAAAGCTTGTTGCATTTTGCACAACTTTATTCGCAAAAGGGATGGCTTCAATTTTCGGCACACTTTGAAAATAGTGGGACTCGACAATATACAAAATACAGGCTGGCCAGTAACACGAGCGTCTACGGCAAGAGATACGTTAAAAGATTATTTTATGAATGAAGGAGCAATACCGTGGCAAGAAAATAGAATATAAATATATGGTTTTATATTATTTTATTAAACTTACCTTCAATGTTCTTTTCTTTGGCAGTTTTATTCGAAAAATCTCCCACAAACAATTCGCAGATTTCTTCCCAGGCCTTCACTTTTTCTCCTCTATTACTATAACTATCACTTTTTGAATCCCAAATCGCAGGACAGGATTGTATCTCTGATATAAATAATTCTATATCCATATTTATCTACCTATATGAACTACGGACTACGTGTGTGCGCGTCGACAGCTGAGTACGGACTACGTGTGTGCGCGTCGACAGGTTAACTGAGGCAAGGGAGAGAGGGACGCGGAATCGCGCGAGTGGCGTGTGGCGGCTTTTTGTGTCGGCGTTTAGTGGCCGGTGCGAGCCACAAGATGCCAGCTGCGACGATTTGAAGCGTGTGGCCGCCACCGGCGCCAACCGTGTGCGGCGAGTCCATATAAAATGTATGAAAATTACAGGAAATATGCCAGTGGCGGCGTTTTGTGGTTGTGGCCGGTGGCCCGTGTGCCCTAACAATGTGTGTTGCATGTACAAACAGATGTCTTGATTTTAAAAATTCTCCTAATAATATTAGGTTACCTTAAATATCTCCTAAGTACAGACCGGCCAGTTACAAGATTATTATTCGTATAAATACAGAACATACTATCTATGTATTGGAATGGCTTATATTATTATATTATCTGGTCATGTCAGTGCACTGCCTCCCACCAAGGCGAACACCACATACAAGGCAAGTTTGGTATTTAGAGGCGATTGTTGAACTTAACCGGTGGTATGCCAACCAACTCATAGGCTCTAAGCTGGTCTAAACCGCCAATGGAACACTTAAGTCGCTGACTCTTTGTGCATGCTTCAAATTCTAAGTCCGCGGTGCAAAAAACGATCAGAGTCGACTGTTTGGTATGCTAATGGATCACCAACGCGAGTCAACGAGCCAACGATTTATACCGTTAGCTCGCTGGCTCACCCGCATAACGTGACTTTACATTACAATAACCAAAATGTTACCTTTCCGTTTAGCCAACTGCTCTTCAATGTATTTCATCATCTCTTCGTCTTCATCACGCTTGTTCGTTTCCGCGGAGAACTGCGTGCCGATGCCTGTGTCGTAAGCGTCGTCCACCTGCTTCACTTTCCCGCTCTTCAGAGCCTGCATGTTCACCATCCCGCCAGCTTTCACTTTATATGGGTCCTTACAAGTGATTTCCTCCTCGACAGTGGCCTTCTGCCCCGTAGCAAGCGCGATAATGCTGATGCCGTTCGGACGTTCTCGAAGCTTCTGGAGCTCCTTTGCTTCCTCCAGTTTGGCCAGAATCAGCGCCTCGTCTTCAGAATCTTCGTCTTCCTCCTTCACTCGCTGCCGCATATTTTTTCTCTTCTTTGGTTTGAATTTTATTTCTGGATCGCATTGAGGTTTCTCCATGTTTTCGCGTGTGTGTCACAGATATCGGTCGGTGTGTGTAGGTGTCTAGTCTAGAGATGTGTACCGGTTCTACAAAAACCGGATAACGTCACTACCGGTTCTTTACCGGCGATTTGATTTTTTACCGGTATTTTTATACACGCGCGCGGAACCCAAAGGAGAGAATAATGGTGGTATTTTATTCCTCGAATTTATTAACAGAACCGACATACCATTGGAAAGCTAATTTACTGAGCTATTTGATAATTGTAATAAAATATTATAGGCTGCCTATGTTTGAAAAATTTATAAATAATTGAGGGTTTAGCTCACTGATAACTAACGTGTTCCTTTTGGTCTATGGCCCCGAGATAATTTAAAATAAATTATTAGCTACGTATTGATTTGTGATGTGAGATCGGCGATGTATTGAAAAAAAGCCAGATATAGAGTACCCGAAACCGACGAGCTTGTATGAACCGATTGATGGATGTGGATGAGGCACGTGAGGTATGCCAGGATCGTCGCAGGTGGCGGGCTGTTGTCTCTGCCTACCCCTTCGGGAAAAAGGCGTGAGCATATATATGTATGTATTGATTTGTTATGGTAGGGTATTGCATTGCATCATTACATTACTTTCACAAAATCTCGTTTTACATGTGCGAGCGCGTATGTTATATTTTTTTTAAATAAATGTTGTCTACTACGACTGTAGAAATTAAGCCAATTTCCATATAATATCAAGAAATTTTCCTATAGGTTTTTCTCCGGTGAAAAACCGGTTTTTGCTAAAAAATCTCCTAAAATCTCCGGAGGCTAAAATTGCAACCGGTACACATCTCTAGTGTCTACCACAGAATAAGAATACAACCACAGATATCTATAAATACAACCACAGAACACTATCTACACTTTCTATTACTGGTCTGTGCAACTACACTACAACGGGAACAACCCACAGATCAATAACAACAACCACAGAATGCCACAGACAACTGGTACGGTCCAAATTGCACTTTCTGCGCTCGTGTGCGCTATATTCATGCAAACAACTGTTCAAATTGCGCTGTGGTACGCTGACATGAGTATTGTGACTTCATCGATGACGTCATCGATTGGTGCGAACAGTGCCAACACCGAGGAGGTAGTGCAATGTCTCCGGAACTGTCAAACAGTTGTCAAACTTCAATGTGCATGGTGTTTTTTCGTTTTTTGATTGTTCTGTTTTTTCCCGCCCCGTGAACTTTTACTTTTTGATTAAGTATTAATTAAAATTAGGTATGTCGTCTGTCATTGATATTAACAGAAGTACATTGCGAATTGTTTGTACTAACATTTAAAATACCTATTAGAATGTAAAAACTACTTTATTTGAAAACTACATAACATTAATATCGTTCCTCCGTGTGTTCTTGAGCCGAACGGACGTGCATACAGTGACCTGCTACTTTGTTTTAATTCCGCGCCCTTGTGATTGGTTAAAGTATCCAAATTTAAATTCCTTGTCGCACTTGCACTAAAGTTACCTGTTGACTCCGCCCAAGGGGAGGAACTAGACCGGGATAGATACAGTTATCAAAATCTACTTCGAAATAAGGAGCAGAAAACGAAGATAATTGGCTGAACCTACCGGGACTCGAACCAGCATCCTCTTGCGCACGAAGCGGAGTCTGCTGCCATCGGACCAACGCTACCATCTCTTCAAGCGGCGAATATCGTTATCGCACTGCTAACGTGAGCCCCGCCCGCGCGCCCCGCAACCACACACTTTAACCGTCCGACCGGCGCGCCGTGCTTTTGCGCGTGCTGTGTGAGTAACGCATTCCTGCGCAGTGCAATTCTCTCAGGTCAGATTACCTTTTCTACATCATTATGCCGCGCGTAGAACGCTCGCCGCCTTCAGCTTCAAATACCTCTATTAATACTCCAATCAAACAGAGTGAATTGGACAATAGAGACGTGCGCGAAATTGATAAAAATCCCGCCTCCAATATTACTTTGACAAGAGGTAGTGGCCCTAGCTCTCATACTTCTAAAGGTAGTGAAATAGAGCAACTAAAAAAGTGGTTACAAGATTCTTTGTCTACTTGGAAATCGGAACAAACGCAGTCGCTAAACGTTATCAGAAAGGATATTAAGGAGCTCAAAAACCAGAATCAGCTTATTCAAAAAAGCCAGCAGGATATTGAAAAGTCACTCGAATTCATTTATAACCAGTATGAGGATATGAAACAGCAGTTGTCAAAAATGCAAAGAGAACGTACTGAGGATAAAATTTATATAGCAAACCTTGAAAAGAAAATCGTAGATATTCAAACCAGCTCCCGTTCATCTACCATTGAGCTTAGAAATATTCCGGAAAGTGACAAGGAAACCTCTACAGATCTCACATCACTTGTATGTCGCATTTCCAAAAAACTGAATGTAGCGATGGAACCTACGGAACTGAGAGATTTATATCGAAGTCCGGTAAAAACAAGCTCAAATAAACCAAAACCTATTCTAGCGGAATTTACATCTGTCTCAAAAAAAACTGAAATACTCAATGCTGTTAAGCTGTACAACAAAAATAAATCGAAGAGCGATAAGCTGTGCACATCCTCCCTCCAGATTCCAGGTGATAATCAACCTATCTACATAGCTGAATATCTTCCACCGAGCATGAAGCGTCTGTTTTATAAATCTCGAGAGTTTGCTGACCAAAACAATAACAAGTACTGCTGGACCTCAAATGGGAAGATATTACTGCGTAAGCTGGAAGGGGATACTGCAGTCATCCGTATATCTTCTGATCAGTGTCTTGCTAATCTTACTAAAAAAGACTGACTAGATAGAGATAGAGTTGGCTTTAGTTCTATATTAACATATACATTTTATACAAACACATACACTAACTATACATTACATTCTAATTGCAGAGGGTATCTCTATTACAGAGGAGCTAATCGTGTTATTCCTAAATCATATAATCAATGGCTAATTTAGTATCACTAATTCCCGAGCTTGACTCGTTTTGTGTATCAAACTCGTATATATGTTTGCCGGAAGAATGTCCCAAGTACATTCATAACAATAATAAAGATTTAAAAATTATACACATAAATATAAGGAGTATAAATAAAAATTTTGACGAATTTAATGTTATAATGACCTTAACGAGTATTCAGTACGACATAATAATTTTGTCCGAATGCTGGTTGAGCGTATCAGACTGTGTTCCACATCTACAAGGTTACACTTCATATAAAACGAAAAATATTAAAAACCAAAACGACGGCGTGGTTATGTATGTCAGAGAAAATATTAATTGTTCTGTTCATGAACCATATTTTTTAGACGCAAATTGTCTTGTTTGTGCACTTACTTACGGCCTTGTTTTGGTTTCTATTTATAGATCACCGTCATTCTCCAATATCGACAATTTTTTAGAGAGTTTGAATAATGTCCTCACATCTCTCTGTCACTATAAAACTATCGTAGTAATGGGAGACATAAACATTAATATAGCTCACATAAATAATAATAGCAACTCACGTGCACAGTGCAACAGTTATCTTAACCTGGCTGCTTCTCATGGACTTCTTCCTGCTCATCACCATCCTACGAGATGTGACTCATGTCTAGACCACGTACTACTCAAAACTGACCGTACGGCCACTTCTTTAATTTTGAAAACTCAGATAACTGACCACTGTCCTACTGTAACTTCTATCCCCATAAATAAAATTGAATATAAAGCCAGCCACTCTCGAAAAGTCATCAACTATGAATCACTAATTACGGACCTGCAAAGTCATGATTTTGTTCCCCTCTATTCTTTTCTGGACGCCAATCAAGCTACTAAATATCTCATTTCCATTCTATCCAGCTACATTTTAAAAAATTCTCGAATAATTAGCATACCATGTCGTTCTAGAATATTAAAACCATGGATAACTCCGGGACTATTAAGATGCATTCGTAATAGAGACCGCATGCACAAAAAACTCAAAGCAGATCCTGACAATGTAATCCTTAGAGTAACATATTCACGTTATCGTAATTTCTGCAATAACTTGCTACGTAAATTAAAGGTTGCCTATGAGAGAGAACAACTAATTAAGGCTAAAAATAACCCTAAAGATCTCTGGAACGCTATAAAATCAATCGCATCTATACAACGTAGTACAAACCAAGCTACGGAGTTACTCAAAACTGGTGACAGTGCACAGTCCTCGGTCGATGCTGTTAATACCTACTTTGTGAATATTGGGAAAGACCTAGCAAGTAAAATTCAGTCTGGATTAAGTCAAACTTCCTCAGGTAGTTCTTGTAAAACTGTCCCCCCATCTGCTAATTCCATGGCTATCCTCGACGTGACTGAAAATGAAATAGAGAGTATCATCGTCAGCCTTCGAGGTGACTGCGCTACAGGATGGGATGACATTTCAGCGAAATGTATTAAAATACTGCGTAATTTACTTATTCCCTTAATTTCCCATTTATTTAACCTATGTTTGAGCACTGGTACCTTCCCCAATGCATTTAAAAAAGCCCTTGTTCATCCAATATCCAAAGGGGGTGACATCGGCAGTGTCGGAAACTATAGACCAATTTCAGTCCTTTCTTCTTTGTCTAAGGTTCTCGAGAAGGTCCTAAACAGTAGACTTGTTAAATTTTTAAACGCAAATAACATCATTGCTTCGAACCAATACGGCTTTAGAGTTGGCAAGTCCACTGAAGATGCAGTCGTAAGTCTTACGGAAGCTATTACAAGGAACCTAGACCTGAACCAAAAGTGTATCGGTATATTTCTAGATTTGTCAAAAGCATTTGACACTGTGTCTGTCCCCATCCTACTCGCAAAGATGGAAAGAATAGGAATAAGAGGAAAAGTTCACTCCATCTTTAAAGACTATTTATGTCAACGAACTCAGTCAGTTATTATTAATGGTATTGTTAGTGAAGAGGAATTTCTTTCTTACGGTGTGCCTCAGGGCAGTGTATTGGGCCCCACTCTTTTCCAAATTTATGTAAATGATCTTTGCCAATTAGCGCTTCCTAACTCTAAAATTTTCTCATATGCCGACGATACAGCTCTTATCATTCACGGTAGCACTTGGGAGGAATGTAAATACCGAGCTGAATCTTCCTTAAGAGTTGTAATGGAGTGGTTGAATTGTAACTTACTTACCATAAACATCGAAAAGACCAAATTTATTAACTTTTCAATGAGATCCTCTTCCAGGCCCCCGCTACACACATTCAATTTAAAGGCTCATCATACATGCCAACCAAATTGCTCCAACTGCTCGTGTCTATCTATCCCTAGAACTTCTGATATAAAATACCTAGGTGTGCACATCGATGAAGGATTGAGCTGGCAAAAACAAGTGGACTCCTTGACTGGCAGAATAAGAAAACTTATTACGGTCTTCAAAAAGCTACGTCTCTCCGCTGATATCAGTACACAGATGATGGTATATCTTTCCCTGTGTCAATCCCTAATAGCCTACTGCATTCCGGTCTGGGGTGGAGCTGCAAAAACAACAATAATACAATTGGAGAGAGCACAAAGGGCTGTTCTGAAAGTTATGTTGTCCAAACCATATAGGTATCCAACTATTGACCTATTTTCTGATGCCAAAGTACTTACAGTGAGGCAGCTCTATGTGCTTCAATCTATTGTACGTCGTCATTCTACAGTTCCATTTCAAATCTCGACTGATACTAATACACGCAGGAAAGCCCACCCATATTGCAATGTTTCTTACAGAACTGATTTTGCAAGTCGTCAGTATTACCTTTCAAGTCTATTTTTATACAATAGGGTTAATGCTCTTCTTGATATTCAATCACAGAATAAATACAACTGCAAAAAGAAAATAAAGCAATGGCTGCTAGAATTAGATTATTACCAGACTGAAGACCTTCTGAACAAAAACTATAAATTTCCATAGTTACAGAAACTCCGTCATATAAAAACACCCACATTTTCCCACACCTACACACACACACATACATACACACACATACACCTCCCAAACACAAATAATTGTCTCATTTACTTTTATTTTAATTGTAAGTAATAGGTCCCTGTGTCCTTTTTCAGTAGAGTACGGAGGAACACTGACTCTCAAAACACAGGTTTTCCTAGCTTGAGAGTCAGTTGTCACCTTTGTGTTTGCTACCTATACAGTGTTTAATATTATGTTATGTGTTAGTAGCTTTAAGTTTTGAGACAATAAATTATTATTATTATTAATATAATATTAAAAGAACTGTCATTTTTGACAAACGAAAACCTGTTCAAATTGTTTGCATGCTAACAATCGTAATCATTATGAACAGTCGTGTGCGTGCTCACGAACGTATTTACCATTTGCACAAAACGGACCGCACTAAACATGTGGACATGTGGTGTTTTTTTTTCTTTATTTCGCCCAAATTGTCTTAGACAAGCTAGAGTCATAGACCGTACTGCCTTGTCTTTAGATTATCTTTTTGGCTAATGGCTCTGCCTATTATGAGTCCATGCATAAAAATAGTTTCTTCAACACTTTCTTATCAAAATGTCACTTGTTAATCGACAGTAAAAGGTACTTTTAGTGAAGACTTTATTTTTGTGTCTTCTTGAGGCAATCCAAAACTGTCCATCTCAGGCATTTTATCGAATTTCCCATTAACTGCACACTTGGAGTCCCTTCAGTTTTGATTTATTTTATTAGAAAGCAAAGAGTACATTTACAACGAAAGCTGATAATTTTAGACTTAGGTACTAAAGATGGGATGGGTCAAGTCATAGAAAACAGTTATAGCATAAAATTACTTTTTCATCTTAAAAACTGTTTAAAAAGTGACGTTTTGCTCCTCAATAAAAGTAAGTCTTTTCCAATAGGGTTTTTAATAAGTGCGAATAAAAGTGTTGTGATTATAGAATCATTCACTATGTTCGTGATTTAATAAAACGCCGCGCCCTCGGCGTAAAAATATAGTTTTGCTCCCTTACGACACAATTTACTATTTAGGGTGTGTACTATGTGCGTGCCCTAGGCGGCAAATTCAAGCTTAGTAGACGAATACGCTACTCAGCAGTCAGCATTATCGCAACTTTGCTATAACCAGAGACCAGTTTAATATAACTGACGGGGAGTATAGTAAAATAAACAATTAGTATTCTCCATTAGAGAGAACTGGCTATCTTTAGAGGAGGAATTTACCTACAGAGGGGTTCTTTAAATTAAAATTTATTCTATCTAGGTATCATACTGAGGACGACACGATTAACGCTGAGCCACAAACTTTTATCGAATATCGCAATATTAGCAATAGACAATCGAACTGCTCAGACCATATCCTGTCCTATCTTATAATATAATATGTCCAACATGTCCATGTATTCCTGGAAAAAATATAATCATAACAGAGAAAGAGCAGCGCTTGACCTATCGTTGTATCGTTCTTTGGCCTATATCCATCGGTTATGACTGAAATGATGATAATGATAAAAGTAAAAGTATGGTCGGGGGACGGCATTTTTCAGTTTTTGGTCCGCGGTCCGCCTCGGAATAATTCAAGATTCGGGGGCTGCAGCAAGCTCACAAAATTATAGGCTGATGACTAGATTACCAATGCCTAATAATCCACATTCGATTAACAAAAACAAAATGATAAGAAATGTCACATTCCCAATTTTTTGTTTGAGAGATTGATAACAAGTTCAAAGTTTTATACTTCCTTTTGTGCATTTTATCTACTTTCTGAGCCGATAAAAACGATTGCTTTCATGATATAATGCTAGTGTAGTCTCTCCCTGCTTACACTGTAATATTTCTAAACACAGTAAACAAATAATAATGGCAAACATAATTCTTTTACAATCGCCGCCGCCAAAGTTAGAAGACGTTCAAAAGTCAGTGTTTAGTGCTGGAGCTACGGAATTTTTGGTGAATATACATCGGGAGTTCGAATCTAAAATCGAGCAGCTTTACAAGGATAGGCTGAAACGAACCGTGGAGTTACAAGGGCTTTCTACTTTATATTTCAAGAAGTCCGCAGAGAGAAGTGATAAATCCTGGAAGGTTGCGCCCCTGCCTACGAGACTACAGTAATTATCTATTTTTGTTTATGATGCCTTTATCTAGAATGTTTATTTCTTGTTACGTAACATTTAAAGATTAAACATAGGTATATTTCTACACTCATATAATAAAGTTTTTATTGCATGTTTGTTAGTAATGAATAGGCTGCAAAAATAATAAAAATATAATCTCACGCCTTGCAGACCCGAGGGGGTAAGCAGAGGTATTCCATTACTGGATATACCCACATTTCACGAGATACATTGGACCCCTTAACGTGATAGGTGGTGAGCCCATTGCCGGACCGAGTCTATTTACACATGTCTCCGAATTAATTCTGAGACCTGCGGGTTTCCTCACGATATTTTCCTTCACCGTCGAGCTAGTGATAAATATGTATGTGAGTTTTTAAAAAACTCATTGGTAAGTACATGCCAAGATTCGAACCCGAGCCTCACTAATTTGCGGCCGGCTCTTTAACTGTAAGGGCTATCACTGCACGGCTGCAAAAGAATTGCCTTATTTTCAAAAATGGGCAAATACAATTCTGTGTGTACTCGAGTTGCGTAAGTGAAATTGTGGGAAACAACTAGTATGTTTCCCACAATTTCACCGACGCAACTCTAGTACACACAGAATTTTATTTGCCCATTTTGTAACAAAACTCTCAATAAATAAATAAATGATTAAAAAAAGTACTAGTATACAATAATTCTTTTTTGAATTTGTACAATGGGCGGTGTTATAGCTTTAAGCAATCTCTTCCAGAAAACTTTAGGGTGGATGAAACTGAAAGATGAACAGGGTAGATGGTGCACTATAGGGAGCCATGTATAAAAAAAATTGAGCAAACATCCTTTTAATAAAGTAAATAATATATATAATATTACTAGCGACCCGCCCCGGCTTCGCACGGGTGCAATGCTGAATTTTCTTTGCTATAAACCTTTCCAACGAATGCAAAACCGTGGAAATCGGTTCGTGCATTCTGGAGTTAAATCGTCAGGAAGGAAAACCCGACTTATTTTTATATAGTAGATATGAGATAACAAGCGTATTAAAAAAAAGGTTCCAACCTTAAGTTATCTAATAAAAATGTTGTCATCAAAGTTGGACCACTCTGAAAAAGTTATTCTTGAGCATATTTTAAAAAAATATATTACTTACCATGTGTCAACTTGAGCTGAGACATACAATGATCCAATTCAATGACTAAGTGCGGAAACCAAATCCCTAACATAGAACATCGGTGTTGACTTGAGAACCTCCTTTTTTACATTGGAAAAAAATATTTAAAAGATTCTGTGTGATCCTGAAATAAAAAAAAACCTACAGTGTAATTACTATGGATTGTCGTCTCTCTCTCGTCTCTGATGTCCTTATCTAAACATTCTTTTTATACGTTACAGGAACCGTCATCTAGACCTCGGAGATGTGTCACCCTCAAACACTGCACATTTTGTGTCGGCGCTAAACTCTGATGTTCAAGGCATACAAGTGGATTTTGACGATGGCCACTGCCCTACTTGGAGGAACCAGCTGATGGCTTACCAAAACATAAATTCCGTGGTAAAGGGAAAGCTACCTGGAGCATCATTTAGTATCACAACATGTCCAGTGCTGATGCTCCGTCCTAGAGCCTGGAATATGATTGAGCATAATATTTTGGTAATTATACTAATCATTCTTTTTCAGGCTGTTCAGTACAGTTTTTATTTTTCAATTGGTTCCTGTTTCCTTTGTTTTTTAATAGGACAGGGTGGAATTTTTTATGCAACTTTGAACACTGCAAAAAAAAAATACCTTCCTGGATCAATGTACTTCAAGTACATAATTATTGTCATTAATCAACCTCTTTGCAACTGATAAACACCGTTATCTACGTTATTCTCCTCTCAGGTTTTCTAACAAGATGTTTATGAGTTCGGTTTATTTTTGCATTTAGCAACATTTAGTGCTGACACTATTTCTGTATAATCTGACCTATAATGCTCAAGAAATGTCTCTAAGAGTTGTTATTAGAGAAGGGTGGTGTAACATGTTAACAATTTTCAGATTGATGGCAAAGAAGCTATCGGACCCCTAGTAGACTTTGCTCTGCTAATGTACCACAATGCCAAAAGGCTGAGTGAAGCGAACAGCGGTCCGTACTTCTACTTATCAAAATTAGAAGGCGCCTCTGAAGCTGTATTGTGGAATGAAATATTTGTGTACGGTCAAAACATGTTGGACTTACCACAAGGAACAATTAAGGCTTGCGTGTTAATAGAAAATATTGTGTCTGCGTTTGAGCTGGAAGAAATTTTGTATGCATTAAGGGACCATTCTTTAGGACTGAATTGTGGTATTTGGGACTACTGTGCTTCGATTATCTCAAAATTTGGTGAGTAACAATTCCTTAAGCATTTGATTTTTTTTATGCTTTTTTAGTTATTCTGAGCATTGTTATAAATTTGTATAACACTGAATGAACAGAATAGATGTTTTTATATAAATGCAGACACTTGATTTCATTTCCTGATCCATTTATTTTTTGTTGCATTGCATTGAATAGTAAAAAGAATTAATGTCAGCTATTGTACAAATGGTTTTAAAAAATAGGCTGCCAAGGACAATGTGAGCATAGAATTCACTTCCTTGTTTATTTATGGACATATTCTGGAATCAAAAGACACATATGACGCATCCATCTTAATTTCAGAGGAGTGTTACAAGAACCCAAGCCTCACTGATCATCATGTGAAGCTTCGTAACGGCTATCACTGCCAATAGTTTCGTAATGTAAATTCTTTACAGTAATATTGCGTCCCCTTATTCTTTCTCCCTAGGAGATCGCAGGGAGTTCCTCCTGCCCGACAGGAACAAATACGTGAGCATGGACCGCCATTTTCTGGACAACTACATGCGGTTAGTGGTGAGCACGTGCCATGCCCGCGGTGCTCCCGCCACGGGTGGAATGGCCGCCGCTATGCTAAAGCCGGGGGCCGACGGGACTGAGAGAGAGTGAGTTCATCTCATCATGTTTTGACGGGCCTGTTGGCTCAGTACGTATAATAATAACGGCTTCGCTTGTGCACGTTTATTTCACCTAGGTAGAATTTTGCAAAATCCCTTTTTAGTGCATGCCTACACTGTATAAGCTATCTATGTGCAAAATTTCAAGTCTGTAGACCCAGCGGTTTAGGCTGTGCGTTGATATATCACCAGTCAGTCAGTTTCTGATTTTATATATAGATAATAATTATTATGCTTTACATGATGATAATCAGTGAAGCTTGGGTTTGAATCCTGGCATGTACCAATCAGTTTTTCAAAAAGCTGACGTACATAATTATCACTAGCATCGACTGTGAAGGAAAACATCGTGAGGAATCCCCCAGGTTCCAGAATTAATTCTAAGGTATGGTGTAAACAGACCCGGTCCGGCGATGAGCTCACCTATCACGTTTAGGGGTCTAAAGAATATCTCGTGAAAAGATAAATGGAATACCTCTGCTTACCCCCTGGGGATAAAAGGCGTGAGTTTTTTTTTATTAATATCTTTGTTTCAGATCCAAAGTTATAATCAACAAGATTTTGCAATCGAAACTGAAAGAAATAGAGATCGGTGTAGATGGCTTCATGGTCTACGATTCACGAGTGGTTCCGCATATCAATGAGGTAACCAACGCTAAAATACTAAAGTACATACCTCAGTTTCCAGTTTTGACAGGTCATACAAAGTACCTCATTTGACTGGGCAGTGAAATACCCACTCGCCTTCATCCTTAATATTATCATTAATGCGAAACTAACTCTACTTGTCTGGTTTTTACCTCTCAACCGGTAAACCGATCTTGATGAAATTTGCTAAAGGCTGCTTGCATCGTGAGAAAAGACAGCAGCTACTTGTTTCCTCTCGAAACATAAATTGCGGGCAAAAGCTAGTAAGCACGGGCGGAAGAGGACAAAAGATGTTTCCTTTATATGTCCTCAACCCAGTTCCGAACTCAGTGACGACGGTATATGCCCATCCAATAACACCCCTTACTGTAACACTGTTACTGGCTGGGAAAAAGATTCGTCATCGAGTAACAGTGTTACTGGTTGGTGATAAATTAACTCCCATTGGGTAACACTGTTACTCGATGAAACATTTTATTACTATTGAGAAACACATTTAGTTAAATTAGGTTCCATCCAGAAACACTATAGCTCGTTATAGGTAATTTATTTTTGTCTGCTGTATATATGTATAGAAACTATGATAAGATAACTCATAATTCAATTTTATCCAAAATGTGATTGCAGCCACCATGGCATATAAGAAAACCGAGTCTTGAACGTGGTGTTTTTGTTGTAATTTGAACAAAATTCCATTATGAGTGACGACTGACGTCATATGCTTGCCATCTATGCCACATATCATTCTATGTTGTACCGATAAATGTCACTCTTAATGGATGACATACGAAGCAGAGCGAAAGATGGGATGGATGAAAGAAAGAACTATGTAGAATAGAAGTACGAAAGGTATAGAAGCGAGAATCAGTATGAAAGGAAATACAGTATTAATAAAGTCTCTGATCACGTTAGCGAAAAGAGAGAATTAAAAAAAAAATTATGACATAAATAGCAGATTGTGTCATAAGGGAGCAAAACTATATTTTTACGGCGAGGGCGTTTTTTTAAATCACGAACATAGTGAATGATTCTAGGATAGAATCCCGAACGTAGTGAGGGATTCTAATGTAGAATCATGAACGATGTGAGGGGTTTAACGTAGCCCAAGGTAAAAATAATTTTGCGACCGAATGATACACTCTGATTTTCATACCTCTCTATGAGAAAAATTGTTAATGACATTGTTTGCTTCTTTTTTTTATATTTTCCGGTGTTTAACTATCACTGCTACTTGAATACATTTTAAAATACAAAATACACAAACAATTCGATGTCGGAATTCGAAATTTTGGCGTAAAATAAAATGTAAATTCTGAAAAATAAGTATGAAAGCGCGCGCATTGCCACAGTAATTTTTCTGACAGTGTGGCACAACCATCGAACCCCATTCAGCCTTGTCAGCATATAAGTTACTCTATGCTTGTAAGCCTAATGCGGCGAAAAATGGAACTAATATGATATAGTGGCGCCAACCTTAGATGCAAACTTATTTTGTTAATCTCTTTGGCTAAGAATGTTGCGGGATATTTTTAATTCCAAATTCAAAACACTTTTATTCGCACTTATTAAAATCCTATCGGAAAAGACTTACTTTGATCCCTGTTATTGAGGACCAAAACGTCACTTTTCGAATAGATGGTATAAAAAGTAAATTTTCAGCTTTGGAAGAAAAATGGCGGCACCCCTAATCAGATTTATAGAAAATTCGACGTGAATATTTCACCAGCGGATTTACTGACGATTCCGAGTGGAGGAGTTACTTTGCAAGGTCTGAGACACAACGTGGCTGTGACCATACTGTTCATATACCACTGGCTGGCGGGTATGGGGCATTTCTTTTACAGCGGGAACGTCGAAGACTCTGCTACTGCGGAAATTTCTAGAACACAGATCTGGCAGTGGATTCGATTTGCTGTAAGCATCTACTTAACTTGTTGAACGGTTTAATATTATAAAGAGGAAATATTTGTTTGTTTGTATTGACTCTGAAACTACTAAATCGATTTTAAAAATTCTTTCCAATGAAAAGCTACAGGGAGTAAAATAGGATATAGTTTATCCCCGTGTTCTCACGGGAACGGGTACTACGCGGGTGAAACTGCTGGTATTCCATATCCATCAAAGATATTTAAATATAATAGGGCATAGAGGGGGCATTGGGAATATTTTCATACAAAACTTTAAAGCCTAAGCTTCATGTCCTTGTCATGTCAGTTAGTATGAACGCGAGCTGTCATTCGGTCGAAATTGTACTAGACTTATTCCACTTGGAATAACTTTTGACTTCAAATCTTCCTCGCTTTGTCCCCTCTATGCCCTATTATATTTAAATCTCTTTGATATCCATACTTATTTATAATACTGCTACGGGCTTAGGCGTATCGCTCTCCGTTTCTCCACTTGTTGCTTGAGTTTTTTCTACAAAATCCGGCTCGAAGGACCAATGTAGAGAATTGTTATGCAACTTCGAGATGATTATATAGAACAGACACCTTAATTAAGCTAAGGATAATATTGTACTCTCCAACAAAAAATTGCAGTTAGGTAAGTTGCATAACATAGCAGTTTGAGTAAAAATATACTTTTTTTTTATTCTAGCCTGCCTTAGAAGACAACCCAAATCAGCAAGTGTCAGCGAAACTAGTCGAGAAGGCCGCTGCTAGTTTCTCTGCGCATGCGCACAAGAACCTGTGCAGATCGAGCGCAGAACGCAAGCGGTTAACCGCGGCTAGATACATGAGCATAGAGTTGTTCCTAGCCAGAAACCCGCCAGAGTTCATCACTAGTTATTTGAACGACAATCACAAGTTCAGAACGCTGCATAACAAGGCACTTTTGAGTAACTTGTAAGTGTAAAATATAATATGCAGATAAGTTAAGAGAAGGCAAAGGGGTATCTGTTCATACAGCCAAAAACATACCAAAAAAGTTCATCCTTTTACAACGCGCGATTCACACATCACACTCGACTTGAAAAATTACTTGTATTTAATAAGATTCAAAGCTCATATTTCAATAGTTTGCTTTGAATCGAGTTTGAGTTGTTAAGGTGTGCTATCATTTGGATGCCTACAAAATGACAATTAAAACCGATTGTACATACAGAGACATGCCGTGAAATTAATTTATTAGCTGGCATACCATTCAAAAAAAGAATATAATTGTGTCAGGAAAATATTATAATTAAAAAGATACGATTACAGAAAGAGATCCATCGCAATTCGCAATCAATAGGTTTAGGCGCTTTTGGATGTCAATTAAAACGTCAGGCTAGGATGACTAAACAGTCGTTGAATACCAAATATTAATTTCACTATAGTTGATTAATGATGTATAAATAATTAATGTAAATGTGGTAGCTATTTCAAAGAACATAATCGAAAGTTGTTTTAGTAAAGGTAAGTGTAATATATTTTTTTTATGTTTTACTGAAGTTAATCGTTATATATTATAAACAAATCGAAATTCCTATTTTTTGTGATCGTTGTTAAAATAAGCTTTAATGTTGCCAAATGTTTGATAAATAAAAGTTATTTACGGAATAGTACTTTATTTAAAATCATCCTGCAGCCTTGATTAAGAATAGTCGTGGATAATATAACATACTTCGGCAGAAGCTAAAATATGTTCTTATTATGTATGCTAGGTATTTAAATCAAACAGAAATTATTGTATAGATTTTTTATATCATAATTATCTCAAAAATATTAAACATTTCATAGTATCCTTAACACAAGTGAACACAGAACAAGCCGTCGTGTCAGGTGAATACAATAAATTTTATTAAAACAGCATTTTATTAATTTTTTTAGGCATTCCAAGTTATTTACGAAATATAAAGCTGAAAATCCACAATTAAAAAAAAGTTTTATTTTGTGAATAGCTGGAAAGCTGTCATTTATAATAACGGTTCCGAGCATCTAGTGTTTTACCAAAAGATGTCGCTGCTGTCTAATCATTGTCAAAACATTCGTGACGTCACTGTCAATTTGGCATTAGAAATATCTTTTGACAAAACAGTCGCTTGCTATTTTCTTATTGAATGGAATGTTTGATATAAGATTTTGTAATATTAATATTGCTTATTTATAGCACCTTTAGCGACAATAGCGGATTTAAAATATAATTTTATTTGATTTGTAAGTATTTTATTTATTGTATTAATTGAATGTAAAATTAGAATTTATTATTTGTTTCTCATCAAGCTTGGACAATCATTTACACTCTGCATTATTGGAATAATTAAATTTTATTTAATAAATAATTATTATTTATCTATTGCTTCTAGGCGTACCCTTTTAGTCTACATAGCAGAGGCGACTCACATATATTCAATAAAGTGGCATTTATCATCTTCTGACTTAGGTACACAGAATCAACAATTATTAGATAAACGTTTACAAAAAGATATGTGTATTCTTCGAACACCTATACATAGGGATTCAAGTTATTAAAAATGTGTTTCAAACAAGTGACAGCGGAATTTATGATATTAATTAACATAATTATTTACAACAATTGTGATCAAAGAGAAGATTCGCCGTGAAAATTATTTATATGGTGTAAAATTAAATTTTTATTAGATTGAGAACAAAAAATTAAAATTTAACAAAGTTAGCATTAAATTTAACGTATAATTTTATGCGATCTATGTACGTTCTAGCGTGTCGATTAATGTCTCATAGTATGGTAACCCGAGTCCTCAGCTGAGCTTAGAGTTCTTTTCTTGCATAATAAGCGGAAGTTCTCACTTATAAAACTAGAACGAAGAAATCCACGGCGTTCATCAAAATGCTAGGACGTAGACAGACCACACACACAAAAGTACCTTTAATAATACATTTTTATTTTTTTCTATTATGGAGCAAATAAAACTAAAAACAAAGTCCATATCCGTCCGTGCTCTCGTATGTATGTCAATTTGGGGCAGGTATTATGCTAAGAGACGGTGCACCTTGAGTTCTGCTCACCCCCCACCCGCTGCCGCGTGAGGGCGCGCGCGAACATTGTATCTCGGGCGTGGACACTCGCGTTTTGTTCTTGCATAGACAGCGCCAGGGCATGCGCTAGTGCTTCGTCTTCAGTCTGTAAATCATAAACCATTATTTGTACCTTCAATTCAAGTTTAATACTTGTCGTAATTCTGTGTACAGTGAAGCCATCCGGGCTGTTGCACACTTTGCTGTACTTTATAATGTAATCTATACTAATATTATAAAGAGGAAAGGATTTTTATTTTTGTATGTTTGTTATGAATAAACTCAAAAACGACTGGACCGATTTAAAAAATTCTTTCACCAATGGAAAGCTCGAATATCCCTAAGTAACACAGGCTATATTTTATTACCGTATTCCCACGGGAACGGGAACTAGGAGGGTGAAATCGCGCAGAACCGCTAGTTTTATAAATAACCTAGCAGTGCCTCGCGGTTTTACCCGCGTATTTCCCGTTCCCTTGGGAACACGGGAATAAAAACTAGCCTATGTTACTCAATGGTATTGCAGCTTTCCATTGGTGAGAGTAATAACTCGTAAGTAGGTAAACATACAAATCTTTCCTTTTTATAATATTGTAGAGAAGTGTAGATTTGTAAGCTCGGTATGACCGTGTTGTGGTAACTAGTAACATTAAGATAAAAAACTTTAGAAAGTATTTACACCCTGACTTCTCACAAAATTGCAATTACTAAGTAATGAAACAAACTAACGTTTCCCCAAAATATGGGGCAGTTTGGAGTTAGTAACAGTTCAAGTGACGGACCCTGTAGTAAATGTAGACGCACCAAGAGGGTAAAGCAGTGTCTTATGTCATTGCTTATTAGACCCTGAACGTAATTGGGGACGACAGAGAGGTTTAGATGTGAAAACATAAATAAACTCTAAAATAAAATAAATTATCTCACGCCTTTTGTCCCCGAGGGGGTCGGCAGAGGTATTCCATTTCTGAAAATACCAACTTCTCACGAGAATATTTGACCCCTAAACGTGATAGGTGGTGAGCCCATTTCCGGACCGAATCTGTTACACATGCCTCATAATTAATTCTGTGACCTGCGGGTTTCCTCCCAGTTTTCCTTCACAATCGAGCAAGTGATGAATATGTACGTAAGTTTTGAAAAACTCATTGATACATGCCAGGATTTAAACCCGAATCTCGCTGATTTTCATAATGAGAAGCGGGGTCTTGAACTGTAAGGCTATCACTGCTCTGCTTAAGAAACTGACTTTCGAATTGATTTTTTTGCAACAACATCATACATCTTTTTTCCGCAATTAACTTCATAATTATAAATACGTAGAAATTACCATATTGCCCTGGACTTCCGAGAACGTCGTCACTGGAGCTTGAATAGGTGTTGGGTTTCTGATGGCTTCATTCGCCTTCATTCTCGCCATGGCCGCTTCGCTGTAATCGTAAAATTGTTAATTAATAACTATATCAAAGTGTAAACCAGTTTAAAAAAATTCAGCACAAGATGTTCCGCGCAATTTCCAAGTTACCCACGTAGTTCCCATTCCTGTAGGAATACAGGAATAAAATATCGCCTATGTTACTTCATAATAATTTAGCTTCCTATGGGTAAAAGAATTTTTAAAAACAACACAAGCTGTTTCCGATTTACCCACGTAGTTCCTATTCCCGTAGGAATACAGGAATAAAATATAGCCTATGTTACATCATCATAATTTAGCTTTCTATGGGTGAAAGAGTTTTTAAAATCGGGCCAGTAGTTTTTGAGTTTATTCATTACAAACATACAAATCTTGTATATCTTGAGATGCCATCAAGTCGCAAACTCATAATTTAAATTATACTCATTAATCTCATTATAGATGTTATTGTAAGGTTTGTTTAATATGTGTGTGTCTGCAGATTCAAATAAATGCTTATTCTATTCTATATAATGCCCGCTGTACACTCTCGGCGAGACAGCCTGAGAATTAGGTGCTATCCTTTCTTCTACACTGTTCTACAATAATATTATAAAGAGGGAAGAATAGTATTTCTGTATGTTTGTAACGAAAAAACGCAAAAACTACTGAACCGATTTTAAAAATTCTTTCAACAATGGAAAGCTACATTATCACTGAGTAACATAGGCTATATTTTATTCCCACACTGAACAGAACAGCTAGTAATTTCGTCGAGTCTAGTAAGAATTGATAAAAAGACTGTGTTGAGGAGTTCCTTGCCCCGCTTCTTCTCAACGATACATGCTGAAGAAGAGTTGAAATGACTACCAATAAAACATTTTTACTTTGGCATTACAGTTCATACGCTTATTGGAATATTGTTGCTCAGAAACAGATTGCCAAGTAGATCCATGCAGAATTTGTAAAGGAATTTAATATAAACACATTCGGTACCATTAACTGTGTCATGGAATAGGGTGACCACACATTGTATGTTAAAAAGGAAAAATCTTAGAGCACTTAAAATTTGATGGTGAAAGTAAGTACAACATGACATCAAATAGTAGGTATTTATTGAAATTTTCACTCAGGTTTGTTTATTCATAGGATTTAACATTATGTAAATAAATAACTAAGGTTTTTCTATTGAATTCAAAGACTTATGGTGATTTTTTTTGAGATTGTGGTTTGGCTAATTGCTTGAACTAAACAAAGTCCATATATGATGGTATAGATATTGTCCAGACTACAAAAGAAAAATAGGGTACATACGCAGCCTGTCTCCTTTTAGCCGCCAGCTTGCCCCCGCAGGCGTGGTCGACGCTGTGCCGGTGCTTCAGGCAGAAATTGAGCGCGCACTCGCCGCACACGAGCGGGACCATCTCTTTCGTCTTGCAGCCTTTGTACGAGCACCGGTTTGTAAACACCTGGATAAAACACAAGACAAATAATCAACATTTTAAACAAAAATACAAACCGATTTCAACCAATAGAAGACTTTTTTAAATATCAAAAAGAATAGCTAACTCTTTTTGGTTTTATTATCTTATATTTATTATAATGCCTAAAGCTATTTTAATATTTAGAAATTATAGAAATATAAATACATATACATTCATACACCCGCCACATGTGGCAACTGACGACATATGAAGACGGAGCTACCCTTCCCGCGGTGCCCTACCTCTGACACCGATATGAATAACCGCATGAGACTTTTTAAAATATATTTCATCCATACGTTCTAAATAACAAAACCAACCTACATTTTCTACAATATGTGCACTATAAATTTAATCTTTTAATTTACACAACGTCAGACTATTATTTGCATATTCCACATCCACTACAATCACTAAATCTATTACAAGTGATTTGCTGATGTCCATTGAGATAAATTCTCCACCAAAAGTTCTTTATCAGATTTTCACAAAACTTATATGGGACCAAGCTAAGCCAAGTTGGATATTATGGGGTTGCTTGAGAAAATCTGACATTTAGTCTGACACTGGACTCGATTCTGCAAACCAGCTTAAAATCCTAATAATTTTAAGTTACTCTATCCTTCTTTATAGAATACGGAAGAAAAGGGATAGAAACAAACCATAGATTATAGAGTGATGTCAAACATGTGAAAATCGACTAATTTGATGTCTTATATATGTCACTTTTATCCATGACCTCCTTACATTGTTGCTAAAATAGCTAAAAACGTGTATTTGAATGCTTTCATAAGGTTCAATTTTGTTATTTTGACATTTGTGACATTGTAAATAAATATGGCGCTGTTTTCTGTCCCTTTCCTTTCCAAAGCGGTGGAAAAGAATAGAGCTAAGTTAAAATTAGGAATTTTAGCTGGTTTGCAGAATCGAGTCCACTGCCTCATGTGCGAGAAAAGACCTAAGACCAGCAGCAGATGTTATGGGTTTCTAATGATGATCATTGATTACTGAAATGAACAGCCTTGGGTTTCTCAATTGTAAACATAATGAACAAGTCGCTTGCGGATGGACAGTTTTCTACATATCAGGGGGCGACAAACTGAAGTGGCCTATACTTAAGTTTAAATCATCATCATCATCTACCTGTAAAGCCCACTGCTGAGCGAAGGGTATTTCCTCATACTAAAGAAGTATGGGGTATAATCTTCCACAAAAATGTAAATGAGTATGTATAATATGTACCTTATTCCGTCTTTCTCTCGCTCGATCTGAGTTACATAGGTTGTCAATGTGGGCCCCCACCGCCACGTCCGGGGCCTCACCTCGGCGGCCTGGCACTGGGGCCCCGCATAGAGGACACACGGGGACTTGGACATCACGGTTGTTTGGCGCTGGGCACTCGTGTTTTACGTACGCAAAGTGGTCTGAACTGAAACAATACAATTTTCAACATTTTATTTTTATTTTGAAGTTACTCGTATATACTAGCTGGTCACTTCACTGGTAACTTCATATGATGTCATTTAGCACTGCTGGGGTTACAATATGATCCAGCTAAGTGCCATTACAATCATAAGAAAAGCTAAATAGAAACTGTTTTATGAACCAATCAGTAATCTTGCTACAATTCCAAATTCAACAAAAATTTTATTCCCTAGTTGAAATCTCTCGGTGCAATAAAGAGTTATATTATTGTATGGATATATTCTCGAGACAATGGTGAACTCTGCATTAAAACTGATTACACAATTCAGAAATATTAATACACAGGCAAATTTTGATAGGTGATTTTCTTGTACACTATTTAGTGATATAATTGTGATGATGTACTTCTTGCTTATGTTTGATATTATATGATACACTACTTTTTCAACCAGGATTTTTGTTGTTTTGAGCAAACATTAGGCAGACAGCAAAGTGAAAGAAACAAGATTAAATTATTACTGAATATGACCAGCTAGTATTTGTGTCTGTACAACATTCTCGATCATAGGACCTCAATCCGTTAATTTGCAGACCTCTGATTTTGTTGCTCATCTGTCTGCTAGAACGAGAACTTTCTTGTATTGTATAATGGTTACAATAAGTTTGCTGCATCAGCAGGTCAGCTTTTTCATCTATGAAAAAGCAATGATAGAAAAATAAAAATAAATAATATCATTCACATATTATGCTGTAGCAATCTGCATCATATCATTAAAAAATATATTCTCACCCCTTTATCCCAGAGGTCTGGGATAAAGGGGTGAGAATATATTTTTAAAAAAATATATTCTTATCCTTATTTTTTAATGATTTCTAGGAATGGAATACATCGGCCAATCGGTGATTGGCAGATGTATTCCATTCCTAGAAATACCCACTTTATGTAACTATGCCATGACCTGTTTTTAAAAATGAGGGTTTCTAATATAACTATAAATTTTAAATAACTACCTAGACAAAATACATTAAACACAAACGGTTGGACAGATTTTCTTGAACTATAGCTAAGAACAATCACTCAAGTCAAATTAAAAAAAAACTATATATATAAATTGGTGGCTGTTTGGGAGCTATAAGCAAACAGACAGACATACAGATACGCAGAAATACACGACAAACTTATAGCAACACTCTGTTTTACTTCAGGGGTTAGTCAATAAAAGTACTCACCAATACACTTCTCTACAAGCATCACATTTCATTGGCAGAAAGTCTGAAACAAAAAAATTGTTAGTGTAAATTTCCAGAATATTCCATTACTTGATTCACATACCTACCCACAAAGGCCACAAAATACAAATAAATAATTATGGCAGAAAATAGCTTACCAAGTTTATTACAGGATTTATAAGAACAATTCTTTCCTATGTGAGGGAACTCCATATTTAGAATTTGTCGAGGGGTAACAACAGATATTTCCCAAATAACGACGATATGGTTTCGCAAGCCTTTTTATATTAGATATTGCAAAACAATTCGTCATTCACCATGAAAAGACAGATTTTCTATAAATTTTGTCAGTCACTGACAGTGACAACTGACAGCACAATCGTTTGACAGACATTGGCAATTTAGTAATCATCCTAAATACGATACAAATACCCAGAGGTCTTTTCTCCAGGGCCCTATTTTATAAAGCTACAGGTTACAATTTACAGGGAAAAACGCAGCAACACTGATTAATTAAACAGCAACACTAGATAAAATTACAGGTACAGGCGTTTTATAAAGCTACAGGTCATTTTATTTACAGTCTACAGGAACCCGTACCTGTAACTTTCCATAGACAATATAATGCTTAATCGAGCGTGATTCGAGCATAATCGACATATTATTTACAGGTGTTTACGGAAAAACTTGTAAAATACAGTTGTAAAAAAATTAAAAAAATAAAAACTTGTAAACATTTCTACAGGTGAAGAGACGTATGTAATTTGGTTACAGGAGGAAGTTTGTTAATTCGAATATTATGCTTACGTTTTGTTGTTTGTTAATTCGAATATTTTGAGTGATTTTGCGTGTTTGGAGCTCAGACTCGGACTCTGAGGATGGTGGTCAGAATCCAAAAAGACGACTCCGAGATCTTTCGCCGTCAGAACCAATATGAACCCGCAAACGATTTTCACCTTCAATGAGAAATTTAGAATGCGTTCTACTTAAATGCAATATGTTTTAGAGCATATTGGAGGAGATATAATTATTGGCTAGTTATATGATGTTAATTTTAGAGAAAATGATGTGTTTTTTTTCTATTACGTAAATAAACCATAGAAATACAAGTAAGTAAATAAACAAACATCTGTTTTTATTATAAATTAGCGACCCGCCCTCACTTTGACCTAACCTTCCTCTTGAATCACTCTATCTATTAAAAAAACCGCATCAAAATCCGTTGCGTATTTTTAAAGATTTAATCATACATAGGGATATAGGGACAGAGAAAGCGACTTTGTTGTATACGTAGTGATAAATATTAATATTTTATGGCGGTAAACTAGACTTAATCCAAAACACAGATTTCGATTCTGTCATTGTTTAAATTTTTGCGGGGATTGTCGTCCCCGCTACCACCCCTATTTTATAAAGCTACAGGTTACAATTTACAGGGAAAAAAGCAGCAATACTGATAAATTAAACAGCAACACTAGATAAAATTACAGGTACAGGCGTTTTATAAAGCTACAGTTCTATTTATTTACAATCTACAGGAACCCGTGCCTGTAACTTTTCAAAGACAATTTAATGCTTAATCGAGCGTGTTTCGAGCATGATTTGACCAATTTTTACAGGTGTTTACGGAAAAACTTGTAGGTAATTTATTTACAGGAGGAAGTTTGTTATATTTACTTACGTTTTGTTGTTTGTTAATTCGAATATTTTGAGTGATTTTGCGTGTTTGGAACTCAGACTCGGACTCTGAGGATAGTGGTCAACATCCAAGAAGACGACGCCAAGAACTTTCGCCGTCAGAACCAATATGAACCCGCAAACGAGTTTCACCTTTAATGAGAAATTTAGAATACGTTCCTACTCAAATGCAATATGTTTTGGAGCATACTGGAGGAGAAATAATTATTGGCCATGGTTGAATGTTAATTTTAGAGAAAATCATGTGTTTTTTTTCTATAACTACGTAAATAAACCATAGAAATACAAGTAAATACACAAACATCTGTTTTTATTATAAACTAGCGACCCGCCCTCGCTTTGCTTAAATAATTAATTGCTTAATTAATTAATTATGTACGTAAGTTTTTGAAAAACTCATTGGGACATGCCAGGATTCGAACCCGAGCCTCGCTCATTTTCATCCGGCTCTTTAACCATAGAAATACAAGTAAATAAACAAACATCTGTTTTTATTATAAATTAATATTTTATGGCGGTACACTGATGTCGATTCTGTCATTTTTTTTTACGGTTGATTCATAGTGCTGTACTCCGACTTGTTAACTGCGCCTGTAGTCGAGATTTTCGCCCATAAGCTACAATAGTAATATTACAGGGGTCTTTATAAAACACCTGTTACCTGTAGATTGTAACTACAGGAGCACTACAGGCTTTTTTTTCCTGTAGCCTGTAGCCTGTAACCTGTAGCTTTATAAAACAGGGCCCAGGGTTCAACACTAGTAACTGAGGCATACTTATCTCAAAACAATATTCGAAAAGACCTACCTACTTCAAACTTCGTCATTTTACAGTAGAGATACAGCAAACTCGATTCCGAGATAAAGTCGATTGCATTTTAAGTTAGTGTTGTTCCTTGAATTATTCATAAAATAAATTGATTCATCTTATCATCTGATTCATAGGAACTGTGGGTCTAAAATGGCCACTTTGAGATTGCTCAATTGAGGAATTGTCCTCTGAGCAATTCCTCCTTTTATGAATTCCCAGCAAATCCTAAGCAATTCCTCTAAATTTCGTAAAATGGTCCCTCATTTTAGTGATTCACTGACAATTCAATTCATTAGCAGATTCGTATTTGGTGAAAATTTCGAATATGAATCGAAATAGGATCCTATTATTATTCACCCGAAACGGTCTTTTTAGACCCCCTGATGTCTTTTAATTCTATTTTTTTTATTATTGTAATTAGAAATTAAACTGCATAATTGACTGTACTTACCCATATTTTACATATTTTTTTGTATTATGCGATGGGCCATCTATCACGTTTAGGGGTCCAATATATCTCGTGAAATGTGGGTAGGTATATCCATTAATGGAATACCTCTGCCTACCCCCTCGGGGATAAAAGGCGTCAGATTATATTATTATTATTATTTGTATTATTATGAAGAATGTACATACCAATATGCTCAAGACTATGCATGAGAGGTTCAGCCGAGGTATTCCAAATGAAATAAATAATCTCACGCCTTTTATCCCCAAGGGGGTAGGCAGAGATATTTCCAGGAAGGGAATTCCTGAAATTTGTTTGTTCAGTATCGACTTATTCGATTTCAGCTATTTTTAATATGTGTTAAATTTTTCAAAAAAATGAATTATCGTAGCTGAATTTAGTGCTTTCTATGGAAATCGTGCTATTATTAATTGATATTTAAGAAAATTGGTTAGACATAACTAAAGTTCGATTGCATCATATTTTTTTTATATTAATATACTAATTGGGGTGTATGAGGAATTGCGCTTTTTCTGTTACGCGTTGTATTTTTCGACCCCTAAACGTGATAGGTAGCGAGCCCATCAACTCAAAATAAATTCTGAGAACACCGGGTTTTGTATCGATGTTTTCCACGTAAGTTTTTGAAAACTGTTTTGCACTTTCCGGATTCGAACCCAGCCTCATGCTTAAGTGGTGGGCTCACTAACCCAAAAGTAAGCTAGCGGTACAGTAGAATTAGGGGAATAGAGAGAGTATAAGCCTGAAATGAAAGAAAAAATTGCAACTGTATTTCTTTCTATCAAACTATCGATCCATGTTTTTCTTTTTCATACGCAACGTACCTACCTTACGTAAGGAATTAGAGCGCAATCTGTCTCAAGCTTTCACTGTTTAGAAAATAGGTGGGCTGGCTGGTACATGAAGTAGAAGAAGGTATATGATCTTCGTGAACCTACATACTGTCGACATTGATATTATACAGAAGCTGAGAGATGTCAATATCTTTCTGTCATCCAATTTGGCATTGGGCATCAGGCGGCGTCAAGTGGGTATGGGACTTGGGTGTCATACCTAATGGGGAATCTTCTGTGTGACAAGTTAACTCAATATTCTATAAAGGGAGTATTTAAAAAAATGTTTTATATATAATAATATATAATTTAATTATATGTATTGTTTTCTAAAATATGTTAAAAAAATTAATTCAAAAATACATAAAAAAGTATTTATGTAAGAGAACATCATTAAACATTGGCAGCCCCATGGCATACTGTCATCATGATGTCTCGTCTGTCATGTCTGTGTTTGATAAAATTACAATTTACAGTTTTCTTTTCTTCATTATTGCATTGAGTTGAGCCGTGGTTGAGTCTTTGTTCCTCCGCATTAGTGTTGACGTGCTTGCTATAGTGCTAGCAAAGTATTTGTGAGATAGAGACTCGAGGAGATAGAAAAGGTGTTTGTGTTTTGTTTGTCGTTATGGCTGATAACATCAGAAGAAAATGTTTGAAATGTGGGCTAAAGCCGAAGGAAGATTCGGACATCAAAGCTTACAGATTTCCTAACCCCGGAGCAACAAATATATTGAGGTAAGTAACAATATTTACACATTATTTTTGTATGTATCATCCTAGCAGCGCCACACTACTCTGGGTACGAAGTAGTCTTGAATTTCGTACCCTCGCGGTTTAGCAGATATGGGGGGCGGGGGTTGGTGGTTTTGCCAAAATGACGTCTTTACAGCAGCACCAAAACCTGTATCCGTAAATAAAGGTCATTTTTTTTACATAGTATATAACTTCACCAACATTTAGTACTCGTGAGGACGTTAGTACGTAATGTTTCAATCTTCATGGACGAGTTTATTATGCCTTGTTATTAGGCTATTGGCATTTCTAAGTGTAATTTTAATTAGGTACCTACAGAAATAAAAACATTTTCATTTCATTTTACTTTACTAAATCAGATGACATGTCTAGTAACCATAGTACAGTCTCAGCCTATACTTTTGGATGAAAATAACCGTTTTCCTGAATGTAGCCCTAATTTTTCTCAAAACCACTGCATATAGATCTGTAATTATTATTTTAATCATAATTATTTTTCTAGGACCCCTGATATTGAGCAATTCTATATAACTGTGACTGGAACAATAATGAACAAGAATACTGTGGAAGAAGTTAAAACTATTGACAAAGCAGCTTTTTTAAACTCCGTTGGAGAAGTGATATGGGCTAATATTAAGAAAAAGACCTGGATCACCAATCCTGTATTGAATTTTATTGTACTGGCATTTGATGTAAGTTGATGAAGTAATTTAAAAATAAGTTTTTAGTATGTCAGCGACATCATCGACAACCCGTAACAGCCCACTGCTGAGCTAAAGGTCTTTCCTCACACTGAGGAAGTATATGGGCTATAATCTCCCACGCGAGCCCACCGCGGATTGGGAGATTTTGTTAGGCTAGTGGCCACCTAACTGCTGGAATTTTTCAAGCCACCCAAAGGTATCCAACATGGCTTAACGACTTCCATTGTTCGTAAACAATGAAAACCGGGACCAACACTTTAACGTGCCTTCCGAAACACGGAAGCGCTCGTGATATAAATGCCACTAGGTGGTCACCCATTCACTGACTGACCGTGCCCAACATTGCTTAACTACTTTAGCTACCTTGATTTATTGAAGCCAATGACATTTTATCGATAGATAAATTATGATTGTATTATAATATGCTAGAAGCGATACCTAGTGGATAATTTTCTTTGAAACTATTTCGTACCCGGGCATCTTAATATGTTGCGAACATATTTTAGAAATATGATGTACCTACTTTAAAAGATGTATATATTTAAGTCCACGAAGAATTTAGTGTGAGTTCTACTCCCTTCCTAAAAGTACAAAATAGTACGAAATCGTCGTGTAGCCTAAATGCAGAAATATGCTATATATCATTTTGGCATCGCCACCAAACTCTACATCTGCTAAACGGCGAGGGTACGAAAGTCAAGACTATTTCGTACCCAGAGTAGTGTGGCGCTGCTAGGATGATACATACATTATTCTTATGTCAATTTTGTCGTAAAATGTTTGTAAGAATGATTTTAATTTTTTTTCAGCTATGAATCTTGGGCCAAGTTTTTTTCCCGGATTTGGGGGCATGGCAGTTCCCCCGCCAAGTCGAGCAAAAAGCGGCACGGCCGTACCATCCTTTCTCGAAGCAATTCACTCACTTTTCGATCCCCTATAACTTCGTTGTGGATAAACCTAGAAGCCTGAATTTTCAGTAACCAAGCATGCATTGTATAAAAACAGTATATTTCAAAATTCATCCAATTTGAACCAGTAGTTTTAAAATTATAAATATTCAAAGTTTCCTAATTTTGGCACTCACTGACTGACTGACTGACTGACTGACTCACTGACCGATCATCAAAACTCTAAGGCACTTCTAGCAGTCGGAGAAGCTTCAAATTTAGAATACAATTAGGGTTTAGTGTATAAATCAAGGAAAAACTCAAATAATTTGCAATTTCGGTCTAGGTTTCTAGATACACTAACTGCATAAATAACTTTGTAATCCCATAATAATTGTATAGGATTACAAAATTTGATGTTCAAGTGGAATCTTGCAACTCAATTTTGAAGCAGATATTTTCAATCGATTGAGCTGAAATTTGGTATACTTATGTAAGTTTGGTCACAATGCAATATTATGGTACCATCAAGCTGATCTGATGATGGTTTAAGGAGGTGGATATCGCAACTCCTCAATGACTACTCGTAAACCACTCGAGTTTGGGCTCGTATGATTCGTCTTGACAAATACTTTGGTGCTAGATTGTAACCAGGGTCTGATGATGGAGCTGGAAAATGGCCATGGGAACTCGGTAATTAAATGACATAACCCCATGGGACCGTGGGCGCCTTCAGATGACCAGAGGGCTGGCAGCTATCTCTGTCAAAGGATCAACCTAGATATTCAGAGAGGAATGCAGCCAGTCTTCTGGGCACTGTCCTACATGGTTCCTCTTTAGGTTTCGATTATCTAAAGTTACCAAATCCTTGACCAACATGCATGGGATTAACCGACTCGACGCTATGTAAGGCTATTAATTATAATTATTATTGTAAACCATATTTATTAGACATGAGATTAAAAAGAGCTGCCCTTGAGTTGCCTGCTGGCTCTTCTCGGGGTACTGCATTTGGAACCAGCAACTCGTCGGTGGAGATGGGCTGCTGTTTACATTTAGCCAGTCTTCATGGAAGAGTTTAGAGTGCCTTGTTATTATAAACTATTGACTTTTCTAAGTGTAAATTCAATACCACCTACTGACAATAAACGCCTTTGACTTTAGAGGACATTTTTTTATCTGTAATTACTGTAAATGAATACGTATATTTTCTTTGTAAATGAATATATATTTTTTTGTAAATGAATGTATTTTTCTTTGTAAATGAATGTATATTTTCTTGGTAAATGAATGTATATTTTCTTTGTAAATGAATGTATATTTTCTTGGCAAATAAATGTTATATTTTAGTAAAACAATACCTAAGAAAGTTTTTTTTTAGCTAATTTAAGTTTTTTAATCTTGTGTTTAAATGTTTATTCAGAGCCTGTCCATATACTTCTCCGGGGTATTATTCATATCATATTCTGAGAAGTTATTTAGTAAAACTTCAATAGAATATAATATGAATAGTACCCCGGGAGAAGTATATGAATAGGCTCTGAATATACATTTAAACATTCCACTATAAAATTCAAATATCCCGCCATACGGTGATACGTCAGTGATTTTTAGGGTCATCACAGAGATCGCGCTGTAGGTCGAGTTTTGTCGCCATATTTTTGTATGAGGTTGGCATTCTTCTCCGCTAGGAGTAAAAGTGTTCTGTGTTGGGCATTCATGTGAAAAGTACGGACTGGACTTTGGCGAAATCGAAAAGGACCGCCATTATAAAAGAAATTGTTGTTGTCCTTGTATTTAATTTTTGAAAATTTAACTTAAACTAAAAAACAGTGATCCTATCTTAGGATCACTAATTAAATCTGGGCTCCATAGAAGAATTGATTACCAAAATGAGTAAGATTATCCCCGCCGCCGCCAAACTTTTTGGTGGATACGCAATCGCGGTGAGGTTTTAGAAAATTAACAAAAACGTAATTTAAAAAATATAAGTAATTATGATTAAATGTATTTTTTAGAAATCGGTAAGCCCAGTCGCTGCTACTGCAAATTATAGTACTAAGAATGAAGCCACATTTGCAATCAAGGTAAGAAAATGTATAATATTCAAAGAATAATATTGTGTCTTCCTAAAAAAATATGTAGAGGAGAGTAAGCAGACTATAAATACAGAAAATTAATATGGCGTTGCTCTTTTAACGTTAGTCTGAACTAACGTTAAAAGAGCAACGCCATATTAATTTTAGAGAGAGCGTAGACCTTGTATGCACACCTGCATGCCTGTGCTAGTGATATCGGGGCCTAAATATACAGACACTGATATATGCCTTTTAATTGGGCCTTTACAGATATATTATCTTAAGTCTCATGGGTTCACAAGGACAGGTGGCAACGGGCCTGACGGTATGACTTGCCGGCCATAAGTAATATCTCGAATCGCCTTATGTGGGATGCCACATGTGCTGAAACGTTTGCTCCATATCCGTATTTTCTGAGTGTGCAGCGCCAAAAATGCAAACGCAGCAAAAAATATACATTTGAATTGAGAACATCCTCCTTTTTTGAAGTCAGTAAAAATCTAAAACGAGTTAAGTGTTGAAACTGATACTTACACAAAGTTGGGTGTTTTACACTATGACATTCGAAAATCGACTGAAAGGCATTCAGATGACCTGGGATCGTACTCGGCCAACTTTAGTAAAGAGCGCGGTATCAAGCAACTCGGAGAGCTTGCTCTTTCTCTAAAGTAAGAGCTAAAAGCTACTCAGGTAGAGAGTCTCTTTCTTTCTATCTCTCTTTCTATATTACAACTGTAATTCTGGTTCACCAGCCCTACAAACTGCACAAACTGGACAAGGGTCCTGCAACAACATCTACGCTCAATGGAAAAGATGCGCTAAAAATTTATGAGAATATGGCAGCGCTCCGAAGAATTGAGACTTCCTCCGGCAACTTGTACAAGGAGAAGATTATCCGTGGTTTCTGTCATTTATATTCAGGTAAAGCTTCTATTTCATAAAAATAGAAAGACATGTATGCGTATGGCAGGAGGAATAATGATAACTCCTAAAATATAAGATCTTAGACACGAAATTTTAAGCATATTAATTTATATATCTCACCCAGACTTGTCCAAAAAAGAGAGGCTTATTCTAAAAAAAAACCTCAAAATGATTATAAAGACTTTTTGCCATTTTTCCTTGGGTTTACATATTGCTACTGTGGGCTTGCTATTTTTCATTATATTAGTACAAATTACCTTACCTCACGATGAACTAACGGCCTGATTTGCGAACAGTTGTACATACGAATGGAATGGCTAGAAGTAGGTGGCTTTTAGGTACCTAGTGAGCAAAACTTCCACTGGGAAACAACCTGGGATTATCACGGGCTGCGCTTCTGATCACCGAACATATTTTCTTACATTAATAGGACAAGAGGCAATAGCAGTGGGTATGCGAGCAGCGATGCGTGATGTTGACTCCGTAATAACGTCGTACCGTTGCCACGGATGGACCTTCCTGATGGGGATCTCTATGGCGGGGGTCCTGGCTGAGCTCACTGGCACCCGGGCTGGCTGCTCTCGCGGCAAAGGTGGCTCTATGCATTTGTACGCGAAGAACTTTTACGGTGGCAACGGTATCGTTGGCGCTCAGGTAAGTATTATTTCCTCATTGAGAAGCCCAACGTTACACCATTTGCTAAGAAAAGAGAGGTTTTTGGCAGGAATTCGAAGAGGAAACAGAATCTGTTTCCTCTTCGAGATGATTTTTTTTTCTGCTGCTTGATTCTAGTTTTGGCTTTTAGTAGCGATTGAGTAATATGACTTATGAGATAAAGAGCTTTGATAATGTGCAACTTTTTTGTATTGTTTCTAGCCACCAATTACCTTTTAAGTCGTACATTTTCTTTTTACTATCGATTGATGGCCAAGTATAAAAACCGCTGTTTTGTTCCTGCTCCATTTCACTCCTGAAAATGTTTAGTACTTACCAGGTTTTAGATGAAAACCGATGCTTAAGGAGTAAACAGTAAACTCCCTATAGCTTCTGTATTTTTTACTTTTTGTATTCCAGGTTCGTGTACTTATTTACAAAATACATATTTATCTATTATATTATATTTATTTATTTGACGGACCTGTTGGCTCAGTTGGTAGTGACCCTGCCTTCTGAGTCGGAGGTCGCGGGTTCGATCCCCGCTCGGGGCCAACATTTGTGTGCATGAACATGTCTGTTGGCTTCGTGTCTGGTCGTTTAATATTTATTTAAGTATGTTTATCAGTTGTTTAGTACCCATAGTACAGGCCCTGCCTAGTTTGGGACTAAATAACCGTGTGTGAATTGTGTCCTTCAATTTATTATTATTATTATTTATTTATTTCATATCTTAAGTTAGGTTTTTTTTACAATATGTATATAAAAGTAAAATATATAAAAACATTTACAAAACAATATAAAAATTACACATTATAAAAAACCTAACCTAGGTTGCCGCCGGCAACGGGGTAGAGGCCCAAGCTGCCGGTGGTCAGGGCTGCAGAGAGAGGAACCGGCGGACTATCCGCGCCGTGTCCAAGATCACCGCCTTCTGTATCTGGCCCTTGATCCAACCACCTAGCGAGAGTCTCTCAAGATGTTGGTCGAGACTCTTTGCTATTAGACCGTTCGCTGAGACAACTATCGGGACAATGATCGTCGAATCAACATCCCACATGGCGGTAATCTCATGGGCCAAGTCTAGGTACTTACTGGACTTGTCCTTCTCGGCTTTCACGAGATTCTCATCATGGGGAATGGTGATGTCGACGAGCACGGCCCGGCGTTGCAATCGATCTATTATCACAATGTCAGGCTTATTGGCTACAATAGTCCTGTCAGTGATAATAGATCGATCCCAATAGAACGTGGCACGACCATTCTCGAGAACTGGCACAGGTAAGTACTTGTAGTACGGCACTTCGCGGTCTACAAGGCCGTATAGAAGAGCAAGCCGCTGGTGAATGATCCTGGCTACGAGATTATGTCTGTGCAAGTACTCGCCGTTAGCTAGATGAGAGCAACCGGAGATGATATGCCTGAGTGACTCTCCGGGACGGCGGCATGCCCGACAAATGTCGACCGTACCGTCCTTCAGGATATATTTCCGATAGTTGTTCGTCATCATAACTTCGTCCGCAATTGCACAGGCAAAACTCTCAGTTTCTCCGAAGAGGTCCCCGAATCGTAACCAGTTCACCGACGCGAGCAGGTCTACATCAGGTCCCGTGAGGGCCTTGTAGAACCGCCCGTGTAGCGACTTGCTCTCCCATACCGCCTTGCGGTCCGCTGTGCTCTGTACCACAGGTTTGCGCCAGTTCTCTTTTGCCAAGGATAGCGGCGTGAGGTTTCTGTCCACTGCCACCACATCTCGATGCATCCCACACTCGTTGTTAAGGAAATATTTCCTGAGATTGCACACCTCGCGGTTATGGAGATCTTTGGCGTTTAGGAAGCCTCGACCTCCACACTTCCGCGGGATGTACAATCTCATAACTGACGAGCGTGGGTGTAGCATACGATGTGTGGTGAGCAGTAGACGGACCCTCCGATCCAGGGCACCCAGCTCGGTCTGAGTCCACCTTAGTATGCCAAAGGAGTATATGAGTAGGGGCATTACCCAGGCGTTGAAAGCGCGCACTTTATTGCCACCAGACAAAAGACTGTTGAGTACTTTTGTGAGCCGACTGAAAAAGCGCTCCTTCACCGACTGTCTAATGCCCTTATCCTCAATACCCAACGACTGTGACATACCAAGGTATTTGTAGGTTTCTGATTCAGAGATAGACCTGAAAGACATTGCCTCAGAAAGTTGTAAATTCGTTGAATTTACAACCTTCACCGATAACCGCACACTTATCGACACCAAACTCCATTCTGATGGCAGTACTGAAAACTTCTGTGGTTTTCAGTAGCACCATCAGGTCTTGGTTATTTGGTGCAAACAGTTTGAGGTCATCCATGTACAGAAGGTGAGAAATGATTTCACCCTCTCTTCGAAACCGGTAACCTAACCCTGAATCCTTCAGCAGGGTGCTGAGAGGATTCAGAGCCAGGCAGAACCACAGGGGACTCAGACTGTCACCCTGAAATATTCCTCGCTCGATCCTTATGAAGTCCGGAGGGTCAGGACGGTCATCCCCACCTCCTGGTTGACGAAGAACTGTGATCCATTGCCTCATACATGCACTTAGGAAGGATATTAAAGCTGCATCAAGTTTATACAGCTCCAATACCCTTCTCAACCATGAGAGAGGCACCGAATCATAGGCCTTCTTATAGTCAATCCAGGCGGCCGAGAGGACCCTGTTCCGCCGGACTTGCTGGCAGATGGTCATGTCTATGAGGAGGAGCTCTTTAGTACCACGGGACCCAACCCTACATCCATTTTGAGAGGAGGCCAAAATGTTGTTAGCGACAATGTGCGCGTTTATTTTTGATCTCAAAATGGATGTAAGGAGCTTGTAGAGAGTAGGTAAGCACGTGATGGGTCTGTAGTTCTTCGCTTCCGTGGTACTACCGGACTTGTAGAGCAGGACGGTTACACCAGTTGTTAGGGAAGGTGGGAGAGAACCGAGCTCTAGGGCTTGTTGGAACTGCGCTGCCAGCCATTCGTGCGAGCATCGAAACCATTTTAGCCAGAAGTTGTGCAATCCATCCGGTCCAGGACTTTTCCAGTTCTGGGCCGTACGGATGGCACAACTTACGTCATCGGCGCTGATGGTGATAGCCCCCATAGGTTCGATGTTCCCGCATTCACGTTCAACAACACCTATCCAATCGCCCTCCGTGTGTTCAACGGGCACCGACCAGATGCTACGCCAGAAATCAGTCATGGCAGTAGCCTCTGGCAGCCGCACGTCGGACACACGAGGGTCGGCTTCCTCCCGTCTTCGGTATACCTTCCTTTGGTCACTTTGGAAAAGACGATTCTGCTGGAATCGATCCACACGCTCTCTGTAGCGGTGACTACGGTTTGCCCATGCATAAACTTTCTGCTTCAGAAAGTCGATACGCTCTGTGATATTGGCCATGTAGTCGCGGGGCCTGATATCCGTCCCTGCGAACGCCTGGTTCACAAAGCGCATTATTCGGGGGCGATTGTTGCCCCCCCTGAAGCAGATCAGCTTTGCAATGAGAGTCCTAAACGAGCTGATACGTCGCTCGATCCGCGCTTGCCATGCAGGGACACCTCCGGCGGTTCTAGGTGCACGTTTAGAGTCCAGAAACTTGACTCGAGCAACACGGCAAGCCGCGATGGCTCCGCAGTACATGATAGAGTGCGTATCTTCTAAATCTTTACTAGTCCGTAGATGTGGCTCTAGTAAAGCGTTTAGGGCTCCCATTAGTGCTAGATTGCGTCTATTCATAGGTAGACGTGGTAATCGGGGCCTAGAGTTGGTTGTTGAGCGATACTGCGTAATAGCCTCCTCCAAAGTCCTCCTCAATTGATCATTAGCAGAAGTACTCACGCTCGCAAAGTCCCCCTCGTCGATATTGAAATCAACCCGCGGCGCCCCCGGTGCCAGGTCGGGTGCGGGCACCGGATCCGGCGACGTGGCGGGCAGGTCTCGCACCGACGTGGGAGCTGCGCGAGCAGAGAGAGCCTCCTGACGAAGCCGATCAAGTGTCGCGTCATCTAACCGCTTTAGCCGCTGAATGACGCGCACCTGATCCGATAGTCGCTGCTCCGACACGGTGATGGTTGGTTCAAGAGCCTGAAACAGAGGCAGCACTCTTGAGCGATACGCGGACAACCGGGTTCCCCCCTCTGTAGCCCCATAATAGGCGCGCATGACATTCTCGTTCATTGTTCGGGTCCATGTCATGCGACGCACTATACCACCGGCAGCGGGAGCCGTGGGCGGGGCAGGATGTCCCGCAGGCCCCAAGCGTGCCGGCAGCGGTGGCCGCCCTCGTCGCGCAGGTGGTCGTGGCGGCGGCGGCGGAGACCCGCTCTCGTCACTGGGCCCGTCTGTGTCAGGCGCTGTTGCAAACTCGTCGCCTGATGACGATGTGGACGAGGAACTAGACGAGGCAGGCGGGGGTGGTGGTCGTGCGTTACTGGAATCCGCTGCACGTGTTCGACTTCTCGTAATCATTATTATACTCGTACGTTATATACCGTTTCGTATATTATGTCGTGTTATGTCCCACGTATTTCAGGCACATTTTTCTCACGTTTCCACATGTTACATAGGTGGATGGGGCACATGGTTGCAAAATATACAATGTGTTTACGATAAAAACGTATTATTATTATTATCACTAGTTCGACGGTGAAGGAAAACATCGCGGGGAAACCCGCAGGTCTCAGAATTAATTCTGAGACATGTGTAAATAGACCCAGTCCGGTGATTGGCTCACCACCTATCACTTTTAGGGGTCCAATATATCTCGTGAAATGTGGGTATATTCAGTAATGGAGTACCTCTGCCTACCCCCTCGGGAATAAAAAAGGCCTAAGAATTATTTTTAGTACTTAATAATTATTTCATTCATGACAGGACTGACATCTGAATGTGGTAGGTACCTCTCGGTGCGGGCGTGGCATTGGCCCACAAGTACAATGGAGATGGTGGAGTGAACTTCTCGCTATATGGAGACGGAGCCGCCAACCAAGGCCAGTTGTTCGAGGCGTACAACATCGCCAAACTGTGGGACTTGCCGGCTGTATTTGTCTGCGAGAACAACGGCTATGGTGAGCTTTTCAGAATTATTGGCAGCGGGTTGAACTTTCGAATATTATGAGGAATGTAATACGGGCCACTCACTTGCAAAACTCTGGAGGCTGCTCCTTCGGGGTACCTCGTCCACTTTCTCGTCACAGGTTTTAAGCTGACTTGGTCTTACTGAGTTCTTTCCGTTTCAGTTTTCAAACGCGTAACGATGTTGTGTGCGCATTATGAATTTCGTTCTCATTATAGGAGGGCAGCACGGTCGATGATTTTTTAAAGGTGATTTCGGAAATGTTTCATAACATACTTTCCTCTTTGATATACAAAATTTGAATTATGATGTGTGCTAACATCATCATCAGCTCTGATTTTTAACTTTAATGAAGCCCATTTTATTCTCCTTACTCTCGTTCCTAGTAGATAAAATGTGATTCTGATTATGAACAGTCTGTGTTAAGTTGGATACAGAAAAATCCTGTCAAAGTCTGTTCAATGCTTGATGGTGAGCATGAGGTGAGCACGTTGCGTTATTTGATCACTCACTACCCGCTCAGTGCAAGTGCATTAATTTTGCCCCAGCCTAGTGTTCATTCAGTCCACAAAGCAAAAAACTTGGCTATAGTTTGCGCTCGATTCGCTACATCCGCCTTAATCCTAGGTCGCACTATTCTAGTTTAGTCGAGTCATGGTCCACATACTATTTATGCAAATAAACCTAATTTTATCAAGTTTATGGTGATAATTTTAGATTCACAATTTGTCCCGATAGGTGGTACTATTGACTATCTATCGGAAGACGTCTATCGGACCGTCTAGTTTAGTTATAAAAACTACTGCCTACTGGCATACTAGTGTAGTCTTAAAAAAACTACTAAATCTTTTGTCAACGATGATGATGATGTTGATGAAATAAATAAATTCGATATTAAATTATAAAATACTATATTATGAATATTTTAAAGAAATCTAATGCGCGAGTGCGCTCGTTACGGCTTGTTGGTTAGCTCTGTTGCACCGGCTTTCCCCCTCTTCCTCTTTTTGTGCACTTACCCAATTGAATAAAGTTACAAATGTGTTGTACCGACTGACGAAACTGGAAACCACCAAAAAGTTATTATTTCATGCAAATGTCTATTATCATTCCGTAAACTAGATCGACGATAACACAACTTGGGAATGTGCGTTTCACAACAAGTCTAGTGCTCGCTCGGACCAGCACTGATTTGAGAGACGGCAAGGCCAATGTCAATTTCAACTCCCTGAGAGATGCAATGGGCCCAGCGCTCACAGCTGGAAGCGCGGCGGAGCGCATCTGATACAATTTAATATAAGTCTTAACGACTTGGACATACGGTCTGCCCAATTCCGTTAGCCGCCGCTCCATAACTGCTTTGAATTTTATCTAAGACAACATCGATCACACCTCAAAGAAGCTATCAATTCAATTAATTAGCACCAAATCGGCACAGATAATGTCGCTAGGGGTAAAAAATAGTGTAACAATAGGTCGAAAGAAAGTTTTTTTTTTATCCTGGTACACAGTTAACACTAGTAAAGGATAACGTTGTTAGGAAACCCTTAGGTCCCAGAATTAATCCTGAGGAACGTGTAACAGACCAAATGTGTCCGGTGATGGGCTCACCACCTATCAAACAAATAAACAGACATAGATAGCACTTAGTACCTAATACGATTGCCTCTCTACCTTTTCTACTTAATATAAGAAATGGCCCGGCGAAGTCAGTACCAGTTGAATAAAAGGAAAAAGTAGGATTAGTTGTATCCGATGGCAAGTGACCCATTATAGGGTTCCTAGTCTCACCACGAGAGTCCCAGTAGTCTGTTCGATGACCAAAGGAATTCAAGGCACATAAGTTTTTTGAAATATGATCTATCCAATTTCTAAGATACCGATAACACTCGTTTATTCAGTGCATCGATGCTAAACAAACCTTTGAGATGATTATTTATCAATATATTTTTGTTACCAAAGCGGGTACACCATAGGTCCCACGCAATCTCGTAATTAATTGAGATAAACTCTAGCCCTACTACTACTTGAAGAGCACTTCCCCTTTGTGATGCGAACCATTTTTTGAAACCTTGATGATTCGTTATTTTGGTGGCTTTTATATATTTTGTAAATCATATCTTGTAATGTTGACGCTACCGTAATAAATTGACTATCCAAACTTTCTCGCAAGTTAATCTGCTCTTCAATTTCCGATTCTGTTCCATTTCTGATTGTACATCATCAAACTGTTTATAAATCGTGGCACTTTTGCAAACGAATATGTAACTTTGCTATTTGAATACTAGACAATTTTTCAATGTCAGATAAAACTACGAGTTTTAAGTAGGTACTCTTTGATTTTTGTCAATCAGCCTTAATAAGTACTTCCGCAAACACGAATAAATTTTGCGTAACTTTCATTCTTTTCCGGCATTGTAAACTAAAATTACTTAACTGCAGTACAAATAGATAACAAGAACGTAGGTAGGTATTTATAAAATTTATTTCCGCGTCATGGGAGTGATATCCGCGCCATAAGGGGGCTCCCCCTCCCACCCCATTTTTTTCCTTTAAAATTCGACGTCAGCTAATCTAATGGGCCATTTACACGAGGGCAATCCACTAAGACTGCATACAAAAAAAACTTGAGGACAATGGAATGGATTGTCCTCAAGTTTTTTTTTTGTATGCAGTCTTAGTGGATTGCCCTCGTGTTAATGGCTCAGAAAGTTTTACCGTAGCAGTAGCTTCGTATGCTTCATTTCTTTCCAAACATACCAAGAAAGGCGTGGTGAACGTGCCTTTTCGTGGTATTTCTTGCGCCGTCACTGTGTGGTACAATTGTTTTTCTTCCCTAAATTTCAGTAACTTTTTTTCTCACGGTCGCCAAATGTCAACGATGATGATGATGTTGACGAAATAAGTAAATGCGATATTTTTTAAGACTATATTACAGATATTTAAAAGAATTGTAATGCGCATGTGCGCTCGTTACGGATTATTGGTTAGGGTTAGCTCTGTCTCTGTTTAGTCTTGCTTGGGTAACTCGCGAACGACCTAGTTCGAAAGAGCGTTCTTTTAGGTGAACTATGCGAACTAGTTCGTCCACAATCTCGTTCTTAGTTCTTTTAAATATGTATTTTTCTGGCGTCCACTCTATTATGGAGTGGCGCTGCATGGCTAACCGACTTAATTTTTTTTTACTCTTGCCGCTCTTACAAGAGTTTCTTATTAAATTATACTTAAATTATAGTCTATCAATGGTTTAAGTTTTTCACAATAATAATTTGAAAAACATTTCCTTTTAGAATTATCTCCCGTACTAGTTGGCGTAGGCGAACGACCACGCAAACAACTATGCCCAAAACAGACAAGTTCTGTTGCACCAGCTGTCTCTCTCTTCCCTCTCATAGTACCCCTCGCCCGATTGCATCTTGGCGCTTCTTGAGTGGACACCACAGACCAGTAATGTGGACACTTTTGTTTTTTTTTCAAGGTATGGGTACGAGCACCTCTCGGTCTTCAGCCAGCAACACCTATTACACCCGCGGCGACTACGTCCCCGGCATTTGGGTGGACGGCATGGATGTTCTGGCGACAAGGGAGGCCACACGGTTCGCCATCGACTACTGCACCAGTGGCAAAGGTGATTTTTACCACAGTTTAAGACAACAGACTGACAATGGCTATAGATTCACTGACACTGACTGTCCTGACTGACAATCGTAACATACAAAACATTCAAAATCCCGTATACATAGATGGCGCTGACTCATATCCTAGAAACTTTCATAAAAGCCATTTTTAACGTCCGATTCAAAAACAGAGGTGTGTTATGACTAAAAAGTTCTAATTTACTCCATTTTAAAATGCTCTATATACTTATAAGGTGGTTGAGCAAATCATAAGATGAGCTTTTACTGTTCTCCTACTGCTTCAAACACAAAGGCGTGTGTGTATGTGTATGCTTCTGTACTGAAATAAGTTTTTTCTCTCTTTAAATATTCTTACGGCAATAAAATACTCAAATACTCTGAAAGTAAATGTTTTTTCTGCATAAAAAACATCTTTCTTCCTCTGGAGTGCGATTTTTGAATCTCATTGGTGATATCAAAATCACCGGTGACTAAAATTATCACCGATGACTTTAATGTCACCATTTTCCAAAAGCCGTATTTTTGAAAGTCACACGATGTTTACCAACATGCAGAAATTTTACAATGTCAGTCAGAGACAATCTTCCCGTTACGTTCCTTTTTACGCAGATGTTATAGTGTTGCCCTTGATATCGGTTTTTATTTTCTCATACTATAACTTAAAAAAGATTCATCAAATTGGTCAATCGTAAAACGTAACGTATTTGTCAGTGTCATGTTAACGAAAATTAAAGTTTTGAATTGAAAAATTCACTAGAAAAGGACGAATAAAGAGAACATAACACAGATTTTACAATATATAAGAAAAGGTAAGTACATTTGTTAGTGGCATATGTTTTACAAGTATATTTAACTTAATAATTGTATTTACTAATAACTTGGATAGATATTGTTTTATTTAATTGAGAGGTTTTTTATATTTTCAATAAATCGTCGCAATCACGAAATATCACAATCGAGCCCCGCTGCTAATTCTTCCGAAAAACATACTTTGGCACTTTTGGCAGATGTCACATACGTTAACTGTCAAAAACAATCACATGGTGATTTCAATTACGAGTGGGTAGGGGCACTCGTAAATCGATATCATAGGTATGACAAATGTAAGTCACCGATGAGTTTCTAAAATACGAACTTTCGGAAATCACTCACATCGGTGAGAATTAGTCACTTGGTGAGATTCAAAAATCGACCCCCAGGTCCATTAGTAATGGAGATGGAGACCTACCGGTACTCTGGTCACTCTATGTCGGACCCTGGAACCTCCTACCGCTCCAGGGAGGAGGTTCAGGCGGTACGGCAGACCAGGGACCCCATCATATCCTTTAAGGACAAGATCTTAAAAAATAAACTCGCCACGGCAGAACAATTAAAGGTACGTTTTAATTTTATTGTAACTCGCTACAGTTTACCAGTTTATATTTTGTGGGGTATTTCCAAAAAGAAATAGAATACCTCTGCCTACCCCCTCGGGTATACAAGGCGTGAGTTCTTTTTTATATAATTTCTGAACCTTGCAAGATATTCAAATGTAACATAGGTACATGTCCATTTAGGTTAAAGTTCCTGTTTCCGAGTCACAGTCGGGACAAACTTTCAGGCAGAAATCTTAAAAAATTACAATTTGTTCGAAAACAGACAGACAGTTCATTTTTATTATGTTACTAGAATTTGTTTTCAAATGCGTTCTTACTACCACTACTTCATTTGAAATCCTAGGCAATAGACGCCAAAGTACGTAAGGACGTAGACGAAGGGACGCACGTCGCGAAGACCGAGAAGGAAATTGGCATCGAAGAGCTCACGGGCGACATCTACTACACCAATTTGGAGAAAAACGTGCGAGGCGTGCATCCCGAATCACTGTGGCCCCACCTCAACGTCGCACCGCGACAAAAGGTCGCTTAAGATGTAAATGTTTCGTTTTTTGTGAATAATTCGGTTAATATGCTGATATTTAGCTTAGTGAATAATTCGATTAAAGGCATACTTACAATTAAATACAAGCCTTATAGTCCATTTATAAATTGGAATTGGAATCTTCTTTCTTTGACTTTTATTACGCGGCCGCCCCGGCCAGCAACTCTCTAAATCCTGTCCTGACTTCGGGGGCTTATTATTTGTTGAAAACTTTAATCGCCATCGGCGTTATTTTGACGTAAATACATTGCTTCTGACATTGTCATTGCTGTCAGTCATAGCTGTCAGTGCATTTAAAGTAACATTCTCTGAACGTAGTTTTTTCTTTACTTGGACATTAAAAGTCACCAAAACAAGAAAAGCCAGTCAGTATCACCTAAAAGAAGAAGAAAGCCAGACATGTTAAATGTCAAGGACCATTCCGATTTCAATTCTAAATAGCAAGACGATGAGACAACCGTCAGATCGTTTGGTAAAAAATTAGAAATATATAAAATTTTCTAGAATATTATGTTCATAGCTTTGATAATGGTAAATGTAGAGACGCTAAGACTTTCTTTAAGATATTGTATAAATTGTTCAGAAAATAAACAAATTAAGATTTCTTAAAAAATAAATGTATTTAAAAAAAATTAGGTATTGTTTTATCTTGTGTTGATCTTGAGCTTAAGTTGAGCAGTGATATTCTTCCTGTATAGGTAGGTAGTAGGTACTATACTCTTTGGTGGTAGCCCTCCTGTGGTTATAAAGCTCTGCTTCTCATTAGTGAGATTCGGATTCGAATCGTGGTGAGGGCAGTGGCAATGAGTTTTTTAAAACTTACGTACCTATATACATATTTATCATTATTTTGACGGTGATGGAAAACGTCGTGAGGAAACCTAGGTGACCCAGGTCCCAGATTTAATTCTGAGATTTATTTATTTCTTTAACTTCATGTACCAAGAAAATGTACACATGGCTATATGTGTAACAGCACCCCGGTTGAGCGGTGGGCTCACCACCTATAACGCTTAGGAGTCCAAAGAATATAGTAGTGAAACGTGGGTATTTCCAGAAATCGAGTACCTCTGTATACCCCCTCTAGGATAAAAGATTATTTTGGTTTTCTTTGACACAAATATATTTAGTATATTTGTTTGTTTTGTGTTTAAGCTTTTGGTTGTTGCTAGCTAATACATTTGAGAAGTCAGGTTTATCTACTACTACATATGTATGGACTACATTCATTTAGAGATTATACCTACTCTATTTTTTTTTTATTATGATTATGTATTGGGTAGTGTTGGTCTTGCAATTATTAGTAAAATAATCGATTCATTCATTGATGCGTTTCGATAGTGTATCGGAACATGTTTGACCTTTTTCGTCCTACATTACATTATTTTGACAGCTGTGTGTGAGCTGTCAAATCTGTCACCCACCGTGTCCATAGTCTGGGACGGACCGTAATTTTTTGAAAATTCTACGATAATTAATAAACAGTGATCCTAATTGAGGATCACTCACCGAATCTGGGCTTCATAGAAGAATTTCTAGCTAAAATGAGTAAAATTATCCCCGCTGCCGCCAAACTTTTAGGTGGAAATGCAATCGCGGTAAGTGGTTAATTAATTTCGTTTTTCCAGTTATACAAGTTTTATGCATGTGTAATATTGTTATTTTTTTAATTTTGTGATATAAACTGATTGATTATGTGTATTTTTCTAGAAATCGGCCGCCCCAGTCGCTACTACCGTTAAAGCAAATTACAGTACTAAGAATGAAGCGACATTCGAAATTAAGGTAAAAAGTTATATTCTACGTACTCGGACCCTCAGTATAAACACTTATAGCTCACGTTAGTGCTTTAAGTGTCATTATCTTGACCATATAGTCATAAAGGAGGCTATTATGACACTCTTTTAACAACTTATGTAACATAACCTTCAAAATGTCAATTGTAGTGTTGACGCTATTGGCTGCATAACGCTGTATAAAGTAAACAAAGTGAAGATTATGTTGTATTACTATGTTGTAATTTATACTGAGTTAAGGGCATTACTTAGTATCCACCTTTTGATAAAGAACTGGGAATACATAGTTTTAATTAAGAAAATCACATTAGAAGAAGTTGCCACCTACAGTTACACTGATAATAATGTTTCCATCGGTTGCCTTGGAAGACCATGAGGGATACCTGTGTTACATTTTTCAGTAGACTTTATAGTTACTTATGTGAACTTTGTTTTCCAATAATCTAAAAATTAAAAAAAACTGCTAAAAGCCATGCAACACTTGGCATGCACACTCACATAATATATAAACAACATCCACACACACAATTATTAAAAAATATTCTAATAAAATAAAACAAATGAGAAGCAGGCTCTTTAACCACTGCTCTTCTCATTGTATTAATTGTGTACCAAATTTTTCTTTCTCCTAACTGTAACACGGCAATCTGTTGATTTCAACAATACTTTAACTAGAGCAGTGATAGTCTTATGGTTAAAGAGCCTGCTTCACATAATGAAAACAGTGTGTCTCGGGTTCGTATCTTGGCATGCACTAATGAGTTTTTCAAAAACATACATACATATTCATCACTAGCTAGACGGTGAAGGAAAACATTGTGAGGAAACCTGGAAGTCCCAGAAATGAGGCATTATGTTATTTGTAACTGTCTGTACCTAATGAATTAATTTACAATTTCATTCTTCATTACAACTGTAATTATTATTCACCAGCCCTACAAACTCCACAAACTGGATAAGGGTCCCGCGCTATCGTCAACACTCACTGCAGAAGATGCGCTAAAACTGTACGAGAAGTTGGCAGTACTCCGAAGAATTGAGACCGCATCTGGTAACTTGTACAAGGAGAAGATTATCCGTGGTTTCTGCCACTTATATTCAGGTAAATATTTAATTAATAGATATAATAATAATAAAGCGCTTTAAAACAGGACTTAGAAAAAAGGTTACATTTTCATGTAAGACCCAAACAATATTTACGTTTTAGCCATATTATAAAACTACAAAATGTCTTAGTTTTCATTATGTTTACGAACAATGGAAGGTTTTCGTTGTGTTTACGCACAATGGAAGTTGTTAAGCCATGTCAAATACCCTTGGGTGGCTTGAAAAATTCTGACTGTTGGGTGGCCACTAGCTTAATACCATCTCCCAATCTGCGGTGGGCGCGCGTGGGAGATTACAGCCGATATATGATGCGTGTGGGAAGACCCTTAGCTCAGCAGGGCTGTTACGGGTTGATGCTGACGATCGCCACTGACCTCCTTGATGTATTTTTTTAATTTATTAGGACAAGAGGCAGTGGCAGTGGGAATGCGAGCAGCTATGCGGGACGTAGACTCTGTGATCACAGCCTACCGTTGCCACGGATGGACCCACCTGATGGGGGTATCTTTGGTGGGGGTCTTGGCTGAGCTGACTGGCACCCGAGCCGGATGCTCACGTGGAAAGGGAGGCTCTATGCATTTGTACACAAGGAACTTCTACGGTGGCAACGGTATTGTTGGCGCTCAGGTTAGTTTTGCCATAAAGATTGATTGTTCACTATTGCTAATATGTAGTACCATAAATCAACAGAGGTATTTCTGGAAATACCTAATATTCACCAAAGTATTTTTCGGACTAGTAGTCTAGACAGGTGGTCAGTCCATTGCAGGACCAGGGAGTTTTACATTTGCCTCTGAATCAAATAGGAAAGTATCTTTACAAGTAGCGCTTTTTGGTGGAAATTCAAGAAAAAGAATTTTTTTTTTGTATTCATCTTATCATCACAAGAAATAACTTCAGACTTTAAAAAAAGACGAGCATCTAGAGATATTATTGCATACATTGTATTTTTGCATGTATAGTTAAGTTTTCACCAGGGCTAGAATAAGATTTTTTGGGTTTTACTGAGGGACTTGTATCCATGGTCATGAAGTATTTAAAAAATGTCCAAAAACATTTTTATTTTTAAACAAGCTCGTAAAGAAACATTGAATTCTATTGGAATCTTATTTCTTTTATGTCGTTCGTTGTTCTACTTCTTTGTTTCATTTAATATTAACTACTATCTATTGGTAAAACCCTTCTAACATCTGCTCAAAGTCGACAGAGTGCTCGCAGATTAAAATAATATTAAATATATATATATTGATGAATCTTGTAGGTACCTCTCGGAGCGGGAGTGGGGTTAGCTCACAAGTACAATGGAGACGGCGGAGTGAACTTCGCCCTATACGGAGACGGAGCCGCCAACCAGGGTCAGCTGTTCGAGGCGTACAACATCGCCAAACTGTGGGACTTGCCTTGTGTATTTGTCTGCGAGAACAACGGCTACGGTGAGGTTTTGGGGATTACTTATAATAAAATAAAAATAAATTTATAGTCTCACGCTTTTTGTCCCCGAGGGGGAAGGCAGAGGTATTCCATTACTGGATATACCCACATTATATATACCCACCCGGACCGGGTCTATTTACACATGTCTCAGAATTAATTCTGAGACCTGCGGGTTTCGTCACGATGTTTTCCTTCACCGTCGAGCTAGTGATAAATATGTACGTAAGTTTTTGAAAAACTCATTCTTACATGCCAGGATTCGAACCCGAGCCTCACTGATTTTCGGCCGGCTCTTTAACCGTAAGGCTATCACTGCTCAAGTACTACTTACTTTACTACTGGGCATCCCCAGTGGAAGTATAAGTGATTACTTACTTCCACATTTACGTCAATATAAAATTAATTAGACCAGGGGCAGATTTTCAAACAGCCTGATTAATTTGCATACTGTTTTCATCGCGGTAATTATCTATACTTCCATACTAATATTATAAAGAGGAAAGATTTGTATGTTTGTTACGAATAAACTCAAAAACTACTGGACCAATTTTTAAAATTCTTTCACCAATGGAAACCTTAAAGATTCCCGAGTAACTTAGGCTATTTTTTTTTCCTTATTCCCACGGGAACGGGAACCACGCGGGTGAAACCTTTTACACAATCATGTTGGCAACACTTATAAGTCAACGTTCAAACACACTTGAAAGTCGAATGTGATTTAGCTTGTATACGAGAAATAGAGCAGTATTGTTAGAGTTGGAATAAAAATTTTTAACCAAAAAATCCTTACAAACTTTTTTTTTTACAGGCATGGGCACGAGTAATTCTCGGTCTTCAGCCAGCACCGATTATTACACGCGCGGTGACTACGTCCCCGGCATTTGGGTGGACGGCATGGACGTCCTGGCCACTAGGGAGGCCACACGATTCGCCATCGACTACTGCACTAGTGGCAAAGGTGAGTACTACGAGATATTTTTTTAGAAATATGTTTCAGATAAAGTTCTCCATGTGCAAGTGGAACTCCAGCACCGAAGGTTCCATAATACAACCTAATATAATTGTAGTAATTATTTACAAAAAAATATATTCATTCCGCTCTGGATTTTTTTATGCTTCCCGCGAGTCCGATTCACATTTTGTCGGTTTTACTCTTCTTTTAGAGCTTGCTCTTCTATATCAAACTAGCGGCCCGCCCCGGCTTCGCACGGGTGGTCATTTATTTTTTAAACATTTTGGCAAGCACTTAGTAAATAGACATGTGTAAATAGACCCGGTCCGGCGATAGGATCACCACCTATCACGTTTAGGGGTCCAATGTATCTCGTGAAATGTGGGTATATCCAGTAATGGAATACCTCTGCCTACCCCTTCGGGAATAAAAGGCGTGAGATTATATTATTATTATTATTAGAGTAAATATATCTTTATGCAGGACATAAAATAGGTTCTTATTATTTTTCAAATAGCCTGTGCCCAGCGGCGTTGCCCGCGCGGAACCAGTTTATTCCTGTTCCAGTGGGAATTTCTAAAAATCCCTTCATAGAGCGGTTGCGAACAACATACTCGTGTTATTATAAGACACCTACATACCATATTTCAAGTTTTTAGGTGTTATCGATTGGGAGTAGTACGTATTTCTCTTTTTAACCAGTTTTTAGGGTTCCTTAGCCAAATAGTAAAACGGGATCCTATTACTAAGTCTCCCCTGTCCGTCCGTCTGTCTGTCCATCTCTCACCAGGCTGTATCTCATGAACCGTGACAGTTGAAATTTTCACAGATGATGTATTTCTGTTGCCGCTATAACAACAAATACTAAAAAACAGAATAAAATTAATATTTAAGGGGCTCCCATACAACAAAAGTTAATTTTTGTCGTTTTTATGTCGATAGACACAAAAAACCACACTTCTCCATACTAACTTCAACCCCCACTATCAACCCCTTAGGGGATGATTTTCAAAAATCCTAAAACACGGGTCTCATGATTTATTTTTAAAAGTATTAGTGCCAAGTTTAAAGTTGATAGACGTAAAAAACAACACGTCTCCATACAAACTCCAACCCCCTGTTTCACCCCCTTAGGAGAAGATTGATTGATTTGAAAAATCCAGAAATATGTGTCTTGTTTTTTGTTTTGAGGAGTATTTTTACCAAGTTTCGAATTGATGCACCCAAAAATGAAGATTTTCCATACCAACTTCAACCCCTACTTTCACCCCCTTGGAGGATGATTTTTTAAAAATCCTAGAACTAATATCTCATAGTTTGTTTTGAAGAGTATTTGTGTCAAGTTTAAAGTTGATACACGCAGAAATCACACTATCAGATACAAACTTCAACCCCCCTTTTTCACCACCTTAGGGGTTGAATTTCGTAAAATCCTTTCTTAGTGAGCATCTACACTATAAACGTAACATACACACAAAATTTCATGTTTCTATGTTCAGCGGTTGGGGCTGGGCCTTGATTTTTAGATTTAGCTTCTCCTTTTATATATACAAGTGACTTTTTTTACCGTCTGGAAAAAAATGTGGTGTGATAGGTAAGTGTAATAGATTCTTTTGGCAATGTTACTTTAAAAAAAAATTTTTTCTTGCTTTGACTAATATACATTACTCAATTGTAGTCAATAACACACACTGAGATATTTGAAATAGTATTTTAAAAAGAAACAGGCTCGTAGCTTCCATTTATGCGCAATCTACCTACAACCGCCAGCTGCGCGTAGTACTGTGCGTAGTTTTCTAGATTTTATAAATTGCACTAAACATGACTATATTTAACAATTAATCTCGTGTATAACTTCGGCTGTAGATACCTTATACGTCATATTTTTTTCCAGACGCTAAAAAAAATCATTCAGTATATAGATTTGACGCTTTAATGTATTATAGTTTTTGTGTTAGAGCAAAAATTTTAGAAGTATATAGGTAGTATGGTAGTATATAGTATTTATTACTGTTTTTATTGTTCTTTAGGATATCTGCCATAATAACACATTCTGTGCAAATTTCAACCGGCTACTTATTACAGTTCAAAAAAACATCCCTTTAAACATCGGACAGATGGACAGAGAGTGGAGCTTCAGTTTGGGCACATATTGGTTACGGACCCTAAAAAACCTCTTACGTCTCCAGGTCCTTTGGTGATGGAGATGGAGACGTACCGGTACTCAGGCCACTCGATGTCGGACCCCGGGACCTCCTACCGCACCAGGGACGAGGTACAGGAAGTGAGGCAGACCAGGGACCCCATCACCTCCTTCAAGGAGAAGATCCTGAGCAACGAACTGGCCACGCCAGACCAGTTGAAGGTAACTACGTCATCATCATCAACATGTAACAGCCCACTGCTAGGCTATGGGTCATATAAGGAAGTATGGGCCATAATATCCCACGCCAGAGCGAGTATGTAAGAGAGGGATATTATCTTTTTTGTCATGCAAAAGGATCTAAGACCGTACAGCCTTGTCTTTTGTTTTTAAACGAGTCCGATTAAATCTGTTTATTTATATGTAAAAGCAAAATACCATCTACTCATTCGAACTCACGAAATCTGTGAAACTATGACATCTGGAAATTTTAAATTTGGCTCCTTATAAGATGGGTTAAGGCGCAGAATGTCCCATTCGCAAAACATCCCACCGAAACAAATGTCCTACTCGCGAAACGCCCAAATGATACCAGTAAACTAGGAGAAATAAAATGTTACTCTTAATTATTACAAAAATAAGAGTAACATTTTATTTATAAAAGTAAACATTAAAATCGGATAACTTTAAATAGTAATAGGTATTTTTTTATTTTACATAGAATATTTTCTTGCAACTCTTAAAATAAATTGTTTTTAAAATTACAAATAAAGATAATTTATAAAAACGATTTTTTGTAATAATTAAGAGTAACATTTTATTTCTCCTACAATTTACAGGTATCATGCGTAATGGGACATAGTGCGAATAGGACTTTATGCGAATGGGACCTTTTGAGAATGGGACATTCTGCGAATAAGACGTTTCGCGAATAGGACATTTTTTTTTCGGTGGGACGTTTTGTGAATGGGACTTTCTGCGCCTAACCCATAAGATGTAGATACTAGCTAAAAAACTATTGTTCGTAATTCCCATAGGAAAAGGAAATCACACTATATGTATATATTTTCTATCCTAGGAAATAGATGCGAAAGTACGCCAGGAAGTGGACGAAGCGACGAAGATCGCAAAGACCGAGCCGGAAATACCCCTCGAAGAGCTCACGGGAGACATCTACTACAACAACCTGGAGGAAAACGTCCGGGGTATCCTCCCCGATGCGCCGTGGCCCCACATCAATGTCGCACCGCGCGAAAAGTACGCTTAAGCTGTAAATATTTCGCTTAAACTGAATAATTCGCTTAAGCTGTAAATATTTCGCTTAAACTGAATAATTCGCTTAAGCTGTAAATATTTCGCTTAAACTGAATAATTCGCTTAAGCCGTAAATATTTAGCTTAAGTTGAATTATTCGCTTAACCTGCGAATATTTCGCTTAAGCTAAAAACATTTCGCTTACTATGAATAATTCGATAAGGTGCGTATTAAGCTCAATAAGGTATGCCCAAATCTACGTATATCGTACTCCGATAAGAAATTACAGGTTCAGGTTTGGGCGTAGCTTTTTATCGATAATCGGTAGATACGTTTCGATTCTGTATTGTATCTCAAATCGACGGGTTATACTTTTTCGTGTGTTTTGTTTTTATATCTATTGGTATGAAAATGTAAAATGCACAGATTTAGATTTTTTATCCATATTTTTAGAGAAGTATGTTGTCGATTTGTCACCATTTGAGATTAATGGAGAACTTAGAGACGTAAAGAGATGTTATTAGCAAATTGTATAAATTGTTCCGATAATTAAATAATTTGTAATGAAATCTTTCACTGGGTTTTGTACAAATTTTAAATAGAACGATTTGTTATTGTTTAGTTTTCATATAGATTTTTTTTTGCTTAGTTATAAGTGGAAAGTGATACTGCCGGCTTCAACATAATTTAAACAATGTTATTATAAATCATTATTCATATCTTGCACCTTTATTTATTTATTTTTAAAGGATTAATAAAAATGTATAGTTAAGTTTCGGTTTTATTTATATCAGTGATAGCCTTACAAGTAAAGAGCCCTCCTCTCGTGATGAAAATCAGTGAGGCTCGGGTTCAAATCCTGGCATGTACCAATGAGCTTTTCAAAACTTACGTAGATAGTCTTCACTAGCTCGACGGTGAAGGAAAACGCGAGGAAACCCGCAGGTCTCAGAATTAATTCTGAGGCATGTGTAACAGACCCGGTCTGGCGATCGAACCGGTCGAACATTCTCGAGTGGGTATTTCCAGAAATGGAATACCTCTGCCTACCCCCTCGGGGATATAAGGCGTGAGACTTTTTATTTTTATTATTTATATCCCAAGCAAAGTGTACTGATCAGTACCTGCCTACAATGTCAGGAGCGGAGTGATTCCATATTTTTTTTCCAACAGTATAATCGCATTAGATCCCACAAAATTAGGTGAAACAACTTTAGTGAATTTAATCGGAGTAAGTAATTTCGTTTTTGGTGCAACTTTAAAATCACATTAAAAATCCGCTGTAACCATAGTGTACTAAAACTTTACTTTAGATGTACCAACTCTGATACATTTAATATTGTTACAATTTGTACAGTAAGTAACTAGTAGGTATGTCTACATTGTGAGTCCTTGAAGACGAAGGGATACTAAAAAGGGCAAGAATTATTCGCTGACTAAAAATATATAAACCTAAAAGCTACGAATAAGGAATAAGTCAAGAAGAGTAACAGCGGTCAAAAAATGACCCCACGAAAAGTACAATCTTGTAGGCTGGGCAAAAAACTACAATCTGTACGTTTTTCAGTCTGTCACGCGCTGTCAGTGAGATAGGCCCTCATCGTTTTATTTGTGTAAAACTCGAGAAAAATCTGATAAATCTTCACAAAAATGACCACCTGTGTAGTAGGTTGGTGTAAAAAATGTAAGGAAAGAAGTAAAAAGCTAACCGGGATAACTTATCACAGATAAATATGAAATAATATTCCATTTTGTTCTCGTAAAAATATTGTTGTTTGGTCCGCATTACACAAGAAGCAGCCAGCCAGTTTATAAAGCGTAATTTAGATATATTATAATTTGTAATATTATACAGTTACGAACAAGCAATTTTCAGCAATATACACATTTCTGGTATTATTTCTTATGAAAATTTACTTTTTTAGTTTCTCCAAAAACGAATTCCGACGACAAGAATGGATCGAATCGTGATTATTTGTATCCTAAGTTGCAATCGTATTAACACTCAGTCGAATAAAAAAGTCCCCTCAAAATCGGTCCATTAGTTTTGGCGTGATGTAGTATACATACAGACAGACAAAAATAAAAATAAAGTTTTGGCCTTAGTATCGTTAATAATGCCTGTTGCAATACGGTATATGCAAGTCTTTTTTTAAAATTATCAGTAAGAATAAATGTGAAAAAAAAAACACAAAGTACTAGTTAGTTTACGAGTTATAATGCTGTTAAAGTCGTTGGTTAAAAAGAGAGATTCGAACTGTCGTGGACGTCATATGAAGGGAGCGCCATATTACTTCCATATAAAATTTCGTTTCGAAGAGAGGGATAGATAGCCTAGCTTTACGATTGTATATATCGGTGATTTTTTTAATTAATTTCATTTTTCTGTTTTCACTGATGTTATTATAATTTTCTATATTTTTTTTAAATAAGTTCAGATAGGTACGGATAATATTTTGTATTCATATAAGTACTCTATTATTTTTTTCAAAAATATTCACTACAGACGCGACCCCTCTAGAGATTAATTATATGTATAGATTTATCTTATCTTTCGTAAACACAATATCAGATTTTGATTGATAACAAATTTGTTTCTAACACGCAATTATAAATATATCACTAAAATAAATGAAATATTCAATAGTTGTTTTTTACTTTTACTCTCCCGTACATTGCATGACATCGTCCACGAATGCAATGACAATTTAACAGTGACAATTCGTAATTCAAACACACGAACCAATTACTATTATGATGGCTGCTGAGAACCAATCACAGCGCTTGTCGGAATTAATCACGTCACGCAATCTCTACTGATTGGTCTGTATGGATATATCGATGGTCTAGAAGACAAACATGCTAACTACAGATTTACCAATTTTACAGGAGGACCGTTTTTAGTAATTCAAAACTTCCAGATGCTATAACTTAAAACTTTACATAGAAATTGTGTATCTATTGCCTATACTTAGTTAGAGTATTTATCTTCATATTTATTTATCATAAATTTAAACATCAATATCTAAAGTATTCTATAAAAAGACCAAAATAGTAAAAAAGAGCGTCACTTAGTACGTTTGTACACAAACTTTATATTATTTTGTTCACTTATCACTTTCGTGTATGCAACATTTAACATTTATTTACAAAGAAAATATACATTCCTTTACAATAATCTATACATGTAATAAAACTCTAACGGGGCCGTGTCTGTACAAAAAATATTTTTTGAAAATTTTAGCTGTAGTGTATAATGTTATCGATGTAGATACCAAAACACAATTTTTTGAAATTTTTGTCTGTCTGTCTGTGCACGCGTCACGCAAAAACTGCTGGACGGATTTTGATGAAATTTGGTATGAAGATAACTGAGTACCCGAGTCAACATCTAGGGTATTTTTTATTCCCGAAAATATCTCATTCCCACGGGATAATATAAAAACTGGTTAAAAAGACAAATACGTAATATTCCGAAACAATTACACCTAAGAAACTAGAAATACGGTATGTCATCATCACGCAAAGACGGATTTTAATCTTTGGTGTGGAGATAACTGAGTAGCTGGGTCAAAATTTAGAGTACTTTTTACAGCGGGAGAATGTCTCAATCCATCGGGAAAATTAAAAAAACTGGTTAAAAAGACAAATACGTTAATACTCCGAAACGATAACACCTAGGAATTTTAAATATAGTATGCACACCTAGGTGTCTTATATGTCGAAGACAACCGCTATGAAGGGATTCTTGGAAATTTCTACGGGAACGGGAATAAACTGGATTCGCGCGCGTAACGCCACTGGGCCCCCCACTATTTGTATGTAGGTGTCTTATACGAGTATGTCGTAGGCAACCAATATGAAGGGGTTTTCCAAAATTCCCACGGGAACGGGAAAATACTAGATCCGCGCGGTAACACCGCCCGCTAGTTACAGATAAAAAAATTCCTCCAAAGAGGAACCATCTGGGACAGTGCCCAAAAGACTGGCCGCATTCCCTCTGGATAGCTAGGCTGATCCTTTGACAGAGGTAGTTGTCAGCCCTCTGGTCACCTAAAGCCTCGACCAAACGCACTGACAGCTCTTTGAAAAGCTGCCGCTCCTCCGGCCCCCACGGTTCCATGGTCTCCACCCCAAACGGCACAAACATGTAACCTAATAAACATTGAGATCGCATATCTGCGCCGCCTTAGGCGTTCAGCGGTCGCAGCCGTCGCGCCAGCGCCTACAGAGGTGGCATCGATGTGGGATGGGGCAAATGTGTCGGTACATGTTTCATCCCACACCAGCGACCTACCATGTTGCCATGGCCCGACAGTCATACCATCAGGCCTCCCGCCACTCATCGTTGTGATGCATGCCGTTAGGCTCAAGAATAGCCGGGATACTAGCAGTGGCGAGAGCCCTGCGGATGAGGTCGCAAGAGAGGCCGCTAAATTCCGATATTATGAGATGCAACGTTATAAGTATTATGAAAATATCAATCATAATAATATACTTTTTAATATTATTATTCAATGCCTTAGTTAAGTAAATAAAAAAACTAATACTCTAAGGTTCCTTTTGTTTACCTACTTAGAACTGTGTCGTTAAATCATTTACAACATTTGTCTACATTTTATTCTTTCTGGCATAGTATTTTTAAAGCACTTAATATTTTTTACTATTTGCTGACGAGTGTTCAGTAGTACTATAAGATCACTTAAACCATTTGTCTACCGACTCTTGAAAAGCCTAACATCCTTTAAGATAATTGGGAATTGAAAGCTATAAATTGACAAAAGTAATAAAGATATTTAGCTTATTTGTCAATCATGGTTAACACAAGCAAAATGTTATAAATCTATTTAGCATTTTTTGTAGTTTCAACTGATGTTAAATAACTGTCATTACTTCTTTCGACTTCAAAATGACATCACTTACAATTAATGTACAACTACAGTTTAGACAGAAAGAGACGGAATTATGCCATTTGGATGAGTGCGATTGGTAGAGCATGCTCATTTAATACATTTGGCATTAAAATATGATTTTTCAAAATTTTGCACTTAGCATGTTTGTCTTCTAGACCATCGATATGTCCTTTTAGCTTGTAGTAATTATTTGTGGGGCCAGTTTTTCGACGGAGTTTGTTCTTAGTTACTCTTCCTGACTTATTCCTTATTCGTAGCCTAAAAGAGCAACAGTGCCAGGAGGCTAGATGCATTCCTTCTTTTGATAGCTAGGCTGATCCTTTGACACAGATAAATGTGAGCACTCTGACAGGCCTGTTCGACTTCGCAGTTTAGGTTAAATATTTGCCTACAGCGCCCACGCCTACTCGACAGGCGAGTCGCGAGGGGCGGTTCGGCGACACACTGCTAAGCGTTGACCGTGAATGCACACTTATATTGCTGTTTTATTCGTTTTTGTCGTTTAGGCGCGATTGGTCCAATTTGCGATTGGTCCAATGATGAAAAAAAAACAATTTTGCGATTGGGCCAAAATAAAATAATTTCCAAAATTTAACTAATTTGAAATGAATAGAAATAAATTATCTTATTGTTTGATTTTGGAAATTCTTTTATTTTGGTCCAATCGCGAATTGGATCAATTGCGAATTTGTATTTTTTTAGTCATCATTGGACCAATCGCGCCTAAACGGTTTTTGTCTTACTTACTCAAAGAAAAGTACTTGAGTCTTTGAGTATTAAACCAACAGGAGACGTCACGCGCACTAGTTTCTTTGCAAAAAAGTCTGCCAATTTCTGCTCGGGGGACGAGGAAACAAACACAAATACTTAATGTTAACACAAACGCATTTTTTGACAAAATAATTAAACACTAGCTTGAACTAGATGCAGACAAATACATTCACCAATCCAAGCACTCCGTGAACTCAAAAAAACTACTTGTATATAACAGGTATGCGTATTGACCGACACTTTTTTTGGCAGAGGGGAACGCCTGTCAGTGGCGTCTCCGGTTGGTTTAATACTCAAAGACTTGAGTGGGCGTTCTGTACGTTAGTACCTACTATTATATATATTGTGACTCTTTTGATAAACTGCCTCTGGACTCTGGACACCACAGTCCAATGTTTGAGACAAACGGCACAAACCTGTAGTTTTATACTTTAGAGGTTTGTCAGAAAAATATTCAATTGCTGGTACTAATTTCCCACTTTTAACCAATTTATTTTTTTACGCCTAAACGTAACATTAACAAGAAGGTTGTTGATAGGGGTAGTTATGAATACTATTTGTAAAAATTGGTAGTGTGAAAATAAAACAAAATGAAAATTTATCAACTTTAATTCATTAGCAACCTATATCTAATTGATAATTATACATATTCACAAAACATTGATTCATAAGTACAGAGTATAAAAATATTTTTTTGAGCATGGCTTAAAATATTCTTTTAGCTCCTACGTCTAGAAATGCTAATTTAAGGTGGATTCTTACACACACATTCGTAAATTTCATGAAAATTTACGTAGATTTATTCCTGATTTCTAAATGAAACTATGTATTATTATTCATTTTGCGATAATTTTTTGTTGAAAAATGTCTATAGAACGCCTAATTTACGCGTTATTCTGAAACTTAAACTTGTTTCGTCCGATCGTTTTTTGTATGGTAATCGTTCCACCTTAAGTAAGAAGCGTTAAGCTACGGCCACACAGAAGGTGAGTCTAAATTGTATTTTGTATACATTTGTATAATAATGTACACTACACAATCCACAACATTTCATATTTTTAACATGATCCGCTTTTAGTGTGTTGGGGTCTTTATCTATACTAATATTATAAAGAGGAAAGATTTTTTTTTGTTTATTTGTATATATTGAATAGGCTCTAAAACTTCCAGTAGTTTTTCAGTAATTTTATATAGCTGCTCTAACATCATCATCAACCCGTAACAGCCCACTGCTGAGCTAAGGGTCTTTCTTCACACATCAGGAAGTATGGGCTATATTCTTCCACGCGAGCCCACCGCGGATTGGGCTGCTCTAACATATTTATTATATTAATAGTGGCCCGGGCAGACGTCGTTCTGCCACCGTATAAACCATCCCTGGACCCACTCTAACCCACACAAAAAGTTTCATCAAAATCTGTCCAGCCGTTCTGGAGTTTTAATCAGACTAACGAACATCAATTAATTTTTATTTATATAGATTATTATTATACAGAGGCAAGATTTTTTTTATGTTTGCTCATAATGAACAGGCTCCGGAATTAATGGACATATTTCAAAACTTCTCTCATCAATGGGAAAGATTACTAATAACTTTTAAGGCAGAAATACCTTAGTAACTTTTCATAGCCTTTTTAATTTTCCACTATTTGATTGGTTTTTGTCGAGTTTAAAAAGATTTATAATTTAGTGTTCTCAGGGGTTTTTCCCACTTTTTCTTGCTAAATCACTTGGGAATTTGTGTACACCTACTTCTTCACATCCAAAAGCTACACAACGGCGCATATTTAATGTAATAGGTACGTGAAAACAACAAAAAATATAATTTCTATGACGATTGACAGTTCTTTTGGAACAATTTGGCGCCCTCTAGCCGGAACTATTTGTCAGTTGTCTTCCCCATTAACAGCTTACATTTCTGTGAGTAATATTCTACTAATCCTACTAATACCTATTATAATATATACAAGTTTGTATGGATGGAAGTATGGATGTTTGTTCCCCTTTCACGCAAAAACTACTGAACGGATTTTGATGAAACTTTACATAACTTATACCTACATCAGAATAACACATAGGCTATATTTCATCCCCGTATTCCCACGGGAACGGGAACTACGCGGGTGAAACGGGTCGCTGCTAGGCTATAATTTGCCCACGGAACAGCTAATCAATAACTTTATTACACTTTATTTTACTCCGTAGTGCCAGCCTCTTCAGGCTCCTCAACAAATCCACATTGCAGCTCATACAGCCTGGCGTATATTCCTCTTAGATCTATGAGTTCCCTATGCGTTCCTCTCTCGGCGACCACGCCTCCGTCCAGGACACATATCATATCCGCGTTCTGGATGGTCGCCAGGCGGTGGGCAATGATCAGACATGTCCGGCCTTCGCTGGCGCGGTCTAAGGCCTCTTGGACCACCTGATGAATAAGAGCAGTGGTAGCTTTGGTTAGTGAGCCCGCCTATCATGCGTGGCGTGATAGGCAATTACGTACACAGACCGGTTTTATTTAAAGACCTGTTTAACAGTCAGAAGTTACAGTCAATACTACTGTCAACACAGTTGTTAGTGTTACATTTCCAAAAATTAAGATTCACTTTTCTCTTAAAGCCTTAAATGTATTTATAGTATTTTTTTGGTAAATTATAGGGATCAAAGATACCTTTCGAAATAAACTTAAGAGGTAAGATTTATTTATGACTTCCCCAGAAAAATGAATTCTTAGTTACTGGCCATGTAACCCTAACAACTTTGTTGACTGTACATGGAGCTTTAGGCCCAGAGGACACCGCTGGAAGCGCGGCGGAGCGCATTTGAAGACGACAATTTAATATAAGCCTTAACGACTTGGACATACCATCAAGAATTGCATGGAATATTTATTATTTTCATGGTGTACTCTGGGCCTTACAACTGTTTTTGAGACCCCTAAACATGAAAAGGATTAGGCGCAAAATGCCACATTCGCAAAATGACACATTCGATTTTCGCATAATGCCACACTCGAACATACTGCAAGAAAGGGAGTTGAACAAGTATGGCACTTTGTTAGTGTGGCATTTTGCGAATGTGGCGTTTTGAGAATGTGGCATTTTGCGAATATGGCGTTTTGAGAATGTGGCATTTTGCGCCTAATCCCATGAAAAGTGGCTAGCCAATCGGTGCCACTTAGGTACCTACTTCAAAACCAAATCCGGGATCTGCAGGTTTCCTTTCCTTCACCGTTGAGATAGTACGGAAATATCTACGTAAGTAGGTACCTTTTAACGCATTAAACGCCGATCTTGATAAAATAGACCGATCTTGATAAAATTTGGTAGGAAGATAGCTTACATCTTGGAGAAGGATACAGGCTACCTTTCATCGCCGAACGCGGCCGAAGTCGCGGGCAAAAGCTAGTAAGTCAGGATCGAGTCACCTTTTCACTGTGTGTATCGAGAGCAGAAGTAGCTTCGTCGAGGAGCAACACCCTTGGGTTCCTGACGAGAGCCCGCGCGATGGCGATCCTCTGCTTCTGCCCGCCTGACAGTTGGGATGCGCGTGCGCCGATACGAGTTTCGTAGCCCTGCGGAGTTGGTAATAATATTAAATTGTGGGACACAATTTACACACGGTTATTTAGGCAGGGCCTATACTAGGGGCACTAAACAACTGATAATGATACTTAAATAAATATTAAAACGACTAGACACGAAGCTAACAAACATGTTCATGCACACAACTATTGGCCCCGAGCAGGGATCGAATCCGAAACCTCCGACTCAGAAGGCAGGGTCACTACCAACTCAGCCAACAGGCCCGATAAAACGTTTACTTCTCGTAGTATCTTTAATCTATACTATCTACTCTAATATCATAAAGAGGAAAGAGTTGATTTTTGTTTGTTTGTTTGTATTGAATAGGCTACTGAAACGATTATACAAATTCTTTCACCAATGCAGGGAAAGCTGACTATTCTGGGAATAACACAGGTTATAATTTTCCCACGGGAGCGGAACTGGGTCAGGAAAGACCATTAGCTCAGCAGTGGGCTGTTACGGGGTGATGATGATTCCCTTTGCTAACTTCATTCACTACACCTACTTACTTAACACTAACACACTCTTACAGATCTCAATAGGTATATACTATAATTATTATTTTTTGTACTATCTTTTATTTTGAACAAATTGGATGTTTTTTTCTAAGGCTTCTAACATTGTTCTCGAGTCTCTAGTAACTGGGCACTAGAATACAGGTACGCGTAAGTACTTAGTCTAGTTATTACTCTATTTGTATGACTATTAACAATAAAGATTAAATAAAAATATATAATAAATAAATATAATCTCACGCCTTTTATCCCCGAGGGGGTAGGCAGAGGTATTCCATTACTGGATATACCCACATTTCACGAGATATATTGGACCCCTAAACGTGATAGGTGGTGAGCCCATCGCCGGACCGGGTCTGTTTACACATGTCTTAGAATTAATTTTGGGACCTGCGGGTTTCCTCACGATGTTTTCCCTCACCGTAGAGCTAGTGATAAATATGTACGTAAGTTTTAGAAAAACTCATTGGTACATGCCAGAATTCGAACCCGAACCTCACTGATTTTCGGCCGGCTCTGCTATCACTGCTCTTAATAAATAAAGATTATTATTATTATATCAACAAGCTGATCCAAGACTCAAGTACCTCGGGCAAGGCAGTGATGAAGGAGTGCACGTTCGCGGCTTTAGCTGCGGAGACGATTTCCTCTATAGGAACGGATCTCGTGTTGTCCCCGTACGCGATGTTCTCTCGGATGCTTCGGTCGAACAAAACCGGCTCTTGAGACACAATGCCGAGGTTCCGCCGCAGCGTTGATAGCCGCATGTCTGTCGTTATGCAGTGATCGTCCAGGTACTGGAATTCCAATTGTCAGGATAATTTACGTTTATAAGGATATTTTAAATTAAGTGCAAATATTTTAAGGGTAGGTACAAATATGTATGAGATATAGAATTAACATATTATAAAGAAAATAAAATATAAGTATGTTACTTTTGTTCTCTTCTAACAAAACAAAAATAAAATTAGGAACATGCTTTTGATTTAATAAACGCTCACTTCCACACTCACACTACATTTCTAATAAATCGCAGCCCGTCCCGTTGTTGTTGACACGCTTTTTGGTGAACCCAAGGGTTTTGGTAGTGTGCGTGCATTGTTTATGTACAGCGTTTTACTTTTTTGTTCTTTTATTTTTGTCATAATCGACGTTATCTAGTAAAGCAGCTTATGAAAAATAAAAATCAATGCTAAAAATAGTTTATTAATTATTTCATCTACCCTTTAAATGTATGCACTTAATTTAAAAGGATATTATAAATATATTAAGTAGGTATAACGTCATGTTAATCCGATGCACGTCGGTCTACTAAGTTCTTAGTCTGTAATTTTATAGGAGCCTTTTCTATGTTATTTTTGCTTAACTATTGTTTTAAAGATGTTTCATCTTGGGCCTGCACATTGTACACCAGCGTGAAATATAGAGAAAAATCTAGTAATTATCAGAAAAATATTAACAAAATCATTTACAACTATTTAACTTGCACAAAAGTAATTAAACTTCAATGGATCCGCATTAAATCATATTGAAATAATACTATAACTAACTTCTTAAGCAAAATTTCCATGTTATTGTGAATTAGTCCGACAAACATCAAAATAATGTCAATTGTCATTTACCGGACAGCTCGCAATTTTTTTTTTCGGCCCCCGAGATGCTAGTTCAATAAAAAAATAAAGTTTATTGTACAACTAAACTAGACAAATATGAGCAAAATCATGAATAAAACTATAGTAACGTATTTTATTTATCTAAAAAACTGGTCTACATGGTGCAGGCCCAGTCTCCATACATTCATGAAACGTCTCCTTTGTCAAGAATTTAATGGGAACCTTATTGTAAAAAAATGTTTAGTGCAAGCGAAATATAAGGCACTCACCACACTCCCATCATCTGGATCATACAGCCGCTGCAGCAACTGGATCAGCGTGGACTTCCCACAGCCACTGGGTCCCACGAAGGCAATTCTTTTCCCACTAGGGATCACTAGAGAGAGGCCCTGGAGAACCTCCACTTCCTTGCGAGTAGGATACCGGAACCTGACGTTCTTGTATTGAATCTTGCCGACGGCCACCTGATATAGGAAGGCGTAGGGTGGATAGAAAATACATGGTATGAATATGGTATTTTACTGCACAATCAAATAAGTAACTTTTTTTAACAGTAGTATAGCCTTACGGTTAAAGAGCCGGCCAAAAATCAGTGAGGCTCGGGTTCGAATCCTGGCAGTACCAATGAGTTTTTCAAAAACTTAAGTACATATTTATCACTAGCTCGACGGTGAAGGAAAACATCGGAGGAAACCCGCAGGTCTCAGAATTAATTCTGAGACATCCGGGTCCAGACATCATCAGGGGTCCAATATATCTCTGGGTATATCCAGTAATGGAATAACTCTGCCTACCCCCTCCGGGATAAAAGGCGTGAGATTATTTATTTAACTTTTTTGAGTAACTTTGTACCGAGAGGGACTTTGTGTCGTGATAATTTTTAGTACCTACACAATTGCATAATTTTTTTGGTCACCAAGTCAGTACTCAATACATTTTCCATAATAAATTTTCGTTTGACAGCTCATAAAAAAAAGTAAGTCATTTGACTAGGCAGTAAAATACCCTATTATGTTAGTTACCTTCCTACTCATTAAATGGTTGCAAAATATTTCTATATGGTACAGTGATTAGGCTCTAAACGTCAAGTCCTCACATATAGGGAATCCGAAGAGGCACGTCATGTTTTTTGTAAAATTTTTATTTTGCTGTATATTTCGGTTTTTGACTCATATTAATGATGGTCCGGTGATAGTATATTATGTGGCAAGAGTCCGTGAAAGTGTGCAGTGAATGGGAAATTCGATAAAATGCGAGGGATGGACATTTTTGGATTGTCCCAGGAAGTCACAACACAACGAAGTCTTTAGTAAAATTGCTATCATTTTACTGTTGATAAGCAAAGGAGGGATGTAGAAAGTGTTGAAGACACTGAATTTTTGTGCATGGTCTCGGAAGCAGAGCGATTTAACTAAGATTAATGTCTAAAATGAAGACTTGAAAACTAAATTACTTGAGATTGGCAAAATGCAAGAAGCGGTGTCATTAAAAAAAAGTCCTCACACAGTTCTTGTGTCTAAAATTCAAGTCCTCACATAGCTCTTGTGTGTCTCATGTCTAAAAGTGAAGTCCTCACATAGCTCTCGTGTCTCATGTCTAAAAGTGAAGTCCTCACATAGCTCTCGTGTCTAATGTCTAAAAGTCAAGTCCTCACATAGTTCTCGTTGACGGAGGGCGTCTGCGTGCTCTCGACGAGCGTTCGCCTTGCGAGCAGCGCCATAACGCGTCCCGCAGCCGAAATGGCCGCTCCGAAGTTGGGCGCAAACGCCAGCGCCTGGCCCATCATCCACGCGCCGAACACCAAAGCCTCCGACACCCTGGGTAGTAGATATAAGGTAGAAAATACGAATGTGCTCACGCCTTTAACAACGAGGGGTCACACCGTTGATTGGTGTATCTACACATATAATAATCACTCAAAATATGTTGTGCTATAAGGTTTCTCACAGTGTGCGTTACCTGATATATTTTTTGTCAAGTCGGGATTTTGGATCTTATTGAGTGAAAAAAGCGGGATTCTTTCGTCAAAAGCGGGACATTTTTTCATTTGAATTTTCTTTTCTGATTAATATTTAAAAAAAACAGAAATCACAATCAAAAAAATTGTATTCATTAGAAAAATATGGCGTTTCAAACAGTAGTCTGAGGAGTGAGTGTTACAAATTGAAACTTACAATAACATAATAATTATTTACTTTTTATAAGAATTAGACTTATTCTATTCATAATATTTCTGAGAAGATTTTTAACTTCTTTAAAATTTTCCTTTTTCTCTTTAATAAAAAAGAAGAACTCTACACATAGTTGTAGATTAGAATGGATGAGTAATTCTGCTCTTATTAAATTTACGGATCATTTATTTCTGGCATTCGACCATTTTAAATTCATCTTTTACCAAAAAAGCGGGACTGAGCCTGTCCCGCGCGGGACATTCAATTATGATTTAAAAATCGGGACGTCTCGCCAAAATCGGGACGTCTGGCAACGCTATGCAGGGGGGACCACCTCTAAAGTATGATCTACCAAACAAAAAAAGAATTATCAAATTCGGTACATAATTGGCGAGTAATAAATTGAAAATGATATAATACATCACGGCATGTACTAACTTGATGACGTTCTTGTAGGGCACCTCCCCATTGGCAACGAGCACGCCGCCATACCACAAGGACAAGGCGTATCCCGCCACGGGCGCGGTCTGCCCGAACGCGAACACACAGCCCCGCCACCGAAGGTTTTTCTGCGCCGTGCTTTCCGCTTCCATACCCGCTTTTTGGTACCGCTTTATTACTCCCTCTTCACCACCTACAGAGAAAGAAAGAAAATAAATTTATTACACACAATATAGAAAGAAAGAAAGAAAAATATTTATAACACCTTTACATAGAAGATAAAAAATCTTAAAGATGAAAAACACAGAACATATTTGAGGGTCCTAACGGGACCTCACTTAGCACAAGCTGCGGCGTAAGGTAAGGTAAGTGAGATAAGGTAAGGGAAAGATAATATGGCTAGGTTTGTAGGCAAATTTGCGTAGGTTAGGTTTTTTGTAAGGTTATTAAATGTTTCCTTAAATTTATTTTAAACGAATTAATTGTTGTGTAATATACAACAATTAACAACATAATACAAAACAAAACGAAAAGTAAACAGCAGAGACAATAGTGCCTAATGGGACCCCACTTAGCTTGTGCTGCAGCATTTGCCACAGCGCTGGTATTCTGCGGGGCCCTGGTCAGAGTGCAGAATATTTAACTAAGGTTGCATGAAAGAGGCTAAATTATGCTGAAGGGTTGGGTTCGAATTAAGGTGTACCAATGCGGTTTTTTAAACTTATTTACAAATTTATCGCTAGCTCTACGGAGAAGGAAAACCTCGTGAGTAAACCCGTATCGTAATTTCGTTAATTTTGAATAAAGCTGTTGGGGTGTCAATTAATTGGTGGGGAGTCAATTAATTGGTGGGGAGTCAATTAATTGGTGGGGAGTCAATTAATTGGTAAGGTGTTTTAAGATACTTACAAAAAGCCGACACCGTCCTTATGTTAGTAATCGCTTCAGTCGCAATAGTGGTAGCTTTGTCTGAAGCGGCTCTCACTGCGGCAAGACCAGCTGACAAAACGCGCCCTTCTAAAACTACGGCACCGATGACCATGGGCACAGACACTAAAGAGACAAGTGTCATCTTCCACGTGAAGTACATTGACAGAGTGATGCCAATCACGATGGTAGCTGAGGCTTGCATGAGTGCGCCTATGCGGGTTCCTGTTGCCTGCGGAACAAAATATACAATCACTACATAGTATAAAACAAAGTCGCTTCTATGTATGCTTTAAATCTTTAAAACTACGCAACGGATTTTGATGCGGTTTTTTTAAATAGATAAAGTAATTCAAGAGGAAGGGTTTAGTATAAGCATTGCACCCGTGCGAAGTCGGGGCGGGTCGCTATTAAAATTATAAATCACTCATCTAATAGGTACAGTCAAGAGCACGTGGAGCTTGACACATTGGACTTTGTAATGTTCTTATTACAATCGCCTTAGAGGCCAGACTCGCACTACAAATGTAAAGCATCATGTGCTCTTGACTGTACGTACTTTTTAAGCAGTCTGGTTTTTATTTTTTTATTTTTGTGTTTTTAGTTAGTAATCAACTTTAAATCTATAAAAGGTCCTAAATGGTAATTTAAAATGAGAAATGATAAGAGAAACTTAAACATGATTTTAATTAAATATTAAATGAAACTCCACTTGGCATAGTTGGTGGACTTTCATATTTTTCTTTTTCACAATATGGCATCTGGGTTGTCGCCATATTGAATTTTGATTACTTACATACTGTCTTGAGATTTCATACATCGCACCTTCTATTATCCTTCACCTTTCTATTTCTAAAATGGCAAATCGTGTAAATTTCATATTCTATTTCCAGTAGCAAGTGTGGTTTTTCATCGTAATTAAAAATATTTTCCTGTGAAATGTCACAGGTGAAATAAATTAGTAATTTCATGAATAAAAATGAAATGCCATCAAAAACAAATCTTGTAAAAAAACCAAGTCTCCCAACTCAGTTATTCTACCGTGAAAAGTTGCGAGACTGTGCCCCCAGATAATCATCCCACCTATCAACTAAAATTGGACGCCTTTTGAAGATCCCCATGTAATTGAACGGTGTGACGTCATCACTACTTACCCCTTGCACGGCAGCTGCATCAGCTGCGAGTCTCGAGCACAACGCCCCGACGCCGTTGACAGGGTCATCGAACCAACCGATTTCTTGCTTCAACATTGCTCGGAAAACAGCCACCCTATGACAAGTTAATGTTAACAAGTCAGTCATTAGCGGCCTATGGAGACCGTCAAGTTAGAAGCCTCACCATGGAATTGAGCTGTTCTGATAATGTCAAACAACTCTTCCTAAATAGTGCCTAATAGTGCCCGAAGCATATAAATAGTGCTATCATACTTTCGGAGATATTCAGGTCGTTCAGTGAGGCTGCTATCTTGACGTCAAGATAGCAGCCTCATCTCAGTACACAAAAACCACAGCACTGTTCTTGAAGAACTATATACCAAAAAACTCTTCTTAAATAGTGCCTTGGATTTGCAAAGTTTCAGAATTAGTGCTTCAAAGGAACCCAAGATATTAGGGTACATTGATGAGGCTTCCAACTTGACGTCAAGCTGGAAGTCACATCATCAACGAGGAAGAATTTCGAATCGAGACTAATGCCAAAAATCTCTTCCTAAATAGTGCCTCCGGAATCAAAACAAACCGGAACGATTTAACTTGTATTTTAGTCAATAAATGATGATAAACTTCCACGTACATTTTGGATTTGGTATAGATAGGAATAAACCAACTAGATCAAAATGGAGGCTCAGCTTTATAAAGAGCAACATCTCACAATGTTTTTTTTGTTTTTTTTTTTTATAGATAGGGGTACAAATTGGGATGATTTATCAAGTATCAGGATGCGGACTGGTTTAGTTTTTGAGATATAATTTTTTGAAGAATTATAACTTACATCGCTTTTATTTAAGTTTTATTTATATTGTATGTATTCATGCTGAATATGTAGCAGATAACTTAAAAAAACTAATGAGATGTACAAGATGTTCGACACAGGAACAAGGGAAATAAAAAAAAATTGGGGTTTGAGCAATTAATTATTAGAAATCTAAAGTATAAAATACATACAATGCACGAGCGTGGAACCGAGCGTGTCTAAGGCAATTAAAAAAATTAAAAAAAAAATTAAAAATGTTTATTTCTGTTGCTAGGTTACAATTTTGCAGTAAAAGTTTGGGAGCCTCCATTTAAGCAATTATTTTGCTTGTGCTAGAAGGCTCCGCTCTTCCATAAATATAATTTCTTTATAAATAGAAGGTACACCTCTGAAACATATATTTGAGGTTATAAATAACCTCAAATATCAAGGAAAACGCAATGTCCAATGTCAAACTTCAAAAAGGCGTTTTAAAAAAATTTTGTTCATTGATAAAATTCTATTGGTTATTTATATTAAAACCTATTTTTATTTAATAGTTATAATATATAGTAATAGTAAAATATTTAAATTTTCTTTCATCGCAGTGTCCTAAACATGTTTAAACAATATTGTTTTATCTTAGGATGAATGTCAACAGGTCCATTAAAATCTTCATTTCCGTGGATTTTTTATCTTTAGTTTTTCTAACAAAATCGAGTTTTTTATAATGTATTCTTGCTTAATATCTAGCAGATGAGGGTGTATTTCAACAGGCCCATAAAAATCTTAATTTCCGTGGTTTTTTTTATCCTTAAGTTTTTTTTTAAATATCGCTTTTATTTAAATTTTCTTTATATTGTTTGTATTCTTGCTGAATATGTAGCGCGCGCTCGCACGCTCGCACGCTCGGTTCCGCGCTCGTGCATTGTATGTATTTTATATTTAGATTTCTAATAATTAATTGCTCAAACCCCAAATTTTTTTTTTATTTCCCTTGTTCCTGTGTCGAACATCTTGTACATCTCATTAGTTTTTTTAAGTTATCTGCTACATATTCAGCAAGAATACATACAATATAAATAAAACTTAAATAAAAGCGATGTTTTAAAAAAAACTTAAGTTTTTTTTTATCAATGAACAAAATTTTTTTTAAACGTTTTTTTTTAAGTTTGACATTGGATATTGCGTTTTCCTTGATATTTGAGGTTATAAATGATTAAGTTATAATTCTTCAAAAAATTATATCTCAAAAACTAAACCAGTCCGCATCCTGATACTTGATAAATCATCCCAATTTGTACCCCTATCTATAAAAAAAAAACAAAAAAAAACATTGTGAGATGTTGCTCTTTATAAAGCTGAGCCTCCATTTTGATCTAGTTGGTTTATTCCTATCTGTACCAAATCCAAAATGTACGTGGAAGTTTATCATCATTTATTGACTAAAATACAAGTTAAATCGTTCCGGTTTGTTTTGATTCCGGAGGCACTATTTAGGAAGAGATTTTTGGCATTAGTCTCGATTCGAAATTCTTCCTCGTTGATGATGTGACTTCCAGCTTGACGTCAAGTTGGAAGCCTCATCAATGTACCCTAATATCTTGGGTTCCTTTGAAGCACTAATTCTGAAACTTTGCAAATCCAAGGCACTATTTAAGAAGAGTTTTTTGGTATATAGTTCTTCAAGAACAGTGCTGTGGTTTTTGTGTACTGAGATGAGGCTGCTATCTTGACGTCAAGATAGCAGCCTCACTGAACGACCTGAATATCTCCGAAAGTATGATAGCACTATTTATATGCTTCGGGCACTATTAGGCACTATTTAGGAAGAGTTGTTTGACATTATCAGAACAGCTCAATTCCATGGTGAGGCTTCTAACTTGACGATCTCCGGCCTATGAGCGCTCGTTGACGGGCAAAATTAAACATGTTTCTGGATAAGCTTATAACGAAAAATATAAATACTATCTATGTAAAACATAAGGATTTACAATAAACGATTTGATTTGAGGTATCCTACCTCCTTCCTTTCTTCCTAATCTTATCAACTTTTTGCCTTGTATCTTCTTTATCTGGTCACACATTTCAAATTCAAAATTTAATGGCAACGTAGGCCACGTCTTTGACTTCCGGCTAGTCTGGGGTCAAGAGTAAGCCCATCATTAATAAATAAATGTTTAGTGAGAACAATAAAGAATATTACTGCGTGTGGTTGAGCTAAGAACACTGAAAAATTGTCTAAGCAGCTAACCACTCAAAGTAGGAATTTCTCAGGAATTTTGAATTTTTAAACAGTTTTTTCAATCTATATGTAATATAAAATGATAAACTGACTTACTGATTGGTGATATATAAACGCACAGCCTAATCCGCTGGGTCTAGATACTACTGTTTTGCATTTTAAATTAATCTAGGTACGCATACCTATATTATAGTAATACACACACCGGCACAATTAGCGGAACAGAAAAAAAAAGGAGAAAAAAGAGGGAATTTAGAACAATGAATGTAATTTTTAAACAATATATTATTTAAAATGAAACAACAATTAAATTAACATGTTTTGACATTCATTTGTAACACCATACTTAAAATTTTATAAAAATAAAAATTAAATTATACAAAATGCATTTTTCTTCGATTTTTAATTATAGAGAAACAGCAGAAAATTCAAGATTTTCCAAAGTTTAACAACAATTTCAATGACTGTTCAATATCGAGTGTTTCCTCCTCGTGCTCTGATGAGGGTTTCCATCCGTCTGGGCATGCTGCGGATGATGTTATCAATGGTTTCTTGGGGCAACCTCTGCCATTCTTCAAGTAATGCGTTTCGCAACTCGTTGAGATTATTGGGAGGGGGCATTCTTGACTTTACACTCCTCTTTAGCAAGTCCCAGACGTGTTCTATAGGGTTCATATCGGGGGACCGTGCTGGCCACTCCATCACCGTTATACCAACATGGTTTAGGTATGTCTGTACTGTGCGAGCACTGTGAGCCCGAGCATTATCCTGCATTAGAATGAAGTTGTTACCAATAAAGGGGGCAAAGGGCACAACATGTTCTTCTAAAATCTCCCTGATATACCGATCAGCATTCAGATTCCCGCCATCGACCACTACTAACTCCGTTCGAGCTCCTAAACATATTCCTCCCCAGACCATAATTGAACCGCCGCCATATGCAACTGTATTTTCAAAATTAGACTGGATATACCGTTCTCCTTTGCGTCTCCATACTCGCTGCCTTCCATCAATTTGATTTAACATAACTCTGCATTCATCAGTAAAAAGAACCTGTCCCCAGTCGTCGAAGTCCCAATCACGATGTTCACGACCAAAGTGTAGACGGTTTGTGCGATGATGTCTCTCAAGTTTTGGGGCTTTGGCGGGCACATACGAGCCTATACCCACTTCTTCGAATCTTCTACGAACTGTCCGCTCACTCATCCTTACTGCTCGTACCTCTTCCAGTAAATTTCGAGCCTGCACCGCCGTTAGTCTCGTGTTCCGTCGGACTTGAAGTTGGAGAAAACGGTCATCCCTCCTTGAAGTACACCTTTTCCGGCCTTGTCCTCTCCTTCTCACTAGAGCATTCGTCAATCTGTATCGTTGGATGCTACGATAAATCGTTGATAACGATCGACGAAGGCTTCTGGCAATCGATCTGTAGGTTTGACCATTTCTCCTCATTTGATCTGCCCTAATGATTTCTGATGGCGTTAAATCAGGCATAATTAGATGCTCGTAAATTATCAATATGCGAAAAAACTCAAAAGCCTCAAAAACTGCAATTCAAAGCTTTTCAAATGGAATTCACGAACCTTCTAAAAACGGACAAGCGGTGGAAAAAATGAATCAATGAAAATTAAAACAAAAGAATGAAAAAAAGGGCAGTCGCTTAGTATTCCATTTTTAAATTAAAACCCAAATTTAAAAAAAGCTTGTTTAGCCGGCCAGTAACACGCAAAAATGCGTAAATACTCCCTTTTTTTTCTGTTCCGCTAATTGTGCCGGTGTGTGTATTTCTTCTAAACATGCTTCTCATACCTTTCATCCCCGAGGGGGTAGGCAGAGGTATTCCATTACTGGATATACCCACATTTCACGAGATACTTTGGACCCCTAAACGTAATAGGTGGCGAGCCCATCGCCGGACCGGGTCTATTTAGACATGTCTCAGAATTGATTCTGAGACCTGCGGGTTTCCTCACGATGTTTTCTTTCAACGTCGAGCTAGTGATAAATATGTACGTAAGTTTTTGAAAAACTCATTGGTACATGTCAGGATTCGAATCCGAGCCCCACTGATTTTCGGCCGGCTCTTTAACCGCAAAGGCTGTCACTGCTCCTTTTTTTTATAATACAGCTCACCTTCAGATGGCGCTAGCGACATAATACGGCCACTCACCGGCAGATGGCGTTATCGATATAATACGGCCACTCACCGGTAGATGGCGTTATCGATGTAATACGGCCTGTCACCGGTAGATGACGTTATTGACATAATACGGCCTCTCACCGGCAGATGGCGTTATTGACATAATACGGCTTCTCACCGGCAGATGGCGTTAAAAACATAATACGGCCACTCACCAGTAGATGGCGTTATCGATATAATGCTGCCTCTCACCGGCAGGTGGCGTTAGCGATATAATACGGTCACTCACCAACAGATGGCGTTAGCGATATGATACGGCCTCTCACCGGCAGATGGCGTGGTATTTGAACGAGTAAAGCTCGGTCTCCCTGGAGTAATAAATCATATGACTTTGACTGTGTTAATAATAGCTCAGCAGGGGTACCTGAGCCGCGCCGTCAGCCTGACCCCGGTGAGGTTGAAGATGTAGATCTGGATGAATATCCCGATGCCCGTGAGCAATCCTACAACCAGGAACAGGATCGCGATGATATTGGTCTCCTTTCGCACCCAGTCCTCATCAGTGCTCTCTAGTAACTGGGCAAGGAAGCAAAACAATGAAATGAAAATTTACATAGGAGTTCCTAATATTACCTATTATACTTATGCCTACCCCCCTCGAGAATAAAAACATATTTTTTATAATAAATGTGAATGAAGCATGTGAAATCCAGAATCGTAGCAAGCGGCGGTATATTGTTTCTGAGCTACCTCAATGGGGAAAAGGCGTGAGATTGTGTATTTTTGTTATACTCTTAATGTAAGTAATACAAGAGAAAATAAAGTTTCTTTAACCATAAAATAAATAAAAAGTAGAAAAACTTTTTCTAGCTTATGGATTCACAGTGACGTCACTTCATTTTTCGAGATATTCTTAGCAAGCCCTTTCATTTGGTCTCCATATTCTAGGAGTGCATTAAAAATAACTAATCCGCCATGTTGGATTTAGAACGACATCATACAGCTAACCATGCATTGTCATCCAAACTAAACGTGTATACAAAATTTAAGCTCAATCGGTTGAAGATACCTTCAAAATTGAGTTGCAAGATTCCACTCCAACAAAAATACATTGCAAGTTAAATAAAAGCTTGTAATAATACTTACACCGTAAGTTTCACCGAACAATATGGCGAACATTGGAAAGGAAGCTCCGACACAGACAGCAGCGAGTACACCAATCACCATCAACCATTTCTCTGGTTCGCAAAGCTTGAGGATCTCCCAAGTCGAAGGGTTCTGTTCCTCTGGCTCCTCCTCTTCCAGGGCCACGCTGTCTTCCGATCCAGAGTCCTCGTCCAGCGATTTGACTGTATCTATTGATGCTAGCTTCTCCAGTCTTGGTCGATGGATTCTAACTTCTATTTGGTAAATACATAAAGTAAATAATAAGTTACACAATGATTAAATTTTATAGTAAAAAACTTTTTAGTTATTCCCACCAAGCCCTTTCATTTGGTACTCAAATACGGATATTCAAATATTGTCTTTGATGGCTTGCTGCGGGCTGCGGGGTTTTTCACGATGTTTGCCTTCATCCAGACACGAAACCAACACACATGTTCTAGCATACGAATGTAGAACCCACGACCTCCGACTCAGACAGTAGTAATATTATTACTGTAAACCATAATTACTAGTAAGACATGAGATTAAAAAGAGCTGCCCTTGAGTTTCTTGCTGGTCCTTCTCGGGGTACTGCATTTGGAACCAGCAACTCGTCGTTGGAGATGGGCTGCTGTTTACATTCACCCAATCTTCATGGACGAGTTTAGAGTGGATTGTTATTAGAATATTGTCTTTTCTATGTGTATTTTTTTTTACCTACAGAAAATAAATGATTTTGAATTAGTTATCAACCAGGCCCTCTATAACACTTGCTAGCAAAATTGTATCTTAATCACTTACAAACAAGTTCTAATGTTATCTGATACTTCATTTTATGTTCATTACTAATAACTACTCACGTTTAGTCGGCTCCGTGGGACTCCCTGGGGATACTGGGGCAATACTGGGCTCGTTCTCTAACACCAGCTGGTAGTACCTCCCCTTCATATTGAGCAGTTCCTCGTGTGTGCCTTCCTCTAACACCACTCCTTTGTCGATAAACACAATGCGGTTTGCGTTTAGTACTGTCGCCAATCTGAAAGTAAATAAAGTAGCTGTTTCCCGCGATTTTACCGGCGTTCCGCGCGAAAATTATAGTCCATATTACTCCCAAAAAGCTTCTCATTGGTGAGGGTCGGGTCGAATCCTAGAATATACCAATGATATTTTTAAAAACACGTACTTACATAATTCATCACTAGTTCGACTGTGAAGGAAAACATCGTGAGGAAATCCGCAGGTCTTGTGATGGGCTCACCACCTATTACGCTTAAGAGCGGAATATACTCGTGAAAAGTGGGTATTTCCAGAAATGGAATACATTTGCCTACCGTGGCGTGAGTTTTTTTATTAGTTTATTTCACAATAAAACCCCTTGCACATTATTTTTTTGGAAGCTACATCTCTCTCTCTCTCTCTCACTATAAGTACCTGTGGCTCACCATAACGGTGGTCCTATTCTGTGAGGCCGCGTCCAGTGCCCTCTGGACCTTAGCTTCGCTCTGGGAGTCCAGAGCGGACGTGGCCTCATCCAGAATAAGGATCTTGGGTTTCCGGACGAGCGCCCTAGCGATGGCAATGCGCTGTTTCTGCCCGCCGGATAGCTGGGCTCCTCTTTCACCGATCATTGTGTCGTAGCCCTGATTTATTTGTTTAGTTAGTGGAACACCAACATAGAACATATCAACATACCTATTAATTGACGAAAATATCGGTGAATATATTAAACTAGCTTTTACTCGCGGCTTCGCTCATGCACGTTTATTTTAAGGGGGGTTGAATTTTCCAAAATCCTTTCATAGTGGATGCCTCAACTGTATAAGCTATCTATGTGCAAATTTTCAAGTATCTAGACCTAGCGGTTTAGGCTGTGCGTTGATACATTACCAGTCAGTCAGTCAGTTTATCATTATATATATATATATGTAGAAAAATAGTTATGAAGTCAAAAAAAAAATCCAATCAAACTTTTTACAGCCATATATACCTATATTTAAATCGATTTATTTAAAACTTTACAAAAAATCGCTTCTCACTTAAGTTTATATTTGCTATCTACCTTGGGTAAGTTTGTGCGCTATTTATATGGAAGTTGGTACTCACTTCAGGCAGTTTCTTAATAAAATGATGGCAGTAAGCTTCTCTCGCCGCCTCTACAATTTCTTCTTCAGTGCACGATGGGTTGCTCATTCTGAAAATGAAGTAAATTCCTATAGGTTTTTAAAAAAAATATTTTTATCTAGATAAATTATCATTTTATTATAATGAAGACAAACACATCCATCTACTGACCACTTAGAATTGAAGTTAGGCTATTCAAAGTCAAAGTCAAAATGTTTTATTCAAAATAGGAACTTACAAGTCCACTTATTGAACGTCATTTCAACTCCACCGCTTCAGCATGTATGGTTGAGGAGAAGAAGCGGGGCAAGAAACTCCTCAACACAATATTCTTTTAATCAATTGTTACTTAATACTAAATTGGGTTACATAGTTTCGTTTGTTTTTCGCTATCGTATTGCGCTGGACTGGAGGAAATCTGTTCCAAGCATCATTGTCATTTATATAATCGTCTAGTTTGTAATATGCCATTTTACAAAGTACATGTTTAACATGAGTTTTGAACACAGTTTCAGGCAATTTCAAAATTTGTTCTGGTATTTTATTATAAAAGCGTATGCAAAGCCCCACAAAGGAATTATTAATTTTACTTAATCGTGACTGAGGTTGCTCTAGTTTATTTTTATTCCTAAGATTACAATTATGCCTGTCACAGTTTTTAGTATACAGTAATATGTTTTTCCGTACATACATAATGTTTTCATAAATGTACTGACAAGGCATTGTTAAAATATTAATTTCTTTGAACAGTTCTCTTAGGGAATCACGACATCTTAACTTGTAAATGGCGCGTATAGCCCTTTTTTGTATAATAAAAATAGATTCTGCATCAGCAGCTCTGCCCCACAGCAAGATGCCATAGGACATTATACTGTGAAAGTAGCTAAAATAAACGAGTCTTGCTGTGTCTACATCAGTAAGCCATCTGATTTTTCTGACGGCATAGGCAGCTGAGCTCAGTCTGTTAGATAATGCAGAAATATGAGAATTCCATTGAAGTTTGGAGTCTATCGTGATCCCCAAAAAAACTGTATTATCAGCGAAATCTAATTTGTCATTGTTTAAAATTATCTCATTCTCTACTCGTCTAACATTAGGGAGTACAAACTTTACACATTTGGTCTTCTTAGCGTATTTACTGTAGTAATGTTAGGTTAGGACACGACACACTCTTACGACTGATAATGAAATGCATGGGGGAGAAACCTCTGTTTAGAGAAACTTATTTTTCTCAAACTTTGATTGCCTTACGTCTTTCCTCACTATTAGTCAAGATTTTGCTCTTCGTTATTTAATGTCATGCAGAAGATTGATCAAAAGAGGTTGGAAGAATAAAATCTTTTTAAAGGACTTTGTTTGCTTCTTGATGCTGAAGCTATGGAACTCATCAACCGTTTCTTACCGAATATTGTCCTTGATGGTCCCAGCGAACAAGACGGGCTCCTGGCCGACTACGGCGATATGCTCCCTCAGGTGCCTCACGTTCACGTTCCTCAGGTCGTAGCCCGAAGCCTGCACGGAGCCCTGTTCAGGGTCGTACATCCTTTGGAGCAGCTGAAGCACCGTGGACTTGCCGCACCCGCTGGGCCCGACCAACGCGACCGTCTCGCTCTGGTTGATTTTCAGGGTCAACCCGTTTAGGACCTGCGATGGATTGTGGAATTACTTGAGCTGTTTGGCGTTAAATCTTTCTTCTTCTATCTTTATACTGAAATTAGTTTGCTCACTAGCGACTACTGAATCGATTTCAGATATTTTTAATGAGTTAAATTTTTCTGAAAAATGAATTAGCATAGCTGGATTTAGTGCTACCTATTTATGTCTACCTAGTATGTAAGAGTATGTTCAATAATATAAAGTGTAAAACACCCAATTATGGACACCCTAGTTCACCCTATCAAAAATAACTTAACACAATTATACTTAGTTAGAATAATTAAGTAAAACCCCCGTGTTTATTTGATTATTCTAAATATAATTGTGTATCGTAATTTCGTTAATTTTTAATAAACTGTTGGGGTGTCAATTAATTGGTGGGGTGTCAACAATTGGGTGTTATACCCTATATCTGGTTACAAAATATCTCCTTTTAACCGATCGCCCCTAAAAGTACTTAGTCTGGACAGATGGTCTGTCTCTTCAGATTTGCTAGTTAAAAAAATATCCACGAACCTGAACATCGGGCCTCGCCGGGTACCTAAAGTGTACGTCCTTAAGGTCCATATCTCCGTCGAGGGTCGGCCTCTCGCCTTCTGTAGACAAGCTGTCTATGACAGGATTGCGGTCTAACACTTCGTATATGGAAGCCGCCGACGCCTGCGCACTGGCCACCGCCTCCATGTGCGGTGACGTCAGACCCACGTTCTGAGCGCCTTGGAGAACACTGAAGAATATCTGGGGAACGGAGAATGGAGGGGAAACGTAATGAAGCAAAGATAATATAAATAAAAAAACGTAGATATGTTACTAGAGCGCGGAAAAAAGGCCTACAAATGTAGGTAATTGACCTAATTTTATTTAGCCGCACTGTTTGCATTTTCACAGCAGATAGCTGTCTCTGACCACTGAGCAAGTTAGTCTTTTGCAGTAAACGCATCGACTCGCCGTACAAACTGTTGTATGATCACTTTATAGCACGTTAGGTAAGTACATTACTGCGATATTAAAAGCCAATTTAATAATAATAATAATATCATATAATCTCACGCCTTGCATCCCCGAGAGGGTAGGCAGAGGCATTCCATTACTGGATATACCCACATTTCACGAGATAGGTACATTGGACCCCTAAACGTGATATGTGGCCCATCGTCGGACCAGGTCTATTTACACATGAATTAATTCTGAGGCCTGCGGGTTTCCTCACGATGTTTTCCTTCACCGTCGAGCTAGTGATTTATCACTAGCTCGACGGTGAAGGAAAACATCGTTGAGTATTTCAAAAACTTACGTAGATATTTATATCTACGTAAGTTTTTGAAAAACTCATTGGTACCTACATGCCAGGCTTCGAACCCGAGCCTCACTGATTTTCAGCCGGCTCTTTAACCGTAAGGGCTATCACTGCTCTAGCCAATTTCTACATTCAAATACTGTATTCGTACTCACAATCATGAGCACAGCCGGCGTATACTGCGGCACCTCTTCCTTTCTGCTGTTCAAAATCAACCCCACCCCGTACCAAAACGCCAGTGCATATGTCGCGTATATTATGAGCCACATAACCGCGCTGCCGAACCCCGAGAACATGCCTTTCTTGCTGCCCGTTTTCTTTGCTGGGTCCAGCCTCACGCTATACCTGGGGAAGGGAAAGAGTTCTTAGCCAAAACACACTGAGCGTACTGATTAGAATCTTTAAAACAATCTGGTCAGTACTGTCATCAATGATATTGAAACTCATGGTAAACATGGCAGTACTGGCCGTGTCATCGCTCTCTACATTAAAATGTCAAATCTGTCTTCTATCAACTCTGAAGCTTAATTTGCACTGAATCGTTTAGGCAATTTGGGCCTTAGCCCGATTTATTTCGAACAGAATTTAATTAATGCGATGTTTACCGGCACTAAAGAAAAGCCAGATAAACAACACTCGAAGATGTATGAGAGGATTGTATCATATATAATGTCGATGGAGCGCGAAAGGTGTGCCATGAGGCCCACCACGGTTCCCCTATCTAATACAAAATTCATTTATTCCAGTAGGTATATAAAATATACTTTGAACGTCAATAACAAGGCACACTAAACTTATTTATGTAACTAACGTCACTACGGTGGTGTCACTTCTACTATAGCGGTGTTACTTTTACTATAGGGGTATTCCTTTTACAAAAGTGGTGTTACTCTTACTAAACAGGTGTCACGGCGATGTCATTTACTACGGCGGTGTCACTTTTTGATACCGATAGGTCGAAATATCGTAAACCGGAGAATGGTAGGTCTAGGTTCTTAGCATGTGGTCTTTGCCTGGTGCCTACTCCGTAGAAAAGTGGCATGTGTTACCGGCTGTGTAGAATGTTACTTCTTACCTCTCAATTTCCTTCTCCTCCCCGCCAAAAGCCACAACGGTTCTCACTGAAGACAGCACTTCTTCAGCGACCACTCCGGCCACGCTGTAAGCTTTCAGCTCTTGTGTTGTCAGGGAAGATTGAACCTAAAAAGTATTGGGTATTTAGATTAATTTTGGTTTTTGGGTATTTGTGAGGTTTTATTTCAGGTTCTCATGATTCTCAATAAATCTTGTTACTTGTACTATGGGTATGTCGGTTGGCTTCGTGTCTGGGTGTTTCATATTTATTTAAGTACCTATGTTTATCAGTTGTTTAGTACCCACAGGCTGTCTAGTTTGAGGCTAAATAACCTTGTGTGAATTGTGTCACACAATTTATTATTATTAACGGGGCAGTGATAGCCCGGAAGGTGAAAGAGCCGGTCGACAATCAGTGAGGCTCGGGTTCGAATCCTAGCATGTACCAATGAGTTTTTCAAAAAACTTACGTACATATTTATCACTAGCTCGACGGTGAAGGAAAACAACGTGAGGAAACCCGCAGGTCTCAGAATTAGTTTTGAGAAATGTGTAAATAGACCCGGTCCGGCGATGGGCTCACCACCTATCACGTTTAGGGGTCCAATGTATATCGTGAAATGTGGGTATATCCAGTAATAAAATACCTCTGCCTACCCCCTCAGGGATGAAAGGCGTGAGATTATTTATTTATTTATTTATTTATTTTATAAAGGGGAAAATTGACTGTTACTTACGAACATGACAGTAGTAAGTTTTTTCGCTTCTTTTGGTATCACAACCGAGTCAACGATGATTATAAGTTTATTGCTTTGCTCAAAGGTTTATTGTGTGCTTCGATCAACCATACCGTTGGTATTGTTGACCGAAATTGTGTGGGTTATACATACCCACAAGATATAGGTACCCAAGCAGCTTCACAAGTAATAGTTACCATAGCTACGACAGCTGTGGTGGCGATGATGATGGGCGTGCACGACAGAATGACAAGGGTCAGCTCCCAGCCGTACACGAAGGAGATGACGACGGCCGTCACGAATGACATCACCAGGTACACCAGCATTGGCACCTTCTCCGCGATGCCTTCGCGAAACTTCTCCACGTCACTGAGAATATATAGGATTGGAGAATGTTACTACTATGGGATGGTGTTTATTTCAGTTGCCGTGGGATTTTCGAAAAATACTTGCGGCGACTTGGCTTCGTGCAAAATTTCAAAATAATAGAACCATCCGTTAGAGTTCATCAGGTTCATGTCAGTATGTCATACATACATATGTCCACGCCCTTTTCCCGACGAGCTACGATCTTGGAACAGTCAACAAAGTTGTTAGGGTTACATGGCCAGTAACTAAGAACTCATTTTTCTGCGGTAGTCATAACTAAATTTTATTCATTATTGTTTATTTCAAAAGGTATCTTTGATCCCTATAATTTCCAAAAAAAAAACTATAAATACATTTAAGGATTTAAGAGAAAACTGAATCTTAGTTTCTGGTCATGTAACACTATCAACTTTGTTGACTACATCTTAGTCAGTCCGTTTCGTCAAGACAGTGAAAGCCCTGTGGTTAGTGACCTCAACTCAACGTGAGAGATTCTCGGATTAGAATCATGGTGAGGGCAAGTAACCAATGTGTTTTTGAAATCGTACATATCTTTTTTTTTATTCATGTTGGGCTTACTCTTGACCCCAGACTAGCACCACACTAGACATGAGAGCAAAGACGGGGGCCTACGACGGGATGAGCTTCTGAGAGCTTCTGGGCAAGAAGATGCCTGTTTACTCCATGAAGGCTTGTGAGTTACATGAACTCGGAAATACAGACGCCGGCAGGTAGTTCCACTCCTTGGCGGTGCACTCATAATAAAAGATCTAGAAAAGCGATATCCACCAAGTAGGGATGATATAGGTATGATATGATGATATCTAGCTCGACAGAGAACATTGTGAGGAAACGCTCAGGTCTCAGAATTGATTCTAAGGCATAACACAATCCGGTGTGGCTATGGGCTCTCCACCTGTCACGTTTAGGGGTCTAAAGCTGGGGTCCCACGGTCCGCTATTCTACGGATCAGCCACACTCAGCCGACGAGCACGGACGGCGACGCACCGCAGGCAGGGCTGGTCCGACGGTGCGTGTCGGTGTGTGTAGATGTTTTTATGTTGTCATAATGCAAAGCGAAAGAAAGAGAGAGAAGAGCGCACCTTTGAAGTTACCGACTCACGATGGATACGGGCGCACCGCCACAGACGTTCTGTGCTATCACGGACGAGGCCGGTCCCACGGTGCGTCGTGCGAGCTGGTCTGCGTGCATCCGCGATTTTACGGACCGTGGGACCCAAGCTTTAAAGAGGTGAAAAGTGGCTAAGTATATCCAGGAATGGACTCTATAAAACCATTTTTTAGTTTCTTCTCATACCATTAGATACTAAAAAACCGAATTTCCGCTGTACCTAAGTTTTGATAGTCCAACAAAGCAACACCTTTCAGCAAATGTTCCTGAAAGGCGTTGCCAGCCGCTAGTTGAGGCCGCAAACAAAAATTACAAACAAAAACTTACTCTGAAACCTTAGTAGCAAAGTTCATGGTTGTGTTGAGGTCGTACCACGAGATGTCTTGCCGCAGTACAGATTGTAAGAATTTTTCTTTCATTCGATTAATCTGTTAAAACAAGATATATATTATAATAATACATTGGGCTGTTTGAGTTTTTTAGAATTGGTATGAAAAACAACACCTTAATTTTCACAATTAAAAAGTATACCTATGTGCGTGTGTGTGCAATACACTAAATAAATAGTATATGACAAATTCAGAATATTTTTTATAAAAAAAATGCGCAAGTGGTGTTTTATTTTTATTTATTTAAACTTTTTATATGTATGCGGAATGTTGATTTGGTTAGGTACTCTTTTACATCCTGAGAGAATATCCTCGATTTACCAGTCACACTGTATCCGTCGATGGTTTCATTGTCATTTATTTATTTATAGGACTTTCAACAGGACATACAATATTACCTGGTCAGTGTACATAAAATATATATAAACAGTCATTGGATTCGCAACCAGTTGCGAATTAGACGAATTTGACAGGCCTATTGGCTCAGTTGGTTGTGACCCTGCCTTCTGAGTCAGAGGTCGCGGGTTCGGTTCCCGCTCGCGACCAAAATTTGTGTGCATGAACATGTATGTTGGCTTCGTGTCTGGGTGTTCAATATTTATTTTTTTATCAGTTGTAGCCATAGTCCAGGTTCTACCTAGTTTGGGACGGAATAACCGTGCGTGTAAATTGTGTCCCACAATTTATTGTTCGGTATTTTCATTCGTACCTGTTTGAGAGCAGCATGATTGAACAGGTCCACACTGATAGCGGCCACGATGAACTGCAGGACCGAGAACACGGTGCATCCAATGCCGAACGCATTCGAGTCCTCAATCAGCGCTGCCCTGTTCTCTTCTCTGCTTGCGTTCGTTCTAGAAGGAGGAAACAAACTTTTTGCTGCGCCGTAATTGTCATTATCAGCTGGTATAACTAGAGCGTGTATGGAAATCTGATTGTTGATTACTTTTAGTTTTCTTATTTTACGCCTTTTTCCCCAGGGGGTAGGCAGAGGTATTACATTCTGGATATACCCACTTTGCACAAATATATTTTTGGACCCCTAAACGTTACAAATGCCTCAGAATGAATTCTAGGGTTTCCTCGCGATATTTTCCTTTATCGTCGAGCTAGTGATAAATATGTACTTACATGAGTTAACTACCAACAGTAACTCGAACTCAAATATGATGAGGACCTGGATTCCGACCCAAGACCAACCCAAGACTCACACATTAGAGGCAGGCAGGCCTGTCCAACTCCACAGATTAGGTATAATGATATTTGCCTATAGCGCGCATTTTTTTTGATGCTTCTTAATTTCTATACTCACAGTATCCTGCCTCCACCGAACATCGAAATAGTCCAAGTGGGAGTCGATGACCCGATCATGACAGTGCGGTCGATCAGTAGCGAGGTGAACTCGCCGTATATGATCACGCCTATGGGCACGAAGAGGCCGTTCAGAGAGGCCAGGATCACTCCGATGAACAGCATGAAGAGCTCGCATGGTTTCGCGAACCTGAACTGTCGAGTAGATTGAATAAATAAATGCGATCATGTTCAAATGATGACATACAATCTGGTATCTAAAAATTGGGTATTTGAGTGTATCAAAATTAAATTCTGAGTAATCATTAATTAAAAAGATTATCCTAAAACATCTCTAAAAATTAATTTTGATTTTCATTTTACAATTATAACAATTTTTTAAATAATAAAAAAATAAAAAGTGATGCAGTTTACTAATCTTTTACGCTGATGTACAGTGTGCAGGCCCAAGATAGAACGTTTCCTTTGTAAAATAGAATAAAAATGTGTAGATTCTGGACTGAAGTTTGTAGGTTTGCAGGAAAGGCCGAAAATACGGGATCTACTTAAAAAGACCTACAGTTGGCAACGCTCGCGCTGGTAAAAGGGAAATCTTATAAATTAATCCCGGGTGGGTACCTTTCTAACCCATGGCTTATAAATGGTTTAGAAAACTCATGAAATAAATAATTAATTTGCAAAGTCAATACTTACTAATTTGTATATAGAAACTGGAGTGACTTCGCTTCTGATGTCGTCACTGAAAGAAAACTTAAATATTGAAATTGTCTCTCGACTAGAAATAAAACTTAGAGTAAAGGGAAGGAATAAACTAAACACCTACGGCGTCAAGCGAATATGGGATTGGAATATCACCGTTTTCATGACTGTCATTAATTGACGTAGCGTCGAATCCAGTATGTTTGCATTCCTATCTAAATGATTTCTTACGCACAAATAAAGTGGGAATGAGGACGAAATATACTAGATTTTTTCAAAACTTACGTACCTACCTACATATCTATCACTAGCTAGATGGAAAACAAAGTGAGGAAGCCCGCAGATCCCAGAATAGATTCTGAGGCGGACATGTCTCCACTTTTTAACAATATATTTTACATATCTCGAAAGTTGCAAATTTCGGCCGGCTGAGCGAAGTTGCCGCTTTCCGTCTACGTCGATAACAAAAAAAGTATACACACTAAACCAGTGTTGTGCCATCGCGGGACCACGTTGCTGTTACACATTTCTCAGAATCGATTCTGGGCCCTGCAGATTTAATCACGATGTTTTCCTTCACTGTCGAGCTAGTGAAAAATAATATGTACCTACCTACTTATTTACGTAAGTTTTTGAAAAACTCATTGGTAAATTTTGTCGCCAGTATTCGAAACGTAGCCTCACAAATGAAGCGGGCTCTTTATCCACCATCTAGGTATCGCTGCTCATATCTTTCCTATATTATACATTTTTATCATCTTCTTTCTATTCTACGTGTGTAGGTACCTATGCAGTAAGTTTGGTATGTGGGTGTACGGTCAAGAGCACATGAAGCTTTACACTTGTAGCTCTAAGTCGATTGTAAGAAGAACGTTAAGAAGTCGAGTGAAAAATTTTCCGAAGTAGAATCTATCGACTTCGGAAAATGTCACATACCTATGACATTCGTTTTCGATACCAACATCAGCCCATCTCGAAAGTTTTCGAAACCAACATCAGCCCATCTCGAAAGTGTTCGACAGATTTTCCAAAATCGAATATCGAAGCTCCCTGAATACGCCTGCAGGTGTCAAGCTCGTGCTCTTGACTGTACCTAGAACGGAATTTTAATAAATATGATTTTATTTTATTGATATACTCACGCTTCGTCGTTGAGCGCTTTCTCAGTTAAGTAGGCGGACCGGCTGGCTAGCGCGGTGATAGTAAGTGAGTTTTGCCGCCAGCCGAGCGACAAAGACGGCCGCTGGTCGCTAAGGCGGCGCGTCTTCTGGTACCGTGTGATGCTTTTTAATGATTCATCCCGTTTCATTCTCGGGTCAACCGATCTACGGGAGAAAATTACATTAACCTAAGTTGTTGTTTATTATACACTAGACCGACCTTCGCACGGGTGCAATGCTAATACTAAAACCTTCCTCTTGAATCACTCTATCTATTAAAAAAACCGCATCAAAATCCGTTGCGTAGTTTTAAAGATTTAAGCATACATAGGGGTATAGGGACAGAGAAAGCGACTTTGTTTTATACTTACTACCTAGTTACTATGTAGTGATGACTAGCGGTTCATGCGCTGTTTCACCCGCGTATGTTTCTGTTCTTGTGGGAATACGGGAATAAAATATAGCCTTTGTTACTCAGGGATATTGTAGCTTTACATTGGCGAAAGAATTTTTAAAATCGGTCCAGTAGTTTTTGAGTTTATTCGTAACATAGGGCACCGAAGACCTGTAAAAGTCGCGTAAAAAAGCGTGTACCCCGTTGGATGCGCGAAGCACAGGACCGGTCATTGAGGCCTATGTCCAGTAGTTGACTCTTTACTTTTTTTTAAATAATAGCATTTATTTACAAAGAAAATATACATTCATTCTCAATAATTACAGACAAAAAATGACCTCCAAAGAGTAACCATGTGGGACAGTGCTCAGAAGACTCTGGATAGCTAGGCCGATCCTTTGGCAAAGATAGCTGCCAGCCCTCTGGTCACCTGAAGCCTCGACTAAACGCACTGACAGTTCTTTGAGGAGCTGCCGCGCCTTCGGCCCCCACGGTCCCATGGTCTCCACCCCAAACGGCACAAACATGTAGCCCTCGTTGAGGTCGGCATTTTTGCGCCGATTCAGCGCCCATAGAGGTGGTCTAGATGTGGGATGGGGCCAATGTGTCGGCACAGTGGCATCCCACACAGCGACCTGCCATGTTTCCGTGGCCCGACAGTCATACCATACCCTTTACTTATATCCTTCCTAAAGACGCAGTTATCTCCCTGCCAAACACTACCCTTAGCCAGGCACTGGACGAATACCTAGGTACCACTTTATGTAATTAAAATAAGATTCAAAACCAATGGGAAATTTAAAAAGCTATGCCTGGCCAAGGGTTAAGATCGAGTCAGCGATTTATGAAATTAGGTTGGGAGCTTGCATTGCATCTTGAGAAACATGGCTATTTTTCATCCCGGAAAAGCACATTGTTCCCAGTCCCAGTGAACGTGACATTATAGAAAAGAAACTGACTGGTTGATACTGATCGATCAACGCAGAGCTGATATAGTCGCATGGATTAGGGAAAAACTTATAATAAGTTACCAATTATTTCAACGATAGCTTGCACACATTTTGTCTTAAAAACAATGCCAATTACACTTAATAAGACACATAATTATCCTAGTATAAAGACATCCAATTCCAGTTTAATTAATTATTTTAACTAATATTATAATAACATTTTGGCTCATTTTCAATTGATTTTCAACAACAAAGCAACTTCATAGTTTGAAGTAGGTATCAATATTAGTTACTCTATGGTAGGTATGTCAAATCAAGTCAAGTTCAAGGTCAAAAGGTCGGTGATAAGAATTTATACTTAGAAAAGTTGTTTTCCGTTTTTATAATTATAAAAAATGGTTATGAATTTTACTGTCAAAGACGTTTGTGGTCATCTAAACTTTTTCATGAAAACTTCTTTGATATAACTCTAAAGTAAGTAAAAGTAAAAAAACAACTTAGTATCAATATGGTTTTCTCAGGGATGCCATTGTCAGAACAGGGACCACACGGGAAGCACCAGCTTTCAAATAAAAAAAGAATCATCAAAATGTTCACCCAGTCGAAAGTTCTAAAAAACATAGTCGAATTGAGAACCTCCTCTTTTTTTGAAGTCGGTTGTTAGTATGCTACCTGTTAAGATTTTCTACTTCCGTAGGTACTCCTACCTAGGACCTATTAATTTAATTGTAGGTAGGTATGTGCTCTTACTATCATATATTTTATATATATTTTTTCCATCAGGTCTAGTAACAATTCTGCGAGATAATAGCTTATTTAATGTATTGTTAGCGTGCGTCGTCAACGGAAACTCACTGCTTGACCGGCTAGGTACGTATTTTACATTTCCTTATACAGATATTTCTGGAGCTTTTACTGCTGGGTTCATATCCAGTCATTTATACCATTTTGTTTGTGGGTAATAGTTAAGTATTTGATGCGTCTGCAAAGTTGACTTTTGGTGGGAGTACTTGTAGGTACGAAACGAAGAATAAGTACCTAACTTTGCTGCTGAGCGAAACACACAATTGTTCACCTCACTACACTACAGCGAGAAAATACCTACTAGGTTCAAGGAAAGGAGATTACTTAGTCCTATTTAAATCTCTTTGCTTAAATACTATATTAAGTATACCATAAATCTCTTTCGTTACCTACTCTTCTTTCATCCATACGTTCTAGAAAGGTTCTATCTAGATGACCAAACCAGCTTAACATACCCTTTTCTATCTTTGTCACTACATCTTCTTTCATACCATCTTTTTTATACCATCGGCGTGCTGGCCAAATACGATTACCTACCTACACTAAATATGAAGTTGCGCCTGACATGAAATTTCAGCAGTGGGCGGGCAGAAAGGCTCGAATTTTAAAAACTGCACTATTGCATTCGGATTTCGAATGATAAACAGAATGGTTTCGGAGCTTTCGAAGTAAAAAAAAATTACATTAGAGTCTGGCTACGCTAACTCTGCAATGGAATAAACGGGCAACCCCAAAAACATTTGCATATGGCAATTTTTTTTGTCAGTCAAATTCGTGGTCGTATCTTAACTTTGTTACGAATAAACTAAAAAAATTCTCTCACCAATGGAAAGCTAGAATATCCCTGAGTAACATAGGCTGCATTTTATTCCCGTCTTCCCACTTCATATATCTAGGTGTTCATATATATTTGCAATAGGTGGTATGGGTACACAAAAAATACAAGTATCAAATACGTTTTCTGTAGTATAGACAGTATTACCATGTGCAGTTTTTTTATTTCCACAATTTTTTTACTTCTGCAGAGTTAGCGTGGCCAGACTCTATAAACCACACGGCTAAAAATCTGCGTACTAAATCGATTATGTAGGAAGACCCCACGTTGCCGCATTGCGGTAAACCACATCAATGTTCTCCTGTTTTGAACGTTTAGCCATATTTCACCTTCATTAGTTGCCGTGCGACCGCCCTTTAGCCGACTGAACTAGAGGAATGGTAATGTTTTTCATGTAGGTGCTTTATATAGATAAATGAGAATGTACTGTAGTTAAACGTGGGTATTTCCAGAAATGGAATACCTCCGCCTACCACGTCGGGGATAAAAGGCGTGAAATCGTTTCATCTCCTACATCGTTTGACCGATCACATTGGGAGGTTTTTATGCTGTTCATAACGTTTAAGTGCTAGGAGTCACTAGTTTACTTGTCTTCATCTCCATTAAATTTCAGTGTATATAACAAGCTGATGAGTAATAGCACAGTTTAGTGGTAATAGGTAGGTACCTAAGTTCCTTTCAAACAAGATACGGTAATAGCTTCTCGCACGTGGACCGCTTTAATAAGGTCCTTTCCATCCAAGGAACCTAATTCGTTGCAGTCTCAATCGGCCTACTACGACCTATTGACGATACCCCCGTCAATAGGTAATAGTCGAAGAGAAGGAAACACATAACTGAATGGTTAAACCGCTTTACAATGCCTTCGTGTGCTTTTATGTAGTGTACAAACAACACTAAAACAAAAAATTAAATCCACATGCGCGTGTCGTTATATGTAGTCCAAATGTCAACGATGTTTTCTTTGAATGTACCGTACCTTCCTTTTTTGCTTTTATCTAAGTTGCAGAGCCTACAAGTTGAGAAGCCCTGTTTGAAGGTTTTTCTAATTAATGAAGGCACTTGTTCAGACTAGAATTTTCGTCGCAACATTATAAGGATACCTAGATAGCTAATATTTACCTTTCCTTGCTATAATCGGTCAGGGCTCAGGTGTAATCTATTGCAAAGTAAATTACAATGACTGTAGTTTCAAGTGTAGGACAATGACTAGGACAATCTATAAATTATATATACCTACTCAAATACTGAGGGAACAGATATCTGTTCTCTGTAAATTAGGTAGTCGGATTTATATTCATTCGTTATGTGAATTTTGTTCACTTTCTAGGTAGTAGAGCGATTCACACATGACCTCATCACAAGGTTAGTTTAGACAGCAAACAGACTGTCTAAACTAACTAATGTTACCTACTACCTTTTCTTACTTCTCAGTATTACAACTTGTCCTACTAAAATTAAAACGCGAATGTTTGAATAGATGGGTGGAAGTTTTTTGGTCGAACTACTGAACGGATTCTGATAAAACTTCGCAGTGGTAGGTATAGCTTATACATCTGATAAGCTTCTCTTTATCTTGGAATGAGGGCAAAGTCATGGGCAAAAGCTAGTAACATAATGAACACAAGGAATGAAGTTAGTTTGTTTTGAATCAGGAGTAGAATATATTCCAGGGTTTTTTCGTATCAATAAATATATCTTCAATCTACATACATACTTAATTATAAGCCCTTTAAAATTTAACCTTATTGCATGTGCATAAAACTTCATTTCAAATATACCTAAATATAGTCATCGTTATAGTAAAATAAATATGTATACCTAAGTCAAACTTGATCGAAAGATAGTGTGTTTTATAAATGAATTATAACTGAAATACTTATGGCACTGATGTTTAACAAGTCATATGAAAACAGTAAACTACCAATAATTCAAGGTAAATAAAGTACGAACAAGAGAAAGTGGCACATTTTTCAATGTAGGGTAACGCAACCTGTTGGCGGCACTGACTTTTAAATTGACATTGACAAAAAGTTAAACAACGGTTTAAAGGTCGAAGGTTTAAGTTCTCGGGCCTTGTTGTTAACCAAGAATGTTGGAAGGGTCAGTGAAAAAAATAATGTTACCCCAGAGAAGTAAGCTTTCAATTGTTGTAAGTTTTTTTTAATCGGTCCAATACAAATTATTATTTACAAACACATACAAAAACATAAATCTTCCCATAAAATATTGGTTTATTTTTAATTTAATGGCATACAAGATTGGGTTTTGGCTATTCCTTACGACTTTGTATGATTCTACTCACCCCAGAGTTGTAAGGATGTTGGATATAAATGTTTCAAAGTCCCGTGAAAATCCACTCAGTACAAACTTGGACCTTCTGATTCCTTTTCGGACGGTTGTTTATTTTATGTAGCCATGTTTAAAATTGGCCTTCAAACACTTCAAAGTACATCGAAATTCGTTCAGTAGATTTCATGTGATGTTCAAACTGTAAAATGTTTTGAGAAACGAAAAATTTTGTGTTTAAAGACCTCTGTATGCGAGAAAGACGTTTGCACACTGCCTACCTACCTCTGCTCTGCCAAAAACTTTTCAAAAGTTTGGCAAATATTAGAATATCTAGCTTCTTTTGTGGACACTAAATAAATACTTGACAGGCCTGTTGGCTCAGTCGGCACTAACTGACTCTGCCTTCTGAATCGGAGGTAACAAGATCGATTCCCGCTCGGAGCTAACTATTAATATTAAGTAGTCTAGACAATATATAAGATACTAATTTGATTTAGATCAAGGGCCGTCTGAATACGGGCTAGTTAAAATAGTATATTGTCATCGGCCAAGTGCCATTGCCAGTGCACTTCTATTATTATTATAAATCCATTGACGTAATTTGAACCGTATTGGAGAGGCAAGACAATGCATTAAGCGTCTACAGTCTACACTGGGCACATAACGACGAGTTACGAAGAAAGTCAGGTGCATGGCAGACAGTAGATATGGAATGTTTCTACACGGTAAGTGTTACGTAAGATTTCGTTTCCTGCTACGACTTATAGACATCGACCATCTACGAAACTAACCCGTATTTAGGAAAAAAAACCATATTTCTATACAGTAGCAACCCTATAAAGACTTCAATACAGGGACATAGCTACTTCTGAAAAAGTAAATTTCGATAGAGAAAAAAATTAAGCAAGTGGTATCGTTAAGTATTTTTAAAACACCAAAACATTACAATTTTGCCCGCGCGGATCCCGTTTATTCCCGTTCCCGAAGGAATTTTCAAAAATCCCTTCTTAGAACTTACGTGAACGAAGAAACCGTACTGCACAATTTCATGCTTCTATAGATCCAGCGGTTTCGGCTGAGTTGAACGATCAGTCAGCAAAATTAGCCAGTCAGTTACTTCTGCAGTGATAGCCTTGTGGTTAAAGAGCCCTCTTCTCGTGATGATAAATCAGTGAGGCTCGGGTTCGAATCCTGGCATGTACCAATGAGTTTTTCAAAACTTACGTAAATATTCATCACTAGCTCGACGGTGAAGGAAAACATCGTGAGGAAACCCAGGTCTGAGAATTAATTCTGAGGCATGTGTAAGTTGTCTCAAAGAACAGACCAGCAGGCGTATTCACGGAGGCTCGACACCGTGTCCATTCGATTCAGATCGAGTGAAAAATTTTCCGAAGTCAAATCTATCGACTTCGGAAACTGTATTCTAGGCAAAGAGATTTAATATTTAAATCTCTTTGATTCTAGGCGTTTCTGAAAGCCACGGAAAATTTTCCGAATGTCAAATATTACATTAGTTTTCGATACCGACATCTCTGAATAGCCCATCCTCGACAGATTTTCCAATTCCGAGTCGAATATCGAAGCTCCGTGAATACGCCTGCCGGTCCGGGGATGATCTCACCACCTATCACGTTTAGGGGTCGAATATCCTCGTAAAAAGTGGGTAGGTAGGTTTCCGGAAAAGGAATACTTACCTCTGCTACCCCCTCGGGGATGAAAAAAGCGAAAGATTTTATTTTTAGGGTTCCGTACCTCAAAAGGAAAAAACGGAACCCTTATAGGATCACTTTGTTGTCCGTCTGTCCGTCCGTCCGTCCGTCTGTCAAGACCCTTTTTCTCAGGAACGCGTGGAGGTATGAAGCTGAAATTTATATCAATTACTCAGGTCTACTGTCCCTTGAAGCTGTGAAAAAATCAAACTTCTAAGCCAACGCAATCAAAAGATACAGCCGTTTATGCCGCAAATTTTCGACACTTGCAAGGGAATCAAAACCTACAGGGTGCTTCCCGTGAACTCAGAATCTTGAAATTTGGTACGAAGCAACGTCTTATAGCATAGATAAAGGAAAAATTACGAAAACCATAAATTTGCAAGGTTGTACGGAACCCTCGGTGCGCGAGTCCGACTCGCACTTGGCCGGTTTTTTATTTATTCAGTTTCTTCTAGTCAGTTTCAGTAATATATACGGCAGTATTTTACTATAACTCACTCGTTTTTAAACTTACATGATCAAAGTGTCGCTATGTATTTACTGACTATATTATTTGCATCCATTACCTACTGTTACTAAACCTGTTACGCTGATATTGATAGAAAGTTATTTGCTGATGTCCGTTAAGGATTAAGGAGTTCCGTTCTTCACCTGAAGTTCCTCATCAGATTTTCACAAAAATTATATGGTATGGTGAGGTATACCGGTAAAAACAAAACAAAAAAATTCGAGAAGATTGGTTGACAGTTGACAGAAATATGGATGGATAATATGGTGACGAATTGAGAACCTCCTCCTTTTTTGAAGTCGGTTAAAAAGAATGCGTGCATATTATGCGATAATTTACTCGTAAATCTTGACTCGGCGCCTTTCAGTCGCCACCCGGGGTCGGATGCCACCCCAATGAGAGGGTAACGACCGACCTTAAAACCATTGATTCTTGTTGAGTTAGGAAAACCCCGCTATGCCTTTCGTCTTTAGTAGTGTGGATGAGCTCGACGATTTGAAGAGGGCTTCTTTTTTTTTAATTGCTTTAAAATTAGATGCGTTCATTTGACTAGTTTTTTTTTTCCGTAACTTAATGTTACTTTAAAATTATTACAATCTAGCCTTAATATGAGGTTTAAATTTAACTTAAGTTGCTAATGAGTCACTATTCTAAGAAAGTAAATCCACTGACGATTCTTAGTTTCTATTAAGGGAAAAGACACTTTGTTCATGTGTTCTTAAAAAATTGACTAGTGATAACTACCTACATATCGCGACCGATTAAAAAAGTAGCATAAAAAATATTTGGGATTATTTCGTAGATAATAAAAATTCATAATCTCCCGGCTTTTATGCCCGAGGGGGTAGGCAAAATTAGAAAAAATTCAAAATTCAAAATATTTTATTTGTCGAATATAGGTAAAATTGTTTTAGGTGTTATAAATAAGATAGTCCCTTATATTCTACCTAATTGTTAGGTGTACAAATATATTATTTTTATAAATACAAAATAACAACACATAAAATTATGAAAGAGAATCCTCCAAGAAATCGTCTATACAATAATAAGCCTTACTAATGAGGATGGCAGATAGAGTTTTCTTAAAACTAATGAGATCTAAATATTTAATATTATTAGGTAATTTATTAAAAATTTTAGGTGCCATACACACTACACTTTTATGCATCAATGCTGTATCACATGGAACAATGCCCAACATATTTTTATTTCTTATATGTTTGGTATGCCCTTGCACAGTGTTTGTAAACAAACTCATGTTTGTTTTTACAAAAATGGCTACTTCATAAATATAAAGACATGGAACAGTTAAAATTTTTAAATTTATGAAATAAGGTTTACAGCTGTCAATCACTTTTAATCCACACATAGACCGTATACATCTTTTTTGTGCTTTAAAAAAATGAACTCCCTTGAAACACAGTTACCCCAAAATATCACACCAAAACGAAGAGTTGAAGCTACGAAACCGTGATATGCTGTCAGAACTGTTTCTCGATTAGCTACTTTCGACAGTCTGTATAAAGCAAATGCGTACCTATTAAGTTTATTACAGATATCTTCCGACTGGTGATGCCATGTTAAATTATTATCTATTTTAATGCCTAAAAATTTTGAAATATACGTAGATTCTATAGCTTTGTCTTTATACTTTATATTAAGGTTCATAATTGGTATTCTTTGTGTAAAGTGCATTAATTTAGTTTTATCTAGGTTAATTTTTAATTTGTTAAGATTGATTGATTGCAAAGGTATAACATTTCTCGAGATATTCTTTGGACCCCTAAACGCGATAGGTGGTGAGCCCATCGCCAGACAGGGTGTCTTACACGTGTCTCAGAATTAATCATGGGCCCGTGGGTTTCCTCACGATGTTTTCCTTTATCGTTTTTTGTAGATACTTTAAAAAAATCTGTTTTTCATTTCTCATACTCGGAAAGTAGTGTATGTTTGATCTGAGTACCGGGTCGGAAGCGATGATTCCCACCACAGAGAGATTCAGGGCTGTGATTCCCGCCCTTGGGCGGGAAAGACTCATAGTAATTGCATCCTCCTTAGGGCGGGAATGAATTAAAAAAATAGTAATATCTACATTTGGCTAGGAGGTCGGATACGGAGCTTTTTACATCGATTAAAATAAGAAAAAAAGGTGCGGCCTTAGGAGTCGAGGCATAAACAACAAAAAATAGCCCGCGCGCGGCGGTGACGTGTCCATATTTAAAATTTAAATAAAAATTAAAGGTGCTATGCTGTTACAAAATTATAAATCTGGTTTTTCATCAACACTAATAAGTATATATTATTATAAAGAGGAAGGATTTGTATATATTCAAAGACGTGTTGACATTTTTGTTTTTTTGTAGGTGTTATTGAGTTTTTGCATTTTAGAGTTTTTGTAATGTTGTATTGTTGACATTTTTTTTGTTTACTTTCCTTGTATTCGAAATTAAAAGTAGAGTGTTTAACGCGGGTGGAAGTTATCAATTCCTACTCGGACTATATTCTCTATCTAAACATCTCGTATGGGAATTGATTCCTTCCGACCCTTGTATAAAAATCATATAACAATCTAATAATCTTTTTTTAAGTTTCAAGTTTTTTGAAGACGCGTAGCAATAGCAAATGGCTATAGTGCCATGTTATTATAAACTATTGACTTTTCTAAGTGTATATTCAATACCTACTGAAATAAATGAATTTGACTTTGACAGTGCCCGTCGATGCAAAAATCTGACTAATAACCCGTGAAACGAGTTTTCCAATCCTCAGTGCACACTTGTGACGATTAGAGTATGAATTAAATAAAATAATGTCCGCTCAGTCTACATTTCTAGAAATGAGATCAAATATTTCGAAACTGTTAGAGCTCTTCCTATAATAACCGGACTGTAGCAGGTAAAAAACATAGTCGCTACGATAACTATGCGTAGAAAAAAATAGAAACATCTAGTAGGTATGTTTTTACTTGCTGGTGGGTTTCATAGTCTGTAAATCTTTTCCTGTAGCTATACCTACCCCAAAAACAGATTATGGTGATTATAACATTCACAGCCTCATCTACATGGAAGAGAAATTAAGACTAAACCCCTAAACTTATATTTCATTTAACATAGCAGTTCTGCGCGGATTCACCCGCGTAGTTTCCGTTCCCGTGGGAATACGGGAATAAAATATAGCCTATGTTACTCAGTAATATAGTTGCTTTCCATTGGCAAAAGAATGTTTAAAATCGGTCCAGTAGTTTTTGAGTTTATTCGTAACATTTCATTGACATTGAGTTCGTAAGAGACAAACATACAAATCTTTCCTCTTTATAATATTAGTATAGTAGAAGTATAGATTATCTGACTCAGAAAGAAGTTGTCCTGTCTAAATCCCATAATAAAAAGGTCAGTTTTTTTCGATTCTTGAAATCATGTTATCTTGAAAAGTCAGCACTTTTCGGGCAAGTTTTTCAATTGTTTAAAATCTCACGACTTTCATCCCCGAAGGGATAGGCAGAGGTATTCCATTACTGGATATACCCACATTTCACCAGATACATAGGACCCGTCTTTCTATATTTAACATCATTGATTGGACCCCTAAACGTGATAGGTGAGCCTTTCGCCGGACCGGGTCTATTTACACATGTCAAACCTTAAAACCTTATTCAGACTTACTATCAAAGACGATTTTGTGACTACTCACTACGAACATTACAAAATATATCATAACCGTCCAGCCGATCTCCATTCCACTACATCCACCATCAATCAACGAACAGCATATACCTACGTAATTTGTTACATCACAAAAGGTAACCCCTGCACCCTATTTCAGTAAAAAGTTCACGGTTGCGTCACTATAAATACTTTTTGGAAAATTGCCAAGTATAGTGTTATCGTAGACTGAGGGCTCAGATCTATATAATTTTTTGTAGATTTTTCCAACTAACTTACTCATTAAAAAAAGTAGTTACGGATGAGGAGATGCAAACAATAAATGCTTTTCTGAAATTCATAAAAAAACTTACCTAAAATTCTGTAGAAATTACGATCTGTAGATGTGGAATCACAATAGAAATCCTTATCTCTGTTTTTCATAGGGGCACCAGTTTCGGAACGTACTCGCGATGGCGGGAAAGGCGTGGAAAGCGCGGGAAAACGGCTCAAAGCTGCGAAACGTCAACCCCGCGCGGTACTTGGCATCACACTGGGTGGTTTTTGGCACTGATCAAGCAGTGTACAATACGGGGGCATTTTTATAATTTTCTTGGATCAGTTCGCTCGCTGAGTAATATTCAATTGATGTCACATGTTTCTTGATGTGTTCACTGCAATTATTCTGTTGGAAAATACAGGTTGTATAAGAAAAAAGAGCGGTGATGAATTTATTTAAAAAACTGGACATATTTAGACAAATTGTATTAATAGCAAGGTCCGACACAGCTGCTTGTATTTTATACTATGTTAAAAATTATTATAAGGAACCTCCGGGTCTGTTGTCATACCGAACTCGTTTTAACCAAAGAGATTAAAATATAATAAAGCATAGAGGGGACAAAGCGAGGAAAATTTGAAATCAAAAGTTATTCCAAGTGGAATAAGTCTAGTACAATTTCGACCGAATGACAGCTCGCGTTCATACTAACTGACATGACAAGGACATGACGCTTAGGCTTCAAAGTTTTGTATGAAAATATTCCCAATGCCCCCTCTATGCCCTATTATATTTAAATCTCTTTGGTTTTAACATATGTTTGTATACGACTATATAAGTTCTAAATAAATAAAATAAAATATTCACCACTACAAACATCTCTTTTGCATTCGGATTGCTTGTATAATACAATACACTCTTTTCCAACGAATTGGCACCTAAAACTTCCAAAATATGGATGTTATACAGGATGCTAATTATGCAACGACGGAAATCAGAATTAAAACACATGTTGTCAAATTAAACTTTATTTCTTTCAAAATATGACAGTTTTATACAAAACAAATATTGCAAAATTATGTTCTTCTGTCCTCGCGGAAAGAAAATTGACATTTATAAAGATCGATAATACTCTTATGTAGTGCGTTTATAGACTAATAAACGACTAGACACGCTTTAAAAAACTACGCCTAATATTTAGTATACTAACCATAAGAAGTAAGTATAGAATACCAAGTGTAAATCAAAACAATTATGCATGTGCATTTTCGCAACAGTACATTTTTATCGAGCCTGTTTAATAATTCCGCGAGATAGTCAGTGTCCTGCCTAGTCAAATGAGGTACTTTTTATGAGCTGTCAAAACGAAAATTTAGTATTGAAAATGTATTGAAATAGCAAGGTGTGACGTCATAGTTTCCAGTACTCAATTGCTTGACTTTTATTGTTTTATCGTTTTAAAATTAGCTGTCATTGTAAATTGAAAATCGAAATACATGATAAGAGGTTTTTTGGGATAACCTTTTTAATGAATATCTACCTACTAGCAATTTAATTTCGATACTGTCAACTACCCTATAGCTTATTGTTATTGTATATTATATTTATCACCTGTCATAAAATATATAATTAGTTCATCACTTAATTTATATGAATTGTGTATACTTTTAGTTATTTGTTGTCTGTGTAGAAATAAACTATTTAAATGTCATACAATTTTTTATTATTTGTTTTAAAGAACTACAAAAAATGTTATGAAGCATGTCTAGTCGCTTCTAAGCCTCTGTGAACATAGAGTTATTTATAGTTTACAGACATAGCATTTCCATTCATATAAGCAAAATCTACGATATCTGATAGTGACGCATATGAATAACGCCTTAACATTAATAATTCACTTAGGGCTGATTTTTCGATAGTCAGTTAAAAGTTATCTAAAGAATCAACACTACCTGTCACTTTTCCTTTCTATTGTGTCAGACAGTGACAGCATCAATATATTCTCCAGATAAGGTTTATCTGACGATTGAAAAATCAGCCCTTAATGTTATATTCTAACACTAACTACATACTTCAAACATTTTTTTAAATAAAACTTTTTTTTTCACTAGAATTCTGAACTAGACTTTATTGCACTGAAAAGAAAATATATTTTTTATAAACAATCAAAAGAGCACATAATTTTTGGTGCGAACTTGGTAAAAGCTTTTAAAATACAAAGCAAGTTTAATATTTCTTAGATAAATTAGTGTATACAGGCTGTTTGGAATAGAGATGTCAATAATGAAGGCATGTTGCTTCTTTTTATTTAATTCTAAGACATTTGTCGATTTCGGCCTAAACACCAACACATAAAAGTTATGTCAAATCGATATTCTACTTTAATATAATCAAGACATGTTTAATTGTCACGTTTCCATGACATAAATCTATCAAAAATATACTAGTGATAATTCCATTGATCTTTTGACACGGTTGGTAGGGACCTGCGGGTTCAGAGGTCACAAGTTTGATTTACATGACTGTTGGTTATGTATGGATGTGTCCTTGAGTATTTAAGATATTTATCAAATGTTTAGTGCCCATAGTAAGTACATTATTAGTTTGAGACTAAATAATTTAAATTTATTTATGTACTTATCTTATACTGAGGGAACATCCATAAATTACGTCACACGTTAGGGGGGTGGGGGGGGGGGGGGGGTCGATGAATTGTGACATTGAAAAGAAAGTGGGAGGGGAACCCTACCTTTTGTGACGTCACATTTCAAAATGTAATATATATTATATATTTTTATTTCTGATTTGTCGTTGATTTTATTAAGAAGAATTTAAATGGAAATAAAACTAATTACGAAACTGCTGTTTTAATTCAATGTGTAGTTGTAAAATTGCAATTTATGTGACGTCACAGTAGGGAGGGGGGGGGGGGTCAGTTGGTAATTTATGGATGGTCCCTAATATTAGAAACATGACACTGTCGGATATTTCATTAGAATTTAACACATTTCTTGATTATATTTATTTATTTAACATCATGTACATTCAAGAGCACATGAAGCTTTACACTTGTAGTGCGAGTCTGACCTCTAAGGCGATTGTAATAAGAACGTTACAAAGTCCAATGTGTGAACTTTCTACCAGTCAACCATCAGGCTAAGCAAAAATAATTTGACGGAATTATATTGGTCGGCTATTTAATGCGTGCTGCCCTTTCGTCAAAAATGACATTTCTATTTTAAACACTCCCATTTTATCTAACAAAGACGAGATCATAAGACAGGATGTGAAAACGACGAATAAATTTAATTACACATTTTCTTTAATTGTGTTTTTCTATATTTGAAACTGCGATCTTTTCTTAGAAAGTAGTATTTGACTTATGTGATAGTTTACCTTATTTCACATTAAAACACTTATTTATTGTGTGTTTTGAGAAGTTCACTGAATATAAAGCTGCGTTTTCACGGTACGAGAGCACTCGTACAACTCAATAGATCACCTTCCGATCCGCTGATGCAAGGCGTCCGAGAACACTCGGATTACGTATACATGATACTAGTAGCATCCGAGTGGCCTTCTAGGAGGCAGAATCATACCAGTCTTCGGCTTTACGATTTTCGTAACGAACGACTCCTGCGCACTGACACTTTTTGACACCGATTCGGCGAAGTAACGGCCGAAGTAACATTAAGGCTGATTCACGTTACACCGTGCCGGGTCCGAGCCGGGCACCGTGGGCCGGCACGGTGTAACGTGAATCATCCTAAACAATACCTCCCGACACGCCGTGCCCCGGCCGGGCCACGGTCAAGCATGAATCACTTCATAAAAAAAGTAAACTATAGATGTTTGATAGTTTTGGTTGGTTCTTCTCACGGTACTGCATTTGGAACCAGCAACTCGTCGAGTACTCGTAGTGGAGAGGGGCTGCTGTTTACATTTAGCCAATCTTCATTGACGAGTTTAGAGTGCCTCGTTATTAGACTATTGACATTTCTAAGTGTACCTAGGTACAAAACCTACAGAAAATAAATGACTATTGACTTTTTTTAGGTCTCCACTAGAGGCCAACATTTGTGTGCATGAACATGTCTGTTGGCTTGGTGTCTGTGTTTAATATTTAACTAAGTATGTATATTAGTGATTTAGTACCCATAGTACAAGCCCTGCCTAGTGTGGGACTAAATGTCCGTGTGTGAATTGTGTCCCACAATTTATTATTATTATTGACAGACTCGGTCCGAGTGCGCTCTGACCGTAAAGAAGCAGCTTCTGTATAGAATAACAATAACATTACAATTTGTTAAGTGGCAGATTTAAAATACACAAGTAATGATTCCATTCAATCGCACAATATTCGAGAATAAATGTCAAGTCTAGGCAACATAACCTAGCCATACTACGACTAAAAATAAAGCACCCAAAATAATCTTACTTATAACGTAAATTAAACAAAATAAGTACCAGTTGTTTTCCCACATTCATTCACTATAGCCTTACAATTCCAAATTTACAAACTGGGTATACCTTTTGAGCAAAATAAATAAATTAATGTTTACACAGTACTCAATAAAAATAGATAAATAAAAATGGGATTAAGCTGCGATCTTTGAACCGAAACAATATGTGAAACCCCCTAACTTTGATACTAAAACCCAATAAGTCCTAAATCTAAAAAAAACTAATATTTATGTCGAAATTTCTATAAAATCATAACAAAAATATCTTCCTCTAAAATTTTAGAGTAAACAAAAAATATACAAATCGTACATATTATATTGTACGCCAAAACTCCCTGATTCTGAACTAGTAAACACCGGTGACACTCATTGGCTAGATTTTCGAAACATTTGTAGGCAAAAGTTTACGAGTAGTAAAAAATCGCCAACGCCTTTTATCTCCGAGGGGTAGGTATTCCATTTTAGTAAATACCCACATATCAACAGTGTAGCCCATCGCCGGACCGGGTCTGTTACGCATGTCTCAGAATTAATTCTGGGACCTGCCGGTTTCCTTACTACGTTTTCATTCACCGTCGAGCTAGTGATAAATATGAAATATGTATGTAATTTTTTTAAAAACTCATTGGTACATGTCAGCATTCGAACCAGAGCCTCACTGAATTGTACGATTTTGTAGCCAGTTCATAAGTGCACTCAAGGACGAGTGGTAACTTGAGTAGCTATATGTCAACTCGTCTAACTCCAGTTATTAAGCAGAGCGTCCCACGGGCGCTCGAGGACAATAGATAATTATATTGTGTCTGCATTCCGTTACTTGACCGATCAAAAGTACATAGATAAACAGTATGAAAAAAAAGCGTTCGATTCAAGGCAAGTGAATTATCAAAAATCTTTGAAGTATAAATTTAAAATTTTTACTTGCAAGAACATTTTCCGTCATCACTATTTAGTGTACATATATACATATGAACGAAAATTATATGTAGGCGAAAACAGTCAACACAAACAATTTACCATCAACATACATTCATCTTTGTCGCACAACCATGCACAATGTGAACTTCACGCGGGTGTGAGTGAGACAATAGTATTTTAGTAGAAAAACAGTAGTCTCTCCTGTGCCGTGCCGGAGAGAAGACGCCATCCGCGTTTTATGTTCAGGTACTGAATGATGGCGCGTACGCAGATTAGGATCCCTGGAAACGAGGGTATTGTCAATATTATAAACTAGCTGTTCCACGCGGTTTCACCCGCGTAGTTGCCGTTCCCGTGGGAATGCGGAGATAAAATATAGCCTATGTTACTGAGGCATATTGTAGCATTTTAAATCGGTCGGGAAAATATAGAAACTGTCCAAAAAGAGAAATACGTACTATTCCGAAACCATACACCCAAGAAACTTGAAAAATTGTATGTAAATGTCTTGTATGTCGTAGGAAACCGTTATGAAGGGATTTTCGGAAATTCCCACGGGAACAGGTGTAAACTCCACACGGGCAACGACGCTGGGCACCCGCTAGTAATATTATAAGTGTAGAATACTACACTTAATCTACACTAATAATATTTTAAAGACATACTTAATACAACTGTTGTATACCAACTTGGAGACTTCTTTTTTCCGACAGGATATACACAACAGGCCGTGGGTTACTAATATAATGAGAATGTCAAAATATATTGTACCAAAAATATATAACCAAATAGAATTCTTAAGACAAAACCCAAAAGTAAGCAAAAATGTACTAAAAACTAAAATTAAAAACCTGTTTGTGGAAACTTAGACAAATGTGTCATGTCATGCTTAGTAGTAATTAAGGTATAGTATATATTCTGATTATCCTGTATCTATGCAATAAAAAATAAGAGCGCTATCTCGCCAACAAACTGTACTCAGTTTGGCGAGGACTTTTTGAATACGAACAAAATAATGTTACAAATGAATAAATAAAGAGATCAATTTATTAAAATACATTATTCTTCAGTAAGTATCACATTTTAAACTCCAAAGCATCACACCGAGGCAGCATACCTATACAACTGGCAGCATTGCCCCTTTGGACACCTATGCAGACTCTTTGACAAAAGTAGCTGCCAGCTCTTGGATCTTGTGTTGCCTCGGATAAATAAATAAAAAAAGGTCACTCACCAAACGCCATGATGAGCCACCAGAGCCAAGAGTTCTCGTGGGACGCGAGTTCCGTGGAGTGCTTCACGATGAGCGTCCATTTGGCGAGCGACAGGCCGAAGCCGGCGAGAGCTCCGTAGCGGCTCGCCACCGTGTGGCAGAAGCACATCAGCAGAAGGAAACCGATCCAGTTGAACAGAAATGCCACTGGAAAAGGAGCAGTTATTAGACGATCTCGAATGTCCTTAACCGGTCAACGACCTGGGGGCCAATTCTACTAAATGTCAACGGTTATTTAACATTAAGCGATGTCGCAAATATGTAGGTAGGTCCATACTATGCTAATGACCCTCGGTAGGTGAAAAGTTATCGGAGTTAAGTTATGTTGACGGAGAGAAGTGTAGCCTATGTTACTCAGGGATCTTCTAGCTTTCTATTGGTGACAGAATTTTTAAAATCGGTCCAGTAGTTTTTGAGTTTATTTGTAGCAAAAATACAAAAATACAAATATTTCCTCTTTATAATATTAGTATAGAGAAGTTGTTGATGGCACATACCAGAATATAAAAATGTTGGGCTTAACATTAATTCTGGGACCTGCAGGTTTCCTTACAATGTTTCCCGTCACCGTCGAGCTAGTGATTGTAGAAGTGCATTAAAAATAACTAGTCTGCCATCTTGGATGTTCTGCAACGTTGGATTTAGAATGACGTCACACAGCTAACCATGAATTGTCATCCAAAGTAAACATGTAGGTATACAAAATTTCAGCTCAATCGGTTGAAGATATCTGCTTCAAAATTGAGTTGTAAGATTCCACCCGAACAAACATACAATACATTGCAAGTTAAAATAAAAGCTTGTAATATGTCATCATCATCATTAGTCTATATTTGTCTATTATAAATAACTAGCGACAAGCCCCGGCTTCGCACGGGTGTAATGCTAACACTAAAACCTTCCTCTTGAATCACTCTATCTATTAAAAAAAACCGCATCAAAATCCGTTGCGTAGTTTTAAAGATTTAAGCATACAAAGGGACATAGGGATATAGGGACAGAGAAAGCGACTTTGTTTTATACTATGTAGTGATATAAGTTTAGTAAACTCACCAAAGAAGGATGTAAGGAACATGAGGTCTGTGCCAAGTAGGGTGGTCTCGTGGTGATCGAGGGGGTCTCCTTGCCGACCCGAGGGGGGGTCCAGCGATACGAAGATCGTACGCCGCTCCGGAGATGGACTCGGCATCTAGAATGGATCAATTAGACAAACTGATATTCATATTCATAAACCTTTTTATTAAAATATAACATTAGTATTATAATAGTTTTCGCTCCCGTGGGAATACGGGAATAAAATATAGCCTATGTTACTCAGGGTTATTCTAGGTTAGCTAGGTAGGTATTGGTGAAAAATTTTTTTAAATCAGTCCAGTAGTTTTTGAGTTTATTCGAGACAAACATACTAATCTTTCCTCTTTATAATATTAGTATAGATTAAGATTCAAGATAACATGTAATCTTTATGTCAACTAACAAAAATATATGTGATAACACGGATACACAGAAGTAAAGAATAAGACTTTTATATTTTCCCCAATCAAACTTGTTAGAATTAGTTTTATACATAGTATAAAATATGAGCTTTTTGATAATACACATTTTACGACCTAATGACTCAGTTGATCAATACGGAAATCAGGAACTACGGAAATAGAAATAGACTATTAATTCAAAAAAATCTGTGCAGTGCTGTACAACTCCAGCAGTCAAGCTTTAGTTCCAAATATTAACTTTAACGGGCAAAGGGGAAACAGTTACCACCAGATATTGAACTCTATGTAATTGAAATAAGATTCAAAACCAATGAAAAATGTAATCTGTCTATGCCTGTTAAAGGGTTTGTTGTATAATCCTACCTGTGGAGCAGGCAACTCTCCCTCCCGCATTTTCTCCTGCTGCACCTCCTCGTAGGTGGGCAGTTTAGAGTTAGCGGCCACATCGTAGGGCGGCGGCGCCGAGAAGTCAGCCTGGGGCGGCGGTATGTCTTGAGTGTTGTCTGTGGAATTAATTGTGAAATCTGAATAAATTGAGTACCGAGTTCAACTACCGAGGGTCATTAATAGTATGGACCTACCTACATTTTTGCGACATCGCTTGATGTAGCTGGTCGATGACCGGTTAATTATGGTTCTCCAAGTTCAAGAGCAGTGATAGCCTTACGGAGAGAGAGCTTAAAGAGCCTGCTTCTCATGATGATAATTAGTGAGGCTCAGGTTTAAATCCTCTTTTTATATTAGAATAGACAAGAATTTTACATTCTTATCTTAGGAAAGTAGGGTTTCCATACAACCATGTAACTATATAACCAGTGATCGAATATTCGGATGCATATTTACCTAAAATTCATTTTTGGTTAGGAAATTATGGAAGCGGCTTCTTAAAACATATTTTTTAAATATAAATCCCGGGATTTCAGAAAATTTGGGAATGCGAAACTAGTCTGTAACATGGTGAAAAAACGTCGTCTTTAGCATGTGTTATTTATTTAAAAAACAGGGGGATGTTATTTATTATTCCTTTGAGATAAATGTTTTGAAAATTTAAGAAAAATGAAGAGGAAGTTATTATTTCTAGTTTTTAAAATATAACAGTTAAAATAAGTAAATATACCTACACCCGATTTGATTCTATAATAAAAACAGTAAATTTATTGAATCCGAAATCCCGGGATTTTTTCGATACAAAAGTGCATTCCATAATAATTTCCAACACTTGAAACTAAGTAAATATTCCTACAGCCGATTTGATTCTATTGTAAAAAAAAATTGTCGATTCCGAATTCCCGGGATTTTTTCGATACAAAAGTGCATTGCATAATAACCAACACCTACACTTTAGGTAAATATGCATCCGAATATTCGATCACTGTATTTAACAGAACATACTCTCTTAGCTAAATACAGTTATTGTTATTATTGACATAATTTTTTTATTTAACACAACAAATTAATTATTCTATGGTGATTCAGAACGTTGTAATTTTTTTATCAAAACTAGATCTAGCCTTTATATCTTGGAATTTATGTATTTATGTAAATTTTAGTATAATTTTTTAGTCTTGTATAATAAAACAACCACTTCATCAGACATCTTTCATGTATTGTTGTATTTAGTATTGACTTTTTTATGTGTTCGTTTGACAGTTGGCTATGATGTAGGGTGCAAAGATGTTTGTTGAAAGGCTTATTATTATACACATCTGTACCCCATTACCAAGTCATACTAGTAAACATGTTCAATGAGAATAAAATAAACAGACATTTTAAGAAAACTAATCAATCAGAATATTTGATTTTATAGTATGTCAATGTATCCATTAAAAAGTTATTGTTGCATAATTATGTCCTTATTATGATAACCCTTTCCTATTCAGAATGTAGGATATTCATTGCTAAGAGTTTGTAACCTGTGATTCCAAAAATAACAAGTAAACAGTAATCACTCCTTACAGATCAATACCCACTGATTTTGTAGTAATACCAATGTTTACACAGCTTGTGAATAACATTTCTGTCATTTACAAAACCATATGCTATACCTACATATCGAAACTTATATGCTCATTATATGTTATCAATCACTGGGAAACAATGAACTACAAGTAAGTGATAACATGTAGCTGTATCTCGATTGGTACGTACTTATATCAAGATACGATGGTGGCAAATGCGAATCCATCGCAGAAGGCAGCACCACCCTCAGATGTGCCGGTGGCGCACTGCTTTCAACACGAGGCATCGTCTGCAATATTACGAACACTTCCATGTACGAGCTAACAACGCAACGCAAGCAGTTACATAAATAAACAATTAATTTATCCAAACCACTTACCATGTTGGGAATGTAACAAATGTTTTCGGTATCCATTAGCACTTTATTCACAATCACGTGCATGTACAATTATTTTTGGTACATTTTATATTTTATTTATCACAGACGTTCAAGGTTTCTCAAGTAATTTATCAATTCAAGCAGCCAGCAGAAGGGAAGGCAGGCGCACCCCCGAACGAATTGCTTTTTTTAATGACTATGGATACAAGCTTCTCAATCAGAATTTAGTTTAGAATGGAATGGAAACATAAAATAAAAAACTGAACAAGTGCGAGTTGGAGACCAAGGTTTGTGGGTACATCTTATTTCTAACCATGATTGATTACGTACTTTAAACAAATACTACTATATTTTTATAATTTAAATTATATTATTTTGTTTCTATGTTTGATATCGACTGAATCATAATCAGATGTTGAGACTGTTTTTTTCTGTAAATTCGTAAAATCTAGTGATAATCTACAGATGACAGCGACGAACGCGGGCATAAGTAGTGTAGATTTTTGTCTTTTCTCTTGGCTTGAACTCTTGGCAGACTAGGCTTGTCACTTCTAGTTCACGAACTGTTCGAGTAACTGTCATTGTCATCTGTGATTGGCTGTGGTCAATGTGGTCATTTACTGGTCTGTGGTGGTCACAGAGTACATTATTATATATGGTGGTGGTCATGATGTTCGATGATTTCGGTACTTTTTCGGGAATCGCGTGTTAGTTTATTTATGTAAATAAGTGAGATACACAAATGATGAAAACGGCTCTGATGGTGGCTGAAAAGCCATCGTTAGCACAGAACCTTGCTAACATTCTTAGCAATGGGAAATGTAGCACCAATAAGGGTTAGTGTCTTTAATTTATTTATAATATTTTAGATAAAATCCTCCCCTTTTTTCAACTTTCTAACATTATACTACGATTTCAGGGTCCAATTCAGCTTGTGCAGTGCACGAGTGGAATGGCACCTTTAAAAATGAACCCGTGCGGTACAAAATGACCTCAGTATGTGGTCATGTCATGAGTTTGGATTTTACGGGAAAATACAATAATTGGGACAAGGTGGACCCTGTTGAGCTGTTCAGCTGTCCCACGGAGAAGAAGGAGGCCGTGCCCCGTCTCAGGATCCCAGCCTTACTGGCTCAGGAAGCCAGGGGCTGCGACTTTCTAGTCTTGTGGCTTGATTGTGATAAGGAAGGTGAAAATATTTGCTTTGAGGTAAGAAATATATATAGCAAGAAATGGTAAAGGCGTCTGTAAAGAGGCACACACATTTGGAATCTGATGTACAATAAATATTGTAAAAAAGAATATTAATCTGAAATAGAGGCACTAATGAAAATTTCAAAAGAAATGTATCATTGATGCTTTAATACCTGTCAGTATAGTAAATTAAGCCACTTATTAATGTGGATATTGACTGTGCCTGGAATATCTTCAGTTCCACCAAAGTAAGATTATAAAATTTATGATATTAATTTAAAAAATCTATTACTAATAAATGATTAGTTCAAATAGGTAATCCACATACAATTATAATATTTTACTCTAAATATTTTCTATAAATCATTAATTTTAATTTCAGGTCATGAGCTGTGTTCAGCCTTATATGAAAGGTGACATTTGCTCACCACTAGTGACGTACCGAGCACGGTTTTCAGCCATCACAGACAAAGACATCAAGGCAGCCATGTTGAACCTTGTCCGACCCAACGAAAATGAGTCTCGCAGTGTAGATGCTAGGCAAGAACTGGATTTGCGAATCGGTTGTGCTTTCACTCGCTTCCAGACTAAGTACTTTCAAGGTAAATATATAAATGATCATTTTCACTGACACATAACTGCCCATTTCTTCTAGTCTTATACCATTTTAAAGATGATTCTGCCAATGTCAAGTGATAATTTTATGCTGTATGAAACAACACAGATATACAGACATAGGTAATGCATATCAAAAACACTCCTTGTTTGTCAACGTTGTAAGTGAAAATTTGAAAAAGAAGCTAAAATAAACAACTTTTCTTTTGTTACCCTGTTTTGTCCCCCTGCTGAGGAGAAGCCTCATCTCCCTGCTTTCACTTATCTCTATCCACAATACTTATGACAACTATCTAACAAAGAAAAACATAATAATAAATATAAGAAAAAAAATAAACCATTGAAAAAAATCGCACTCATTAAAATATACTATTCAATTAACAGGCAGATATGGAGACTTGGACGCTTCACTGATTTCCTACGGGCCGTGCCAGACACCAACTCTTGGGTTTTGTGTCCAACGTCACGATGAAATCCAAACCTTCAAGCCGGAAACGTTCTGGGTGCTCCGGGTTACTGCATCCACGTCTGAAGGCAGAGAGCTGCCATTAGAGTGGAAAAGAGTCAGATGCTTTGAGAAGGATATCGCTAATATGTTCCTTGCTGGTATCAAGGAGAATAAAGAGGCGGTGTAAGTTATATAGAATTTAAGGTCTATGGGAACAGTAGTTTACTAAGTTTCATTTGATGGGGCCATCCTTCAATAAATAGTGTTTGATTGTCCCAAATCTGACCATTGGTAATTCTGAAATATTAATTTCAGATTAGTATGCGTTTGATTGTACCAAATTTAACCATTTAAAATTCTGACGAATTGCAAATCTGACAATTAGAAAGTCGGATGATTTGAAAATCTGACCAAATGCCAACAAAAGAATTATTTTACTTACTGTTAAATCTCAAGTTAGCTGTTTTGATTGGTTAAATAAAATAAATCAACCAAAAATATCTTTGGACACATCTAAAGGAGGCATAGAGTACCTATAATATATTTTTTACTCAACAGAGTCCTAAATATCCAAGCCAAAGAGAAAGTGAAGTCTCGGCCTGTAGCTCTGAATACGGTTGAGCTGATGAGGGTTGCCAGCTCTGGGCTGGGGATGGGTCCTCATCATGCCATGCAGGTTCGTACTTGTTCATAATTCATATTTATCCTGATGCTATGCAGCTCTAAATATTTTACAAATATTATACAAACTAATATAGTATTATAAGTGGTCTTGCCCGCGTATATCCGGTTTATTCCTGTCCCCGTAAGATTCTTTCCCCATTCCCGTAGGAATAATGTGCTGATCCAGATTGTAGTCATTCCTGCCCACTACAATTCACCAAACATTCATCTAAGTTGGTGAGTGGTATAACAATGCATTGAAGATGAACGACAAAACAATTTATTATAATACACAATTTTGGGTTAGTTGGTCTAATACTCGATTACATCAGACGGGAACTGTAAGGGTAGACTTCCGTGGGTCCGATCGCAGCCGCGCGCGATCGATCGCATGCGACTGACGCGCGCGGCTGATGCGTCAAGTCAATGTATGAAAATGACGTCGCCCGCACACTTCTGTCGCAGACTTCCGAAATGGCGCCATACATTTTCATACATTGACTATTGTCGCATTAGACGCGCGCTACCTTTAGTAGATATGAAACTGGGCATATGGAAAGTTATGCCTACATAAAAAAATAGAAAAAGATATAAATACTTTTATCCTGGTTGAAAGTGTAAAAAAACAAACATTCTTGGTTAACTTGTCATTAAATTATAATGATTTCTATTTCTTTCAGATTGCTGAACGTCTGTACACACAAGGTTACATCTCGTACCCTCGTACTGAAACGACGACATACCCTGAAAACTACGACCTTGTGTAAGTATTTCACAAAACCATCGTATAGGGGCGTATAGAGAAAAATATTTTTGGTTAAATGGAAAAGTACAGTGTATCTTTTTATTTTGCTTCGTGAGAATGGAATGACATATTTTCCTGGAATAAAAAGTACCTTAGATGTTGACCCAGGTACTCAGTTATCACCAAATTTTATCAAAATCTGTCCAGTACTTTTTGCGTGATGCGTGCACAGACAGACAGACGGACAAAATTAACAAAAATTACTGTTTTGATATCTAAATCGATAACTATCTACACCACATACCACTAAAATTTTCATATAATATTTATTGTACAGTCACAGTCCCTATTGGCGACTGGCCGACATGCAACCTTTTTATCTATATTTCTATACTAATACTAATATAGTAATTACTAATAATATTATAAAGAGGAAAGATTTGTATTTTTGAATGTTTGTTACGAATAAACTCAAAAACTACTGGACCGATTCTAAAAGTTCTTACACCAATGGAAAGCTAGAATATACCTGAGTAACATATAACATATATTATAACATAACATCCTACTAATATTATAAACGCGAAAGTTTGTTTGGATGGATGTCTGGATGTATGGATGTCTGGATGAATGTTTGTTCCTCTTTCACGCAAAAACTACCGAACGGATTTTGATGAAACTTTACAGTTATATAGCTTATACATCAGAATAACACATAGGCTATATTTTATCCCCGTATTCCCACGGGAACGGGAACTACGCGGGTGAAACCGCGGGGCGCTGCTAGTATAATATATTTTATTCCCGTATTCCCACGGGAACCGGGCAAAACCGCTAGTTATATGTATATATATTGTGTGTGTGTAGAGGTACACTCCGCCAGCAGCAGAACTCTAGCAAGTGGGGCGCCGAGGTGCGCGCCATCTTGGCCTCGGGGGTGGGAAAGCCCAAGAAGGGCCAAGACAAGGGGGACCACCCGCCCATCACGCCCATGCGGGCAGCTTGTGAGTACTATGTCAAAGTCATTATACTTCACAGCTTGTGAGTACTATGTCAAAGTAATTATACTTCACAGCTTGTGAGTACTATGTCAAAGTAATTATACTTCACAGCTTGTGAGTACTATGTCAAAGTCATTATACTTCACAGCTTGTGAGTACTATGTCAAAGTAATTATACTTCACAGCTTGTGAGTATTATGTCAAAGTCATTATACTTCACAGCTTGTAAGTAGTATGTCAAAGTAATTATACTTCACAGCTTGTGAGTACTATGTCAAAGTCATTATACTTCACAGCTTGTGAGTACTATGTCCAAGTCATTATACTTCACAGCTTGTAAGTAGTATGTCAAAGTAATTATACTTCACAGCTTGTGAGTACTATGTCAAAGTCATTACACTTCACAGCTTGTGAGTACTATGTCAAAGTCATTATACTTCACAGCTTGTAAGTACTATGTCAAAGTCATTATACTTCAGAGCTTGTGAGTACTACATATGTCAAAGTCATTATACTTCACAGCTTGTGAGTACTATGTCAAAGCCATTCTACTTCACAGCTTGTGAGTACTATGTCAATAGTATCACGATAACTCATTATACTTCACCTTCATCAACAGACTTCAGAAAGGATTCGGTTATCAATTGGTCTGTACGTTTTTTTAAGGTTCCGTACCCTACCTAAACCCTAAAGGGTAAAAACGGGACCCTATTACTAAGACTTCGCTGTCTGTTCGTCCGTCTGTCTATCACCAGGCTGTATCGCAAGAACAGCGATAGCGAGAAAGTTGAAATTTTCATAAATTATGCATTTCTGTTGCTGCTATAACAACAAATACTAAAAACAAAATAAATATTTAAGGGGGGCTCGAATACAACAAACGTGATTTTTTTGCAGTTTTTATAGATAATGGTACGGAACCCTTCGTGCGCGAGTCCGACTCTCACTTGACGGTTTTATTATGTTTGTTACCTCAGAACTTTCGTTTGGTTGAATCGATTTGGATGATTCCTTTTTTTATTTGAAAAATGTATTTTAATTTCTTCAAATTCTGACAATGACATCCATTAAAAAAACCATATAAGTTGAAGTCGGTTTTTTACTCTTTAGATGATAGTTACGACGCGTACCATACATACTAATATAGTATAAAAAAAATCACACGCCTTTCATCCCCAAGGGGTTAGGCAGAGGTATTCCATTACTGGATATATCCACATTTCACGATATACATTGGACCCCTAAACGTGATAGGTAGTGAGCCCATCGCCGGACCGGGTCTATTTACACATGTTTACGCATGTTTTTTTAGTTTTCCCGACAATGATGACAATGAAATATAAAATAAATAAATAAAGCCTGTCCGTCTGTCTGTCGCAGCGGAAGCGGAACTAGAGGGCGACATGTGGCGTATATACGACTACATAACGCGGCATTTCGTGGCTACCCTATCTCGGGATTGCCGCTACCTGTCAACCACGGTCACCTTCCGCATCGGCACCGAGACGTTCTCCTACACGGGGAATACCCTCGTCGACGCCGGATACACCGAGATCATGCATTGGCAGGTCAGTGACATCATTTCTCGGGGTACTGCATTTGGATACAGCAACTCTTCGGTGGAGAAAAACTTTATACATGATCATTTTAAATTAAGTTCAAATATTTAAAGGGTAGATCAAATAATGAACAAGAAACTATTTATTTATTTGCATTGATTTTGATTTTTCACTAGATAAAATAATAATAATAAATTCACTTTATTGCCTTCCACAATTATAGAAACAGTAAAAAGAAACAGAAGCACAAAAAAAGGAAAGTAAAAAAGAAAATTGAATCAGTTTCAAAATAGTTTATTATGTACTTTTATTAGTGTTAAGAGATTATTATTAGTGTCTGATCGAAACTGGTTTTCCGGCCTAAACCGAAACCGAATATTCGGCCGTGACTTCAGTTTCGGCTGAAACCGAAACCGAACTTTCGGTCGGACACTAATCGTGATTGTTGCAGGCATTCGGCAAAGACGAGTTCGTGCCAGTTCTGCATGTGGACGAAGTGCTGAAAGCTCACGACCACCGCCTGGAGGAATGCCACACCTCGCCGCCTGACTACCTCACCGAGTCAGAGGTACGGCTGGAGCGAAAAGAAATGAAAATATAATAGGGCATAGAGGGGACAAAGCGAGGAAAATTTGAAGCCAAAAGTTATTCCAAGTGGAATAAGTCGAGTACAATTTCGACCGAATGACAGCTCGCGTTCATACTAACTGACATGACGCTTGAGCTTCAAACAAGCTTCAAAGTTTTGTATGAAAATATTTTCAATGCCCCCTCTATGTCCTATTATAATTTAATCTCTTTGGAATTATGAAATTGATGGATGAAAGGCGTCTAACGAGACAAATATGCAATGAAAGAAATTATTTATTTCGGACATGAATCCATTTAAATATGGAACAGAATAAATGCAATTCCTGAAATTATTTTGTTCAGTATCGACTTTCAGCTACTCTTAATATAATATATATAAAAATTTTCCGATAAATTAATTAGCATAACTGAATGTAGGGCTACCTATAAAAACCGTACTATTATTGCTCTTCATTTCAGAAATTTGGTTAGACAAAACTAAAGTACGAATGCATATACATATATATATTTTTTATATTAATACATATACTAATTGGGGTGTGTGAGGAATTGCTCTTATTCTGTGACGCGTTGTATAAGGAGATTGCGAGTGCCCGAGAGGGCGACCTAGGCGTACTTATATCAATTAGACGATGTATCGAAGAAAAGTTTCTATAGTGTAGAAGATTTTATGAATAATAGAGTCAAGATATTTAACTTGTTTTTGTTGTGTTTTAAGCTATTTCTATTTCTTTATACTTATACTTACCATAACATGGTAGACTGAAGAGAGTCCTAGCTTATATTTATTTTAAGAACTTGCCTATGTATCCACAGCCATGCAATAAATGTTTTTGAGTTTTGATGATGTACCAATGTATGATGATGTACCTGGCATGTACCAATGAGTTTTTCAAAAAACTTACGTACATATTTATCACTAGCTCGACGGTGAAGGAAAACATCCTGTAGAAACCCGCAGGTCTCAGAATTAATTCTGAGACATGTGTAAACAGACCCGGTCCGGCGATGAGCTCACCAGTCACCACCTATCACGTTCAGGGGTCCAATGTATCTCGTGAAATGTGGGTATATCCTGTAATGGAATACCTCTGCCTACCCCCTCGGGGATGAAAGGCGTGAGATTATTTATTTTTATTTTTTGATGATGATGAACGTCCCCAGGTGATAACTCTGATGGAGAAGCACGGCATCGGCACGGACGCGTCCATCCCGGTGCACATCAACAACATCTGCCAGAGGAACTACGTGACGGTGGGCAGCGGCCGTCGGCTCGTGCCCACCAACCTGGGCATCGTGCTCGTGCACGGCTACCAGAAGGTCAGATGATTTTTATTACGAAAACATTGTGAGGAAACACGCTGGGCTCATCACTTATCACGTTTATGGGTCAAAAAGTGGGTATTTCCAGAAATAGAATACCTCTGCCTACCTCCTCGAAGATAAAAATATTGAGATTATATTATGTATTATACACACACCGGCACAATTAGCGGAACAGAAAAAAAAAGGAGAAAAAAGAGGGAATTTAGAACAATGAATGTAATTTTTAAACAATATATTATTTAAAATGAAACAACAATTAAATTAACATGTTTTGACATTCATTTGTAACACCATACTTAAAATTTTATAAAAATAAAAATTAAATTAAACAAAATGCATTTTTCTTCGATTTTTAATTATAGAGAAACAGCAGAAAATTCAAGATTTTCCAAAGTTTAACAACAATTTCAATGACTGTTCAATATCGAGTGTTTCCTCCTCGTGCTCTGATGAGGGTTTCCATCCGTCTGGGCATGCTGCGGATGATGTTATCAATGGTTTCTTGGGGCAACCTCTGCCATTCTTCAAGTAATGCGTTTCGCAACTCGTTGAGATTATTGGGAGGGGGCATTCTTGACTTTACACTCCTCTTTAGCAAGTCCCAGACGTGTTCTATAGGGTTCATATCGGGGGACCGTGCTGGCCACTCCATCACCGTTATACCAACATGGTTTAGGTATGTCTGTACTGTGCGAGCACTGTGAGCCCGAGCATTATCCTGCATTAGAATGAAGTTGTTACCAATAAAGGGGGCAAATGGCACAACATGTTCTTCTAAAATCTCCCTGATATACCGATCAGCATTCAGATTCCCGCCATCGACCACTACTAACTCCGTTCGAGCTCCTAAACATATTCCTCCCCAGACCATAATTGAACCGCCGCCATATGCAACTGTATTTTCAAAATTAGACTGGATATACCGTTCTCCTTTGCGTCTCCATACTCGCTGCCTTCCATCAATTTGATTTAACATAACTCTGCATTCATCAGTAAAAAGAACCTGTCCCCAGTCGTCGAAGTCCCAATCACGATGTTCACGACCAAAGTGTAGACGGTTTGTGCGATGATGTCTCTCAAGTTTTGGGGCTTTGGCGGGCACATACGAGCCTATACCCACTTCTTCGAATCTTCTACGAACTGTCCGCTCACTCATCCTTACTGCTCGTACCTCTTCCAGTAAATTTCGAGCCTGCACCGCCGTTAGTCTCGTGTTCCGTCGGACTTGAAGTTGGAGAAAACGGTCATCCCTCCTTGAAGTACACCTTTTCCGGCCTTGTCCTCTCCTTCTCACTAGAGCATTCGTCAATCTGTATCGTTGGATGCTACGATAAATCGTTGATAACGATCGACGAAGGCTTCTGGCAATCGATCTGTAGGTTTGACCATTTCTCCTCATTTGATCTGCCCTAATGATTTCTGATGGCGTTAAATCAGGCATAATTAGATGCTCGTAAATTATCAATATGCGAAAAAACTCAAAAGCCTCAAAAACTGCAATTCAAAGCTTTTCAAATGGAATTCACGAACCTTCTAAAAACGGACAAGCGGTGGAAAAAATGAATCAATGAAAATTAAAACAAAAGAATGAAAAAAAGGGCAGTCGCTTAGTATTCCATTTTTAAATTAAAACCCAAATTTAAAAAAAGCTTGTTTAGCCGGCCAGTAACACGCAAAAATGCGTAAATACTCCCTTTTTTTTCTGTTCCGCTAATTGTGCCGGTGTGTGTATATTACTAGCTTTTACCTGCCTACTGCTTACTGGTATCATGCGTAATGGGACATTGTGCGAATAGGACTTTATGCGAATGGGACTTTATGCGAATGGGACATTTTGCGAATGGGACATTGTGCGAATGGGACATTTTGAGAATGGGACATTATGCGAATGGGACGTTTTGCGAATAGGACGTTTCGCGAATGGGACATTTTTTTTCGGTGGGACGTTTTGCGAATGGGACGTTCTGCGCCTAAACCCTTCGTTCGCGCACATTTATTTTATCCCCTAAGGGGTTGAAATGTCCAAAATCCTTTCTTAGTGGATGCCTACACTGTATAAGCTATCTATGTGCAAAGGTTCAAGTCTCTAGACCCAGCGGTTTAGGCTGTGCGTTGATACATCACCAATCAGACAGTCAGTTTATTATTTTATATATAGAAGAATAGTGTTACCCGATAAGTATCGATTCAAGCGAACTCTATTGGAACTACGTCTCTACGCGTGACGTCACGAGGAACTGTCAACAATCCCGCGCATTATGGCTGACGAGCTAGGCTTAATTGATATAGAATATGTTTGCCACTGTCTATTAAAGTCTGTAACTTAATAATTAACCATAATAAGAAAGAATGAGTGAAAGAATTTTTTTTTTACACAATTCACACACGGTTATTTAGTCAAACTAGGCAGGGCCTGTACTATCGGTACTAAACAACTGATAGACATACTTAAATAATTATAAACGACTAGACACGAAGCCAACAGATATGTTGGCCCCGAGCGGGGATCGAACTCGCGACCTCCGACTTAGAAGGCAGGGTCACTACCAACTGAGCCAACAGGCCCGTCAAATAATTTATTGCCACAAATAATTTTCAAAACATTTCTCGGCACCTTTATAGCACCTTGACTGCTGGCCTCCTAGATAAGCTCAGAGTCACCCAACGAGCCATGGAGAGAGCTATGCTCGGAGTTTCTTTGCGCGATAGAATCCGGAACGAGGAAATCCGCCCAAGAACTAAGGTCACTGACATAGCTCTCAGAATATGCAAGCTTAAGTGGCAATGGGCAGGCCACATCTCTCGAAGAACCGATAACCGATGGGGACGAAAGGTTCTCGAGTGGCGACCACGAACCGACGAACCACGAAGACGCAGCGTTGGTAGGCCTCCCACCAGGTGGACCGACGACATCGTCAAGGTCGCGGGTAACCGGTGGATGCAAGCGGCAAGTTGCCGTTCGTTATGGCGTTCTATGGGGGAGGCCTTTGTTCAACAGTTGACGTCTTCCGGCTGATGATGATGATGATAGCTTGGCAAAGGGAGAATAAGGCTATGGCATTATAAATAAAATTAATCCTCCTAACAATAGATATCTAGGCTATGGCATTATAAATAAAATTAATCCTCCTAACAATAGATATCTATCTATTCTCCAGATTGATCCAGAACTAGTGCTGCCCACGATGAGGTCAGCATTGGAAGAGCAGCTGAACTTGATAGCTGTGGGCCGTGCCGATTTCCATGCAGTTTTGGCTCACACTTCGGAGATATTCCGCCGCAAGTTCCAGTACTTCGTGCGGTCAATCGAGGCCATGGACCAGCTGTTCGAAGTCAGCTTCTCCTCGCTGAAGGCTAGCGGGAAGGCGCTGTCCAGGTGTGGGAAGTGTAGGCGATACATGAGGTATATCCAGGTGAGTACCAATGAGATTTCCAAAAAGCTTACGTTCATACTCGTATTTATCACTAGCTCGACGGTGAAGAAAACTATCGTGAGGAAAGCAGGTCCGAGAATTAAATCTGAGAAACGTGTTTTTGTTGGTCCAAAGAATATACTGGAGAAACGTGGGTATTTGCAGAAAATTCATACATAAAAAAGGCGTGAGTTTTTAGTGCCTAGTAGCCGTGTGTGAATAACACAATTCACACACGGCTACTTGGCACTACACACCAAACTAGGCAGATCCTATGGGTACTAAACAACTGATAACAATACTTAAATACTTAAACACCCAGACACTCGCGACCTCCGACTCAGAAGACAGGGTCACTACCAACTGAGACAACACGTCCGTCAAATTTTAGCTATAGCCTTACGGTATCATGATAAGCCCGCTTATCATGATGAATCAGTGAGGCTCAGGTTCAAATCCGGGCATCTACCCAATGAGTTTTTAAAAACTTACGTATATATTCATCACTAGGTGAAGGAAAACATCGTGAGGAAACCCGCAGAACTCAGAAATATTCTGAGGCATGTGTAACAGACCCGGTGCGGCGACGGGCTCACCACTTATCGCGTTTAGGAGTCGAATATTCTCGTGAAAGTGGGTATTTCCAGAAATTTAATACCTCTGCCTAACCCCTCGGGAATTAATGGCGTGAGATTATTATTTATTTGACGGGCCTGTTGGCTCAGTTGGTAGTCACCCTGCCTTCTGAGTCGGAGGTCGCGGGTTTGATCCCAGCTGGGGGCCAACATTTGTGTGCATGAACATGTCTGTTGGCTTCTGGTGTTTAATATTTATTTAAGTATGTCTATCAGTTGTTTAGTACCCATAGTACAGGTTCTGCCTAGTTTGGGACTGAATAACCATGTGTAAATTGTGTCCTACAATTTATTTATTACTTATTTATTTATTGAATCCAGGCCAAGCCCGCCCGTCTACACTGCTCCCACTGCGACGACACGTACGGGCTCCCCCAGAACGGGACCGTGCGCATATACCGCGAGCTCAAGTGCCCTCTCGACGACTTCGAGCTGCTCTCATGGTCCTCCGGGAACAAGGGGAAGAGCTTCCCGCTCTGCCCGTACTGCTACAACCATCCGCCATTCAGGTATGCGAAAACTACCTATACTGGTGATTCTTGAAAAATTCCTTTAAAAATATTTTCAAAAAAAAAACTATTTAAAAAAAAAATATTTTATTCATCATCGTATAAATAATGAAACGATAATTTAATTTTTATAAATTAAAATTCTAATCACTACATAGTATAAAACAAAGTCGCTTCCTCTGTCCCTATATCCCTATGTATGCTTAAATCTTTAAAACTATGCAACGGTTTTTTTTAACAAATAGAGTGATTCAAGAGGAAGGTTTTAGTATTAGCATTTCACGCGTGCAAAGCCGGGGCGGGTCGCTAATGACAAATATAATTATAGCATAGTGGGTCATACCTCATAGTTATTTAGCCCAAAACTAGGAAAAATGGATTCCACTTGCTCTCTAGTTTCGGAAGCATTACCCGAACACCCTGTATGTGGCATCAGACTACTGAATCACTTAAGAATTTTTATTAAAATAGCAGTGATGTGTTTACATTTAGCCAATCTTCATGGACGAGTTTAGTGTGCCTTGTTATTGACGTTTCAAAGTGTATTTTGAATACCTACTGAAATAAATGAATTTGGATTTTTTTAATTTTTGTTGTTTTTGATCGTATCCTGGTGAGGGCAGGTTTGTAACGTATGTTTGTTTTTAAAAAACTTACGTTCAAGTTTTTTTGTATCACCTAAATTGAAGCGTAGCGGCTTAGGGGCTCAGTCAATCGAGTATCATCAAATGACTCCCTTGTTTCGATGTTCCCAGGGACATGAAGAAAGGTTTCGGGTGCAACTCGTGCACTCACCCCACGTGCCCGTACGGAGTCAACTCGACGGGCGTATCGGGCTGCGTCGAGTGCGAGCAGGGCGTGCTCGTGCTCGACCCGTCCGCGCCCAAGTGGAAGCTCGCCTGCAACAGGTCGGTGCATGTCCAAACGTCAACACTAACATACACACACACGTCTCATTCTCGTCTCACGACAGTTAGGTGACCACTAGCCTTACACCATCTCCCAATCGGCGGTGGTCTTAAAAGATTATTGTCAAAGTAAATATCACGTTTATCACTATCACGTTTAGGGGTCCAATGTATCTCGTGAATTTTTTTTTTTTGCCTACCCCCTCGGGGATAAAAAAGGCGTGAGATTATGAGATAAATAATCTCACGCCTTTCATCCTCGAGGGGGTAAGCAGAGGTATTCCATTACTGGATATACCCACATTTCACGAGATATATTGGACGCCTAAACGTGATAGGTGGTGAGCCCATCGCCGGACCGGGTCTCAGAATTAATTCTGAGACCTGCGGGTTTCCTCACGATGTTTTCCTTCACCGTCGAGCTAGTGATAAATATGTACGTAAAAAAAGTTTTATTGTGAGGTAAGACCCTTAGCTCAGCAGTGGGCTGTTGATGATGAGCTGAAAATGTACTTCTCCTGCAGATGCGACGTGATCATAAACATCTTCGAGGACGCGACTCGCGTGTCAGTTTGCGAGCAACAGTGCTCGCTTTGCGGCGCTCAGCTAGTGACTGCTGAATATCGCGCCGAACGTACAAGGCTGCCCGCAGCACTTACCGAGATGACAGCCTGCTTATACTGCGAGCCCAGCTTCAGCGCACTGGTATGATTACTAGTCCAGTCATTATACATCACTACATACACTCGGCGTCAAAAAAATCGCACCTTCGAAAAATAATACTTTAGACCACTTTTAATCACATTTAGAATCTATGGTGATGGGACTATTTAAACATTAATTTAACGACATTAAAATTAACAATCATTTATGCCATAAAAAAAAAACATTTCACCCAAAAAACGACGTGAAAAAAAAATAATGCATAATTACTTTATAAAAGGGCCGCTAGTTGCGCTACCTTTTAGAGGTATAAAGGGGGGGGGGGTAAAACTAGGTTTTAATGGGATTAAAAGTGGTTTTTCAAAGGTGCGATTTTTTTGACGCCGAGTGTAGTATAAAATGTACGGTCCGGCGATGGTCTCACCACCTATCACGTTTAGGGATCCGATGTATCTCGTGAAATGTGGGTATATCCAGTAATGGAATACTGAATATACCCACCTCGGGGATGAAAGGCGTGAGATTTTTATTTTTATTTTTTTTATTTTTACATAGTATAAAACAAAGTCGCTTTCTCTGTATCTATATCCTTATATTATCCCTATGTCCCTATATCCCTATGTCCCTATGTATGCTTAAATCTTTAAAACTACGAAACGGATTTTGATGCGGTTTTTTTTAATAGATAGAGTGATTCAAGATGAAGGTTTTAGTTTTAGCATTGCACCCATGCAGTGCAGTTGCAGACTTGAAATTTTGCACATAGATAGGTTATACAGTGTAGGCATCCGCTAAGAAAGGATTTTGCTAAATTCAACTCCTAAGGGGGAGAAATAAACAAGGGCGAGCGAAGCCGTACAGTACAAGCTAGTACAATATGTAACAGAATAAGCGCAATTCCTGAAAAGAGAAGAATAATAGTGGTATTTTATTCCTCGTATTTTATTACCGGAACCATATATATATAATTGTAAAGCTAATTTACTGGGCTATTTGATAACATAATGAAATATTTTAAAATGCCACCCTATGTTTGAAAAATTCAGTAATATATGAGGGTTTAGGTCACTGAGAAACGAACGTCACCCTTTTGGTCTAGGGACCCAAAATGATTTAACCTATGGGCCTATAATTATTTAGTTAAAGTGGTCAATTAGGCTAATCGAATTTGTATGATTATTTTGTATTCCCTGAATTATTAAATTATAATTTTTTTGTTAGTCAAAGCGGTATGTTCGTTTCATGGTACAAGGTCCAAGGAGTAATAGTGTTCTGTGCTCCATGTAGGTGAAGAAATGTCATATTGACATTGGCAGAGTGGCAGACCGACAACATAATAAAAAAAATTACTGTGTTTTATTTCACTTCCGCATAAATGCTAATGACAGATAGGAGTGAGAAAAAAGTAGAGCGCTATCTCTTTCACATAGCACATCAATCGCTACTTTCGTGCAAAAAAATATTTATTTCTTTTAAATATTTCTTTTTATGACTCTGGATTCAAGCTTTTTTGATTTCATGTACAAAAATGTATGTTGGATGGGTTACCAGTATTTTGATAATGTTGCAAGCAGATTTTTGTACTTTGAAGAATTTTACAAGTCAGGGGGCATTCTGGGGGGTGTTTTGTAGGACATATTTGTTTAAAATAATATCTTCTTACCGCTCTACTAAATCAGATCTCTATAGTATTTTTCATTTATTATTATACCACCCTCTATAGATTTTCTGGACATCACCTTTGTCGAGACTTTGTTCATAATCGACTGCTTAATAAATGTCAGCTATTTTTCAATTTACGAAAAAAACGGAGGAGGCTCTCAACTCAAGTCTACGCGTATCTTTTTTTTTTGACTTGGATAATTATTCTTTTATTGAAAAGGGAATACCCCGAAGTTGGTCCCATATAAATTTATACCTTCCGTGTTTTGGTAGGCACGTTAAACTGTTGGTCTCGGTTTTCGTTGTGTTTCCGCACAATGGAAGTCGTTAAGCCATGTCAGATACCCTTGGGTGGCTTGAAAAATTCTGACTGTTAAGTGGCCACTAGCTTAACACCATCTCCCAATCCGCGGTGGGCTCGCGTGGGAGATTAAAGCCCATACTTCCTCATGTGTGAGGAAAGACCCTTAGCTCAAACGTGGGCTGTTACGGGTTGATGATGATGATGATGAAATTTATAAAAAAATCTAACCGTAACAGTAAAAAAACAGGGGTAAAATATGAGGTACGCGGTACCCTAATAAGGACACCACACCAAACCAAAATCCTGAAACCGCTATTTATTGTTCTATATTTAAGGTTGAGAAACACCGTGCCGTTGCATCTCGAGCTCCTGCTTCGCGAGGTCGCGGCGGCCGCGCCCGAGGCAACAAGCACCGCAACAAACAGCCAAAAGATAAAATGGCTCAGCTCGCCGCCTACTTCGTTTAAACTTCTACACAGTATTAGTGGTACGTATTGATTGTGTATGCGGATTTTTATATACGTATAAGTGTACACGCTGTTTTAGTGGTTTTGGTGTTGTGAAGCAAATGATCCGCGCGGGCAACGCCGCTGGGTCAATGAAATAATATTATTAATAATATTTCACTTTGTATATCTGGACTCTGAGACCGACAAATATAGTGTGTCTAACTAAACATCGACTGTATTGTAAAATCATTTAGCGTTTGTATCAGTAACCATTAGCAATAACAATATTAATGATCTGAATTTTGTTATTCTTTTGAAATGGCATAAATGGTCTTGGCAGTCTTAGCCCATAGAGAGACAGACAATTAGGTTTGATGATTGAATTCTCTTAGGGCATTTGACACCATCCAGCTTATTTAACATTAAAATAATGTTATTTTGTTCTGTTCAAAAATATTTTCGAACGCATTTATTTATAAGAAAAAATAACTGAATTTATGTAATAACATAGCAGCTTTATTATGTTCTCTTTTGTATTTATTGTTACTGTAAGTGTAATAAATCAATTTGGAATTACGAATGACGTATTATTTATGTATGTTGTATTGTGATAGCCCCTTTGAGTATTAAACCAACGATAGCCCTCAAATAAAATGTATGTCAATAAACGCGACGCTCTTGGATTTTAAAAAGCATATTTGTATAATTTATTCATAAAGGAGACGTTTCATTTTGGGCCTGCACATTGTACACCAGCGTGAAATATAGAGAAAAATCTAGTGATTATCAGAAAAATATTTAAATAAATCATTTCCATCTATTTAACTTGCACAAAAGTAATTAAACTTCTATGGATCCGCATTAAATCATATTGAAATAATACTATTTCTAACTTTTTAAGCCCAATTTCCATGTTATTGTGAATTAGTCCGACAAACATCAAAATAATGTCAATTGTCATTTACCGGTCGGCGGGCGTATTCACGGAAATTCGATACTCGATATCGGAAAATCTGTCGAATCCTTATGTCAAATATGACCTCTGTGTATAGGAGATGGGCTATACACAGATGTCATATTTGACATAAGGATTCGACAGATTTTCCGATATCGAGTATCGAATTTCCGTGAATACCCCGCAGCCCGCATACCCGAATACAGCCCGCAGGTCGCAATTTTTTTTTTGGTCGCCGCCATGCTAGTTCAATGAAAATTAAAGTTTATTGTACAACTAAACTAGACAAATATTAGCAAAATCATGAATAAAACTATAGTTTTTTTATTTATTTATCTAAAAAAACTGGTGTACATGGTGCAGGCCCAGTCTCCATACATTTCCTGACACACTTTACCAAATGAAGTACTTTCGAAGTTATGAGAAGTTTGTGGCGCTGCTGCGGTGTCGTCGTTTCAGCAGCGCCACGGTTGGACGTTGACAATTACTCCATATTTCGAAAAGCATTTTAATATTTTGTCCCCTCATTTGTCATAGACGCTGGTGAAAACTAGAAGTCAGGTAAGGATTTTTCATACCATCTATTCGAAAAGTGACGTTTTGGTCCTCAATAAGAGGGAGCAAAGTAAGTCTTTTCCGATAGGGTTTTAATAAGTGCGAATAAAAGTGTTTTAAATTTGGAATCAGAAATATTCTTCCACATTCTTAGCCATAGAGATTATCAAAATAAGTTTGCATCTAAGGTTGGCGCCACTGTAGCATAAGTACTATAACAAAACATTAGTTCCATCTTTCGCCACATTAGGCTGACATGACTGAATGGCGTTCGATGGTTGTGCCACACTGTCAGAAAAAACTCGCTGTGGCAATGCGCGCGCTTTCGTAGTTATTTTTTTTTTCATAGAGAGGTATGAAAAGCAGAGTGTATCATTCGGCCACAAAATTATTTGATTCTACATTAGAATCCCTCACTACGTTCGAGATTCTATCCTATAATCATTCACCATGTTCGTGATTTAAAAAAACCGCCCTCGCTGCAATAATATCGTTTTGCTCTCTTATGACACAATCTACTATTTCCAGTCGTCAAAAGCCACTTTCATCACTAAATAAAACAAAACAAATATTGAAGTCTTCATTTTATTGTGAAGGTTGTCGCCTAGTACAATGTATAGGTACAGTGCGACATAAGCTTACAATGTATTACTGTATTTCGTTACAATAGTTTAACATTCGTATTCAAGACAGTATTCAATGACCGTAGAAACTGACTTAGTCGATAAGGGATGTGATTGATATAAAGGAAACAGCATGATTCATACAGAATAACCCTTTTCAAATTGACTTAATGACTGGGAATAACAACAGGAAATTAACATTGCTCCATGCTATCAGAATCGAGAGAGGACTGTGCCCCCCAGAATTATCATATCAGAGATTTAACTAACTTTTTCATAAATGCTATCTTACTATAGTTATGAATTATGATACAATATAAAATTGACAATTAAGTAGTAACTTTGAAAAGAGCATCCTGTATTGACGCAAGTGCAATGATAATTATATCGGTTATAAAAAAACTACAAATAATCTAACCGTACCGAGAAGTAGGCGATTCGACATACGCTGTAGTTGACGAAATATAGTTAAAATAAATTTGTAAAAATATATGTATGATTTTATCAAGTGGTGGGCACTTTTATTTTTGATGGTACGTTTTTTAGAATAAAAGTGTACTTGTATATTATGAGGGTACTTTTTGTATATTATGTGGGTAGATACTTCTTGAATAATTAAAGGTTTTTTTTTTATTATGAGGGTATTTTTTGTATAATAGACACTTCCTGTAAAACGCAATACTAACATTATGTCAACTCACGTACTTCTCAAAGAATGCAAATGCATTTTGTCTTCCTACTTCGATATTCAATTCACTCTGAAGTCTTCCTTTCGTACTTAACAATTTTCCAAATGAATAATTCCGATACGAAATATCAAATGGTCGTAAAAATAATATCACATAGCCGAATAAAATCAACGCATCATTTTAATGTAGAAATGATTCTCGTCATATGCGGATCTGTACCATATTTTACAATATATCACAGATTAAGCCATTGTACAATGGTTTAGCAATATTAAGTGTGTAATGTAGGATTTATAAATATTAATTTTTCATATTACATTTTTCTGAAAATTTAATTTAGCTAAATGTTTCTTTATCTGAAAAGATATGAAGGCTCTTCGAAGTAAATATTGGTAACACATTTAAATAAATATTTTTAAAAGCCTAATTAATTTATTATAAACAATTTTATGGTGTCAATTTGGTCACTTAGGAATAACATTTACAACAATATCTGTAATCGATTATCATTCTCCGTGGCTGACACCTGAAGGATAATTAATTAATTATGCTAATGTGATTTACAAAAATAGGAAAATTATATTTCTTTACAATACATACTTAAACAGCACTGATATGCTTAAAAACCTCACAACTTCCAATAAAATCAATTTTAACGCCCCGCGGGCAGAGTAATAAACTTCGAAAGTAATACTTCTTTTTATAATAGAAAATGTCTTAAATTTTATCTTAAAATGGAAATGTTTAATAATGGAATGTAGCAGATATACATTTGTTGGCAAATACAATTTATTGAACCGGAAAATGTTATATTGTTTTCAATATTTCTGGCGTTTTATGTCTGAAATTGTATACAATAATATTGTTATACGTTCAATTATTTGAACCAATTTTGTCCGACGTTCAATTAATTGAACCTTGAGTTTTTCCTGTTCACTAAATCGTAAGTGCCATTTCATTGCCGGTTGCACGGACTTACTATGAAGACTTACATACAGTTAATTCATAATATTTAACGGTTGTGCAGTTTATATATTATGTTGCCCTATACCTACGACTCCAGTAGTATTTACTAATTGCATATATCCTAATGACATGCGGTTACTGCGCATAATTCTGTACAATTTAATATTTTTCTGGATACCTATGAGATTCTTTACATGATGTTATTAACATAGAAAAACATTAAATGTACAGCCGGTACCGTCAATTATACTATTACTAATATATTAATTTTAATCTCACTGATTCTTTGATAACATAATTAAATTCTAAATAGCTTTATGTACTTAAATAGCGATTATTTACAATACAGATTATTTTCAACATTAATATATTTTTACTGTATAAGCAGTGATGCCGTATTATTATTGTTCGCAATTTTGCTACAGAGAGCCGCACAAAGGACTATATTTTCAATTATTTATTAAATGTTTATTAAACTACTAACGCAGAAACAAATAAAATAGCAACAAGATACTGTTTGAAATGGAGATACTGTTTGAAATGGATTGGTTTGGAACTAAGAAGAATTATCCGATTGCACCAGAAGTAAGTCAATGTTTTTCGTGTGTTTGTAGTTAGGTATACTTCGTTGTGACGTTTTTCAGCCTAAAGATGCAGGTATGACGGATTGTGAACTGCGTGTCGTTTAGGGGGACAAAAAGGATTAATTTTAACAAGATTTCCGAACACTGTCGTTGCCGTTTTATCGCCATATTAGAAAAAGTATAGCAATTACCTTGTAGCGATACAACATAGAACGCGCTAGACCGCTGAGTTCTAAACCGCGCTATCGGAGTTTTCTAATGAGTTTGTATAAATACAACTGTCCAACATCAACCGTTGGACCGCGGTCCCTAGGCACGATCACCTCGCCTGGCGGAAGATCTTCCTTTTCACGACGGAGGAGCACCCCACACACACTAAAATAGTAAAAAGTTATTGATAGTATACTGTACAAAACACCTAGCCCAAGATCATTTTGAAATTTTAAACATTTGTGATCTATGGTTCGTATTACGCAAGTGTTAAAGATAACTTGATTTCATGTTTTTTTTTTAATAAATAATCGATAATATCGTCCCTTAGCAGTCCTCGCCTCAATGCCCTTCAGCTATAATGATGTGTACTAAAATTTTACAATGACATCACAGCTATTACACCGCGATGATATAGATTACTTACTTAATTAGATTACTTGCTATAACTTATACTTTTAAAATGAAAGTAAAAATTCGTTATTTCCACTTACAGTTAGGTAGTTATGTCGATTTATAAATAAGTTTCTATATTTTTCCACTAAATTAATTTTATGTTGGTATTACACACAAACAATAGATATATGCACAGTTAGCAACACAAGTAATCAAAAAGCTCTGCAGACTGCGATTTCCATTTCACACAAAATTTGATTTATGCTGTCTTCTGATTGGGTTGTCTGTGCCGAGTTATAACTTATTTATGTTGCTGACCATACAGTTTTATAAAATGTATCGTAAGTATAATATATTTGTACAATGAGAAAATGGATGAAAATGCTTTGGAACGACCCTAAGATGTAGTCAAGTCCACTTATTGATACATACATTGAGTATTGAACAAATTGTATTATGCATGTATTTGTACTCTCAAATAGGTATTTTAAAATTTCAGCGGAACATGGTGTAAGTTAATTCATAACGTACCGAAAAGTACGAAACCCTATGTAAGTAAATTATTTTGTAGGCAACATGTTTATTATTTAGGAAAAAATCGGCAATCAAGAGTAGATAAGGTCCACTATTTTTGGGGTTCCGTACCGAAAGGGTAAGAACGGTGTTTGTCCGTCCGTCTGTCTGTCACCAGGCTATATCTCAAGAACGTTGATCGTTCAGTAAGTTATCTAATCAGCCAGTTTCTTTTTAGGGTTCCGTACCCAATGGGTAAAAGGGGACCCTTATACTAAGACTCCGCTGTGCGTCCGCCCGTCTGTCACCAGGCTATATCTCGTGAACCGATGATGTATTTATATTGCCGCTATAACAACAAATACTAAAAATACTACATATTTAAGGGGGCTCCTATACAACAAAAACGTGATTATTTTGCTGTTTTTATAGATAGTACGGAACCCTTCGTGCGCGAGTCCGACTTGCACTTGGCCGTTTTTTTTTATATATGTATGTAGATATCATAGACAATGTGTCATGTGTTACTTTTCCTAAAATGAATCGACTTACACTTATCACGCTGATGCAAGGAAAACATTTCTCCGCTACTTCGACTAAACCGTCTAATTTTTACTAATGGTCCGATCTTTGTATGAATGAATACAATGTAGTATTTGGAATGATGACGCATAAGAATACTGTGGACCCTTGCATATTATACAGAACCCATTTCGTACGTACTGCTAATGAAAGTATAATGTGTCATCTCCACTACATAATTGAATGTAGTTATACCTTTGAGTATTAAACCAACAGGAAACTCGCGCACTAGTTTCTTTGCAAAAAAGTTTGCCAATTTCTGCGCGGGGGACGAGGAAACGCACACAAATAATGTTAAAACAAACGCATTTTTTGACAAAACAATTAAACACAAGCATAACTAGATGCACACAAATACATTCACCAATCCGAGCACTCCGAGCCCCGTGAACTCAAAAAAACTAGTTGTATATAACAGGTATGCTCGATGACCGACACTATTTTTGGCAGAGGGGAACGCCTGTCAGTGGCGTCTCCGGTTGGTTTAATACTCAAAGAGTTAAACCATAATCCAAGTCCAAAAATTGCTAAAAGACAGGGTTATGTTTTATACTATTATTAAAGAATATAGTTACATATATATTTGGCTTTATTGTCATACAAGTATTTACTAGCTACTTAACGGAATGTTGTTGTTTTTTTATAGGAAAGAAAGAATCTTTATATGAAAATATGAGAAATAAAAAAACACTTAGGTACCCAGCCAGAGCTCAGCATAATGCCACAGTCTGGGTTGAGGCGCTGATTTTCAGCTGCAGTAAATAATATTGGATATTGCTAAATACCAACTGTACCTATATACCACTTTAAGTATAATAGGCAATGATATTATTATGTTATTAACATTGATACATAGGTACCTATATAAATATGTTTTATTTTTATAAAATTAATTGTGTAGAAAACAAAATATTTTTTCTCTTTTAAAGTTATTTGTACAACTACAAATTAAGAATGACTACCTACTTACTGCAAATTAACAATTATAATTTCCATTATTTTGGTCTTGGACAATGGTATGAACGTGTTCAGATGGGTTCCTTAGATTAACTGCAGGCAGATAGGTATACGAATGTTAGGTGTAGTAAGCTTCGAATAGCTTATGTTATATTGAGCCACAGAAATAGGTATATATACTCGTATTTATATTTAATTTTTACTATTTAAAGCTCTTAGTTTTCATTTAACACGAGTCCTACTCTCGCATTGAATACTATAATGCCTTCACGAAACCTGTCTGGCTTTAAGAATATAGAGACAACAACTATTAAACCATTACATTGTGACTAGGATTAAAAAAAAACTATAACTTTGCTTTTGGCATTTCTGCATACTTTACCGCCTCTAAAATCCGTTCTTATGCAAGTCCTCAACACTCAAAGAGTTAGTTAGGAAGGTCACTTGGATTTTATCACTGCACTTACTATAGGTAATATTCATTAAATATAGTCTACTCATCACTATTTCATAAGATTGCCTCAAAGAAATATTTTCAGCGCGCCCCTAACACCAGCGAAAGAGCCTTGCGAAACAAGAAAACTATCTTAAATGGTCCACACTTGAACTTTTTCTGCGATCACACACCAGCTCGCCTGGTCGTAGTAAGATGATACAACGTGAAGACTTTCCACGTACTTCTCGATCAGCTGATCTAATTCCCCCCTCTTGAAGACGTGGTAGTATCTGTGGTATGTCACCGCTCCGCCTTCTGAGGGCAAGCTGTCTGAGCCATCGCTTAGTGAGGGCAACAGAGGGGCGTGAGGTATGGGGCGGAGCGGGACTGCGGGGGCAGTTGCTGTGTCTTCTGATGACGACCGTGTTTCTAGCAGCTTCCTTTCCTTTGAGCACTCGCTACAGGATGGTAGTGACGCTAAACTGGCACAGCCTAAAGAAGCAGTACTGCCCGTCTTGTCCCGCCTACTCCAGTCGCTCCCAGCAGACGTATCGCTCGACTCTATCGAAAAGCCAGACTTTAATGGTGCTGTGCTGGTACTAGAGCGCGATGTTATAGATTCAGGACTAATCTCCATCTTGTCAAGGTCACTGGAATCAGTCGACTGGCCCACTTTCAGCGATGACCTTTTGTCTGTACTTGTGCAAAGAGAGTCCACGCTTATTTCAGACTCCAAAGAATATCCAGTTTCGAGGGACTGGCTCGTGTCGTAAGCTCCGGAGTCTATAGTGATCTCAGGATTACCATTACTCGATGAAATGGCGCTATCGTCATCAGGATTTTTGGTGTCAATGTCAGGGGTTTTTTCGTCGATAGACGGTTTTGTATTGTACTGTATGTTGGCACAGTTGTTTAGGTATATATCTTCTTCACTTGTAACTTTCATTGATTTTTTTAGTTCCCTGTATTTGTTAATGATTGGGTCGACGTCTTTCGATCTCTTTTTGCTTTTTGTTTTTGAGCCGCATTTGGGGAACAGTTTGTTGATGTCTGTTTCTTGCGTGTCGTTGAGTGCCGCAATGTATTTATTCCTTTCGTAGATTTCGGTACTCAGTTTGTTAAGACCGTGCATTTCTGTACTAATTTTGTTAAGGTACGGATCTTCTAAGTGCTGCAAACTATCGGAAAGCTCATCTAATATTTTTTGTGTGTTCCTGTCCTCTTCTTCCCGTTTAAGCCTAAGAGAGATGCTCTTTTCGCTGCTACTACTACTTGGGAGATCGAAATCTTCTTCATTGATTCGCTTAGAGTACTGGTCTATTTCTTGCAACAGTTTTTCACTTAATTTTTCTGCAAATTCTGTGAGATGTTGACCGCGATCCTGTTGATCTACCCAGTCTTCTTCTTTGGCTATCATGTCTGATTTACATGTAATTAGTGGCTCGTTCTGTATCCTGTTGAAGCTTTCCGATTTTGAAATTGATTTATCTGAATCTGTACTTGACATTGAAACTGAGTCGTATGGTAGTCTCGTCGGGCTTCTGTGACTCTTACTTAAGTTCTCATCAAGAGATCTCCCTTCGGGCCTGTTGGGGGATAGTCTGTTTAGACTCCATGTGGAATTACTGGTACTGCCTTGTTTCGGCGAACGATCTTTGGACCTACGTCCGGGAGAGAGACGTTCTAAGCTTGAAGAGCTACCACTGGAGCTAGTGTGGGACTGAGACCGAGATCTGTCTTCTAATATCCTCAGATCCCCTGGTGACAGTTTGTTCAAACTCCAACTACTACTGCTGCTACTCGATGCTCCTTGGACGATCGCCAAAGCTTCTGTGCTCTCTAGTTTCTCCAGTTGCTTTCTTTTAGATCGTGGGCTGGACTGGATCACTGTTTCACAGGTCTCGTCTAAGGAGTGTGCCACTTCAGCCACGGCTTCAATAAGCTTTTGTGGAGCTGGTGAAGACGATTTCTCAGTATTTATAATAATATTGTCTTCCTTTTTATCTGAATTTAGTAGATCTGTAACAAGGTAAAAGATAATAAGTAATAAAGATAATAAATAATAATAGATACAATCAGAAACTACAATAACCATAATATTATGAATGATGTTATCACCTTTTTCAATAGCAATCTTTCGTAGTTCTTCAGGTACAACACTTATAACACTGTCAACTGAATCAGGTGAAGACACTCCACTGGAGTCGCTATCCATATCATCTGTGGCTGGATTGAACAGTTCCAAAGACATCAGTTTAGGATGACTTTTAGTAGACAGTTCTGATTTTCCTGTACGGACTATTGGAAACGGTGGCCGTCTACCAACATTCGCTCCTGGAATTCCTTTATTTAACATTTCTTTTATTTGTTTAATTCGTTCTTTTCTCTTTCGATCCGCTGATCTTGAATCCAGTGTGTCTGTTGTAGGTGATTTATTCGGCTCTTTTGGTTTGAACACTGGTATTTCTGGTAGTTCGGAGACTGTTTGTAAAGTTATTTTCGGATAAGGTTTAACATCCTGAAGTACAATCCTAGGTTTCAGTTGGTCTGTTTCTGCTGTCAATTTATGTATTTCTTCTATGTCTTTGTTTATTTCGGCAATAAGTTCTCTAGTAATCTCAGTAGGAGTTTCTTCTTCTTCCAGTATAGGAGGAATTGGATCTATTTCTTCGAATATGTCCACAGGCACATTAGTATTTATTATGGGCTGTAACTCAGGCTTCACAATTTCATCTGATTCAGATTTAGGCGGAGAGTTAGGCTGACTTTTAGATTGAGGTTTTATTGGGGCAGCGCATACAACGCTTGTAGTAGAATAATTCTTCAAGCTGTATTGTGCTACTAATATTTTGTTCACCGATCCTGGTGTCTGAACAGCGTTTGGTGATGCAGGAGGTCGTATTAAGGGGAAGGACTGTTTTATCCTCGGTGATGGTAGTCCAGGTGAACTTTTCATTCTAGGTGATGTCGGTACTGAAGATACTTTTAATCTCGGTGAAGTTGGTCCAGGAGAAAGTGGGGTAGGTGATAGTGGATCTCCAGACCCGTCTGCCTTCGGAACATATATTACAGATGCGAAACTATCTTCAGAGTCTACACTTGTATCACTTTGAAGACTGCTGTCTTTCGAGGAGTCGGAACCATCTTCCTTAGAATGTCTTCTTTCAGGCATATTCTTTTCATTTACGGTATTATTGTCGCTTGGTGTAGGAACTTCGGGCACCGGTCCGTGACTCTTCCACCCTTGAAGCATTCTCACGAACACGGTTACTTTATCAATATTCGTTGTCGACGTTTTGAACTTACTAGTGAGGCCGTTTTTTAGTGATTGAAACTTCTTAGCAGTAGTCGCCGATGTTGAAAATATTGAGTCTCGTATCGAATCTAATGCACCTGGTCTCCTGTACAAGTACTCTTCGTTGAGAGACGCTTGCTTTTGTATATTCTTTCTTAAGCGTTCTTTCTCCCGCAATCTCTCAACAGACATCAGTTCTTCATTAAGAGACGTCTGTTTAACTACTCCAGGCTTTCTGGATTGTACCCTATGCGGGTGTATTTTAAAATTAGGCATTTCTTCGACGAGACTCTTCATGTCAGTTGGTTTATCGAGATCCTCGTCTGCGTCATCCTCATTAATGGATTTCTTTTGTTTGACTAGCCGGGGCTTCTTTCGCGGCTCCGGGACCTCTGGCGCTGGGGTTTCTTGCGGCGGTGGCTCAATTTCCTCAGCGCTCAAGCTGGGTAGGCTGGACCTCGAGCGGACGAGCGCCCGCCGGTCAACGTCCGCGATGTCAGTTAAACTCCTGGACTTCATAGTTGATGCGTCCGAGGGTTGCGTGATCAGCCTGGGTGGGAAAGCCTCGTCCAATCGTCTGAGTTCTATGGGCAGGTCGGCCGCCGGTGGTTCTGGCCGGGCGCAGGGCCGAGGTGGTACCCGAGGTATGCCCCACGAGTGCAGAAACGACCGCCGGCCAGCTAGCCGTTGGAGCGCCCGCCTCACGAATGAGTAGCACGTTTCATTGGGCGATGATAATGACGAGGAGCCTGGCGAACCTTCTCGACTCTTCCACGGTTCCCCGTTGCTGAAAAGACAAGAAATACTGTGACAAAATACTTTAATACCACATTGTAATTATTGTGTCGTCTAGATTCACTTACTGGTCATTGTCTACTGAGAGAAACCTCGGTGCGGGCGTCGGTGGACACAGAGTAGCTGGCCTATGCCATGGGATCAGCACATCCTGGAATTGAAATAAAATAATTAATAATTTCCTTATCGCTCCACTTGCTCGGATGAAGAGGAAACTAAATAAAATTAAAGTTTTAACTGAGGTATGTAGCACACTCAAGGTTCTGTAGGGTAAAATTCATGTTTATGGAATGGTACCTAAAAAATGATAACCTATGTTTTAGGTTCCAGTATCCTGCCTTTTAAATTGATATCGAAATTGTGGTTGATCGTCATAAAGTCATCAACTAGAAGAAGGTGCGTCATCCGTTCTTTTTCATCCAATATTTAGTATACCATAAAATAAAGTATAACTAGAATCAAAGTCAAATTACCTGTGAATGAAAATTGCGCCCTTCATGCTCCATGGCCCAAACTGTGAGCAGCAGTCGGCCACCGATGCGCGTGACTCTAGCCAGCTCCCGGAGCGCCATAGCGCGGCGTTCCACCGTCGCGAAGTGGTGTACCACGGCGATGGACAGAACCGCGTCGAACGATTCATCGCGGTACGGTAGGCACAGGTTGTCGCAGACCACCACCTGGGATAGGGGCAAAGAGATTAAAATATATAAAATAAAATATAAAGGGCATAGAGGGGACAAAGCGAGGAAAATTTAAAGAAGAAAAGTTATTCCAAGTGAAATAAGTCTTGTACAATTTCGACCGAATGATAGCTCGCGTTCATACTAACTGACATGACGCTTGAGCTTTAAAGTTTTGTATGAAAATATTCCCAATGCCCCTCTATGCTATATTTTAAGCTCTTTGGATAGGGGAGAGAAATTAGCAGCGCCCTTATATTGCGCTCGTAGCCCTGCGACATTAATGTGGTTGTAACGCTCACACTGGTTAAGCAAAGTTGGTCGCGGTCAGTTAGTGCATGGGTGACCGCTTAGTGTCATTGTATCAGGAGCGCCTTCATGTTTCGCAAGGCACGTTAAACCTCGGTCCCGGTTTTCTTTGTGTTTACGCATATTAGAAGTCCTTATGCTTTGTCAGAACTTGGGTGACTTGAGGAATTCTGACTGTTAGGTTGGCCACTCGCCTAACACCATCTAACAATCCGCAGTGGGCGTGGGAGATTATTTCCCATATTTTCTCATACTGTCCCAGAAATAATTCTGCGACATGTGTCGACCTATCACGTTTGGGGGTCCAAAGAGTATACAGTGCAACGTAAGTATTTCTAATATAATACCTCGGGGAGAAAAGGGGTGGAAGTGCCCCACTCTGCCCTGCCGCGCCGTAGCTACTCCCTTGGTTATGCGACAATCCTACTATCCTACTTAATATTATAAACGAGAAAGTTTGTATGTATGGACGGATAGCAGTTGTTCCTCTTTCACGCAAAAACTACTGAACGGATTTTGATGAAACTTTACAGTTATATAGCTTATGCATCAGAATAACACATAGGCTGTATTTTATCCCCGTACGGGAACAGGATCTACGTGGATGAAACCGCGGAGCGCTGCTAGTATTGGAATAATTGGAAGCATCTGGAGCCAGCCTGGCTCAGCCAGGACTGCATGGTACAGACCTCGTTGTCGTAATGGCGCGCGTGCGCAGCCAACCGCGTGCAGCGGTCCCCTCCCACCGCGAAAACCGATGGGTTCACACTTAGGCACTTGCCGTTGCCGCAACCTGCAAAAAAATAAAATGATGACCTATTTTTTTTGTGAGACTAATTATTTTATTATTATTTTTATTATTTCTGCTTAGCCTGATGATTGACTGGTAGATAATGCCTTTAGGCATTAAATTCGCCATGTGTACATTTTCTTGGTACATGAAGAAAATTTATTTAACTGATAGACTTCTTTTAAGCCCGTAACCAAAGCTAGTTCATTTACTACCCTACTCTCATATACTTTTTGGGAAGGAACTGGGCACTAGAGTACAGTTACGCTATACCTACAAAGTCTAGAAAATTCAAAATTCATTATTTCTATAGGCGAAAAAAACTTAGAAATGTCAATAGTCTAATAACAAGGCATTCTAAACTCGTCCATGGAGATTAGCTAAATGTTAGCAGCCTATCACCGATGAGTTGCTAGATATATTATGTATATGGAATCATTTTCATTGTATTTTGTATGAAGAAAAAAGTATCGTGGATTGATACGAAATGTTTATTTTTAACAACCCTATCATTACTTGGCCTTTTTGAATAGATTTTAACCAAACCAAAATTCGACTTAAACGGATAAAATTCTTCAATGAAAAAACCATAACGCACGAATAGAAGTAACCATTACCACAAATCTTTTCAGTGGCTACAACCTATGGTGTGGGAGTACGAATTAACTTAATGCTTAATTAAGATATAGATTACGAAATATTTATTCATACAACATCTAGCAAATTCAAATATTTTTATTGAACATTCGAATGTTAAATCCATTTATATAAGTATTTCCCGAATTGATTCCTTGAAAATCACATGGTCTGTCCATAATTCTGTTAGTTACAGAATCAAACATTATTTTATTTGTTAATATTTAAATTACAGTATAGTCAGATTCCTAAGACACAAGTTACTTAGTTTAGGTATCACTAACTAGCAATAAGTTTTACTCTGTTAACCATTATTATAATTAGACTAAGTTTATGTAATAAATTTATTATTATTATTATTCCATTTCTTAAATCTTAAAAAATCTGCTACGATCACAGTAGGGCAGACTCTACGGTGTACGCGTAGCACAGCTACGCAACACGCCGCTACGCGTACCCACATACGAGTATTCATAAAGCCGCACATTCAGTAAAGTCCCACGTACTTCCCACTTACTGGCCCAATATTATATTGCTAAATATTTATACACAATTATAACAACAGACAGAATAATACATCATACATCACTAAAGACGTCCCACGCAACAGTTTTAATTGCGTTACGTTTTTATAACGTAAAGGGCATTGACGAGGTCGTGGGCGACGATTTGAATCGCGAGGGGGCGATGCCGAATAGATAAAACAAAGGTTAGGATAATACAGCGATTTTACTTTCTTGTAATAATACATCGTAGGTGTAGATATAATATTATCTGCAGGTCATGGAATACATCTACACTAATCTACACTATAAAGAGGAAATATGTATTTTTGTATGTTTGTTAGGAATAAACTCGGAAACTACTGGAAATATTTTAAAATTCTTTTACCAATGGAAAGCTAAAAGGCTATATTTTATTCCCGTATTCCCATAGCAACGGCAACTATGCGGGTGAAACGGCACAGTACCGCTATACCATATAAACCGAAGGGAAGCAAGGGCGGGTCGTTAGTGATATATAAAAATTACTATTTCTTTATTTATCCTTTACTAGTAACAGAAATGCTGAAACTTTGGGGAATTGTTTTGGGGTTGCAGGGAAAGGTTTCTTAAAAAAAATATAACTCTCCCAGGAATTGATAAAATCTGGGCGGTCCGCAAGTTAATTATAACAATGATGTGATTATTTAACATTTGCAACAGTGTAGGTAGCTCTTATTCTGGTGGCATTTGAATAGGTCACGGCTGTTTTGTTGCGTAGAGATTTTTCTCATTCGTATCAATGTGTAGAAGCTGTTCTTTCGCAAAAATTTTACGGGGTTGTTTAAAAAAGTATCTATTATAAAGAGAAATCGTTTTTTTTTAACATTGAAATATATTTTTTACGATGCGTAGAAATCAAAAATGTCTTCAAAAGAGAAATCGTGTGCTATCACGCCTATTTTGCATTGGGGTAGGCAGAGACAATAGACCGCCTTGCTACGCTCCTGGCAGATCTCTCGTGCTTCATCCACATCCATCAAACGACTATGCGTCGTCGGTTTCGGGTAGGTACTCTTTATCTGGCTTCTCTTTAATACATCGCCGATCTGCGGGCGTATTCACGGAGATTCGATATTCGATACTCGACTCGGAATCGGAAAATCTGTCGAATCCTTATGTCAAATATGACATCTGTGAATAGCTCATCTCGAAACCTTTCGACAGATTTTCCGATTCCGAGTCGAGTATCGAATATCGAATCTCCGTGAATACGGCCGCGGGTCGATGTAAGGAACTCTCCCATGCATATAGGAGCCTAATGTAACATATAGCTATATACTTTTATACTCTATGCTAATATTATGAAGAGGAAAGATTTGTAAGTATTTTTGGATGTTTGAATATTTGTTAAGAAAAAATTAAAAAAACTGCTGGACCAATTTAAAAAATTCAGTCACCAATGGAAATCTACAATATCCCTGAATAACATAGGCTATATTTCATTCTCGTATTCCCACGGGAACGTGACCTACGCGGATGACAACGCTCAGAACCGCTAGTAACATAGTATATCGTGAAAGCACTGACCGACGTCGCAGACGAGGCTGCCCGGCTCGAGGTCGTTGAGGAACGCGCGCACGGCCGGCGCGGGCGCACGGGGCGCGTCGTCGCTGGCGTCGCCCGCCTGCTCGTACACGTCGTGCACGTACGCGCGTTCCAGCGCCGCGCCGCGCGCCGCGCTCTCACCTGCGCCCGCGCCGCCATCCGCCATCACCGCACCGCCATTGCACCGCGCTGGAAGTAATGATTTAAATAAAATAATTAATTGCAACTTTTCGATTTCTTATTTTAATGTCATCTGTACTTCATTACAGTTACTAGCGACCCGCCCCGGCTTCGCACGGGTGCAATGCTAATACTTAAATCTTCCTTTTGAATCACTATCTATTAACAAAACCGCATCCAAATCCGTTGCGTAGTTTTAAAGATTTAAGCATACATTAGGGACATATGGATATATAGGGACAGAGAAAGCGACTTTGTTTTATACTATGTAGTGATAGTGATATACATATTTAGTGGCAAAGATTGGTGAGTGCCACTAGGCGAGGTCGAGGGCAGTGATGGTTGCAGAAATGTAAGGTGTAGCTCGTGTCGAGATCGAATGTGATCGGTGATCGGATCTGACCTCCTTTAATAGGCTACCCCTATTTATACCAGTTGAGTTTAGTACATAAATAAAGAGGGTAGATAAATTTTAATAAACCCTGTAGGTACCTACACATAGATAGTAACGAAACTGTGAGTCTAGATTTTATGTAATTTCTATACAATGCTGTTTACAACCACATGTGACTGTTTCTTTCTAAATAATTAAAAAAATAAAATATATAATCTCACGCATTTTATTCCCAAGGGGCAGAGGTATTTTATTCCATTTCTGGAAGTACCCATTTTACAGGCAGATAACAATTTACAGGCATTGAATAGGATAGTTAACAACTAGTTAATATTTTTTTTATCGGAAGGCTCAACTAGGTAAATGAGTTCACTTCTTTGGCGGCGCATGTAGCCTAAACAGACACAATTGATTTTTAATTGTTCTGGTGCACATTGGAACCGCACGGTGCTTGACTGAAGTCTATTTATAATGGAAATCGAAATTTATTTCACAGTAGCTGCTCATGTCTCCCAGAAATGTAAGCTTTTCATAGAAGAAAGATTTTTTTAGAAACACACGAAAAATACATTTTTTCCTATTTTTATTATTAATGTAGAAGTAGATTCATATAGATTAGATAGTGTACTTAGATGTAGATTATAGTGTAAGTCGATTTATTGTGCGGGCAGTAATAATATAATCTATAAAAATCACGTTTGTTGTATGGGAGCCCCCTTAAATATTTATTTTATTCTGTGTTTTAGTATTTATTGTTATAGCTTCAACAGAAATACATCATCTGCGAATTTCAACTGTCTAACTATCACGGTGCATGAAATACAGCCTGGTAACAGACAGACAGACAAACGGACGGACTGTGGAGTCTTAGTAGTAGGGTCCCGCTTTATCCTTTGGGTACGGAACCCTAAAAAAACGTAAGCCAATATGAAACCAATATGAAAGTTATAGGTTTTGTTACATTTGTCTACATCTTGCAAGTGTCTTGGGAAAAAATAAAAAGAGTAAGTATAACAACTCTTTATTATATCGTACACCAATAAAAAAATGTGATAACTTATAAGATAAGTGACACAATGACAAAGAGTACAGGCAGCGGACTTATCGCTTTAATCGATTTCTTCAAGACAACCATAGATTGGATGTAACTGCTATAGAAGGGGTAGGTAATGTCTTCAAAATATTTCACTACCTACCTCATAAGCGCAATCGGGTTTTCATTAATAGAAAAAGCGTCATAACCGAGGAAGTTTTATCCTACTAACTTTATAAACGTGAAAGTTTGTATGTATGGATGTTTGTTGCTCTTTCACTCAAAAACTATTGAACAAATTTGAAAAGAAAAAAACGATTTTTTTTTGAGATTTGATGAAATTTTAAAGTTATATAGCTTAAAAACTCATTGGTACATTCCAGGATTTGAACCCGAGCCTCACTGATTCTCATAATTATTGATTACCTACCTACTCAATAATAAATACTTACAATCTACGAATATAGCTTACAATATACTTAATGACACAATTTTTTTAATGCTTTTATTTTGTTTGACTGACATCTGTGGTTGATTCCTAACTCTATAGGCACAGAAATAACTACGGCAAGACCGACCAATCAGGGACAGTCCTTGGACAGTTGACAATTTAACGCTGGAGAGATTGTGATCTACCAGTTTCACTTCGATATATTATAGTCTACCGAAAAATAATGCGGTAAATTGTAAGCAGTATGTTCGCTTCACAATCTTTCGACAGTCTACAATCTCGCGAGCTAAATTATAATCTAACGATGTTTGCAATTTTACAGTGACATATATATTGCACCCGTGTAAAACCGGGATGGGTAGCTAGTATTACTTTAAAAAACAAAGTTTCTATAACTAAATAAAAACAGCGGACTCTTTTTACCACTGTCACACACATGCCGCACCGAATGGCGGCAAAAACTGAACTAATTTTAAAGTAAGTTCAAACGGAACAAAAGCCGTTTATCTGCGCATCACGGGATCGCGACCCGCTGACCCGGCCGCTTCCAGCTCCCAGAGTCCCGAGCCCGGGACTTTACTAGGGCTGTCAGCCGACATACTACTAGTTTTAACCTCTCAGACCATGAATCACAGACACAATAGATTTTTACTTGTGTCTCGGTTCCAATTGGAACCTTCGGTTCTTAACTGATTAAAGTCGTATAAGATATTGCATTACTTTATATATTCATATTTTATTTTACTTTATTTATGAAGGTGCACAAAACAGAAAGTGACAATAAAGTTCAATATAAAATAGACATTGGTACGGCTACATCCCATTTGTTAAACTTCCCATTTCATTTTGGTAAACCTCAAACTGTACCTACTAAAAAGTTGCGTTTGGTAAACATTTTGTTACTTCATACATTTAATCCCATTTGGTAAACTATCTAAACCATAATGAAAAAAAAAAGCAATTCGATATGTCAATTATAATAGTACCTATAATTGTATTTTCTGTGTATATAAAACTAATTGTTAATAAATTTAGTAGTATAATTTGTATAACTGCTCTGGTATTTAGGTAAATTATTGTTGGATTTCTAATAATTAATACATTTTTCTTATAATTAATTAAGATATACATAAAGTAAATTATAAAAGGCACTGATAAGGCCCTGACTTAGCAATTTACGTAGGGCGTTAGACACCAAAGGTTGTAACAAATATATTCTTAGTAGGAAGTACCTCCCCAAATGAAAGACACGAAGTTAATTCAACAATTTGCAGGTACCAAATCAATATCATTATGAGAAATAAGGAATCCCGCGGTTGTGGCAACCCTATTCACAAACACCTATCAGCTTTTAAGTCCATAAATCCCGGCAGTCCACAGACGTGACTACACTGTTTCCGGGACTCCTAAATTGAACTCCGCTGCTTTTTGCGCCAGTTCCTAGCCTATTCTCGTCTACAGCCATTCCCGTAATAGCTCCTTGTATCAAATAGGTTATTTAAGCTGGGAAATTTCATCGTTTCTTTCGTTTAAAGTTTCCTGGCACATTTAAATTTGTTTTTCCTTTTTAAATTGCTTTTAGTGCTGATGCATTTGCAGTAGGTACATAATATGACTGATGACGTGTAAAATACACTTAAAGATTCAAAACATTAAGTGTTCAAAAGTAAAAACAGTCCTTTTTTTTTTAAGTATTTTATTAACAAAGAATTAAACTGATAACTAAGGTAAACGCAGCTATTACCGACCCCCTTAAGCAAGTTTGAAATTGATTATTAGATTTAAGGGTAGTGGTTGCAAACACACCAGATTTTTTTATTTTATATTTAAATATAGATTGTATATTTTATATTTATATTTTTACTTGTTTATAAATATCATGTTTTCATCGAAAAAATAATCAAAGGATTGTTGAAGTCAATTGTTTCTATTACCGACCCACCCGAAACGCTTTGAAGCTATTACCGATTTTTATGAATCTAACACCGACCGTAAGTAAATAAAGCATACTTTTTTTTACAGAATACCTACCTACACGTTCGATTCTCAAAATAACTTAAACCCTTTTTTTTATTTGCCAAAAGGCCTATAATTTTTTTCAATTATTTTTTTTAACTATTTTTAATACAGTTGCGAAAAATTAAGCAATTTAATAAAATAATAAAAATACAATAAACAACTAACATTTTAGGAAAATCGCGCCCACCGTAAAAGATTAAAAGCAGAGGTTTTTTGGTTTTCTTCACCCATTCTGGGTAGGCAAAGGGAACTATACATACAGCCAAGTCTTCAGTAGATTTTTTTATGGATATGAAATGAAAATTAAATTTAATGACATTAAATTAAATTAAACCTAACGTAACTCATTGAATCAAATCATTATATTGAAACAAATTAGTAGCTTTACTTTTAGACATTACATACCGTTAATCAAAAAATACCAATTAATCGGTATAGAATCGGTGATAGCTTCTCTTTGTTACAATTACCGATTCATATGGATCGTTAATTAGTGTTAAATAAAAAAATGAACAAATCTTTTACCGAGCCACGAAAAATAATCGATATTTATTTCCCCATCCGTTTTAATACAATAATTTATTGATTTAGTCCTAAATTATAAAAAAATACACCATTTTCATATAAATACGAAGAAAACTCTAAGTAGTTTCTTTCATATCCCACGTCTAAATGTTTAATAATGCGTGGCATTTTATCGCGGAAAAACAAGTTTATAATACACACACCGGCACAATTAGCGGAACAGAAAAAAAAAGGAGAAAAAAGAGGGAATTTAGAACAATGAATGTAATTTTTAAACAATATATTATTTAAAATGAAACAACAATTAAATTAACATGTTTTGACATTCATTTGTAACACCATACTTAAAATTTTATAAAAATAAAAATTAAATTAAACAAAATGCATTTTTCTTCGATTTTTAATTATAGAGAAACAGCAGAAAATTCAAGATTTTCCAAAGTTTAACAACAATTTCAATGACTGTTCAATATCGAGTGTTTCCTCCTCGTGCTCTGATGAGGGTTTCCATGCGTCTGGGCATGCTGCGGATGATGTTATCAATGGTTTCTTGGGGCAACCTCTGCCATTCTTCAAGTAATGCGTTTCGCAACTCGTTGAGATTATTGGGAGGGGGCATTCTTGACTTTACACTCCTCTTTAGCAAGTCCCAGACGTGTTCTATAGGGTTCATATCGGGGGACCGTGCTGGCCACTCCATCACCGTTATACCAACATGGTTTAGGTATGTCTGTACTGTGCGAGCACTGTGAGCCCGAGCATTATCCTGCATTAGAATGAAGTTGTTACCAATAAAGGGGGCAAATGGCACAACATGTTCTTCTAAAATCTCCCTGATATACCGATCAGCACTCAGATTCCCGCCATCGACCACTACTAACTCCGTACGAGCTCCTAAACATATTCCTCCCCAGACCATAATTGAACCGCCGCCATATGCAACTGTATTTTCAAAATTAGACTGGATATACCGTTCTCCTTTGCGTCTCCATACTCGTTGCCTTCCATCAATTTGATTTAACATAACTCTGCATTCATCAGTAAAAAGAACCTGTCCCCAGTCGTCGAAGTCCCAATCACGATGTTCACGACCAAAGTGTAGACGGTTTGTGCGATGATGTCTCTCAAGTTTTGGGGCTTTGGCGGGCACATACGAGCCTATACCCACTTCTTCGAATCTTCTACGAACTGTCCGCTCACTCATCCTTACTGCTCGTACCTCTTCCAGTAAATTTCGAGCCTGCACCGCCGTTAGTCTCGTGTTCCGTCGGACTTGAAGTTGGAGAATACGGTCATCCCTCCTTGAAGTACACCTTTTTCGGCCTTGTCCTCTCCTTCTCACTAGAGCATTCGTCAATCTGTATCGTTGGATGCTACGATAAATCGTTGATAACGATCGACGAAGGCTTCTGGCAATCGATCTGTAGGTTTGACCATTTCTCCTCATTTGATCTGCCCTAATGATTTCTGATGGCGTTAAATCAGGCATAATTAGATGCTCGTAAATTATCAATATGCGAAAAAACTCAAAAGCCTCAAAAACTGCAATTCAAAGCTTTTCAAATGGAATTCACGAACCTTCTAAAAACGGACAAGCGGTGGAAAAAATGAATCAATGAAAATTAAAACAAAAGAATGAAAAAAAGGGCAGTCGCTTAGTATTCCATTTTTAAATTAAAACCCAAATTTAAAAAAAGCTTGTTTAGCCGGCCAGTAACACGCAAAAATGCGTAAATACTCCATTTTTTTTCTGTTCCGCTAATTGTGCCGGTGTGTGTATAACATGGTGTATGTCGCTAATAGATGCTAATAATTTTAGAATACTTAAGATTGAAATGGTGTTATAAAAACTTGTTTAATTATTATAAGCATTAACGAAAAAGGGAAAAAATAAAGAATAACCTCTTAGCCATTGCCAATCCATGGGTCGGTAATGGGTTCAATTCTACAACACCGTCTAAACCTCTTAATTTTATTTGACAGCTGCTAAAGCATTTTGCTATTCTAGGCAGTACTGTCAAAATCAAATGACAGGACTAAAAATGAATCTGACGTTCCTAATTTATCTGGCCAATTCAATTTAGGTTTAGCGACCTTATGGCTATTCTGTGGACGCCATTTTAAGCATTTTAGAAATGTCATCACGGCTAAACCTCCTAAATTTAGCGGCGATTAAAATGGTGTCGCTTAAATTAGATTATAGGAAAAATCCCGACATATTTGTGTTTGTTCAAGTTTCAAGATATGTTCCATATTTTTAGAAATAGTCAAGAGGGTTTTTGGTGGAAATACGAAAAGGGGGATCATGTTTTTTTGTTAAATTTATATTTTGCTGTATATTTTGGGTTTTGACTAATAATATTTTGTGTGGCAGGTGTCTGTGAAGGTGTGCAGTGAATGGAAAGTTTGATAAAATGCATAGGATCGACGTTGTTAGATTGCCGAAGTCATTTAATAAAGTCTTCAGTAAAAGTACTATAATTTTACTGTCGATGATCCAAAAAGGGGTGTTGATGACTCAGTATTTTTGTACATGGACTCCAAAGCAGAGCCGTTTAACTAAGAAATTTGAAGATTGCTGAAGATGTTATTGAATTAACAAGAAAACAAAGACTGAGGACGAGGCACATATCCATTTAAAGATAAACTTAACTGAAGACGAGGCAGTACGGTCTATGACTCTAGCCCGTCCAAAGAAAAAAAAACTATTTGATAATACCTTTTCAGTGTTGCCCGAATAAAAGTGACTTTATTATTTGAAGTAAAACAAGAAAATATAAATTAAACCTATGTTAAAATGATAAAAATGGCATCGAAAGTAATCGTTGAGAACTTTATTTACATATTAATAAATATATACACATTTATTATTGTATTTTTTTTAGATTTCAGTCATTCGTTCACTCAGCTCTTTTTTTATTTGTAATTGCAACACTATTCAACTTAGGCATTTTACGCTGTGGTTATAGACTATCTAAATTTAGTAACCATGGCGTTTTAGAATTGCATTTGGCTTAGCGGCTGCGTAAAACTAAATATAATTTAAGAAATTTAGTTTTAAGCTATTTAGGCAGTGGACGCGTAGAATTGAACCCAATGACTGCACTACTAAAATGCACTGCAGCTATTGCCGTTCTATATTAATTTCAAAAATACTTTTTAAAATCCCTTAAAACACAATAATTTTGTTGCGAAATGTGGAATATACAAATAAAGGAATATGTTCAGTTATTCACAATAAACTTAACGTAAATATTTATATATAAAATATCTTAAGCAAAAAATTCGAGTACTTACCTGAGGAAGTAAGGGTTAGTATGACACGATCGGCGCACTCGCTACGTTCACAGAAACTAACGTATTTGGTCACATTCCCGTGAACCTATGTACACTAACACCAGTAAATTTATTAGGAAACATACAAACATGTGTGTATATTATACTCTCTTGTGACTCAAATCGTTCCAAACCGATAAAAATAAGAATAAGCAGAATGGGTCGGCAATACCTGCAGATTTTCGATGGGTCGTTGATAGCTGCGTTTACCTTAATACAAAAAAAGAAAAAAAATAAACTTAACTAAAGGAAATTATTGTATAGGAAATGGTATATAATAATATATGTAATACGTAAATAATTATATACACTAGCGGGTGGCCCCCGGACCGAAGGTGCCCATTACGCTGACCGCATTGCCGCGTTGGATAGCTAGCGACAAATGCTGCACCAGGAAAGCTCCGACACGGGGATCACCGCCACGTTCCCTCAAGTCGCCCCAAGTTCTGTATAAATTTTTTTGCGGCCGTGCCCCATACTCCTGAAGTTTCCACTTCGAATGCCGTACTACTACCGAATACTTAATTAGTTTTTGGCTTGTCGACCATTCCGCAGCAGAACCGGCAGAGCGAACAGTACGGGGCAAGTGCGAAGCCGCAAAAGTGCAGGCACAGGTCGCGTCCCACAGAAGACATCTTCCCTTCCCCCAGGGAATGAGAGTCAATAATCCTGAGGGCTCCAAGACACAGGACGTTGGCCCTTACTAACGCACGACGGATCAACGTATTAAGCGCATGGTGGCGTGGATGTCTACCATGCACATTCCGAAGATGATTATGAATCTAACGACACTTCGCACTTCAAAATCCGATACACCTATGGAGGAGCGGAGGTGGAATGCTCCTCCATTGTGAAAATGGAAGATCTTCCCCGCCAGGCGAGGTGATTGTGCCTGGGGACCGCGGTCCAAAGGTTGATGTTGGACAGTTGTATTTATACAAACTCATTAGAAAACTCCGATAGCGCGGTTTAGAACTCGGCCGTCTATTGGCGCGTTCTTGTAACTCGGCCTTCTATTGGCGCGTTCTATGTAGTATCGCTACACATCAAATAGGAAAGACAACTCAGCGGTGGGCTACTACTAGTGGGTTGATAAAATCATTATTATGTAGTTTGGTTGGATAAAACTTTGACCTGACTGGATAATTATTGGTTAGAAAGATATCTGCTACGATTTTGTCAAATTGTAACTTTCGTAATTTCCTGCACAGCTAACTAATTTTACTTTTATTATTCCGAAAAATAATAGTTCGGCAAAAGACGAGTAAACAAACAGCCAAATAAAGGCTATAACACAAATAATGTGGGCGCAAAGCGCCTACCACGGGTTTGAAAGGTTTTTATTGTGTTTTTTTATCTGTGGCCTAAATACTAGTGTATTTTTTTACACTTTTTAAGCTTGTTAACTCAGTACCCCCTATGTCTACTGAGGCTGTTTTTGTTTAGCGTAGAGTAAGTTTTATCCCGAGGATACATCTTAGAGAATTTATAGTCTTCAGGGGATTAAATCTCTGACTGAGACCTCTTTTTGTTGGACGAAACTAGTTAGCTATATCAGAAAAACTATTGCATAACTATATAGTATGATAGTTGATTTATGTGTACCTATTTATTTTAGACTAGCGGTTCTGCGCGGTTTCACCTGCATAGTTCCCGTTCCCGTGGGAATACGGGAATGGAATATAGCCTATGTTACTCAAAGATCTTCTAGCTTTCCATTGGTAAAAGAATTTTTAAATCGGTCCAGTAGTTTTTGAGTTGATTCTTAACAAACATACAAAAATACAAATCTTTCCTCTTTATAATACTCGTATTAGTATATAAAAGATAGATGTAAAAAAAGGCAAAGTCCAACAGCGAGTTTTAGAGGGGGTCTCATAGTACCTTGATCGCATTGCATTAATATTATATATGTTAGTTGGTTTAAATATGTATTTAACGAACGTATGAGAAGGCCAAGATCCCACATGACAAGCTAGAAATTTAAAATCTCAGAACGTACAATCTGGAAATGGAATTTTTGAACCCATGTTAGCATTTTGACTTAGCATCATATGCAATTTTTTTAGCTCTGGTAATACAGCGGTTAAACTCACAGCCACAACTCACAGTCATAACTCAGTGAAACGTAAATAACAGAAACAGTGGTAGGGGTTACGCGAGGCCTGTGGGCCGCTCCAACATTTTATTAACAAACTTCAGCGAATTTCAGTGGAACATTATGCTGTTTGGCCACTTTCTTTTATTCTGTAACCCTTTCAAATATATTTTTCAGTTATATGTACATACAAATGTGTGCATAGGAAAACGTGTAAATAAACAGGGACCAATATAACGATTTAGAGCACAGACCATTAATTGTGATTTAGAGAGTGTAGGTGAATTGATTTATTCTTCAAAACAAGTAGGTATATTTCGCACCCTGCGTAGAATAACGTTCTATGTTACCATAGAACGAATTTGATTTTATCGTCGGAAAGTCTTAATTATTGTCTAAGCTATCGGAAAAAAAAATATTTTTTTCAATAGGAGTTATAGTTATTGAGATTCTGAATAGAACAACGTTCTATCTGATTTGTGCTCCGCAGTACAAGGACCCATGTACGTTTAGAGACGGTTTTGTTCGTCCTTGGAACGCATCCGTGTGCGCGCGAGCGCCGTTTTAAAACCACATGGTTCGTTGTTGCGCGGAGGTACGCTTATATGCATTTATAAAATGGTTAAAGACAAAACCACAGGGTAGTGATTATGTTTTGCGATTATTTGTTTAAATTCTTAATAATTAAATGAATAAGTATTTTTTGTTTAAATATATACATTTATTGTCAATCTAATTTTAGTTTTAGACGTACATAAAAATTTTAGTTTATTTTATTTTCAAATGTTATATTTGCACGTGAAACGTTGTTTTGCGGAACAAATTAAGAAAGTTTTAGTTCCATTTACACATGGTACGTTGTTCTACGGAAATTGGTTATAAAAAATTGGTAGTATCTGCATATGTGACATTGTTCTAGGAAATGTAATGAAAAATTATCGTCTTATATGCAAGATGAACAATCTGATCTATATTTGGTTTGAATTTTTTACCACTTTTACCTTACTACCACTTACCACTGATGCTCAAAGGCGTTCTTCATTGCTTAGGAAGTGATTAATAATCTCATTATTTAATATTTATCATGTCAGACAATATGGCTACAAAGAAGCTTACATATTCAAGTTTTTGGGATGATAACTATTCAGAATAGTTATGATATGATGAACAAAAAAACATTAAATAAAACATGTCCAAAATTCAACAGAGACTTGCTAGCAGTCCTATTGTTAATAAAAAAAAAATTCAGGAACGACGACGAAGCTGAATATTGAATTTTCCAGTAGTTTTTTTTATTGTATTGGGGGTTAATGAGCAGACGGGTCACCTGATGGTAAGTGACTACCATCGCCCATGTACACCAACTCAAGAGTCACAAGGCGTTACCGGCCTTTGAGGTGGGAGTACGCTCTCTTCTTGAAGGTTTGAAGGTCGTATCGGTCAGGAAATACCGCTTTTTGAAAACTCTCCTTCATTATCTGTAATAGAATTGGTGGCCCAGATTTACCAACTTAAAGAAACACCATGTCCTTGTGTAAAACGTCTTTCAAAAAAGTTTCCTGAAACAGTGCCTACGCTCTGTGCTTACAGCCGGTCAGACTCATGATAAAGATACAGTACCTGTATCACCATATGCAACCAGTCACCAGTCTGTTGACAAGGTCATTTTTGATAGGTGTTATCGGTTCTATTCATTTCGACCTTTGCTGTCTGCAATCAATAAAAAAGCTGGAGAGTATCTAAGCCTATTTCTCAAATTTTGAAAGCATACAATGCTCCCATACCAATTTCTGACTCTAAATATAAGGACTTGCAGACTTCATGAAAAGGCAAGACTATTTTCAAAGAATTATGTTGAGGTTTTTTCAAGCTTGCCTCATCGTAATGTAGAACTTAATCCTGAGGAAAGTCATGACGAAACTTCATAAATACGTTACGAAATCAATAAGTTAATAACATTTTCATAGTGTAGTTAAAACTATTTTTATATTCCTTATGTTAATATAAAGTTATTTGTTGTTCTCCAAAGTTTTTTTTTCATAGATTTTATATTTTTATGTTACTTAGCCCCAGGGGAAAGTGAATATTAGTACAGTATTTTATTATGATTATCATTTATGTTTTTCAATTTTAAATATTTGGAAGAAAAAGACTAGGCTACTTAATATAATCGAGTGTCACATATTCTATTAGACTTACTAATTGATACCTAATTATTACAATAAAAAATATTAATACATCCTATTAATATTATAAACATGAAAGTAATGCGTTTGGTCGAGGCTTCAAGTGACCAGAGGCACAGATATTATAATACTAGTACCAGAGGGCTGGCAGCTACGAGTATCTCTGTCAAAGCATCAGCCTAGCTATCCAGAGAGGGAATGCAGCCAGTCTTCTGGGGACTGTCCCACATGGTTTCTCTTTGGAGGACATTTTTTATCTGTAATTATTGTAAATCAATGTATATTTTCTTTATAAATAAATGTAAGTAAGTATGTTTGTTGCTCTTTCACGCAAAATCTACAGAACAGATTTTGATGAAACCTTATCAAATTATCACCTGCGATTTATGTCCGAATAAAAGTTGATTTAGAAAATATATTTTTTTACTTAAGTAGATACCTATACCATTTTAAAATAATATTTTTACCAGCTTTGCTTTTGATATGGTTCTATGTGCTCACACTTTTTTTTATATTTTTCGTAGAACAACGTTTTACATGAACGTATGACCTCTAAGTTTTCGTAATGTTCCGTAGGAAAACGTCATTATTGCACATGGGACCTCTTATTTTTTAAATTTATATACTTATTCATTCAAAAAGTATACTGTTTATTAATATGCCTAATCATATAACAAATCTTGAAAATTGAGATAGCAATTGTTATTGGTAAAAAAACTATAAATAAAACAAAAATTTTAAAACTTTAACGGGCCGTCCTGAACAATCTCAATTTTGCAGATGTAACGTTATTCTACGCAGGGTGCGATTTATTAATAGCGACTCGCTCTCGCTTTGCTTCGTTTTACAATACACAAAAACCTTCTTCGTTTATTGCTCTTTCCATTAGTAAAAACTACATAAAAATCCATTTTTAATACATTTTTAATAAATTGTGGGACAAAATTTACACACGGTTTTTCAGTCCCAAACTAGGCAAAGCCTGTACAACGTTTGTGTGCATGTTCGTGCACACAAACGTTGGCCCCGAGCGGGGATCGAACCCACGACCACCGACTCAGAAGGTAGGGTCACTACCAACTCAGTCGACAGGCCCATCAGTTGCTCGTTTACAAGGAGTTAGAGTACAGACGCAGAAGCGACTATATTTTTTAATATGTAAAGAGGATGAAATCGAAAAAAGAAACCCGACAGAAATATTAGTTACATTCTGTGAGACATGTTTATAGAGGAGCGGAGGTGGAATGCTCCTCCATCGTGAAAAGGGAAGATTTTCCGCCAGGCGAGGTGATCGTGCCTCGGGACCGCGGTCCAACGGTTGATGTCGGACAGTTGTATTTATACAAACTGATTAGAAAACTCCGATAGCGCGGCTTAGAACTCGGCCGTCTATTGGCGCTTTCTATGTAACTCGGCCTTCTATTGGCGCGTTGTACGAGTATGTAGTATTGCTACATGTTTCATACAAACTCTATATCATTACAAAGGATCGCGGCCGCTGTACCGACTCTGTGTGACCTAGTCTCTATTACACAACGTAATTACAAATACAAGTACCTAACCCTTAGAGAGTTCTATAACTAATTGCAGTACCGTAATACCGTTATAAAGTAATTGGACAGTAGCGGATTCAGTATTCATATAAACTTTGAGTATTAAACCAACAGGAGACGTCACGCGCACTAGTTTCTTTGCAAAAAAGTATGCCAATTTCTGCGCTGGGGACGAGGAAACAAACACAAATAATGTTAAAACAAAATCATTTTTTGACAAAACAATTAAACACTAGCTTGAACTAGGTGCACACAAATACATTCACTAATACAAGCACTCCGTGAACTCAAACAAACTAGTTGTATTTAACCGGTATGCTCATTGACCGACACGTTTTTTTGGCAGAGCGGAACGCCTGTCAGTGGCGTCTCCGGTTGGTTTAATACTCAAAGCATATAAAGCATCAGAAGTACACCCCTGACATATTTTTTACTATAGGTACAATTTTTATATCCCGAAAAAAAGAAAAAAAACTGAACTAACATTTCTGGTACATACCCAATACCTTGGGAAATGGGGAATAATTAGGTCATCCTACCCCGACATATTACTTGGCTCAGTAGAGCTGGTTTTCATTATTCCCCTTTAGATACTTTAGATATAATATGGTACAGTCAAGAGCACATGAAGCTTTACAATTGTAGTGCGAGTCTGACCTCTAAAGCGATTGTAATAAGAACGTTACCAAATCAAATGTTGCTTAGTCAAAAACAAACAAAAATAATTTATTTTCTGTAGGTACTAAAGGTACACTTAGAAACGTCAATAGTCTAAATAACAAGACACTCTAAACTCATACATGAAGATTGCCTAAATGTAAACTGCAACGACGAGTTGCTGGTTCCAAATGCAGTCTCCGAGAAGAACCAGCAAGAAAAGGGCAGATCTTTTTAATCTCATGGTATAACAGCGGAATGTGCATCGTAGGCAAAGAGATTAAAATATAATACGGCATAGAGAGGACAAAGCGAGGAAAATTTGAAGCCAAAAGTTATTCCAAGTGGAATAAGTCTAGTACAATTTCGACTACGACTAATTATTTTGTAGTTTTTAGATTTTTTTAACCCCTGAACCTGACAGATGGTAAAACCTAACGCCTTCCACACGGACTTCTTCATGATGTTTTTCTTCACCGTCGAGCTAGATAAATTATGTAAGTTAGTTTTTTTAAAACTATGGTACAGCCCTCGTCAGGATTCGAACCCAAGCCTTACGCATCAGAAGCGGGCTCTTTAACCTCAGGGCTATCACTGCTGTTTTTAGTGTTTACTTTGATAAAGAATAATTATCTTTGATTAAGAATTCATTTTCAGGCATGCGAGCAACAGATGGGATCACTACCCTATCACGTTTAGGTGTCCAAAGATTGTGCTAGTGAAACGTGGGTATTTCCAGAAATGGGAATTTTTTTTCCTACCCCCTCGGGGATGAGAGCCGTGATATTATTTGTTTTTATTTTATACAGCCCACACTCAGCTGTGTCGAGCCCCTCACAAACCAAAATCCGCTACTGGGACGGGACGCGATCCCGTTGCCATGGCGACGCATCTAGGACGCCAGGTCAACCCCCCCTCTCTGGGGCCGATATCGATACGCCTATTGAAATTTAATAAACAACCTTTTAAGAATTATGCAACCTGCGAAGGAGGCTTTTAGTTGTTTTTAGATGGTTAGTGGCAATTTTGCGGTCTCTCACTTGGCATCGTAAATCGAATCAGATGATTTTGGGCCGTATTTTTTTTAGGAATTATAAATTGATTTTACTTCAGTTTTATGCGTAATCTACCTCTATAAAGGAATGTTCTATTTTCGTAGACACCCTATATAATAGGGGAAAGTCAGGCACAGTGTAATAAAATATGGTCTTCTAAATATTTGATTCAATTTGAAGTGCGAGTTACACGAATTTTGCATTGAGTAGGTACTGTCTCTTTTAGCTTGCTTTGGGCTTTTAGCAAGCATCAAAGGCTTTTAGCCCATGGCGAAATGTAATTGATCGTGCACATATTGAGTGGCGTACTTCAATTTCTACTTTAATTTCTTTTTTCACCGGTGCAACAGGAGAACCGTACTATTTTTATATAAGTATGTATGTGAGGCTATTTCTTTGACTTGGTCGCTGATTAGTAGGGGTCATTGGATAGGTCTTCATTTCCTGAGGGTCATCTAATGGGGAGTTTTCGGTGACAGCTGTCACTTGAGTATTCAAAGGTATCAATAGATGGTGCTGATAAGCCTTGGGTTTTTTTTTACCTAATCTATGGTCGCAAGAATTTGTCAAACAAAAAAAAAACAATCTGACTTTTTATCAAAATAAGGTTACGTACTCATAGCCTTGTATTTTATTTATTGTTCTGTTTGTACATTGTTTACGAGTGGTTTGTATTACAACAAAAGATCCGAATCCACGATAAATAAAAACTCAGTCTCCTTCATCTGCGAAAATGCGTGGACCATGTATAGTGTATGGGTGTAAAATACGGAGGAACCGAAGCTCGACTCGACGCACTAGGAATTTAGGTACCTAAAACAAGATCTGTTTTATTGCGTTGCCTGCTGACGCGTTACACTCACTCACACACAACACAACAACGGCACATGACATGACGGACGGATGTGTCACGTAAAGCGACACATCAGTGTTGCCAATTTCTAATTCCCAATGTTGATCAGCGCCATCTAGTTCAATTTTAAGAATGTCATTGAAAATTCCTCATTTTCAAACATTCTGAAATTTTAGCGAGCAGTTTTTTCTTCTACACCTGTCACAGATTAACAAAGAGATTTAAATCTCTTTTTAAACACATGCGCCACCTTCTATGCGGAAACACCTTGGAATTAAAACTCTCAACATTTTCGCCATGAAGATGGTCTACCCTCCACAGATATTTACTGGCTGTTTGAGTTTTTCTACATCTCATTAAGGAAATTAAAAAACTAATAAATTTTTACTCCCTAGGGACTAAAGGCGTCACTTTCGTCCCGCTTCGTAGGGCTATATTGGCGTACTTTTAGTGCATGAGAAGAGAAATAATAAAATATGTCGAGTAAATTAGAATTTATTGCACAATACACAATTTTATTGCATACTAGCGGTTCTGCGCGGTTTCACCCGCGTAGTTCCCGTAAGATGAAATAATTTCTCCCGTTTTTTACACATTTACCACTATATCTTTGCTCCTTTTGGTCGTAGCGTGATGTTATATAGCCTATAGCCTTCCTCGATAACTGGACTATCCAACACAAAAAGAATTATTCAATTCGAACCAGTAGTTTCGGAGATTAGCGCGTTCAAACAAACAAACTCTTCAGCTTTATAATATTAAGTGTAGATTATAAAACAAATGGCAGTCTTTGTTGGGGCATGTCCCCCTATGACTATTTTTTTCTAGTTAATGTACCTATTTATTTGTGTAAGTACCTAATGTTTTAATTTCAATGTTTCGTTTTTGAAGGGAAAGTGGAAAATTATTCATTATATCTATTGCAGCAATGTCTATGCGACTGCAGTGTTGCAACTACGTCCTATTTAAATGCAGCAACTGAGGCCTTTTTGTCTATCTATACATATAATAAAACTCTAACGGGGCCGTGTCTGTAGGTACATTAAATATTTTTTGAAAATTTTTTCGGTAGTGTATATAGTTATCGATATAGATACCGAAACACCAATTTTTGGAATTTTTGTCTGTCTGTCTGTCTGTCTGTCTGGTTGTGCACGCATCACTCAAAAACTACTGGACAGATTTTGATGAAATTTGGTATGGAGATAACTGAGTACCCGGGTCAACATCTAGGGTACTTTTTATTCCAGGAAAATATCTCATTCCCACGGGAAAATATAAAAACTGGTTAAAAAGAGAAATACGTACTACTCCGAAACGATAACACCTAGAAACTTGAAAAATGGTATGAAGGTGTCTGATATGTCATAGAAAATTGGTATGAAGGGATTTTTGGAAATTCCCACGGGAACGGGAATAAACTAAATCCAAGCGGGAAAACGCCGGTGGGCACCCGATATTTGAAATATGGTATGTAGGTGTTTTAAATATGTCGTAGGCAACCAATATGAAGGGATTTTTGGAAATTCCTACGGGAACGGGAATAAACGGAATCCGCGCGGGCAACGCCGCTGGGCATCCGCTAGTTTACAATAAAATTGGAATCGGATTCGTATATAATTGACATTTATAACGCGTTCAGTGCTTGCTTTATACACACTGGCAGTAAAGACATTTATGTATCGGAAGCAATGTACGATAAAATGAAGCCCATTGTGATTAAGGTTCTAAATAGACATTAAGCCTGCTGATTGAAGTGATTTTCGGCTTACAGATACCGTGAGATTGTATGGAAGACCAGGAAGTTACATAGGCCACTTTACCTCGGAACACGGACAAAGTTGCGGGCAACAGCTACTTGCTTCGTACAGTTTTCTCTGTAAGTTTTAAAATTAAATAATAATTTTTTCGTCCAGTGTACAAAAAATTCTAGACCAAACCTGTCAAATCAGTAGTAAGAAAAATGAAAAACATTATCGAAAGGCGATTTCGTAATATTACTGTTAATTGCTGAAGAATTGAAGTACTAGGCGAACATAGACATACAAGAAAGCAGGAAGATATAACTAAAATGTATTTAAAAATAATTTGTGCGCATCGGCCCCGGGTCAATGACCGGGTGACCTACTTGGGAGCTGCCGGGGTGCAAGGCCTTGGAGCAGGGCTTACCAGGGCGGATGAGGCAACAGGATATTTTGCCTCACTTTTCTTATTGCCTCGGAGTGGCCGTTTAAGTAAGTAATTAGTGGGTACTTTTCCTGATTGCTTAGTGTTATACCTACTACTTATATTTATGAACATTTTTATTTTTTGCAGCCATTAAGACTTACATTGCTCAAATGTATGCTTCAGAATCAACCAAAATAGTAGATTGTTATACAAGGGTCGGAAGGAATCAATGCCCATACGAGGTATTTAGACGCCCGAGCGCAGCGAGGGCGGATATAGTCCGAGTAGGAATTGATAACTTCCACCCGCGTTAAACACTCTACTTTTCATTTCGAATTCAAGGAAAGTAAACAAAAAAAAATACAATTTTACAAAAAATTCAAACATTCAAAAACGCAATACTATAATACCTACAATAAATAACAAAATTGTCAACAATACAAGCAAAGAGGTTGGAAGAAAGAGAAACTTTTTCTTTTAAACGTCTTCGAATACTACATCATAGAGTACCTAACCAAAATAACATAAGGTACAAAAATAATATATTTACTACAAATCCTTCCTCTTTATAATATTATGTACTTTTAGCCGAGTAATAGTGTTCTGTGCTTATTAGAGTCGATAAAAAACAATATTTTGAATTTCGGAACAGCTTACCAAATTATTACTCTTTTTTTAATTTTAAATATGGAACTCGTACCGCCCCCCGCGCGCGGTCTATTTTCTGTTGTTTATACCTACACTCTTAAGACCGCACCTTTTTTTCTTATTCTAATTTATGTAAAAAGTTTCGTATCCCTACTAAGTAAGTACCCAAAGAGGTTGGAAGAAAGTCATTCTTTTTCCTAGAGAAACTTTTTCTTTAAACGTCTTTGCTAAATGTAGTAGTATTTTTTTTTATTCATTCCCGCCCTAAGGCCGGAAGCAATTACTATGAGTCTTTCCCGACCGAGGGCGGGAATCACAGCCCTGAATCTCTCTGTGGTGGGAATCATCGCTTCCGACCCGGTACTCAGATCAAACATACACTACTTTCCGAGTATGAGATATGAAAAAAATTATGATTACATACTTAGGTACCTAACTTTAAGCTTAATTAATGTTATTAGTTTTTTTTTTACTTTTTAAAGAGAAAATTCAATAAGAATTTAGTAGGAAAAACATTTAGGCCCTGGTAAGTATACAAGGTAAAATTTTATTAATTTTCCATTTCAATGGTATCGACTTTAATCAACTTTTAATGTAGGAGAAACTACGAAATCGCTAGATAAAATCAATTGTCCAATACATTTTGGGCGGACGTACTACATTTTTGTCCAGTTGTTCTTTCCCCACGATTTTGCGGTTGCTCTCATAATAAGGTTGATTAGTTTCCTGGCTTGTGAACTAACTGATATTAAATATATTATAAATATACTTATATTCATGGCCTTTTTTTTTTCGAAACAAATATAGATAAAATCTATGAATGAGCGTAGGTGGAATGCTCCTATATCCGAAGATCTTCCAACGGTTGATGTTGGACAGTTTTATTTATATAAACTCATTAGAAAACTTCGGTAGCGCGGTTTAGAACTCGGCCGTTTATTGGCGCGTTCTATGTAGTGTCTACAAATCCATAGATTGCTATCCCAACGCACCTAAGTAGGTCATTGGAAAGGAAATTAGTTTCGCACACATGCTGCTCCTTTTGTATGTAGCGTTGACTAATAGTCGCTTCCTGCTGCAGTAAGGATGCAGTTATAGCTGCAATGTTGTTTGTGTTAAGCCTATATTTAAGTGGGCCTATGACTCTATTGCAGATTGTAGCCATGTGGATTCCGTGGCCAGACCGTAATGAAATGAAATGTCTTTATCCGTAGAATTCAGGATTTCATAAAGTAGTCGACCATTTCGCGAAATGGTTATTCTTATTTATAGATAGTAGGTAAACTATTAACGGCGATATCATTAATGTAGTTTGCTCATACAAATATAGATAATCTGATACCTCGACTACTTTACGATGTGATCAATTCTAGGATATGTCCACGATATAGATTGAGTTCGTAGAGGAATAATGTACCTATCTTATCCCTGATAGGTTTAACAGAAGTATTTTAAATTTATAAAAGTGGTATATTTTGACCAGTATCTCTTCCTACATGAGACTTGGTGTTAAGACATTTTTTCACAGCCGTTTAACAAAATAATAATTTTGCAATACTGATTAAAATATGAAACGGCACTGGGTCCGATTCTGCTTTACATACTAAACTTATTTTACTTTACTCCTGTTATTTTCTTTTTTCTACAAACTAAAAGAGACGAAAGATATTTAGTCCTGTCAAATTAAAATTTGTCCTGTCAACTAAGGCATTTCATAACATGTTTAGTGCATAAGTAAAGAAATCACGACTAAAATACAGGCTCTGACATGACTAAATTCGGTAGGTTATCTTCTATCCCTTTTCTTTTTTGAGGTAAGACAAAGACACGAACGACTAAACTAAAATAAGTTTAGTCGCTGTAAAGCGAAATCGAACCCAGTTTCGCCATACATTTAGAGAAATATTTCATTAAGAAACCATATCATAGTCGACATGCAGCATTAACTTATCCCCTACAATGCGAAATCAAGTAAGTATATTTTATAATGGCTGTTGCTAGGCGTCCGATAACTAAATATAATAGGGATGACTAAATATAATTATTCGTAAGATTATCGGACGAAATAGCATAGTAGCAAAAATGTATAAAATCATCATCATTATTAAGCTACTTTTGCCCGCTGCTGTACAATCCACCTAATTCACCCTGTTTCATTGTGGTACAATGGCTCTGCGCATTTTGGAAATGAGACAAGGTAGATAGGTATGACATACCACCAACCGTCTAATGGAAAAACCGTGGTGTACTAATCTATATCTATATTAATATTATAAAGAGTAAAGATTTGTATTTTTGTATAATTGTTACGAAAAAATTCAAAATTACTGGACCGATTTAAAAAAATATTTCACTTCTGTAAAGCTAGAAGACCCCTGAGTAACATAGGCTATATTTTATTCCCGTATTCCTACTGGACCAGAAATGCGCGGTGAAACCACGCAGAACTGCTAGTCTACAATAAAGATTAATAATTTTAGCTCAGTTTTAAAGGTGTCGGACAAGCACCGTATACTACGTGTCGTAAGTTGATAATTTTAAACAAAAACAAGTCAGACAGGAAACTAATACAAGTAAAAAGCACTGTACGATTTTCGTAGGTTCCCCTCGATATCTCTGGGATGTTATCATCTGATCCTGGTAGGAAACCAGGATCAGATGAATGCATCCCAGAGATATCGATCGATGTTATACCACCGTTAGGATATCACCTTTCCAACGAAAAAAGAATCTTCAAAATCGGTTCATAAACGACGAAGTTATCCGCAACATAGGTAGGTAGGTTCATAAAAAAATATGCGGTGGAATTGAGCAACCTCCTTTTTTGAAGAGTTTCATCATCATTTCAGCCTATCGACGTCCACAGCTGGGCAAAGCCCTCCCCCCAGGTTCTCCACAACGCCCGGTCAGTTTAAAAACATCGAAAAACTTTAAGGGGAATCTCAAAATTTGCTCACATTTAAATAAGCAAATACCTACCCATAGTAATTTAATGAATAATAATATAACAAAATACGCTCACGTCTTATTTTGCAAGATTACATTCCTGGAAATGTCTACCTTGATTAGCGTCAAAGCAATTTTAGTACTACTTATAATTCAGCTTTGAAGGTGCTCAGTTTAATGCAAAATTAGGCAAGCGTCACACGTATGCTTTGCATAAAATAATGTGTAAGTTACACTTGCAATAACCTGTCCACCATGCTTCTGGAGAAGCTGCTACATAAAATTCTTTTATATTTTACGGAGAAAACCTCAAAGGAAAATGGATGCAACCATAACAGTGTGCATCATCATGATTTACTTTCAAAGGAGTTGTAATAAAAGTAATAACCTACCCACGATATTGTAAAGCGCCTTGCATAAAACTGACCTCGTTCCCTCACAATTTTACATCAATTTAGATGCATGGAGCCAGTGAATAGTTTTCTATTCGCCGCAACACTGAGTGCCAAGAGAAAGAAATAAAACAAAACAGAACCAATATGATTTTGTAAAACTCCTGCACCATTTTTGCAGATTCAAAGTTGAACGAACTTAGATCCGGTTGGCCAATGAAGTGCATGCACGCGCAATGCGACAGTCCCATTGGTCGGCGGCGCATACAAAGGTAACGGTAGAACACGTGAGTTTTAGAACAGTTTGTTGCGCTATTGTTGTCACTATACCGATGTTGACACTTCAAAATGTAACCTCACATTGTATTTGAAAATAATCTATCTTCGTTTATTATTGTAAGTACCTACTAAATATATGCCAAGTTTTATTGTATACACCAATGGACTGTCTTCTTGTGATTTATAAATCCATTATTTATAATTAGGTACACTGAATAATGTATAATACCTACTACTACTGATAATACCTACTTCTTGGATTATATGATGCCTGGTATATATTTTAATGAATTAATTATGAGATCTAAATTAAGAGATTAAAAAAAAATGAATCTCATTTTGAATTTAAACGAAAATAAGCTCAACACATTAACGATTAATTTAATGACGACGTTGGACAGATGATTAGTATAGGTATATATCTATATGTTGTGAACGACGTGTTAATTTGTTTTACTTATTATTATTTTTTCTCATATAAGTGACTTATTTTGTCTGTAATGAGAAATAAAGATTCTTTAAACCGGATCACTCTCGTTTGCGTTTAGTATCTCACAAGTTGTATATCTTAGGCTACGGATGCATTTACATTTCAAGCTACCTAGCTAACATGGAATGCTAAACGTTTTACATTCTCATCTTAGCCTAAACTAAATAAATGGAGAAATATACTATAAACTATCATTTTACACACTTGTTCGGCGACCCACCTAAATCATTCTCTTGGATCCCACCCAAAAACCTGAATGGCTTAAGTTTATGCAAGCGATGCCTCACGTTATTTAGGTCAATTTTAGTTCGTTTGCTAGTTATTGTTGTTTATGTGCAAGACGTAGGCTGCATTCGTTTAAAAGTTGCCGCATTTTGTGGTTGATATTAAAAAGTAAGGCCTACAGTTTTGCATTTTTATGAAACAATTTCTAATTTTCGGTAACTTGGTTATTAGCCATTGAACTAGAGTGCATTAGAAATGGCTAGTGAATTCTTGTTGTTCGTCATCCTTGCAGGCTTGATTCTGACGTATCTGCCTTGCCCAGCCTGGCAATTAAGAGGAGCCTTCTTATAGGCCCTCCTATAGTAGATAATGAGCAGTGATAGCCCGAACGGTTAAAGAGCCGGCCGAAAATCAGTAAGGCTTCGAGGTTCGGGTATCGGGTTCGAATCCTGGCATGTACCGATGAGTTTTTCTAAAACTATATATTTATCACTAGTTTGACGGTGAAGGAAAACATCGTGAGGAAACCCGCAGGTCTCAGAATTAATTCTGAGACAATCCCAGGAACATTGATTATGTTTGCATTCGAAATAATAATAATAAAATATAATAATAATAAATGGTGGCATACAATTCACACAAGGAAATACCTTTTTATCTAATCAAGTGCGTCTCAAGTTTGGCCGCGGAAAGCCATGACGCATCGATCGAGCTATGGCGAAATTTTGCAACACGGACCCATATCAAATTAAAAGGTTTCTAACGATCAAGGTATGCTATCAAATTTTGGTAAAACTTACAATCATTAAAATATATTCAAGTATCCTGTCTACAAAAATGAGTGTAGATACGAGTACGCATGTGACTAGGTAAGTTTAAAAATGGATTGAAAGATGACGTAAGTGGTTACGTAAGGTATGTAAAGTATTCAACAATATCATCATCATCATATCAGCCATAAGACAACCACGGCTGGAGATAGACCTACTACTTCATAGGTCCACTTTGTGGGAGGCCTACCCAACTAACTAAATGTTACAGATAGACTAAATACATTAGGAAAAAAAGCACACGCCGAAGACGATTCAAGAGATAAGCTTAGAGCAAGGTAGGATCATTGTACGAGTATGTTACAGTTGTTGATACTGCTAAGCTGTAGATGTATCATTAAACTTTGTAAATAGCATTGAGATGAGCAAGACTATTTGAATTTGAACCTAGAGCCGTACCACTTAAGTTTCATTACGAGATATCTAATTATTTATTTTTATTTAGGTACTGTTGATCTCTAATGTCTATTTGCCGATAGCGCCATTTTGGGTACCAACTCAAATCGTAAAAGTCAAATTTAACGTTAAATGGTAATCAAATGTCATGTGACGCTGACAAATGCTCAAAGCAAAGACGTTCAAAGAATTTCTCTCTAGGAAAGAGAACGATTTTCTTCCAACCTCTTTGGCTCAAAGATAGGTCTGCTGAAGACACTTCTATGCTTCACAGTTCTGTGTTCTGCGGTCCATTTTGCTGACGAGCGCCATGCGTCCGTAAGCACGAAAAAGATTTTGCACACGTTATGGTATTCTCCCGACCTTTTGAGGCATTCATAAATATAGGAGATACTTGAATAGTAGTTTGTGTAGTCGTTGCAGATAGCAGTCCTTGCAAATGGCGCTTGAGATTAGATACACTTTCTAAACACATAGATATTGAACCCTTGAGTTTGTTGCTGGTTCTTCTCGGGGTACTGCATTTGGAACCAGTAGCTCCTCGGTGTAAATAGGCTAGTGTTTACATGCAGGCAACCTCCATGGACCAGTTTGGAGTGCCTTGTTATTAGATCATTGACGTTTATAAGTATTTTTTTTTACCTACATAAACAAATACTGGATGATTTTTTTTACCGTCTGGAGAAAAATATGGCGTATAAGGTATCTAGAGCCGAAGTTATATACAAGATTAATTATTAAATATAGTCATGTTTAATGCAATTTACAAAATCTAGAAAACTACAACAAATTACAAATTGATGCGAAGCGAGGTCAGGTCAGGTTGTTAGTCTACAAATAATAAAATTAAAGTGTTTGTCATTAATTTGTTCCCTCGGCCGAAGATAACAATACTTATACTATGAACTTACAGAAGTGTTACTTACCGGTCAATAAAATTGAATTTTTCGAAGGTGTCAGAACTCTCGTACAAAACCGGTCTTTTAAATATTAGGAATAGCTAGTGCTAGTAATAAGTAGTAGGCCTAAAGAAAGTATTGTGTCATTGGAAATTTGCAAAGGGTAGCTCGAATGCAGCCAACGTGACGTCAGACAGAAGACGATTGAATCCAGTTAGCCTGACAAGATTAGCCGTCGTATTTACACTTAGCCTTTGGCATATTTGTGACTTGTACTTGTTCATTCATCTATTTATTGAAATGTAAAAGAGGTACGCAATGATAATCTACACAAATTTTATAAAGAGGAAATATTTGTACGTTTGTAACACAGAGTACAGGTTTGTAATAAAGAATAAATTCAAAATCTACTAGACCGATTTTAAAAATTCTTGCACCTATAGAAAACTGCAATATTCCTGAGTAAAATAGCAATTGTAGCGGTGAAACCGCGCTGAACCGCTAGTGTGTAATAAAAGTAAATCACCTTTCTCAGAACTCATATTATGAATGATCTTACTATGAAATGGTTTTTTGTACAAATAATTTAAGGAAATAGAATTCTCATGAATATTAAAATTATAAAAAAATTAACTTACTATGTACCTAGTCCCAAAAAACCTGTTATTCATAGAAAACGTTAGCAGATTTGATCAATACCATTTTAGTTACACACTGCTAGAAAGAGATTTAACTGTAAAAGTGCAGAGTTGCAACATACAGAAGAGAGTGTACTCCCACCTCAAAAGCTGGCAACGCACTTGTGACTCTCGAGTTGCAGGTGTCCATGGGCGACGGTAGTCACTTACCATTAGTTGACATGTCTGATTGTTTGCCCCCTATACTTACTATAAAAAATGCAGAGACCCCTGGCTCCGACAGCCGCTATCATCAAAGTAGCACCTTAGATAAAGGATCATCATAAAAGTATTATTTCTATATTCAGTATAGATACTAAATTCTTGTTCGTTTTCAAGTAAAATATTCGCTCTTTATAGCCTCAAAAATAATGTGCCCGTAATAGTAATACATTCAAATTCACAGGTATATTATTATATTATTATTTTGCGATGAAAAATAAAATTGTGTTTATTCCTTCTTGTAGATTTATCTCTTGATATTAGTTTCTGTAAAGTACCTATGCCATTTCATAGGTCATTTGGTGGAGCTGTGGGCCATAAGTTGTCAAAGTTCCAAGTATGTGCGGAACTAAAACGCATTTGGCAACTTTCGCTGGGCACCACGGGCTGGCGCGAAATCCAATATTGTTTCCTGAAACTATTCCTTACTAGCCTTACTCGCGACTCCGCCTGAGTTAGGAAAGAATAGAATATGTGTACATTTGTAAAACAATCTGGTTTAGTTCGGTATAGACTCTATACTATGGACTGGTATACAACAAGAAATGCTCGGCTTCAAAGGTAATTATTTCCACGTTAGTGACGTCATAAATGTAATACCAAGTCCTTATGTTTCATGTCATTATATAAGACTACATTGTAACTAGGTAAGAGCATTTCTTTAAGACATTCTGTGGCAACTAATACCTTAGTTGAGTTCGAAAACTATGACATCTTATGACATCTTTGTCAAAAGTTCAACAGACCTACCATCTAACACAATCTTTGACTATCCGATAGTGTCAAATAGCATTTGGTTACCATTTAACGTTACCTACATGCAAAGAGATTAAAAATAATAGGGCATAGAGGGGACAAAGCGAGGAAAATTTAAAGCCAAAAGTTATTCCAATTCGAATAAGTCTTGTACAATTTCGACCGAATGACAGCTCGCGTTCATACTTAGCTGACATGACTGGAGCTTCAAACATGCTTCAAAGTTTTGTATGAAAATATTCCCAATGCCCCCTCTATATCCTATTATATTTTAATCTCTTTGCCTACATGTAACGTTTGCGATTCATGCTCATGAGACTAGACATAAAAACTTATTTTTGTTTTATGATTCAGATCTTTAATTTGACGCCGTTTTATTAAGCAATAATTTTTTATTAAGATCTGGTAATGAAACTGTGGCCGACTGTGGTACGAGAGAAAATGCAGGCTACTTTGTTAAGCCGCCAAGCACATAACAGAAATATGTATTCTGTAGATGCATACCACCAATCATAAACCACACTTACAGGATCTGAGAAACTACTGCAACTATAAGTTTGAAACTAGTATCAGTGGTAGTAAATTACGAACCACCGCGTCTGTGTAAGTAGCCATAACTTGCAGCCGTAATTGGGGCGCTCGTTGGGCTTGCAGCCAACGCAACCAGGAGCAGTGGGCCAGCTGCGATTGAACCCGTGTTGTGAAGTAAATAAACCCTGTTGCCGGTAATATGTAACAAAATCTTGATTTGTGCCGCTTGTACTTAGACTTTGGGATGTAGGGTTGTTCTAAAAGCAGTGATATTATGATTTCTGTAGTTCTGTATAATTGCACGGACTTTTGTCATGTCAGTGTGACGTTCATCGGACGATCAAGCCCAGCAGATAATCCTTTTGTGTCTGCATTTCGTTACGGAACGGGATGTGAGATTAAAAAGAACTGCCCTTGAGTTTCTTGCTGGCTCTTTTCGGGCTGCATTTGGAACCAGCAACTCGTCTATTGACTTTTCCAAGTTTATTTTCCATACCTACAGATAATAAATGATTTTGACTTGGATAGATATAGATGTAAGTAACAGCCAATATTTTTGTGCAATTAGACACTGTCAGTCACATCCCGGACACCACACTGATGTATCGATATCACCTGTAATTTATAAATGAATGGTATTCGTAATTGAAAACAATGTTATTATCTACATCGCAGTTGATAATTAACAGCTGCTTCCATTGAAGCCTCACTACTGTCATCAAGCGATGACGTCACAGCCCCTACCCTTCCCTTACCCCTTTCCGAGACAAGATTCGGGTATTACGTCACAGTTGTTTGACCACAACATTAAGCAATCCCGCGTCATGGACTTTTAAATAATTGATTATTCGTTCAACAACGAGTATTACTCTACTATGCTTTCAATTTAATTTGTATAAATTATACAAATTTCTGCACTAAAGTCATTGACGTCATCAGTAACAAACTATTGACGTCGGTATATCGACAAAGTACACACTACGTACGATAATGTCACCTAAACTAGTAACTTAAATTGTTTGGAATGGTCCCACATAGGGACCAGCGTTGTGGCGTTTCACAGACCGCCGCAGCTTGAGCTGAGTGGGGTCACGTTAGGACACTCAAATATATTCTATAGGTTTTAATTGTATTCTAGTATTAAGACTTCAAGGTGTTCCTAAAAAAATCTTTCTTTCTTTCTTTCTTTCTTAGGGCGCTAATTTCGTAAATGGTGCTCAAAGTTCATCATCATCCACCCTAAACAGCCGACTGCACTGATGAGCTGCGGGTAGTTCCTCACACATGAAGAAGTATGGGCCATAATCTCCCATGCGAGCCCACCACGTATTGGAAGATGGTGTCAGCTGTCAGAATTTTCAAGCCACCCGAGGGTATGCGAGATGGCTTAATGACTTCTATTATGCGTAACCACAATGGAAACTAGAACCAACGGTGTAATGTGCCTTCTGGAATTCGCATGAATTCGTAAAACCATTTTATTTTGGTTAAAAAGCACTGGCGCCCGACGTGGGGCCATATATTTAAATTTCGAACAACACATCAAAATGGTGATGAATATACCAGCATGAAATCTGCATAAATACTTTTTGTTTGTCTTAACAATATTTTTTAAGTTCTAACCCTTTGTAGGGTGATTGGATTTAGGTGTCCGGGTATGTATTTTTCATCTCTGGAAAAGCGGCGGAAAGCGTCACCTTTCGGCCCGCTTCGCTAAACGAAGTTGCCGCTTTCCGCCTCCGTCGAGCTGAAAAAATTATACACATCTCAGGAAGTAGATAAATAAGAAAGCCTCAGATCACATGTTTGTAAAAAATAACGTGTGATCTGGGACATTTCTTACTTTACTTCCCTTGGTATGTATAATATTGTAGCTCGCTAATCCAATCCGATTCAAGTATGAAATTAACGCCAACCAATCAATTTGGCTTGAAGGTCAAGTAAAACGTGGATACAGTAGACAGGCAACGACGAGCCTGCGATGTCGCGTATCACAATGAATAACTGCAGGTACGACCCAAGGTCGCCTAAAATAAGCCTGTCATTGCTACATCTACACTATTTTTGGAGCAAACTGGATTTGATTTGCATCGATTGGGGAAGCAAAGTTTCTTGGTTTGTATACTTCAAATATTTTAAGTATAACATTTGAACATTGGTCCTGTGCCACCCGCATTTACAAATAAAAAATGATTTCTTGGATAGTTCTAATAACTTTACTAGCCATGTATCCAATAAGATTTTTGAAAATAAAAAAATCATTGCTTTTCATTAATTATTAAGTCTCCTTTAGAGCTGAATTTTCAAAAATCCTTCCTTAGTTACGTTACGACCTACGTTATGTAAGGAACTCCTATAAGAAGAGTTGTCTGCCAGTTAGTAAGTCTAAGTTTTATGATTAAGTAGATAATGGGCTCGATTCTGCAAACCACTTGTAATTCCTATTTTTAAGTTAGCCTATCCTTCTTTATAGAATACGGAAGAAAAAGGACGGAAACAAACCATAGATTATAGAGTTATGTCAAACATGGAAAAACCGACTAATTTGATGTCTTATCTGTCGCTTTTATCTATGACCTCCTTACATAGTTGCTAAAATTGCTAAAAACGTGTATTTGAATGCGTCCATAAGGTTCAATTTTGTTATTTGGCACTTGTGACGTTGTAAATATTTATTTACATATATATGGCGCCATATTTATGGCGCTTACGCGGCGCGCGCGCGTTCTGTCCCTTTCCTTCCCAAAGCGGTGGAAAAGAATAGAGATAACTTAAAATTAGGAATTTTAGGTGGTTTGCAGAATTGAGTCCAATAACATATTCATATATTGTCACCCGCTAAGAAAAAACATTTGGAAGTTCCCACGGAACGGGAAAAAACGGTTTTCGTTCAGGTATTGCGGCTGCGCATATGCTAGTTGAGGATAAGTAAAAGACGATGGCTTCGTATCTTTGAAAAGAATGTGGTATTTGTAGATTCTTAATCACTAAGGTTTTATGACTCAATAATCTAAACTTAAGTTTCTTCTAAGTACTTTCATATTTCTTGCATGTTTTATGGGCCATTAGATGTCTATGGCCATTAGTCAAAACCATAATCTGGATACAAAACCATTCACAAGTCCTCTGTGGAGTTGGCACTATTCCCGTTCTAGGCTGCCAGTACCAAGTACATCATCTTGGCAACGAACTTACATTTATCATAAAATGACAATCAAGTTTTTTGTTATGTGGACAGAAGAAGCATTGTAAATTCAATCTTATTTTGTTGAAATATGATAAAAAAACTGTATACGGCTGTGTCTGAGATCCTAGTTTTCTTCCGTTTCATGAATAGGTATCATGGCACAGGTGAAGTGAAGGAAGGAAACTGGTTGATGATCTAAATTTCAGATGATGACAGTAAAATACATACATACATTACATACATAAAGCTCACTCCATTGTCCCACAGGGGTGGGCAGGGACGATAAAGTGATAGTAGTAGTAGTTATTCTATTCATGAACTGATATTACTGTAGGAAAACATTTTTTATTATTACGGAAAACGAAGATTGAAAATACTAGACAGGTACAGGTACTAGAGAAACATTTAAAATTAAGGTATGGGAATGGTATTGACGAACCTTTATCATACTCTTCCGGCAGATTGTCGCCTCCTCGCCGGTCTTGTCATAGCGGGATGCGCGTGCGTCGCTTCGATTTCCCGCTCATTTGGAAAAGCGACACTATTGGTCAGTTTAAATCACATTAAAATGTTATTTGAATTTCATTGCACTTATGAAAGTTACTTGATTATTTTATACAGTTTTTCTTTAATTTCACTTCAGTTTGTCATAAATATGAATTTTTCACAGAATTTTGTGTGGTGTGGGTTTTACCTAGAAATGAAACAAAAACTTATTAATATTCCTGTTTTGATATCAATAGCAACATTGCGCAAGGAAAGGTGTTTTGGGAATAATAATAAACACCTTAGTAAGAGAAAGGTTTTGCTTGGCCGATAAATCTCCAATTAGGTGGAACAGTTTATTCCCATTTACGCAACATTTATAGCTTATAGAAGTCGTTCGCCTTAAAGGGTTTCAAAATAAATTGGTAGGATTTAGTATCGGGATTACGACATCGTTTCCTAAATATTTCGCAACAATAACGAGTTTATTTGCAATTTTGCACAAGGTTGCAATATTGATTTATGAATTTCAACTGTAGTATTTCAGAATAGACGAAGAATTCACTCACAAAGTTAACATATAAACGCATCCAAACAAATGATCGTAATACAGAAGGCAAAACAATTGCCACATAAAAAAGCGAGGAAAGTTAAAAATACATTCCGATTCATACACAAATCAATACTGTCTATGTCCATTAATGTTATTCAGGAGTTGCAACCGTCGTAAAGTAAATATCTCCGACAGACGCTCCAGTTTCGATATTGACGCGACGCTAAAACGAGAGTCCCGACGATCTAAAAATAATAGTTGACAAGGAGAGAGTTGTCGTTATTGGGTAGATAGCCGGGCAGTCGAGCGTTATCAAACAGACATTAGCTGCGGACCCACGTCATAGTCATTCATCCGCTTCGATCGCACGCACACACTCGCACGTCCCACGCGGCCACCACACCCGTTCGTCGTCTCGGCACACCACCACGCCACCACCAGCCCTCGGACCCACCACAGGTGACAATAAAAAGCTAGCCCGACCCCGCTCCTACCTGCTCGCGCGGCCGTCCACCATCTTAAATTCATTCACAAAAATCGCTATGGCACAACGCCTATTTGTTTACCATTTTACGCCTCCCTGAACACGGTAACATCCAAAATTTTGCACTAGAACCTTCGTTGCCCGCGCTCGTTTCGTTCTACACTAGTTTTCGCGTTGGAGAAATGTTTTTAGTTCGTCTTTTGTTGGTGATACAGTGGTTTAGTTGTGCACGGGCTCATGACCTGCGACCGCCGCGACTGACTGTGTGCAACTGAAGAATGGTGGCAGGACTGCGGACGGCCGCGGGACGCGCATGCGCCCTTACTACCCGCCAAAATACACCTACGCGCATGTATGGGTAATGTAAGCTGTGGTTCCTTTTCAAAACTTACACAGATAATTGGGACAAGATTTATTGCTTTTTCCAATTAACGGAGTCAGAAGTTCGAGAGTTTTGGGTAACATTTAATTATATTAGAAGTTTAAGCATATCGTAGCGCTTCAAGGATGATCTATTTTGGAAGCTATTGTTTAAAGGATAGTACAGAAATACGTCTACGAAGTGATTTCGCTACGGATGGCTACGACGCGGCGTAGAAAGCTACGGTTCAGACTATACGTAGCTCACGTTTGACGGGAGTTAACTATTTACATAATTTTGTTTATCTTGTATAGAATGTTAGTAATGAGATTTTTATTTGGTTTTATTTTGTTGTATTTCGAAAGATAGGATAGTTTGGACCCAGTAGGTGGCGCTGTTTATGCCAGGTCTTCCGGGCTGGTGATTTAATTGTAAAACTTTAATAATTAAGTAAATTGAAAATAATTATGTTACATTCTTCCCCAATAAAAAAGATAAAGGCAAAATTTTCTCGTACATTAGGTCATTGCGCAATTGCTTTCTAGGAAGGTAGGTGTCAATAATACCTTAAAATAGCGCCGTATAAATATAGAGTTCTGAAACAATACCCCACAAAGAGATTGATTACTGTATTTTGGTATCGGTTGTTTACTCGGTTATTTTAAGATTGTTTATTTTGATATTGGACTTTGACATCCACCTTTTCCCTCTTGATGTTATGAACTTATTCATTACTAGCTGTTCCGCTCGGTTTCACCCACTTAGTTCCCGTTCCGTAGAAATACGGGAATAAAATATAGCCTAAGTTACTGAGGGATATTGTATTCTAATGGTGCCAGAATTTTTTAAATTGTGTTTATTCGTTAGTAGCGACCCGCCCCGGCTTCGCACGGGTGCAATGCTAAAATCTTCCTCTTGAATCACTCTATCTATTAAAAAAAACGCATCAAAACCCGTCGCGTAGTTTTAAAGATCTAAGCTTACATGGGGAGACAGACACGGGAAGCGACTTTGTTTTATACTATGTAGTGATGATGACAAACATACAAGAATACAAATCTTTCCTCCTTAAATAATATTGTAGGTGTAGATTATCTCGAAGTTGAAGGAAAACATCGTGAGGAAACCCGCAGGTCTCAGAATCCCAGAATTAATTCTGAGACATGTGTAACAGCAACCTGGTCCGACGATGGGCTCACCACCGTCTAAAAATAATAAACACTCACTCCTTTTATCCCCGAGAGGGTAGGCAGAGGTATACCATTTCTGGCAATACCCACTTTTCACGAGAATATTCGACCCCTAAACGGACCGGATAGTTTAGAAGTTTTGATAAACTCATTGGTAATTGCCAGGTTTTGAACCCAAGCCCCACTGATTATCATCATAAAAAGCGGCCTCTTTAACCGTGCTCTAAAAGGCTGCTCCGTACTGCTCCTGCGCTTTTGTACATAGAAGATTACCAAATTTTTTTATATTATACTCTTATATACCGCCTGATTTTTTTTTGAGCACTGATAGCCCTGACGGTTAAAGAGCCCGTCGAAAATCAGTGAGGCTCGGGTTCGAATCCTGGCATTTACCAATGAGTTTTTCAAAAACTTACGTACATATTTATCACTAGCTCGACGGTGAAGGAAAACATCGTGAGGAAACCCGCAGGTCTCACAATTAATTCTGAGACATGTGTAAATAGACCCGGTCCGGCGATGGGCTCACAACCTATCATGTTTAGGGGTCCAATGTATCTCGTGAAATGTGGGTATATCCAGTAATGGAATACCTCTGCCTACCCCCTCGGGGATGAAAGGCTTGATATTATATTTATATTTTATTTATATATATTTATATATGATTTTTTTTACCGTCTGGAAAAAATATGGTGTGATAGGTAAGTGTAATAGATTCATTTGGCAGTGTAATCTACTTAAAAAAAAATCTTTCTTAGACTAATATACATTACTCAATTGTAGTCAATATTACACACTGAAATATTTGAAGTAGTATTTTTTTAAATTCTTGCGCAATCTACCTACAACTGCCAGCTGCTACATAGTAGCTGCGTAATTTTCTAGATTTTGTAAATTGCATTAAACAATTAATATTGTTAAATATTTAACAATAAATCTTATGTATAACTTCGAATCTAGATACCTTATAAGTCATATTTTTAGACGGTAAAAAAAACAACCAGTATATTATTAGACATCCGAAGTCCCCACGAAAATCCCAATATGGCGGCCATAATAATTTATAGGCAGAAGATAAATGACGCCGGGCCGGTATTTTTGGCTGCTATCGAGTCTGACCTCGGTCTAGCCTGCCGTCTGGCGCCGGAGTGTCTGACTCGAGATTTTCGTCAATGCGGATCATCCACCCCACCCATCCCTGTATGCTAGTTATGTCACAGAATATACAACGCGTCACAGAATAAGCGCAATTCCTCATACAACCCAATTAGTATATTAATAGTAGACTCATTTGTGTCCCGTATTGCCAAATATAGTAAACTAGCTACCCGCCCCGGCTTCGCACGGGTGCAATGCTAATACTAAAACCTTCTTCTTGAATCACTCAGTCTATTAAAAAAAATCGCATCAAAAACGTAGTTTTAAAGATTTAAGCATACATAGGGATATAGGGACAGAGAAAGCGACTTTGTTTTATACTATGTATTGATGATAGTGATGCAGTTGAAGTTTTTAGAATTGGCAATTTATATTTTAAATGAATTGGACCACAGAACTCTCAAAAGGTGCCGAGGTCCAACTATTTTTAAAGTTGGACAACAAGCGCTGATCGCGTAACAGATGTAAAATTAAGACGATTACTATAACAAATAGACAATAATACCCCAGGATGCCTATTTATTTCAGGGTCTAATATCTGTTTGTAGGTGAACGTAGAGTGTGGCAATAATAAGACACAGCATTCAAAATTAAAGATATGCTTTTATCTGCGCTCATATTAACTACACTGGTCCTTTATAGAGTTCTGATCTAATAATATAGAGTTCTTACTGATAATATGGAGTAACGAAACGTAGTTATCGTTCCTATGCGCAGGAGGTCCTCTCTTAAACTGTTTCCCGTCAGATCCCGGCAGGCTCAGAAGGAATGTCAAAATGAAACCGCTTACGATTAAGGTTGTAAATGGACATGCAACCAGATACTGTCTCTAGTATTTAAAAAACTTTAAACACTTTTTTGTGGTAAGACCGAAAATATATTCGTGGCTATAAAGTAACATCAGCATTAAAACAAGGAACATTTGATAAAATGCAGCAAACAGCTTGTCGGAAAATATTTATTATTTTCCGAGAATCTTATTCAGTACGGCTAGACAAAAACGGCTAGACCTCCATTCATTCCTATTCCTAAATACAATGACATCATTTATTTTGACAACAAATTTTAAAATAAAAATAGTACATTCAGTATTTAACTGATAATGTAAACTAATACCACAAATAATGAAATAAAAGTATTGCAAAAAAGGATTTTGTCAAAAACAAACAACTTATTTGATGTCCCAGATAAATACACTAGTAAAAACAATATAATAGGTAATTGTGAGTCACGTTAATAATAGGTACATTTGTACATATCAATGGTTTGACATTGGTTTTTCGTCCGGACAAACTTATTTACAAAACAAAACTGTTATAAAACCAATATCGTAAATATCCCGATCCGGCAACTACATTGACACCACGGCTACGCACGAGACGCCTACGGGTTCCAAGAATTCATGTGGGACAGAATGAGACAGGAATACATAAAATCATACTACGGTTTGCAGGAATGAATGAGATGAAGCTATGCATCGATCGGCTTGCGTCACAGGGTTCGCGTGGGCGCGATGACGTCACGCCGCGTCGACCAATCGGCGGCCGAGGAAAAGGCGCCACGATGTTACCGAAAGCTCGTGGAAATATTATCCTGAATTTTCCCTGTTACGAGCATTGCAGAAGTTGATTTTATTTTGTTTGTTTTAATAGGTTTCATTGAAAGTCTTCACATTTTAGTGATCCCTGTATTTGATATTTTCTATTACAATGTAGAGAACAATAAATTAAATTTGCTGATTTTCTTTTAATTAACATTTTATCATGTTAGCAAAAATATAGTAGGCCATAGGTACTTTGTATTTTTTTTAATACCTACATTAATTTAAAACTGGGGACCTGTCATGGAGGTCCATCCATTTATACCTACTGTTGAATAAAAAAAGCGTCGAGTCAAAACAGAAATTGAATTAAAAAAAAATTGGTCCTGGAATAACGACAGTCGGCTACAATAAAAGTAATAACTTAATATGGGTATTTTAATCGTTCCAAAATCCACGGATATTTATTTGATTATATTTATAATAGGAACTACAAAATGCTTGGTTTATCAAAGTTGTGTTGTGTATTTTATTCTGTCCAGTCATGTTCCTATCATCTCTACAAATATATCACTACATACTTAGTATAAAACAAACTCGCTTTCTCTGTCCCTATATCCCTATGTATTCTTAAATCTTTAAAACTACGCAACGGATTTTGATGCGGTTTTTTTAATAGATAGAGTGATTCAAGAGGAAGGTTTTAGTATCAGCGTGCGAAGCCGGGGCGGGTCGCTAGTTATTACCAGAGACCAGTTTAAATAAACTGGTCTCTGTTATTACTAAAGTATCAACAACTAGTTGATAATATGACAAAAGGAATATTTTTAATACGTAACCAATACTATCTAACTCATTATGTACCTACAAACAAAGTGACCTGTTACCATCACATCATTATGTTAGTTCCATAAAGTCAAAGTCAAAGTCAAAATTCTTTTATTTCAGTAGGTATATTATGATAGGTATCATATTAGGTAGGTATATACCAGATAGGTAGGTATATACCACAAACGATACACATATTATAACGAACGACATAATTATGTACCAATTTGTGCAAGTAATGTGGTAGGTATAGGTAATTTATACATACACACATAAAGCTCAAGCCATATCCCACAGGGGTAGGCAGAGACGATGGATCGCCGCTTTGCTCGATCTCTGCATACTTCTTTCGCTTCCATTAGCCTTTTCAAGCACTCCCTTTTATTCTTCGCACTCTTGACCCCAGCTTTTAGAATTCATAAATAAGTAATTAATAAATTATTCTATAAAAAAATGAGCCGCTCAGAAAAGCAATGTTTTAAGTTTTTCATTACCACGACATCTAGCGGAATCCAGCTGTACTGCTTGAGAACCCCACTTAAGATTTTTGAACTATCTAGTACCTGCTAGTACTCACTGCACAATATGGCACGTTTTACTGTTAACCACTAGATGGCAGTACAGAGTATTTCTTTTATGATTATGAAAATAAAAAATCAAGCCTAGGTATATACCTTGAGCCATTTCTGGAAATACCCTATAGGAATACCCTATAGGTAAAAAAAAGGTATGTAGAGTATAGGTGTAGCTATTCTGTGGTATCGGATAGGTAGTATCAGGATTTTGAGGTAGGTACCTTTTAAAATCCGTCTTCTAAATTATTATCTAGTCAATAAACCTTGGCCATGACTTCGACACATCCTTCTAAAATGGTTCTAAAGGTCACCCATTGATTGAAATCGTCTCAATAATAAGCAAGATTATAATATTGTATTGTATTTTAATAGGTTTAGGTTCATTGACCTTATCAATGTTTTTTGTGAATTGGCACATGGATTCTAATTCGATCTTAAAATGCAGTTTTTTCTTTGTTTTTTTTTGCTTTTATTTGCATGTTTTCATGTTATCATCCTTTTTTCTATGAAATTTGTTGACTCAGTTGGTATGGTAGTGGCAGTCGCGGGTTCGAGTCGCCAAGGGCGCACATTATGTCTATGTCTTTAAGTACGTACATCTATGGTTTTTGGAATTATAGTTTCCGTTGTGGGCCCAATGTAAATTATTGTTCAACAATTTATAAAAAACAGACTAGGTACTTTTTACGACAATGGCTGAGTAAATTAGGTAGGTCATGTTTAAATTCAATATTAACAATTGAATCTTACTTAGAATAAAATTCTGAGGATGTGTAACAGACCCGGTCCGGCGATGGGCTCACCACCTATCGCGTTTAGGGGTCGAATATTCTTGTGAAATGTCAGTATTTCCAGAAACTGAATACCTCGGTGATAAAAGCCTTGAGATTATTTATTGTTATTTATTATTTTAGAATACCTACCCATACATTTTATTATAATCAATACATTTATACTTAGACAGAATGTAGGTAGGTATGTCCCGTTTGTTGACGCAGGTGGCGGTGATCAGTCTTTACAGTCAAAGGTCGCGGGTTCGATGCGTTCGGTGCGCACATGTGTCTGGGTCAAAGAGATTTAAATATAATAGAACATAGAGGGAACAAACAAAATCGTTGTCCTAAGTAAACAGGCAATAATAAATTTTAAGGACAGACTATTCGACCTCAGTAAGTAATTCATTAGGTACCTATATTTAACTAGTTAACAAACACAAATGCTTCGCTTAGTTTGCGTGCCAACAAAAACTGTAACAAAAACATTACAATGACTGGATGAGCACCCACCGGTCATGGCCGTAACGTTTTTATTTTCTTTTTTAATCACTGCATATCCGAAGGAAAATCCATTGTACAAAAAGTAGATGAGAAAAAATTGTAACCTCTTCACACTTGAAAAGTCAATTCGGGTCAATGTAACCATAAACACTCATAAAAAAATACTCAGTCGATTCCATATTGATTCTAATAAAAAGTATACGCATCAAATTGGTTATAAGAACCAAACAATAATTTTGTATGAAATAAATACCTACCTACTATTTATACAGGATGTCCCAGAAGTCAACGATAAGCCGGAAACCAGCGATAAGCCTAGTCATGAGGGTAATCAGAAAAATATAAAAACAATTCTATGTTCTTTTTTCAAAATGTTATGAAGGTTTAAGAAAAATCCTAGAAAACGGACACCCTGTAATGAACTTTCTTGTACCGTGACTGTAAATATTTACTTTTTGAATATTTTTTTTCTGTAATGCTATGATGAATAGCCGTGCTACAATTTACAATAAAAAAAACATACATAACTGCCTCACTTTTAAGTAAAAAGTTAAATTTGTTTCCAACATTGAATTCTAAATAATTTCATCAACCAACTTAAACCAGCTGTACTGTAAAAAAAATGTATGGCTACTATTTTGGCAAGTATACCTAAAAGTTGACGCATTTAGTCTAAATTCTAAAATGGTATAACACATGCTAGGTTTTGTTATAGTTGAGGCATGAAAATTTTTTTTCTTGATGAATCCGGATTCTATGCCAATCTAATTTAATGAGGTGAAATGTTGGTAACGCAACCTTCTTAGGTAAATCCAGGTTAAAATCTTTTTGAATGGAGACGGACTCATAATTTTGAAAAGAGAACCTAACAGGGATTTTTGTTTATTCGTACATCTTTTGTTTATGTCATTTGTTTGATGGCTTTGATTTAAATCCATCTGTCCCAGAAGTAAAGATTCTGGAGTCTGTTGCTTAGATTGTATTTGCGTGTAATTACGAGTTCGTAAAGTGAAGTTATCATGCCAAATAGATATACCGTACAGGAGTACGCCAACATGCATCTTATTTACAGAGAATGCTTATGTAACGCCAATGATGCAGCTAGGGTGTATCGCGAGAGATACCCAAACTTAGAGCGTCATCCTGATTACCGAGTTTTTATTAATCTGCATCGATCATTATCCGAAGGTCAATTCCCTGATCATATGGCTGGTGAAGGAAGGCCCCTCTTGCCCTACGAGGACGAAGTCATGCAAGCTGTTGAAGAAGATCCAAGTATATCCGTACGTGGAATTGAGGAAAGCCTTGGAGTACCTAAAAGCAGTGCACATCGTATTCTGAAAAAAAACCGTCTGCATCCATTCCATGTACAACGAGTACAATCTTTGCTTCCCCGAGACTACCCAGAGAGAGTGCGGTTTTGTCAAACGATTTTGCAAAAACATTCTGAAGATCCCCAGTTTTTTGAAACGATTCTATGGTCCGACGAAGCAACGTTTAAAAAGGACGGTTACATGAACCTACACAATTTACACGAATGGCACGTGGAAAATCCTCACCTAATGCGTGAAGATCATTCACAGTACCGTTTTAAAGTAAACATGTGGACAGGCATTTTAAACGATACAGTTATTGGTCCGATTGAGCTGCCAGAGACCATAAATGGACATGTTTATTTAGATTTCCTACAAAATCAACTACCCGATTTATTAGAAGAAGTGCCGCTAAATATTTACGGCAGCATGTGGTATCAGCAAGACGGCTGCCCCGCGCATTATGCTCGTCTAGTCAGAGAGTTTCTCGATCAAGAATATCCAAATAGGTGGATTGGTCGGGGTGGTCCAATTTCGTGGCCAGCGCGGTCACCCGACCTTAATCCAATAGATTTTTTTTACTGGGGTGCAATTAAGGAAAAAGTCTACTACAAACCGATTCAAGATTTAGAAGAGCTGCGCCGAAGAATCTCAGAAGCCGCTGAACAAATCAATTCCAAACGTCACGCCCGGCGCATAGCTCGATCATTTTTAAGGAGATGTAGAGCGTGCATATTAGCTGAAGGAAAACAGTTTGAACATTTGTTATAAAAATGCTGTAAAACATACCACATTAAATAAAAAAATATTACACAAACTTATTTTAAGTATCATTACTTTAAAGGAGGGTTAAGAAAGAGAATAAAAAGGCTTTGTTCAGGTCAGCTGCAGACTTAAGGTTGCTTTACCAACATTTCACCTCATTAAATTAGATTGGCATAGAATCCGGATTCATCGAGAAAAAAAACCTAGCATGCGTTATACCATTCTAGAATTTAGACTAAATACGTCAACTTTTAAGTATACTTGCCAAAATAGTAGCCATACATTTTTTTTACAGTACAGCTGGTTTAAGTTGGTTGATGAAATTATTTAGAATTCAATGTTGGAAACAAATTTAACTTTTTACTTAAAAGTGAGGCAGTTATGTAATTTTTTTTTATTGTTAATTGTAGCACGGCTATTCATTATAGCATTACAGAAAAAAAATATTCAAAAAGTAAATATTTACAATCACGGTACAAGAAAGTTCATTACAGGGTGTCAGTTTTCTAGGATTTTTTTAAACCTTCATAACATTTTGAAAAAGAACATAGATTTTTTTTTATATTTTTCTGATTACCCTCATGACTAGGCCTATCGCTGGTTTCCGGCTTATCGTTGACTTTTGGGACATCCTGTATATAAAAAAGCGCTAAAAATAGGAACGTTTTCGGTGGTAAATGTACAGTAACTTTGACTTTGTAACGTTCTTATTGTACGCCTTAGTCACACTTGCACTACAAGTGTAAAGCTTCATGTGCTCTTGACTGTACATACAAGACGTGAGACGTAAAGAAAAAAAAATTAGGTACATAAACGCAGAAACGAAACAAAAGTAACAAAAGAACTTAAGTATTGTAAATATACTGAATACCGAAATGTTTTTTTTCTCTGTAAATAACTGCAACAAAAGTTCACATAATATTGTGTCTTATAAAACAGCCACGAAAATTAAGAAATTTAAACCACGAAAAAATACCTATTAGCGTACAATCGACTATTGTAATTTACCTAATGTCACTAATGTGTAATGAAGTTGTTTGCAGTCAAGGATATGGATCTTTTAACAACCTAACACATAATGTACACCTATTCTCATAAAAAAATCTAATTGCAGAATAACGACTTGCAGAACCACATACGAAACACTAAACAGGGGGCCAATTCCACTAAATGTCAACGGTTACCGTTGGATGACAGTGACATGTCAATGGTCAGTCGATGGTGTTATTTGCTCTGAAAAGTGCCAAAATAACACCATTGACTGACCATTGATATGTCATTGTCATTCAACTGTAACCGTTGATATTTAGTGGAATTGGCACCCTGAACTGGCCGTTTCATCATCGTCATCACTCATCGCGTGCCGTCAACGTGACAATGACGGACCGTGAGAAGCAGAAACAATAAACAAGTATAACACAACCTTACCTAACGTTACCGATGTTACTGTAACTAACACTTAGATTTCTAGAACGTGTCCAGTTATTAATAATACTCGCGATGATTTTGTATTATAGAAGTTCGGAAGAAATGCATACTAAGTAGGTATATAGCCACAGTAAAAAAACCGACTTCAATCTTCAACTTATATTATGGTTTTCTCATGGACGCCGTTGTCAGAACTGGACAAAATTAAAATTGGACCAATCTGGCTGGAAGCACCAGTTTTCAAATAAAAAAAGAATCATCCAAATCGGTTCACCCAGTCGAAAGTTCTGAGGTAACAAAAAAAAACAGACGAATTTCTAACCTCCTTTTTGAAGTCGGTTAAAACTAGTCATGATAATACTTACTACTTACTTTTATAGTTTGCGTTTGGAACGAGCCGAGCTTAAATTGAAGTTTAAATAAACAAAAGTACAGAAAGTGCATATGGTTATGATAATTACATTAGTGTAAATTAACATTCGTATCTCATCTATTCGTCATCCTCATCTCTGAGAAATGTATTATTCAATTCCTTGATAAATCAAAGTCGATAGTACCTAAAAATGTAGATATATAAAGAGGTCATATATTATTTATTACGAGAGCTCCTACGAAATTACCAAAAAAATCAGTCTTAATCATCACTATCACTATCACTACATAGTATAAAACAAAGTCGCTTTCTCTGTCCCTATATCCCTATGTCCCTTTGTATGCTTAAATCTTTAAAACTATACGCAACGGATATTGATGCGGTTTTTTTTAATGGATAGAGTGATTCAACAGGAAGGTTTTAGTGTTAGCATTGCACCCGTGCGAAGCCAGGGCGGGTCGCTAGTATGAAATAAAACCAGCATCGCTCAGTTACTCCATCTTAAGGTTATCTAAGACCGCCCATTATACTTTTTTTTAAATTATTGTGTCACTAATTGCATGTTTTAATAGTGTACAATAAAGAGTAAGTACCTACTTATACCTACTTAAATTAATTGGGGGACACAATTTATACACGGTTATTCAGTCCCAAACTATGCAGAGCCTGTACTATGGGTACAACAGCTGATAAACATACTTAAATAACAATAAAACACCCAGACTAGAAGCCTACAGATATGTTCATGCACACAAATGTTGGCCCCGAGCGGGGATTGAATCCGCGACCTCCGACTCAGAAGGCAGGGTCACTACCAGCTGAGCCAATAGGCCCGTCAAGAGAGTTGTTGCTTGTGCTTACTAATGATTCGATTGTGATAATTATTTTACCGATTCCAAGCTATACTTACTACTACCTTCCTAATAAAATGAACGTTACCATGTACTATCAGTAAAAGTTCTGACTGATACACCTAAGTGTAATTTTTGCGAGCCGCTATCTTTTCCCAACCCGTGACCATAAAGCCCTCTCTTATAGTAACAATGACAATTACAAAAAAGGGTTTCTTTCTGATTGTTTAACTCTAACTAGGGTCGGGGTAATAAAAACCTGAGTTTTCAAGCGACAATTCTTACAAATGTATCAGGCTTACGTTTGTCGATAGTACCTATACCCGTAACCGACATATCGAGGTGAAGTATATCGAAGGCGTGTCTGTCTGTCTGTCACCAACACGTTTATTAACAAGTCTTGGGCGGTGTAGGACTTGAATATTTGTGCAACAAAGTTATAGACTAAGTTTATTAATATCAATGTCATCTTATACTTGGGTTTAGGTTGTGACCTAATCTACTTTTACCCTATTAATATTCTACTTATTATTATTAATCGTGTGTCTGTTGGTTTGTGCTTCTTTCCCTAATAAAATATTAATTAAGAAAATAATTATTTCTTTAAATAAGGTGGTTTAAATTTTTGTCTTTATAATAAAATAGCTACAGTTGCTCACACGCTGAAAAAATACTTAATAATATATTAGAGCTAAGTTATACTCTTCTTATCAAATGTACTGCAAATTCGGAGATAGTAATAAACAAAAACCAAGCCCACAGTTTCACGTAGCCGGAAGTCTACGAAAAACGGTCAGTCTGTCTGTGGCTGGATTCTGGTAGCCTTGATCGTTATTTTTCAACCGACTTCAAAAAAGAAAGAGGTTCCCAATTCGACTTTATGTTTTTTTATGTTTGTTACCTCAGAACTCTGGAAGATGAACCGATTTTGATGATTCTTTTTTTATTTGAGAGCTTGTGCTTCCCGTATGGTCCCATTTTTAGTTTTATCCAGTTCTGACAATGGCATCCATTAGAAAACCATATAAGTTGAAGTCGGTTTTTTACTCTTTATTGTAGCATTAGCACAATAGATTGCTTAACAATTTATTTGAGAAACACTATCCTATGGGAAACGTTCTTGTTAGTCTCTGGCTATTGTCTCGTCCAATTCATATAGTCGTATAGTACCTAAGTTAGTAATGATCGGAGATGTAATTGTGTTAACTTTAATGACTCTCCCGACGGGCATGGCCGTAGCGGGGGGAGGGGTATTTAAAATAATTTATTTAAGGGTCCAAAGAATCTGGTAGGTATATCCAGAAATAGAATACCTAGCTGCCTACCTCCTCGGGGATAAGATGCGTGAGATTTTTTTAAAAATATTTTTTTTATTTCTGCAGGTGAAAAATCACGTTTTTATATGGAAGGCCGCTTAAATATTTATTTTATTCTGTTTTTTAGTATTTGTTGTTATAGCGGAAACAGAAATACATCATCTGTGAAAATAACAACTGTCTAACTATCACGGTTCATGAGATACAGCCAGGTGACAGACGGAGAACGGAGTCTTAATAATAGGGTCCCTTTTTACCCTTTTGGTACGGTTCCCTAAACATACACTTAGAAACGTGAATAGTCTAATAACAAGGCACTCTACTCGTTCATGGAGATTGGCTAAACGTAAACAACAGCCTATCTACACCGACAAGTTGCTAGTTCCAAATGCAGTACCCCGAGAAGAACCTTTTTACAGCTTATAGTTAACTTGCTTTTTTCTAACTTGTTTATTCTAGTGGAATCTTGCAACTCCATTATGAAGCTGATATCTTCAACCGATTTAGCTGTTTGGCATAGTAATGTAAGTTCGGTGACAATACAATATTATGGTACATTCAAGAGCACGTGGAGCTTGACACATTGGACTTTTCAACGTTCTTATTACAATCGGCGCCTTAGAGGTCAGATTCGCACTACATGTGTAAAGCTTCATGTGCTCTTGACTGTATCATCGAGCAACATTATAAAAAAAGTTCTGGTATCAAAAATTAGTATGTACTTAAAATTTCCATTGTCGTAACAAAATATAATAACAAAATAACCAAAATTCGTGGCGTCGTGAGCTCCATTAAACAAGATTAAATCTACAACTACAAGTATTTATTGGCCGGACTCAAGAAGGAAGTGAATGGACCGGATTATTAACCATAGTTATTGTACTCGTACCAAGAGTTATGGTGTCCCAGTTTGCCCGGCGAAAGGTGAAGGCTTTTCAAAGGTTAACATCACCATGTACCTTAATTTGGACAAATTTCCCTTGTTAGACGCCTTTGTTACAACTGGCCAAGTGCGAGTCGAATTCGTACACGAAGGGTTCCGTAGGACCGTAGCACTAGATGTCAAATAAAAAACAAGATTCTTGTATTGTACCCGCTTTAATTAGTATCTTTTTTTTATTAATTATTGTTCTTTCTCTGCATTTTTGGATAAGGAACCCTTAAAATAATATTAGAAGAGAGGCAGAAATTCTCCACGTAGTGTAAAATAAAGTCCCTTTTCGCGTATGTCTGTTTGTACATCGGTTTTCACACTGATAGACAGAGTGATAAACGAGAAAGGTTTTGTACTTATATCGTATAAACCGAAATCAAAGCAAGGCCGAGTTGTAGATAAAGCCCATCGGTAGACGGATGGACAGACGTCACAGCCTCAGTAATATGGCACAGCTGGCACATTTTAAGTAGTGGGTTTCGGTTTCGGCCAAACTCGGCCGAAACTTTCGCCAAAACCGAAACTGAATTCGGAAGTTGTCGTGCACGCTCGCCTAACTTCGTTTCTCGCGGCAACGCTTTGACGGACACTGGCGGCCCTGTTCGGGAATTGTCGTGCATAATTTTTTTTTATATTATTTTAAATAATTTTTTACAACAAAATTCATATTACACCGTGTTTCTATTTCATGTCCTAATTAATGCAGAAGGATGGGTAAAATTCAACAAAATTCAGTATTTTAAGGAATTGTATAATTGACCACGTGACTTTCGGTTTCGATTTCGGGCGAAACTGAAGCCACGGCCGAATATTTGGTTTCGGTTTCGGCTGGAAAACTATTTTCGGTCGGACACTAATTATAAGTACGGAACCCTAAAATGGCATCAAGTGGCACCTTTATACGTCATTAATGGGTTAATTGGTTATGGGCCGTATTGTAAGAGTCATAAATGTCGTAATGGTTGTGTAATTGTTGTTTAGGGCTTCGGAATGGAATCTTTTGTGACCGACGCCGCCAACCTTGCCACAGTTTTTTTTCATTAGAATGATAAAAGGAGACTTTTTCTTGGCAGACTGGGAGTTTATTGTTTTGGCTACTAATTCAATATCTTTAAACCTTATTATATTCAAATTAATCATAATTGAAATGGTGTTTTGGCGTTACTAAATAATGGAAGCGGATATTATAGAAAAAATGTGTTTGTGCGGATAATAAAAAACGAGTACGGACCTTTGACCATTTATACTTATAATAAGTAGGTACCTAAGGAATGAGAAATTGAGTCAGTTCACTTAAGTACCTATTCAGTGGACAAATTATTGTTTTATCTTCAGTAATGTCACCTATGTTGTACCTACGTATTAGAGTTTGTATACATTTTGTACATAAAACGAGTGGACCGGACAAACGTAGTTCTGCTACCGTAGGTATAAACGATCACTGGACCTTCTCGAACCCACACAAAAAATTTCATCATAATCGGTCTTTCCATTATCGAGTTTTAGCGAGACTAACGAAGCGATTGATTTTTAAAAGCGTTTATTTAATTTGCAATGTATAGATTAATGGTCTGTGAATGTACATGTATGTTTGTTCCGGTGGAATCTTGCTACCCGATTGAGCTGGAATTTGGCATACCTACCTACTTGTAAATTCGGTGACAATCTTTTATCTAAGGTAACAATGCAATACTTACTATGGTAACACCGAGTTGATTGATGATGGAGCCAGAAGGTGGATATATCGCAACTATGCCATACATTTGCCATACATACAAAACCTTGTTTTTTAGATATTACGAACTACGTATAATTACTAAGAGAACTGGTTTCTCATACTGCTGACTAAAATTCACAGATTTAGAATTTTTTCGCTATAATATGTCTATGGTAAAAATGAATAAAATTTAATTTTATAAAGCAAAAAATGTTTCTCCACGGCGGGGAATCGAACCCCGGTCTCCCGCGTGACAGGCGGGGATACTAACCACTATACTACCGAGGATGCTAACTACTAATGCGAAATTATACACCAGTTGCAAACACATTGTATGTTAGTATCTTCATAAAAAATTTTTTGTTTCATACAATTTTCATTTGTTGTTTTAATAATTCTGGACTATTCTTGATAAAATGTAAAACTTTCCCTACCTTCATTATATTTTCTAAAGAATTACGTTACAGTTCGATGTTTTATTTGTATAAATAAAGTTTAGATAGGTAAGAAGTACCTAAATAAGTACCTATTTACTTTTCAGTTTAGTATTATGTTTTGCACTTTAGTATTTTTTTGTTTATTTTTATATTTTCTATGTAGTTTAGTAATTTTTAGTTTATTTCCTTAATAGTTATTTAGCAAGATCATAAAGTAGGGTAGTAGCTGGTAGTAGGTACCTATAGAAAGCAGTGTCTTGTAGGTTTGATTGATTTACAATCAATAGTAGGTAGGTAACTACCTACCTTTTATATTTATTTATTCAAAATTGTTTGGTTTTTCTAATAGAAATGTATTTAATAAATGAAGTAATGTCAAGTAGGGTGAACTCATCTTATTTCGTGACAAAGGCATTAGTGTGAAAAAACACTGATAAATAATTATTCAATTTTATTGAGACTTAACTGAAGTATTAATCAGTCTTTTGTGGATACAATGGCACGAGTAATCACAGTCTATTATAACAACGTACAGATTACTAGCTATTTTACAGAAGTAAGTCAACTTGCCTAATTCCGTGATGACCTCTTTAAGTCCGTGATAGATACTACTGTAACTCCGATATATCGGAATTACACAAGTTAAAATGCATTTCTGTACAAAACTTAAACAAAGATGAGATCATTTACAGAAATAAGATAGGTATTTAAGATTAATAAAAAAAATACAAAAATTAGGTCAGCCTATAGGTATTTTCAATTTTTCTTGAAGTCTTCCATGTTTTCTGAAAGAAAAAGTAATTAATTAGACGGTTTGTCTTGGGAACCTCTTACTTTTTGATTTCAGTTATAAAAAGTTCATTTTTTGTATTTATGCTCTCAAGTATCGTCGACAATCAGGTCACGTAATTGCGTGATAAATTTAGTCCACCTAATTACGTGATATAAAATTAATGTTACATTTCTGATAGAATTTTAACTATAAAGGAACCTTTGCCTCTTATAGCTACGTTTATATTTAATTGCATTTATTTAAAACCACATTCTGAAGCCATTTACTTGAAAAAACTCAATAACGTGTATTATACTACCTTAATTTCGTTATACCACAAAACTCTCTCAACCATGTTATATGCAATATTTTTGACGAACTAAATAAGCTTTCACACCTAAAATGTACAGAATAATGAAGAGTTTCTTACTTCCATAAACAGGAAATATCATAAAGATATCATTTTATTGAAAAAAGCAGAGAAATCTATAAAATACTTACATTAAAATCGCAAAGTTTGCCACCCATTTACTCACACTGTCGAAACTGGTCGAATTCGCGCGCAAAATGACGAAAATCGTCGATTGTTGCTATCCCTCTTACTCGAGTAAAACAAAATTTTGCAAATGAATTCGGACTTTATTTCCAAACGCTAATGTAGTATTATGCTTGCTTCAATCCATTCATAGAACTCAATATTAGACTTCAAAGTAACTATCACGGAATTGAGTGAGTCACAGAATTAGATGAGTTTACCCTAGAGGTGCAGCTTTGATTAAAGAGGCGCCGCGTCAGTAAGACGGCTAAGTCCACAGCGCAGCGATTGCGCAAAATATTCTATTGTATTGATGTCAAACTGATCAACAAGAGCTTGTTTTGATGTCAAAATCAATCTCTTTGACCTCTCAGATAATTCAGATCATTTATGACATGCGCATGACACTATACAGAGGAGTAAATATTTATTTAGAAGTAATTATGTCATGCACATTATTGTAATAAGGTAATAATCCGCAACAGGCTTCGTCAAAATCTTAGAATTATAACAGTCAATTATCCACCCCAGGCTTCGTCAAATACATCGGTGAATCCGCACACGCTTCGTCAAAAATCTGTAAAAATAAATGTAACATTATTTTCTTTTTACTTGTGCTAGGTATAACTAAAAAAAACTATTCCGGATAACCTCCGACCCAAAGGTCCCCATAACACTGGCAGCATTACCACGCTGTACAGCGAGGGAGATCCTTTGCATTACAGAGGAGTTAAAATAAGATCAAGACTATTTTCTGTGTAAGCATAGGCACCTAATATCTACACAAAGTTGAGGTCGACTATTTATTTATGAATACCGATATGATAAGTAAAAGATCATTAATATTATATTATCTCATTTTTGTATACAAGAAAAATAGAATTATACCTACTTATTTAAAACTATCTCTTTTACGTGCGGACCAAATTACTTAAAAGACTTAAGCAAGTGTTAATGTTGGTAGGTAGGTACTTAATTAAGCAACAACTTTTATTGTAAGTACCATTAATAAATATTATGTCATAGGTAAGTGACATATAAAAGAGTAGGTAAGTACTTATAAGTTACAATTGTCGGAATATAATAAGTAGAAATTTCTGGAATATGTCTAGGTACCTACGCTTTTACACTATTTCGGACACTTGAACGTAGAAAATAGAGAATTAAGTTATAAAGTTATATACTTACCTACTAATCAATTATAATAAAAAAGATAATAAATCACTGCTTTTTAATGTATAATATGTACATTATGTTTATTAAAAATATGTACTATGTATTTTTTTCGATTATTTATTTGTATGTTGTGTTATGTATGATGTCTATGGCGCATTATGTACCTATCTATATGTATAATATTATAGCACAAAATTGTCAATTTCGACACATTGCGCATCTGCCTCCGTGGCGCAATTGGCTAGCGCGTTCGGCTGTTAACCGAAAGGTTGGTGGTTCGAGCCCACCCGGGGGCGTTCTTTTGGTAATTTTCTCAATAAGTTTTTGTTTGTGTATGCCAAATGAAATTCAGATAAAGTGCCGAGCAACTTATCCGACAGATAAGATAACACAGATAGCCTTCAAATTTATGTTTTACCAGCGTCTGATAGATAATTGATAAACTGACAGTCTGACTTGAGAAAGTCTCTACTATGATGGTTAGTGTTATACTTACATTAAAATTTCGATAGATGGCGCTAAATACATAAAGAAGCAAAGCAGCAAAAGAATCTAGTTTTGAAAAGTATGTTTGTTTTATTGTACTTTCTATAGAAGTAAAAAAAATTTATTGTAATCCTAATTAATAATCTACGTGCACTTTTTATCATTTCAATTTGTATATTGTGTAGTAGAAGGCAGTTTTAATTTTAACAATATTATTCTAACCTTCGATAGCTCAGTTGGTAGAGCGGTGGACTGTAGCGGTAACGTCATTGATATCCATAGGTCGCTGGTTCAAATCCGGCTCGAAGGAATCGTTGTTACGATTTTTTGACTATTTTACATGTATGTTGTACCTATACAAAGTAATATTTTCGTGCCTGTACCTACATCCTAATTTCGTAAATAAATATTAAACAGATTAATTTATTTTTTAAGTTACGTTGTATATGTATGTAATCCATACAAATATTTAATAAAACATACTTACATTGTATCATTGACATTGTACATAAAAAATAGATACTAGTAGTAATAGTCCAGTAAATTTGTCGGTTGAATGTATGGGCTCGTATGCGTCAAATCCGGTAGTTCTGATTTTTTGCAGACTTGTTTATGATGTTGGCCTAATGTGGGTAAATTTTCAAACATACTTTTTTAGGCGTCCTATGCCCTTTATGAAGAAACTATCATTCAAAACAGACTAAACACATGCTTTTTTGAAAATATACCTCGTAGCTTAACTATTTACATAAACCAATTAGAATTAATATTAAAAAACTTAAAAGAAATTCCACCTTGAATAATCCGACTTGTATGGCGGCCTACCCCTGGGGGCCTTGTCCCACTTCAGATTGCGCTCAGAAAACGACTCACTATAACACGAAATTTTAACGTATCTTTTATCAAAATATCTCATTTTAAAGATATTTTTTCCATTTCATATTTAAAATCACAAAAACTTTACTAACTATTCAATGAAAAAACTGAGAAGCTAATATGTTTTTGTCCCGCGTAAAACTGCTCTTTTAATGCTCGTATTTGACTACTTGTTTCATATTAGTCAAGCGATTTCACGCCAAATTTTTGTATCGTACCACCCAAGCGTTTGTCGGACCCCAACTTGTGTGTGGAGAGGATGGCGTATACGCAAGTTTTCACATGTTCCCGAGATAATTTTTCCCTGAAATCTGTTTTGGTCACCGTGAGCGGCCAGTTCGGTGGCATGTTTTAAATAATGAACAGAGTGATGTATTGGGTCGTCAAGTTAGTATGTTGTGGATAATTACCTCGATATTACGACCTGCCAATATCTTCCAAATTAATTAGGTAGTTGGGTAATTATCATGAAAAAAAACATTTGGTCGTCATTTTGGTGGCGTCATTGCAGTGGCGCAGTGGGCCACCGTAATGATAAATGCCTGTATAATCAATACTATTACTAATAATATATTAAGCATAGTACTTGTTTTTCATATATTACTACTGTGTTGTAAGTATTTTACCGTGATAATAGCATAACAGTTAAATTTACGTACTATCTAGGTATAACTGTGGTAACCCTATATTAAGGCTACATACATTAAGAAATAAATAATATTAGTAATGTGTTGGGTACCAAAAAAGTTGATTAATACAAAATAAGACATTTGCGTATAATATGGCTTCTTTATTTGAAATATTTAAGAAAACGTCATTACGGTGGCGCAAAAATTTTCAAAAATATATTTCTCTGAAAGTACTGTGTTTCCAAGGGCGCCTCCCAAATTATTAGATTCACAGCATCTTATTCTATAATCTAAAACATTTAGTTTGAGTGAAATATGAGAAAAAAAAATTGCCACCGCAATGACGTAAAAAAGGCCGGTTTGAAAATTTACCCATGTATAATCCAAGTTTGTGACCTCGAGCGCCGAACGCAACTTTGTCAAAAATCGAAAAAACTGCGAAAAAATAGTTCTTTTTTCAAATTTTGGCGATTATAACCCTGAAGGACTAGTTTCTGAAAAAACTTTCTAAGGACGTTTTTAAAGTAGACTAAATTAACTACAATATGATACTAGAATTGTCTCTGTAGACCCAATAGTTTCTGAGATTTAGCCTTTCAAAGTTTATATTTTTTTTCGAACTTCGCATTTTTTTGCATTTCTGTCGTTTTAAAATGTTGCCTGCTACTTCGTTCGCGTTATTTAGGGATAAAAAGTAGCCTATATGTTAATTCGGGTCCTGATCTATCTACCTACCAAATTTCATCTAAATCCGTGCAGCCGCAAAGTTTATTTTTGTCTTTTATCACATAGATATCTACACTAATCTATACTAATATTATAAATAGGAAAGATTAGAATGTTTGTACGTTTGTTACGAATAAACTCAAAAAGTACTGCAGCGATTTAAAAAATTCTTTCACCGATGGAAAGTTAGAATATCCCTGAGTAACATAGGCTACATTTTATTCCCGTATTCCCACAGGAACGAAAACTACACGGGTGAAACCGCGCCGAACCGCTATTATATTATAACACTAACGGTATTTGTATCGAATAAACTCAAAAACTACTGAGCTGATTTTACAAATTCTTTCACCAATGGAAAGCTACATTATTATTGAGTAACATAGGCTTTATTTTATTCCCCTATTCCTACGGGAACGGGAACTACGCGGGTGGAACCGCGCGGAACCACTATTATATATGAAACTAGCGATTCTGCGCGGTTTCACCCGCGTCGTTTCCGTTCCCGTAGGAATACGGGAATAAAATATAGCCTATGTTACTCAGGGATATTTTAGCTTTCCATTGATGAAATATTTTTTTAAATCAGCCAAGTAGTTTTTGAGTTTATTAGTTACCAACACCGTTAGTGTTATAATATAATAGCGGTTCCGCGCGGTTTCACCCGCGTAGTTTTCGTTCCCGTAGGAATACGGGAATAAGATATAGCCTATATTACTCAGGGATATTTTAACTTTCCATTGGTAAAGAATTTTTTAATCAGCCAAGTAGTTTTTGAGTTTATTAGTTACCAACACCGTTAGTGCTATAATATAATAGCGGTTCCGCGCGGTTTCACCTGCGTAGTTTTCGTTCCCGTGAGAATACGAGAATAAAATATAGCCTATGTTACTCAGGGATATTCTAACTTTCCATTGGTAAAAGAATTTTTAAAATCGATGCAGTACTTTTTGAGTTTATTCGTAACAAGAGTACAAAAAATCTAATCTTTCCTATTTATAATATTAGTATAGATTAGTGTAGATATCTATGTAATAAAAGAAAAAAATAAACTTAGCGGCCGCACGGATTTAGATGAAATTTGGTAGGTAGATAGATCAGGACCCGGATTAACATATAGGCTACTTTTTATCCCAAAATAACGCGAACGAAGTAGCGGGCAACATTTCAAAACGACAGAAATGCAAAAATTTGCTAAGATCGAAAAAAAATATAAGCTTTGAAAGGCTAAATCTCGGAAACTATTGGGTCTACAGAGACAGTTTTAGTATCATGTCGTAGTTAATTTAGTCTACTTTAAAAACGTCCTAAGAAAGTATTTTCAAAAACTACTCCTTTAGGGTTATAATCGCGAAAATAAAAAAAATAAAACTTTTTTTCGAGGTTTTTTCGAATTTTGACAAAGTTGCGTTCGGCGCTCGAGGTCACAAACTTGGATTATACATTAGGACAACATCATAAACAAGTCTGCAAAAAATCAGAACTACCGGATTTGACGCATGCGGTAATGTATAATTTTACTGGACTATAAGCGCGTAATTCCCGTTCGTGTGGGATACGGTGATAAAATATAGCCTATGTTACTCAGGGATATTGCAGGTTTATAATGCTGAAAGAATTTCTAAAATCGGTCCAGTAGGTTTTGAGTTTATTCGTAACAAAGATACAAAAATACAAGTCTTTCCTCTTTATAATATTAGTGTAGTTAAAATATGAATAATGCAATCACTTGTTTTCCCCTAGGGCCTAGGCCTACATCATTTCTGCGGGTATATTTTTTTCTCCATTAGAATGGAAGGTTGGTTGCACAGTAAATATACGTATATAACTTTATTGTACAACGCGTTACTGTATAAGCGCAAATCCTCATACACCCCAATAAGTACTATTAATTTAAAATAAACCGGCTAAGTGCGAGTCGGACTTGCGCACCCAGGGTTCCGTACAAACAAATTCAAAAATTGGTGTTTTGGTATCTACATCGATAACAATACAATTGTATACACTACCGTTAAAATCTTCAAAAAATCTTTCATGTACAGACACGGCCCCGTTAGAGATTTATTATATGTATAGATGAGACCCCTCAAAATTACATTTCATTTGATGATTCTTTTTCTATTTTTCAATACTAATATTACCTGTATGTTGTTGTAATATAATCTTGTATGCTGTAGGTAATCTCTGCAAATACTGAATCAATTTTAAAAAAACTTTTACTGATAGGAAGATACATCCCTGGCTAATACCTATGTATAGGCTAGTATGTATACCTACTTAGTGTAATATGTAAATAATTAATATTTTTTCAAAATAAACATTAAACCTTGATTATTATACGAATTGAAATAAAAGTAACTCGGTAACCTTGGCATATAAATGGATTCCATTTGCAAATATAATTCTAAACAAAATTCAGCAAAAAGTAGATATTTTTTAACAAGTAAGACAATAATATATAATATACTTTTATTAATAACTAGCTGTTCCGCGAGGTTTCCCGTTCCCGCGGGAATACGGGGATAAAATATAGCCTATGTTACTCCCTGATAGATAATGTAGGTTTTTAAGATATTTTTATTTAAGAGATGGGTAGTAGTGGTAACTTATGGTCCGTTAATGCAATGTATTAGGCTCTGTCTCGGGGACAATTATTATTCTAATGCGCCAATATAAAGTAGAATGGCTTCCGCTGAAGTAAACCTTGAATATAATATCGTTCCTTTCTAAATAGATTTTTGCATTCGCGTGAGAAAATATCACGTGTCAGTGAAACATTTAAATTTAAATCGGATATCCAGGGACGTATTAGGATTTGATTCTATTTTCAAAAAATACATGCTAACTTTGCTTTGTAATAAAATATTATTTTAGTTATTACAAACTAGGGAACGCTAGGGCGCTTGGCGGCTTGTTACGATTGCCTTTGTTATTCTTGTATGTAAGACGTATTTTATAATTATAATAATACTTTATTTCAGATTTACATCCATTTCACACCAGATAAAATGGAGTCGCAATGACTTTCGATAAGAGGACTTATAAGTCCCTGCATTGAATAAAAACTTTTTACTTTGATACAACAAATAAAAATTACAAAAACAATCAAGGTAAATATACAGAAATACTGAGTGACTTAAGTTAAGGCAGCAATAGCCAGCCATCGTCTATAGGTGGTGGTGGCTGGAAGTCTCAGCCAACTAGCGTATGATGACGTTTTTTCACCTTGCAACCCTGAACATAAACGTCGCTATCCTGCTTCTCTTTTACTATTTCCTATTTTGCTGATCAAAGTCCTTTCCGTTTCAGGTTTTGCGTGAAAGAGTTACACTTTCCACTCCATCCTTCTAAACTATCGCATTTATACGAGTAATACTTATTAGTAGGACTAGATTTTTTCGTGAATTCAATATGCAAGCTATCCCCATGCCCAAAATCAATATTTGTTCAGTGTTTTAGCCATCTAAGTCAGTCAAATCAGAAACAGACTTCGTCAAATACAATATTGTACACAGTCTATCTCTATATAATAAAATTGTAATGTTACATGCAACACCAAATTAGATCCCGTTTTCACAGTTGTGTTTGTCTAACTTAAAATCTGGTACGATTCATCTTTATATGCTGCCTAGAAGCTCAGTTATCGAATCTTAGTTAGGTATTATTACTATAATTAATTAATAACGCGATAGCCTTTCATATTATGGTTTATTAAATAAGTTACAGACTTTCAGACACTCTGGCAAACATTTTTAACTATACGCGCCACAACCTAGCTCGTCAGACAGAATGCGCGGGATTGTTGACAGTTCCTCGTGACGTCACGCGTAGAGACGAAGTTCCAATAGAGTTGCTCCAATCGATATTTATTGGCTAACAGTATCTATATAGGTATGCGAAGTGTTTTTTAACTGGGTTATTACGTGGACGATGATGTAGTATACAAACTATACCGGAAAACATCCCACCCGAAGTTCCACGCTGAAAAACGAAAGAGATTCTGTTCCCGAACGATCAACAATGTGAAAGATGGTTGATTGATTTTCGATTCAAAGTTTAGGTTCGGGCATGTTGGCTCAGTTGGTAGTGACCCTACCTTCTGAGTCGGAGGTCGCGGGTTCGATCCCCGCTCGCAGAAAACATTTGTGTGCATGAACATGTCTGTTGGCTTCGTGTCTTTAAGTATGATTAATCGTTGTCACAGGCTCTGCCTAGTTTGGGACTGGATAACCGAGTGTAAATTGTGTGCCACAATTTATTATTATTATTTGGGTCATGTCATTCCTACGTCCGTCCGCTCGGCATTGGATAAACAATCAACAGATTTATAGTGAGATTGATTCTTGCTCTTGCATCGATCGAGAACAGAATGTGTATCAAGGTCGCGCGATCGCCTCTCATCCGGAATGTGAGCCAAATGAACCATACGTTGTTGCTCAATAGGCTTGGCTATTTCAGTTTTACATTTTATAGTGGATACTTACGCTGCGCTCCAAAACCCAGATTATTGACGTCGGCGAAAAATCTGCCAAGCTGAAGTAGGAATGAGCAAGCCACGTTTGTCATATGCAGTTAGACAGATGGCCAAAAATCTGCACTAACTGGGTCCCAACGACTGGCCGTCGACACCGAGGCAGACACTGAAAGAGATGGCGGGATGAACTTGACGCCTTCTCGAGGACATGGCCGAAGGAGGCACAGGATAGGATAAGTGGAGGGAGGGAGGAGAGGCCTTTGCTCAGCAGTGGGACAACATGCATAGAGGCTAACAAAAAAAATGGGTACTTTGGATATTGGATAAGTAATCAAATTTCAATCTATCGTCATAATCTCACGCCTTTTTACCATTGGGGTAGGTATAGAATGGGCTAAAATCTATGAAACTGGCAAATCTTGAGTGCGTCGGTTATCGCGGTTTCGGGCACTTTGTCAATTTAATAGACTATGTTTTTCATTGAACGTGAGAAAATTTTAATTTAATGAGGTGAAATATGTTAATGAAATAAAATTGAACTTTGAAGTACAATACTCTACAAATATGGTATAAAAATGTACTACATAATTAAATATTTTTGTAATTATAACATTTATTTACAAAAATAATATACATTCATTTACGATACTTACAGAAAAAATGTCCTCCAAAGAGGAACCATGTGGGACAGTGACTGACCCAGAAGACTGGCCGCATTCCCTCTCTGGATAGCTAGGCTTATCCTTTGACAGAGATAGCTGCCAGCCCTTTGGTTACCTGAAGCCTCGACCAAACGTATAAAAATTATATTTATGTAGGTATAATGATTTCATTCCATAATTCCAAATGATTTCACATGGTTTTCGTCCAAGCATTTCGTCTGCGGAATAACTCAAATTATTCAATTACTGCAGCCAATATCGATTCGGGTGGTTTTGCGTCATCAGAGATATTTTTAAATCATTCATTAGGTAACAAACTTATATTTGGGGGTGGTAAAATTCAGAATTAAATTTTATTCATACTTTCGTGACATACTTTCTAAGATACTAGCGCCGCGTTTGACAAATAATTTATGTTGGTAGTATGGAGTACTTATACCTAGTTGTGCAACAAGGTCGGATATTCAAGATTAACTTTCATGATCTCTGTTGGAAAAGTTCAATGATCTCTGTTTCAGGATCTGTTGGAAAATGGAATAGTGTTGATGTTTTGTCTTCGTAGAAAACTTTGAGTCACCATTAGGTACGATCATAGTTTTCCAACATACGTTGTCATTAAGGGTCATTTTAAGGTGATGAGCAGTAATGTATCCTAGTTAGGTATTATAAGTTGACATTATTGTTTATACAATTATTGTTTTAAAAGTCGATTAGTATTGGTAAACTCTGACATAAGTTGAATACTGAAGCAGATGTTCAAAGACCGTATCTCTACTTAAAAATCAATTATTTAATTTATTATTTAATCATCGGATTGACCGTTTGACAGCTTATTCACTCGACCAGCTTAGCGTAACGTAATTATTTAATATTTCACGTAATGTAAACAATCGCTAATGCACAAGCTTTGAAGTTAATCTAGTTATTCGCCTGTATGAATATTGATTAATTTATACAATTTTATTTCCCAGAAACTCGTCTTGTTAATGTCTGCTTATTGTATTGGTAATATAGTTGTTGCGCTTCTATTTGGGTTTTATGAATTCTTTGTCAGCGCTTCGGGATGAAAATAGATTACTTTCATCTTCAAGATTCTGCAAAATTTTATCTAATGATGGCAATCACTACACGCTTGAAATGTTCACAGAGCGTGTATTACTAATAGTCGCTAAGAAAAAATGTATAAAATTAGAATATAGGTACCTAGTTATTAATTTAGAAAAAAACCCATTCTCTAAAAAAGGTTTTTTTTTATAAATTAGTAGGTAACTATTAATATATTGTTCGGTTCACAGAATCCTTCGTGTGCGATATACATATACCTACTACGTCCATGTGTTCGACTCTGACTCGCACTTTTTTTTTTAGTAGATATCCTTCCACCTCTTCAGTTTTTATTCATTGCGTTTATAGTCAAGAGTGTAAAAACGAGACTTATTGGGAGAAGCCATTGTAATGAAAAATAAAGTATCAAATAGAATCAGCCAAGTGTGATCGCGACCTGCGTTGACCGATGCGCGGGGGAACGAACGCAACAGACTGGCAGCTCGCAGTTGCTTCGCCGCGACGAAGCCACTCGCTCGTTCCCACCCAGCCAATTCAAATTCCGAATAGAATTCGAACTGCCGATTCGGTTTTTAAACTTTGAAAAGTGAGCCGTGAAACCGTGTTCGAAAGTTGAAAGGATTTTTGGTGATTTACTTTTTAGAGCTTCGTCGTCTCCCTTACGGTGAGTTTTCCAGCTAGTTCTGTGGGTTTTGAAAGCGGGAAGCGTTGAATGCAATCTCCTTTTGCAAGTTTTTTTTATTACCGTCTTATATTTTACATAATTAATAGAATTAATAAATTATCGTACCGTCGTCTTGGCGTGTTTCATAATTATAGAGGGCGAATCAGTCTTTCTTACTTGAAATGACGAGATTACGGATTTTCATTTCATAACATAATTTAAAATTGTAAGTCTGCGATTAAGTTGACGTGAGAATTTGTCTTGTGCATCATTTATCGGCATCTTGATGTAAAGTCGTTGCCCTGAGCATGCGTGTTTACTTTTTGTTCAGGGAAAACAAAGTAAGATTATTTTGAATTGTTCTTTGTTTAGTTACGCGTATCTCTTAATCTTGGTGCAAAAATACACTTACTTAAGATTTTTAATTATGATAACATGGTCAGCAGAGTTTACCAAAAACGATCGTTTAAACCAAAACCATACCTCTGCTCATCAAAATATGTACGAATTTTATATAATCAAGTGTTTAACATAATTAATATCATCGCCGACATTACATCGCCTGTTAGGGAACGTACCAATTCGTGGGCTTGCGAGTTTCCAAAAACTCTTTTGTACGTAGGTAGGTACCTACTTGACTACAAGGTATAAAGCTATAAGGCCTGACAATATATCGAACCCAGATCTCATGCATGAGAAGTACCTACGCGTACTTTCAACAGAGCTGTCACTGTCAATTCATAGCTAAAATCAGATTTTTAGTTCCATGGAATCCTGACAGTTGGCATTCCGGTATTAATATTTTTGGTCTCTTTCCTTTTATTTTCTTTTAAGAATATTATTACTGTCTCAAAATTTTGAAACGTCATATTTCGCGAAGAACGAATGGAATCTAGGGCGCTCGATAATAAAAAATGTCGACGATTACGTTATCAACCCAAGTATCTATACAATGTAACAAATTCCATTAAAAATATATTTTACTTTAATTACCAACAATTGCATTAAGAGTCATAAAAATAAATACATTTCGCATTCTTATAAAAAAAATATACAACTTTTTAAAGCGTAAAAATCACAACATATTTTAATCTGAGGCCACTTAGCATAACTTAAGCGTCGTGTAAAAGACATCAACGCGCACTATACTTAGTTCAACTTATGTAAGAAGTTACACATAGTGCACTAGTAAAGTAGAACAGTATGTCCGTATACTTCAATTACTTGGTTTATTATGACAGGTTCGAGCCTAGTAGAAAACTGGTTGTTATAAAATTATTATACAAACTCGATTATAAATTAATTATAAAGCCTAAGACACTTACTCACTTGCGCATTTGCCCTAAGAGCGTTTTCACATTATCCGATCCGATATCGGAGTCAGATGCCAATACGATATCAGGGCAAGTAAAATGTATGAAATATAACCGATATCGGAGCGGACAATGTGAAAGGTAGATACATATTTCATACATTTTACTTGCCCAAGATATCGTATCGGCATCCGACTCCGATATCGGATCGAATAATGTGAAAATGCTTTAAGGCCCAGTATATAATAATATATAATATTAGGGACGGCCAATTGTGACCAAAAAAATCAGTGATTATAACAAAAAATAACTCAGACCTAAATAATCTAAAGGCTCGAGCACATTATTGCGGGCCGCACTGCACTGCATCGTATAATAATCTTCCGAAATCACTTTCTACTTGATGTAGAAAGAAATAAAAATTGCCAATAAAGTAAATTCATTATGTGGTCTATATGACGTGAACTTAGAAAGGGGCGGCGGCCGGGCTGCACTGCACATTATACACAGTTATTATAAAATTATTGTAATTTATTTATATATGACAAACCTGAAAGTTTCATAAAAATCCGTTCTGTACTTTTTACTAGAAAGTGTAACAAACTTCTGTCCATTCTCACGAACCTTCAGGTTTTTAATATTAGTTGGAAGAAGAGCAGTGATAGCCCGAACGTTTAAAGAGCCGGCCGAAAACCAGTGAGGTTCGGGTTCGAATCCTGGCATGTACCAATGAGTTTTTCAAAAACTTACGTACATATTTATCACTAGCTCGACGGTGAAGGTAAACATCGTGAGGAAACCCGCAGGTCTCAGAACTAATTCTGAGACATGTGTAAACAGACCCGGTCCGGCGATGGGCTCACCACCTATCACGTTTAGGGGTACAATATATCTCGTGAAATGTGGGTATACCCAGTAATGGAATAGGTACCTCTGCCTACCCCCTCGGGGATAAAAGGCGTGAGATTATATTATATATTATTATATTATATTAAGAAGAGTATAACGTAGTTAAATCGAGGAGAAATATTAGTGCACATATTTTGTGGGGTATTGTGAAAGTTTCCTGTCCTCATACCTGTGACATAAAATGTAAATTTTAATTTAATATTTAAAATAACCTTTTGACATAGTGTTTGTGTAGTTTATATGATTGTAATTGGATAGATGGATAATGATATGGTATTGATATTAATTTGTAAAATAAAAATTTAGTAATTTTCACGTCTTGGTATAATTAACCTTAACTTGGTAAAATTATATTTAAGATATTTTGACATTGTAATTCCTGCAAATAAATGATTTCTGATTTCTCTCTACTTATATGTCACTGATGATTAATCGTCGCTGTTTTCACTTTAATTTTGACATTTATTTTGAAATCGCATTAAGACATTTCAATTTTCGTCACAGATGTATAAAGCATCAAACAAGGAAGTTTTGCACTGCAATGTAATTATGAAATAAGAAGGATACCTACAACATTAATTAAATTTGAATTTAAAACTTAATTACGACTTTCCCTTTGTTAGCAAAAAATATTATACAACAACACTAAGCATTTATGTGGCACTACAAATAAATAAAGTATAAGTGACAGAAGTGGACCGCACGCGATTCCGATAAATACCACAGCTCAGGCGACTCTATCGTTTTGCTCGACTACCAAGGATGGTTTTATATTAAGTTAATAGGATCACTTACAGTGTACACCTTAATTATGCGGAGATGTATGGCAAACGGTACCGATGCCTGTGTTTTACGTCACCATTTAACTTTCTCGGCGCAAAAACTTGTTTCGCGGAAGCGTTAGCCGGAAACAGCGAGCAAAACGTATCGGTACGCATTTGAATTGAATAAAAATAGCATTTTGCTATAATTACACAGGTATTTTGTATAATCCTGCTATCAAAGACCATCATTGAATATCCGACAGGGTCAAATTTCACTTGTTACTTTTGCGATTTGAATTTGGACCCAAAATGGAGCCGTCCACGCATAGAGAATAGAGATCAACAGTTATTTTTCTTTTATGATTGTCTATTATTGCTAAATAGAGTGGCGTCAAATTAAACATCCTCAATGAAACTTACATGGTACGGCTGCTGGTAATAGATAGTTTTACATGAAGCGTTAAACGGATGACCCGCATGTCAAACGTCAATGTCATTCTGTTTTGAGGCTATATTGGTAAAAACGAAGTTTTCATATTTTGTTTTTGCTTCTTTTAGTGATCTATTCCATTTATAAAAGCTTGCTCCAAGTATCAATGTCTCATATACGCAAGTGTTAGCGTGTTTTAAAGTTTTTTTAGATCTTTAGGACTTGTGGTTTTTTAATAAAATAACCTAAACGATTGAATTTTTATAACAGTCGTCGTTTGCTCTAAAATAAACATAGTTCAGCAAGTTTTAGATGGCTTTTAGTTATTTTGCAAAGATTAACTCTCGAAGTTTAAGAAATAGGTACTTCACTTACCTACGCCGAGAAAACCCGCGGCCGCACTTAACCTTGACTTTAAAGAACAAGGATGCGGCTTAAACAGATAATATCGGATAATAACAATAATTGCAGGTTTTCAGATAATCTCATAGTTCCTAAACATCAAGCTGTTTTTGCCTATCATCATCAATCGTGGAATTTTGGAGTTGCCGACAACAAACATAAACTTAAGTTTACTTAACTTTAGTTTTATGGAGGAGCGGAGGTGGAATGCTCCTCCATCGTGGAAAGGAAGATCTTCCGCCAGGCGAGGTGATCGTGCCTGGGGACCGCGGTCCAACGGTTGATGTTGGACAGTTGTATTTATACAAACTCATTAGAAAACTCCGATAGCGCGGTTTAGAACTCGGCCGTCTATTGGCGCGTTCTATGTAACTCGGCCTTCTATTGGCGCGTTCCATGTAGTGTCGCTACATCACTCCCCCTCCAAGACCGGAGGTCGATTCGATTTCTTGTGCTGCGTCATTGTTTCGTAGGTCGCTTGCAAGTGCCAGTGCTGCTCCAAGTCTGCGGTGAGTCGAGACTGAGCGGGTTGCTGCGACTGTTGAAGTGCCCGTAGTTCAGTGTGCAGAGACCGCCACGCCGGCGAGGGTGACCAGCCGCTGTAGATCCGGACGTGGGCTGCGGTGAACTGTGCGTGGGCCGAGTGCTGTCGCTGTGAGTGATGAGCCTGCAGGACCAGGTAGCACGGTGCGTCGGCTGCGTATGGACCTGATTGGGCGAGATTCTGGCTTGCTGTGCGACTGCTGCTGCTGACCTTGAGTGAAGGTTGTTGTAGGAGTGATGTGTGATGGCGATGATGCTTCTGAAGTCCAGGTGTTCCAGAAGGTTGCGCTGATGTCCAGGTGTCGAGGGTCACCAGTATGGAGAAGCGGATGTGGAATGCTCCTCCATCGTGGAAAGGAAGATCTTCCGCCAGGCGAGGTGATCGTGCCTGGGGACCGCGGTCCAACGGTTGATGTTGGACAGTTGTATTTATACAAACTCATTAGAAAACTCCGATAGCGCGGTTTAGAACTCGGCCGTCTATTGGCGCGTTCTATGTAACTCGGCCTTCTATTGGCGCGTTCCATGTAGTGTCGCTACAGTTTTATTCTGTTCCTAATCAAATAATATTGTACTTATAACAGGTAATAAGTACAATATTATTTGATTGTGAACAGAATTTGCATCCTCACTTAATAAAATTACCGTTTTGTATACATAATTTCAAGGAAACAGAATTATTCACACTAACATTTTATAAATCTAGTAGAACTGTGTATGTTAGATAAAATCATTAACTTTAATCAGAAACAATACTTCTAAAAATATTTAAACAAAGTTAATCAATCTAATCTAAATCGTGATAAAAAACTAATTATTTCATGTAGACTCATAAATAATTACAATTTGATTATACTCATACAAATACAAGTAAATAATAATTACGCAGCTCTGTCACACTGACTTCTGAGCAGATTATTTAAGAAACAAAATGCCAACGAGACTGGCGACCTTAATTAATTTCTTCATTTTAATTTTATTGCATTAATAAGTTCAGTACGCGTTGTCGCGAATAACATCCTATCCTACTAATATTATAAACGCGAAAGTTTGTAAGGATGGATGTTTGTTCCTCTTCCAGGCAAAAACTACTGGACGGATTTTGATAGAACTTTACAATTATATATCTTATATATCAGAATAACACATAGGCTATATTTTATCCCAGTATTCCCACGGGAACGGGAACTACGCGTTTGAAACCGTGGGGCGCTGCTAGTAAATACTAAACAAGACGAAATAACATTTTTCTACGAAGTGACAAAAAATGGGTCTTGAGATATTAATAAAATTATTAGATAATATTATATAAGTGCACCAATCGGCAGACATAATTATGTAAGGATACCCGTCTGCAGTATTACATATTCATCAGATCTTGAAGAATGAGGTGTCAATGGATTCTTTATTATGGTCCGGGTGACATAGGCTACGGCAAAGCTAAAAGGATGGATTATGTTTTTGTCTAGTCGTATGTAGACATTTTCAGGGTTCCTTACCCAAAGGGTGTATTACTAGGACTCCGGTGTCAGTCCGTCCGCCCGTCTGTCCGTCTGTCACCAGGCTGTATCTGACCCGTGATAATTAGTCAAGTTGAAATTTCCACAGATTATGTATTTCTGTTGCCGCTATAACAAGAAATACCAATGAACAAAATAAGATAAATATTAATGCCCCATGCAACCAACGTGATTTTTTTACCGTTTTTATAGATTTTTTTACTGTTACTTTACCATTACAGACAAAATAATATACAATTTCTTTATTACGGTATTGCATTCAACTGAGTTTCATGGTCAACAGACCGAAAGCTATTAGACTGGTTTTCGTAATATAAGGAGGAAAATTAATATTTTTAGGAAGATGACGACTAATTACCAATTATAAACGTAAACACATCCTCATTCACGCAATCTAGACACAAACGAAATGAACATCTAGGCATTACAAAAACATATAATACTTGATTGCGAAATTAGGGTACAATCCGTTGCTTTACTTGCATGTAACACTGTATATAATGTAGTATCTGACAATCTGCGTATGAAGAGATAATTGTAGGTATGCATGCAGGATGTGTGTAATGATAATCATTGTAATGAAGGGTGCTGTGAGCCTGTGATACAATGAGTCGTGTTTAGTAGTCGTAAGCCTGCATTAGGTGTCATAAGGAAGTGTTTTTACATAATTTTATTGTTATATTCCGATGTCAAAAAAATGTGCGTAAAAATGATGAGTTATTGCTTAATTTCAAATCATTTATGACGTGTTTGCCTAATTTAAAATCATTGATGATCATAATTATTTTTTGATTTCCGCAATCAAAATAGTTTAAAAAAAAGTTATTAAACTACAATCACGTAATTTTTTTATAGGTACCTGAAGGTAAATAATACAACTTTGTTTATAAAATATTTGAGGACACTGAATAAAATTTATGGATAAAAAAATGTCCTCTAACGTGGCATCGCGCGTAAACAGAACATACTTAGAAGGCTATACAATATACAATGGTATATTTTTGTAGAAATAAATAGCTGTAATTAATTTAATAAATTTTAATTTAAAACTGACTTTCTGGAGCCTAAATAAATATGGGATTGGGTTCGATTATGCTTTACAGCGACTAAACTTATTTTAGTTTACTCCTGACATTTTCTTTCTCCTAGAAAATAAAAGAGACGAGAGTTATTTAGTCCTGTCAAATTAAAATTTGTCCTGTCAACTAAGATGTCTATGCAACAGAACTAACATTTCATAACGTGTTTAGTGCACAAGTAAAGATGTCACGACTAAAATACATCCTCTGACAGAACTAAAATCGGTAGGTTATCTTCTATCCCTTGTCTTTTTTTGAGGTAAGACAAAGACAGGACTAAACTTAAATAAGTTTAGTCGGTGTAAAGCAGAATCGAAACCATTATAATCCAGATTGATTGACGATAAAGCTGTTTGGTTGAAATTCGTGGTGAGGTGGGTCAGTAATCCGGCCCTGCCACTTTCATTAACGTGTCTGTTGTTGCGTTGCAGACATCGGCAACTATCGAAATTAATTGCAACAGCCTACATACCGGCCTAATTACCTGTTTGTACAGCAATATTACTACCATCAACCATCTGTGTTCTACTCCATTCCGATCAACCAGAAGATTCCCACGGACGCACGACATAATAATAATAAATTTTGGGACACGGTTATTCAGTGCCAAAACTAGGCAGAGCCTGTATCTACTATGGGTACTAAATAACCGATGAACATTCTTAAATAAATATTAAACACCCGTAGACGTAGACGTAGTGTCTGGGTTTAATGCACACAAATGTTTGCCCCGAGCGGGGATCGAACCCGCGACCTCAGACTCAGAAGGCAGAGTCACTGCCAACTGAGCCAACAGGTCCGTCAATCGTCAATAATCTTTTCATCATCATCATCAACCCATAAAAGCTCACTGCCGAGCTAATGGTCTTTCCTCACATATGAGGAAGTATGGACTTTAATCTCCCTCGCGAGGCCACCGCAGATTCGGAGATGGTGTTAAGCTAGTGTCCACATATCAATCAGAATGCTTTAATCCACCCGAGGATAGCTGACATGGATTAACGACATCCTTTGTGCATTAAAACAACGAAAACCGGAATGTTACAAGTTGTATAGGTCTACACCTTTTGTTCAAAGAGTATTATACTTATGATTGTTAAACTGTGATATTGGTTTATTTATTATTTGGTATATTTGTTACTTAGAGAAAAAACTTTATTACTATAACTACAGAAATCATATTACGATGTCTGGCACTAGACTGCGGACGTCACCAGATAGACCGATTCTACGCATTTTTTTTTGCTGATTTAGTATCATACCTACCTTTATCAAGACTAATTAAACCTGGTAGTATGTATGTAAGATCGCTATCTATCAAACTAATGAAAAAATACTCGTCCGTGTACAGTGTACATATTTACATACGTTAATTAACAAAATTATTTACCTATCCACCACATAAAACCCTGTAGTTAAAGAGACCGCGTCTCATCGGTGAGGCACGGGTTCGGATATACTGGCGAGTTCATGTATATAAGAGTTTTTCAAAAACTGATGTACATATTTGTCAGTAGCTCTATGGTGATGGAAGTCAACATGAGGAAATCCGCAGGTCCCAGGACTGATTCTGAGGCATGTGTGAACATTGTGTGAACACAATTGGAATATTGTGTTAATGTGTTAACTCCTTTTAGCCCCGAGGGGACCTCTCCCCTCGGGGATAAAAGGAGTTAACACATTTTTTATGGACGTGATAGCCTTACGGTTACTGAGTCTGCTTCACATCATGATAATCAGTAAGACTCAGGTTCGAATGCTGGCATTTACTAATCAGTTTAAAAAAAATACAGCCTTATTTATCACTAGATCGACAGTGAAGGAAAACACCGTGAGGAAGCCCACAGTTCCCAAAATTAATATCTTATAATATCTAATATCTCGTGAAAAGTGAGTATTTCCAAAATTGGAATTATGCCTACCCCCTCGGGGATAAAAGGCGCGAGAGTTTTTTTTTGTTCAACCTAATACTGGGTTTAAATGCCCACTACCCGAGTGACGTCAACGCCGATCGCCGCATGCACTTGCACTCGAGATAATAGCCGTTTTGAGGTGGAGGTCGGGACACTTGGGGTAATGGGCAATTAGAGGACGAGCCCAGACATTTTAATTAGGTCGAATCTGTAAGGTGACATTGTATTCTGGAGTTAAGAATTGGTTTTATAGTGGGCATTATTGTATAGATTCAATAAAGTGTAACTGACCTTCCCCAACGTAGAAACTTGTCTTCATTTGCAGCCCAAGTGTAAGCATGCTTTACGTATTCCTCATGGCGTAGATTGAGCAGCCGTGGCTCACAGTAAGAATTTCTCATTCATGGCTCTCTGTAAGCATTTGTAGCTCACTGTGAGCATTTGTGGCTCATTGCGAGCATTCTTGGCTTACAAGGCTCATCTGCGTCTATACAATTCAAACGCGACACGATGCATAAAATTATTGCATACGCCTTTAAATTCTAAGCATTGTGTATTGAATGTTTATGAGGCGAGTTAAGTGCTCTGTAGTTTGGGATTCAATAATTATGATGTGACTTGGCGTACCACTATTATTATGCTCGCGGCGAGCACTTATGACTGTCACTTATTGCATATGGTCTGTCAGTACCAGCCTTTTCAATCACTCACGAAAATGATACTCCTAAAACGCAATACTGCAAAAGGCTCGTATACTCGTATTTCGTAATAATGCGATAGCTCATGGCAGGCAGAACTAAAGTGATGTGTTGTTTCACTGCTGCTCCGTCAACCGTAACTGCGTGATCGATTAAATCGGTTACAATTTTGCTAATTTGGAATTGATTTTAGTTGGTATTATCATGAGATTATTATTTTCTGTAGTCCTGGTTACATTTACCACACAAGATCAACAAGAGCAAGTAGTAGAAATAGTAGAAAAATGTTAGAGATTCCATCGTGTGGTAATAATTATTATTATGGTAAAAGAAGTAGGAAGTACTTGGTCCCTAAATTGTACAATGAAATACCGTGTGATATAAGAGAATGTCAATCATTTAACAAAATTATAATGAATTTACCACCATAAGTAATAAGATGTACTTAAAAGTAACTAGCCAATTACCCATCTATGTTTTAAGGGAGTCCCTCTGCCAACAAACTGTATTGCAGTTTGGCAGAAGAAAATTGTTGTAAAATTGGGTTTATTTATCCTGAATAAATGATTTATTATTATTATTATTATTAGTTCGGTTGTAAGTGTTACATTAAACTAATCATCATTTGCATTGTAATCCCTTAACATTGACAAGTCGTGTTGTGACCTTGTGCCTACGTAATAAAAATAAACCATTAGTTAAACTATGAAACCAATGTGTGGGACGAAAACCGACAGCCAAGCAAAACATAAGAAATATTTTCATTCATCAACCATTATACTGCATTACAGCATCGCACTTGGAGGTCAAATCTGCTATTTTTGTTTGAAAACTGAGTCACGCAAGATTGACTGGGATATCTCAAATCGGAATGTTAGTGTTACGGTACTTTTTGCAAGACGCCGATTCAGTTAATTTTTCACGGTCAAATGTTAGTTATAGGTGTTTACGGATACTAAGTTAAAATATACCATCGAAATATTGAGTTTAATAATACATACATACATAGATAAAGCTCACGCCATTGTCCTACAGGGGTAGGCAGAGACGATGGATCGCCACTTTGCTCGATCTCTGCATACTTCTTTCGCTTCCTTTACATCCATAAGGCTTTTCCTGCACGCTCTTTAGAAGAAGAAGAAGAAGAACAAAAACGAATAAATGTATTGCAGTAAAACCACGGAGAAGAGAGACATAGACTATAGAAAAGTATTCTTGCTTAGACATTGTTGGAGTTTTTTTCTAGGTATATTTTACTAACTTGACAAATAATAACTAATACAAAAAAAGCCTTTATCATCGATGGGGTTGGTAAAGCTATTTCTAAAAGTACCTTCCTATCTGGTTCATCGGTGTGTTTTTCCAACTTCTAAACGTGACATCTTTCTCAATATTGTTTCCTTTACCATAGAGCTAGTAATAAATATGTACGCATGTTTTAAAAAACTCCTTACTTTAGATCCTAATCAGAGGCCTTACGGTTAAAGAGCCGGCCGAAAATCAGTGAGGCTCGGGTTCGAATCCTGGCATGTAAGAATGAGTTTTTCAAAAACTTACGTACCTACATATTTATCACTAGCTCGACGGTGAAGAAAAACATCGTGAGGAAACCCGCAGGTCTCAAAATTAATTCTGAGACATGTGTAAATAGACCCGGTCCGGCGATGGGCTCACCACCTATCACGTTTAGGGGTCCAATATATCTCGTGAAATGTGGGTATATCCAGTAATGGAATACCTCTTCCTACCCCCTCGGGGATAAAAGGCGTGAGATTATATATTTATTAATTTTATTTTTATTTATTTTACTTTAATAAAATTTTAACAGGACCGTGTCTGTACATGTAATTTTTTTGAAAATTTTTGTGGTAGTGTAGATTAGGACGAGTCGGTAGAGGACGACCTAGGCGTACCTACATCGACCAGATCAGAGATGTGTTGAAGAAAAGCCAGATAAAAAGTAACCGAAACCGATGAGCATACATGAGTCGCTTGATAGATGTGGAGGAAGCACGAGGGACTCACTATATGGTCTCTACCTACCCCAATGGGAAATAGGCGTGAGATTATGTATGTATGTACGTAGGTAGTTATCGATTTAGATATCGACGCACATATTTTTGAAATTTATGTCTTGTCTGTCTGTTTGTCTGTCTGTGCACGCATTAAAAAAAATATTTCATGTAGGTACAGACACGGTCTCGTTACAGTTTTATTATATGTATATAGGTATCGATTTGACACACAGACATCAATAAGGTGCTATTGAAACAGCCTGAGTAGAGTAAGTAAACGGTTTTACATTTGTTTCGTGCAATTCAAAAAAACAACAGACTCACGAAGATCATTATTCAATTATTTGCACAGCCGTGGTAGTACATGACGCATACAGTGCCCTTGTAAAATGCAAGTGTTATAATTTACTAGACGAATATTGAAGTGTTATAAGTTAAACTCTTGGTACGGTTACCCCCTGTTCACCTGAAGCAATGTAATGTTTTTCGGTTGTATTGTACGAGTACTTACATGTGCATTTTTGGCGCCGTAACTGGCCTTTTTTGTGTTACAATAATAAATGTAGATACGTATTCCTCTATCTCTGTGAATGGACGATATAATTAAGAAGGCATTCATAGTAGCCTGAATAGCTTATTAAAATTAACCAAATGGCTACATAAATTATATTTCAATGATTTGTTTCGAGAGACGCACTCTTTACTGCTTTCGACGGAAGATCTATCAACTCATCGACAAACAAATCTGCGTTTAATTCCAACAGATGGCAAATACTTGCGTTGCCATGACAACAAGACGCACATTGCGTTAACAATAACAAAGTCGAATCATTGAATTTTCATGTCACCGTTATAACATATTAAAACAACAGAATATGTCGTACATTATTTCTTCATCTTTCACGGAGACAGAGCAAGGTCGTAGTGTTTTCTTTGTGTCAACAGCCCCCTGGCATGTAAGCGAGCGTGAAGTTTGTCATGCAATAATTTGAAGTTTAACTTCACGGGTGGTTTAGCATCTGAGGCATCAAATAGCGATTCGTTTGAATGCAATTATATGATTTGTATGTGGGAATTTGTGATGCACAGAAATTCATATGCTATTGTTATACAATCTCTTTCATACTGAGGCATTATTCCATTTAATGAAAACAAAATATGGCACAGACAATAAGGTACAAACTCCTTGGGCACAGATATCTTTGTGTCTCTTTTACAATTTACTCTGTGGACTCGTCAGTTTACCGTAGACTCAAAGAGATGTCATATCGACTTTTCAGTTTCGATTATTTTAAACTTCACTTTTTACGCACTGGGGTTTGTTATAATTTAAATTTACTTTTTCATTTACTATAAAAACTGGTTGTTGACATATGGAATATTGGTTACTGTCATGTCTTTAGTGATACTAGCGATATTAAGACAAATCGATTGACGTAAGAATCCTTAAAATCGGCCCAAGCATTTGATTTCTATAGCGCCACAAAGGAACAAATTATTACATAGGTTGATAAACTCATTAGAAAATGGCACCTTTTCGTTGGATAAATCCACAAAAATGAGATTTCGGTTCTATTTAGTTGTTAAACTGTAAAATCTTTTTTTAATGTCGCTTGAAAACATTTCTATTAATTTATAGTTATTATGAGCGCAACAAAACAAATGAATAGAATTAATATTCGAATTAATGTGCTATCCGATTTAATTGTTGGCTGTCAAAACGCGATTAATTACAGTCATTTATATTTAGTTGTTCAGATGTGGGCAATATATTTGGAGTTGGCAATGACTATCTCAGTCCCGCCTCTTTCAATTATTCCAAAAGAAATCCATAGAACAAAGAGCATTTAAGGTATCTTGTTTTTTAATTACTTCAGTCATTTATTATTTTAGATTACTTTAAAAGTCAGTTCTAAATATAGTAGTGGTTAGAGAAGAGGCGGGCGGTGCGCCCGCGCCGGCGCTCAGATGCGGAGCGCAGACCCTAGAGGGAAACCCAGAAATGACCAGATCAGGGCAAAGATTTGGGTCACGTATATGGTGTGATATACATGGTCTTCTTAAATTAGGTACGTGCAATATTTAAGGGGTAGATCAAATATTGAACAAGGAACATTAAACTATTGTTTATTTTTTAATTGATTTTTATTTTTCAGACGCTACTTTACCTACTAGATAACTTCCATTATTACAAAAATTAAATAAAAAAGTACTACGCTTTACATAAACTGTAATCTATGTTTCTTCACAAAACTGCTTCACCGTCGATGCCGATGTAGTGATAAAAAAACTGGTCTCACCAAGTTACTATTATCACCGTAAATTTTGTACAGAATCCCACATTCTTGACAGTTCACTGTATAAAAAAATGCTCTAAAGCTAGTTTTAGTTTTTTATGGTACACTGGTATTTTACGTACCTATTTTTAGTTTCATTATAAGATCAGATGACTGTCTACATATTTACAATATTATTAAAAACCGCTGCAAAGTTGCTATGCAAATTAAGTAATTGTTTTGCCGTGAGATGAATGCAGGCTCTTTATTGACTATATGACAAATAAGGGAGTGACTATATACAACATTAGTATGCAGTGTGCGTCGCCTGACTCCTCTCCTAAATAAGAAATGGAAAACATGACGTGTTTGAAAAAAGTCTTGTTTCGTCTATAGAGCGAGGTCAAGCCATTGGTCTGACAAATATTCTTGATCTTTGTTTATATCATCAGATCAGAAATATTAATTTTGAATGCAGTTAATTGGGCCTATGTTTATAAGTCCAAATATAAGTTCACCAGCCAGAGTATCAATTCGTCAAAAGAACATTTTGTACCAATGGTATACCGGACTACATAGATATGTTTACCACACAAGCACTTTCCTTTTCCAAAACATTTAATAGGCTTAACAGTGTGCAACTGGACTGTTTGTGACAAATAGTCTTACCATATGTTTCTATTTCGTTACGCCACCGCGATCGGCTTTCAAAACGTAATTCCACAAAAAGGAGTCACCTCATAAATTCGGGTTTACTATCGACGGGTACTATGACATTTGAATGGATAAGGCAGGTACAACTATGTCGCGAAATGGATATATCTTATCTTCACTATCACTACATAGTATAAAACAAAGTCGCTTTCTCTGTCCCTATATCCCTATGTCCCTATATCCCTTTGTATGCTTAAATCTTTAAAACTACGCAACGGATTTTGATACGGTTTTTTTTAACGGCTAGAGTGATTCAAGAGGAAGGTTTTAGTGTTAGCATTGCACCCGTGCGAAGCCGAGGCGGGTCGCTAGTACACGTATAAAACCATACAGTGACTTACTGACAGCAGACAACGCACAGCCTAAGCCAGTGGACTTGAAATTTGAGGAAAGTATACAAACCTCCCTAGCAATAAATCGAATGAGTTCTAGTTCTAGTTTCAAGTGAGTTTCCATAGTACCTACGCCAACTGCCAAGTGTTGCAACCCCATGAATAATCGCTTAGCACTTATATTCACACTTTTTGCTCGTCCGTTCGTATGCTTTGTTGTGTTTTTTTCTAATTTGCATACACATGATTCATGTTGTGCAAATGACTTGTGCATCGTGTACCTAAAACACTTCGGAAAGTGTATACCTAATTAAAATCACTTTTATGTATTTCCTTTTGTGAGCAGTGATAGCCCTCTGGTTAAAGAACCCGCTTCTCATTCGTTCGTGAGGCTCGAGTTCGAATGTGGCGAAAACACGTATCAATGAGTTTTCAAACATATTGTAGATACTATAGCAGCGCCCCGCGGTTTCACCCATGTAGTTCCCGATCCCGTGGGAATACGGAGATACAAAATAGCCTGTGTTATTCTAATGTATAAGCTATATAACTGTAAAATAAAGTTTCATCAAAATCCATTCAGTAATTTTTGCGTGAAAAAGCAACAAACATCCAAAAATCCATACATACAAACTTTTGAGTTGATAAAATTAGTAGGATAAAATAAAATACTAGTATTTAAGTTTCTAATATTTTAGTGCGTTTACGTAATTTTATAGTATTTTCTTCATCGCACTAACCTACATGTTTAATTATCGTTGACTGAAATTAGGTAGTTGCTCGTAAGCAGAGATCTAATTAGTATCGCTTGTGTATGTAATCTTTTGCCTGGTTTCAGAAGCTACGTTGCTATATAACAGCTTAGTGTATCAAAACAAATAGTCTTAGAAATAAAGCTTGTATAGTTTCATGGATATATTTACATATCAAAATATTGTAACTTCCTAAAATAGCAAGATTAACAAGTAAGTAAGTAATAACTCTTTATTGTATACCAAAACAAATAAGTGACACAATTATTTTAAAATTCAATTTCAGCAATTTAGAAATAACATAAAAAATAAACTTTTAGATTTTTCATACTGTGATGACCCTAACGATTTGTACAAGTCAGTATTAACACTAGCTAAGAACGAATGTAATAATGTTTTTAAAACAAAAAGTGTAAAAATCAATAACAACCTAATGTTCAGTGATTGGGCGACGGTGGGAATTCATAAAAGCAGACAAAGATTATATGAACTATACGAGGAAAGGACGTATAACACTAGTGATACCTTTTGCAATTATGTTCGTCAATATTCAAAAGTCTTTAAACGTATTTGTACCGCGGCTAAAGCTAACCATGTAAGTAATAAAATCAAAAACAGCACAGACATTGTAAAAACTACATGGAAAATTATAAATAGCGAGACTGGAAAATTTAAATCTCAACATTTTGACTTTCAGTTGAAAGTTAACAATAGAATTTTAAGAAATGATAAAGATATATCTGAAGTGTTTGTAAATTTTTTCTCTGATATTCCAGTCTCGACGACCAAGTCACTAAACTCGTCACCCGCACTCGCTGAATCGCTACTACAAGAACATACCGCTGCATGTAATACACGCAACTTCGTATTCGATCATGTAAATCCTTGGGACATCCTAAAAGCATTCAAATCAATACAAATGAAAAATACTGCCGATCTCGACGGCTTATCTGTAAAAATCATATCATCCATAATAGACTTAATTGCCTCACCTCTAGCTTGTTTATATAATAAATGCGTTGATGATGGCGTGTTTCCTGATCTGATGAAACATAGTAAAATTATTCCATTATTCAAAGCCGGTAGTAGATTAGACCCTTCTAACTTCAGACCAATATCAATTCTACCGACTCTTAGTAAAATTTTTGAGAAAATTATTCTATATCAGTTGAGTGCACATTTTTCTATCAACAGTATAATGTCTGTAAAGCAATTTGGATTTACTAGGGGTCGCTCGACAACCGATGCCGGTGTTGAGCTAGTAAATCATGTGTTTGATGCCTGGGAGGAGTCGCAGGATGCTGTTGGGGTTTTCTGTGATTTATCTAAGGCATTCGATTGTGTCCATCATGAAATTCTCATCAGAAAACTACGTCATTACGGAGTACAAGGCCGCGCTCTTGATTTAATAAAGTCCTACTTGAAAAGCCGGATACAGTGTGTTGATGTAAACGGTTCAAGATCGTCTGGATCGGCGGTTTGTATTGGTGTACCGCAGGGCTCCATTTTAGGCCCCTTTCTATTTCTGGTCTATATAAATGACCTACCCAACCGAGTGCAACATGATATTGTACTGTCCGCAGATGATACATCTCTACTTTTTAAAATTAAACGACCTATTAAGTCTTATGACGAAGTGAACAGTGCAATTAATGATGTTGTCAGTTGGTTTAACGTTAATAATCTACTTCTCAATGAGAAAAAAACTAAATGTGTACATTTTTCTTTATCAAATGTTAAACGAACTTTAAACTCAGTTACAGTTAAAAACGAAAAATTAGAATGTGTAAACACTACAGTATTTTTAGGAATAACTCTAGACTCTAAGTTACAGTGGGGACCGCACATTGATACGTTGGCGAAAAGGCTCAGTTCTGCTGCATATGCCGTAAAAAAAATACGTAATATGTCAAGCGTAGAAACAGCTAGACTTGTCTATTTCAGCTACTTCCACAGCTTAATGTCATATGGCATTTTACTGTGGGGGAATGCTGCTGATGTCCAGAGAATATTTATTTTGCAGAAACGAGCCATTCGTGCAATTTATAAAATGGGGTCTAGGATGTCTCTAAAGGAAAAATTCAAGGAAATTAATATACTGACACTGGCGTCACAGTATATTTACGAAAACGTATTGTATGTTAAAAAGAATATATCACTTTACAAAAAAAATTGTGACAGACATTGTATAAACACTAGAAATAAGAATGAACTGGCTGCTTGTGTTAGTCGATTATCTAAAGTTACCAAATCATATAAGGGTCAATGTATACGCTTTTACAATAAGATTCCCATTGAATTACAAAATTTGCCTCTTGACAAATTTAAAATAATAGTTAAGCAAAAATTACGTAAAAAAGGCTACTATAAAATTACAGACTACTTAGTAGACCAACATGCATGGGATTAACCGACTCGACGCTATGTAAGGCTATTAATTATAATTATTATTGTAAACGATATTTATTAGTAAGACATGAGATTAAAAAGAGCTGCCCTTGAGTTTCTTGCTGGCTCTTCTCGGGGTACTGCATTCGGAACCAGCAGCTCGTCGGTGGAGATGGGCTGCTGTTTGCATTTAGCCAATCTTCATGGACGAGTTTAGAGTGCCTTGTTATTATAAAATATTGACGTTTCTAAGTGTATATTTTAATACCAATAGAAAATAAACGATTTTTGAATTTTTTTGAATTTTGAAAAAAATGTAATGGACTAGGTCTTATCGCTTTGAGCCATTTCTTCCAGACAACTTGAATTATATAATATTTAAAAAACATGTTTTATACAGGCTTTTGTTTATCATTCCCACAGTAATAGTTTCTTGTTAGAATTACACAAATTAGAAAAAAAACTAAAGCTACTAAAAAAGGCTCTAAAAAGATTTTAATAATAAAATAGCAATAAGATTTTAATAATAAAGAGCAGTGATAGCCCGGACGGTTAAAGAGCCGGCCGAAAATCAGTGAGGCTCGGGTTCGAATCCTGGCATGTACCAATGAGTTTTTCAAAAACTTACGTACATATTTATCACTAGCTCGACGGTGAAGGAAAACATCGTGAGGAAACCCGCAGGTCTCAGAATTAATTCTGAGACATGTGTAAACAGACGTCCGGCGATGGGCTTACCACCTATCACGTTTAGGGGTCCAATATATGTCGTGAAATGTAGGTATATCCAGTAATGGAATACCTCTGCCTACACCCTCGGGGATAAAAAAGGCGTGAGATTATATATATTATATATATAATAAAACTCGTCTTATCAGTCGGGTAAAAAATGTCATCCTATGACAATCCGGAGGTGAAGACTGTATTTAAACCACGCTCTTCAAAATTGAGTTAAACAAATCAACCCATAAACTAAATTGTTAGACCCAAATTGACACAATTCACGCGGTTAGTTAGACCCAAACTAGGCAGAGCACAACTTAGTTCTCAACAACTGATATACAAGCAAACAGACATGTTAACACACAGAGCCCCGAGCGCCGATAGAACCCGCGACCTCCGTTTCAAAAGGTAGGGTCACTACCAACTGAGTCAACAGGCTCGTCAATAAACACACACATGAAAAACAGCTCCTACTGGTGAGGTCGCTAAAAAAAATTAGAACGATTTGAAAAATATTTAGATGAGATATTTGGATAGATGCAAAACTTGCTTGACCTTTCGAGTTTTGTTAATTTAGATGTAAATTATATTTGTAAAAGTATTTCAATTCAGTTCGATATTATTCATTCTTAGATAGGTTAATATTATGTAACTAGTTTAACTAATAATTTCAAATAGTCATTTTTTTTTTTTTGTGATTTAAAGTCATAGTCAACTTATGAGAATTTAAATCGTTAGTTAGTACCTAGATAGTATTGAGCCGAAAGCGTTCATCTTTCATGTATGAAATGGGGGTTTAAATCCGATCACTTTGAGTTTTTCGGAACTAATCTGAACATACGTAACGATTTTATTGCTATTCCTGGAGCATCAAAAAATCTGAAGAAGCTCTACGACGAAGGACCTTATGAAGCAATCCGTAGGCATAAAATTGGTACTCAGGGAGCACCTCGAATCTCGATCCGGCGATAAGCTCACCACTTGTTAATAAATATAAAATCCTCATGCCTTTTATCCACGGAGTAATCACAGGTATTCCACATCTAGAAATACCCACTTTTCACCAGGTTTTGGACTCCGAAACGTGACGTGGTGAGCCTATATCGTCGGATCACTGCTACACATGCCTCAGAATCAATTCGATGCGGGTTTCCTCACGATGTTTTCCTTCACCTTCGAGATAGTAATGAATTTAAACATTGAAAAACTTTTTGGTAACTTACAGCATTCGAACTCGAGTGTCAAGAGTATATTGCTACTATACTGTCCGAAAAATACACTGTAAAAATACAATGCCCCACATTCAAATAGTAACCAAATACAAAGTAAAAACCTGACCTAACCTACAAAAAGTGTAATCGTCACTGCGGTGTGAACTCATCGTAGAATAACACAAATGGAGTAGAGCGGTTGCGTCACAACGAACTCTTTGTTTTCTCCGCACTTTCGATTTTATCCGCTAGCTCTGCGCCCGCGCACGTTGTACGGCGCAGTGCCGTAGTTAAGGTTATTAGCGGATTGCGCCTAGACACGCCTCGGACACTCGGATAAAGTGTATATAATAATTAATAATAATAAATTGTGGGACACAATTTACACACGGTTATTCAGTCCTGAACTAGGTAGAGCCTGTACTATGAGTACTAAACAACTGATAAACATACTTAAATAAATATTAAACACCCAAACACGAAGCTAACAGACATGTTCATCCATACAAATGTTGGCCCCGAACGGGGATCGAACCTGCGACCTCCGACTCAGAAGGCAGGGTCACTACCAACTGAGCCAACAGGCCCGTCAAATGTATAGAACAGAATGTTGTCCACTGGTATTGTCTATTGTGTATTGTGTGAATCTAGGGTCTAGTCAAGTAACATTTTATCATGTGTTGAAACGAAAACTTGCTATTGAAAAATATGTACTGAATACTGCTACTGTATCGCTTCATAATTAAAGAAAAAAAAGGGAACCTTGTAGAATCACTTTGTTGTCTGTTTTTCTGTCTAATCATCAACCCGTAACAGCCTACTGCTGAGCTAATGGTCGTTCCCTACGCATGAGGAAGTATGGCCTAAAGCGAGCCCACCGCGGGTTGGGTTTGTGTTTTGTAATATTCAATTGCTTCACTTTTTTATAGTTCTAAAGTTGGCAATAATTGCGATCGAAATTTAATAATAGAGATTTGTTATAAAATAATATTTTTTATAAATAAATTATCTCAACTTCATTATTACCGCGCTACTTGTAGTAAATGGGGCCCCAAAACTTTATCGCCTCTGGGCCCAGTTGCCCCAGCCCTGCCACTCACGATACTGGTGGAAATAAACGCTATGATAAACCGATAATACTTATCGTGATCAATTATACAACGAGAACTTGTTCAAATTATCCGTCTGATTGTGGCGTGGAATTTAGATGGTTTCGCTAAAATGATAATGGTGATATATCGCGTTTAGACACGGCATGCTGGGTTGCTCTTCCATGACTTTATAATGAGGTTATGCCCGGTTCCAAGAGTTACCGGCAGCTCCAGTACTAATGTCTAAAAACTGACATTCGTTACTGTCGGTAGTGTATCTATTTTACTAATATTGGTAAAAAAAAACATTCATTTTCTGTAGGTACAAAAAGTACACATAGAAAAGTCAATAGTCTACTAACAAGACACTCTAAACTGGTGTGTTTAAGACCCTTGTAAAACCGACGATAAAAATTAAAATCTAAATTGTGGTCACGTTTTATCCCGATGGTTAAGGCTAAGTAAGACATTCAATAAAGATTAAACTCAATTAAGATTTGTACAAAACTATGCAGTGCCACCCTGTGCATAAGTTTTTCCTGCATGACACATATAAACACCCGGAAAAGACATTATAACAAAATTATACAAAAATTAAGGGTCTATCTTCCTGCACAATTTTATCAAGATCGATTCAGCGGTTTAGAAACGGAAAATTAACAAACATATTGACAGATATATTTACTTTCGTATTTATAATAGGTACACGTATTTGCAAAACTGACCAAAGTTCAAAGTATGGGCTTTAGACTTAGATAAAAGCAAAAAAGGAAGGTATGTTTACATTCATAAACATAAGCATCGACATTGGGACTCCGTACATTTACACGCGCCCGTGGGTTTATTTTTTTTATCTTAGTGCTACTTGTACACTTCATAAAAGTACATGAAAGTATTTGATCGTTAGCGGTTTAACAATTCAATGTTTTTCCTTCTGGTCGACTATCACGTACTGTCGATACGCTGCCCTCCCGATTGAGACTGCAGCGAATTACGTTCCTTAGACCTAATTTAAGCGGTCCACGCGCGAGAAGCTAGTATCGTATCTTCCACAGATTTAAGAAACTAAAGGGTATCTTCCTTTTTTGTTTGTATAAGGCTTTAGTCGTAAAACTAACTCAGATCTAACGACGCACGCCGTATGTGTTACATAATGTAAAAGTTTTAACACCCGATTCTGTAACACTGTGTGCTTTTCGTGAGCTGTCATGGCTTTTTTTGTTTGTGTGAATTTTGTTGAAATGTGTGATAGATACATATATCTCAATAGTCCTAACAATACTCGTATACAAATAAACCAACTTACAATGACTCAGAGGATTTTGCCCACATTTGCATTATGAGATCTCAATCGTGTCTACGCATGCGCCCGAGCGTACGATATGACACCTTTGGTGCAAGATCATATCGCAATTTACATACTTTCCATATGTAGGATTGTTTGTTACATGCGTGATAAAACATACTTAGCATTAAGTATACAATTTATGAAGGTCACTTGAATGTTGATGAGATTAAAGATAAAATGAAAAATGTGCGTCTTTTCCCGAACTAATGGATGCTTTATGAAATTAACACTATGTAAATCTTTTTGATACCCTCACCGAGTCACTATGAAAGCACTACACATTTTTATGAAAAAAAATATAACATTCATATGTATTTCATAAAAGTTTAATTCAGTTTATTTCTATAGTTGACCTACTCTTTATCTGGCTTTTCTTCCATACATGATCCATCTTATCGAAGTACGCCTTACCAAATCGTCAACTTACAATTATATATTTGTCTTGTTAGACACCTTTCATCCATCCACCAATAAGTTCCAACTCCCTTAGCATTCCTTTCTCTATCCTTTGTGTTAGCTCCTTTATGTTTAGTTTCATCAGCATTAATCTAACGACAAATAACCGCAAACCTATTCAAGTAGAACATTGTTTGCTCAGCTTGTATTGTTCGGTCATTTGCCTCTTGTTGTTTACATCTAGAGGTCAGTGACACTTTTAGGATCCTTTAATAAAAATCTCTCACATCCTTATAAATTCGGCGGCAATTGCCGTCCCCTCTGTAAAAACAAAACTGTTAACAATTGACGTGTAGTAAAAATATTATTGCTTATCACATTTTCTTTGAAGTTTAGGAGACAATGGGTTCGATTCTGCTTTACAGCGACTAAACTTATTTTAGTTTATCCTGTCATTTTCTTTCTCCTAGAAAAGAAAAGATCTCCTACAAAATAAAATTAGTCCTGTCAACTAAGGCATTTCATAACGTGTTTAGTACATAAATAAAGAAATCACGACTAAAATACAGCCTCTAACATTACTTAATTCAGTAGGTTATCTTCTATCCCTTTTCTTTCTTTAGGTTAAGACAAAGACATGACTAAACTAAAATAAGTTTAGTAACTGTAAAGCAGAATCGAATCCATTATCTTTTTACAATAATGAAAAAACCGGTGAAGTGCGAGGCGGACTCGCAAGATCAGACAAATACATAACCTTATCAGTTATCGCCATTGTATGTTTGGGGCCCCCATGTTGTAGCCGGATCAGGTTACATACACATGCCTCAGAACCTCTTTTTTAGGAGTGCTGGTTTCCCGAACATGTTTTCCTTTACTGTAGAGCTAGTGATAAATTATATCTTCCCAGGAGTAGAACCCGGACCTTCATACATAAGATTCAAAGTCACTTCCAACAGGATTATCACTGATCTCCCAGTCAAATATCAGATTAATATGGATCTTATTGCCGTTACCACTTTGACAGTTTTTTTAAAGGAACTTTAAAAAAGGAAGTAAGTTGTATCTGCAATTGACGGGTTAATATAATGTGCGTCGGGTTAATGAGCCTTACTGTTAAAGAGCCCGCTTTTCATAATGATAATCAGTGAGGTACGGGTTCTAAACCTGGCACGTACCAACAAGTTTTTCAAAACTAACGTACATATTCATTACTAGCTCAACGGTGAAGGAAAACATAGTAAGGAAACCCGCAGGTCTCAGAATTAATTTTGAGGCATATGTAACAGATCCGGCCGGCGATCGGCTCACTACCTTTAACGTTTAAGGGTCGAATATTCTCGTGAAAAGTGGGTATTTCCAGAAATGGAATACCTCTGCCTACCCTCTCGGGGATAAAATGCTTAAGATTATTTTTTTATTTTATATATTGTGTAAAAATCCAGCGACATTTAGAAGCCGAGCTAGTTGCAAAATAAAACAGATTGCAAATTCGATATGCAGAAAGTGCAAGCGAACCGGTTCCGCTGACCCATATTATAATGTTGCGAGCGAGCTCAAAACGCAACTCATTTACAGTCAATTATGTCACAAATGCGCTGATTTTCTCTCATTTTGAGATACAGTGGACCTGAGAGACAGCCATGGACCACCAGTTTTACGTGTAATGGATTAATGATAAGAGTATAACTACTGGACTAGTTTTCTTCAGCCTTTATCAGTTTACTTACCAGGTTTATGCTTTCTCCAATGCTCTCCCTGCTTTTTCATCTTTAAGCCTTTCTCAAAAAAAATCTCACTCCTATTTTGGTGATATAATGGCTCTAAACGGCTCTAAAGTAATGGTCTTCTTCTATTTGTTTCTTTATTACTAATGGACTTACTGTTGACCCCAGACTTGCCAGGAGGCAAATTTTAATTCTGTTTCCCTGTTTTGTGCCATTCATAGATTCGACTGCATCTCCTATCTTCTCTTCGGCTAGCATGTCTATGATTAATAATTTTATTGAAACCAAGTCTTTATGGAAATTTAACATTAACAGCGATTTATTATTATGGACAGACTTAGTTGGTAGCTCTGAAGTTCTGAGACAGACAGTTCTGAATTAAATTCCTATCTGAGAACCGATATTTGTGTGCATGAACGAGAACATGTCTGTTGGTTTCGTTTCTGGTAGTTTATGTACTTAAGTTTGTGGAGTACCCACTCCTGGTACAATCTCCTTACTTTGTGTCTAAATAGCTCTATGTAAATTGAATCCCATTTTTTTGCTTGTGTGTTTTATAAGATGCCTGAGACCTTTATTGTTTCAAGGGCGAAATTCAAATCATCTTGTTCTCATAGTAAAGGTGGATTGTGTGAGAATTTTGTTAATTTATTTCCAAACTAAGCTAGCCTAGACACATTTAGTTGTGTAAGTCAACCTTGGGAATACTGAAAGTAGCAAGTCCTTATTCGGCACACTTCGTCCATTTTTTTATTCAAAATGCACAGGCAAATTTGTATGCAGACGAAGCGTGCGAAAGTTTTCATGTAAATGAAGCTGTAAGTGATGTCATAAGTTTGGCCTATGAATAAGTAATATCAGTAAAAGTTTTGCCTGATACCCCCGAGTGTCATTTTTGGGAGCAGCTATATTTTCCTACCCCGTGGCGACAAAGGCCCTAAAAATGTTTCTTTCATCTTTATGACCATTTAGTGTCGATGAATAGATCATAATAGAAAGAGTCGGTGTTACTGGCTTCTGATTGTTCAAATTTAATCATGGTCGGGGTAATAAAAACGAGAGCTTTCAAGCGACAATTCTTCCAAATGTATCAGCTTAGCGTTTGTCGATAGTACGTGATCTTTTGACACGCAGAGGTTATATGCAATGTCAACTTTCTTGTACTATTTGTGTTTTTGCAAATAACTTGCTATTTTATTACTTTTAGTTGTTATTTTCTTTTGATTTCGCCGACCGGAGCAGTCTTTTATTTCGAGTGTTTACATACATAATATGCTCGCACATAATAATATAGTCGCTTTTTCTATTAGTAAAAACTGTATCAAAACCAGAATGGTTTGAAAGAAGTACCTAAGCGGAGAAACGAGTAGTGGCACATAGCGACATTTTTTTTTTACTTTTGCCATAGCACAAGACTCTAAAAATATATGTAGGATCATAAAACTAAGAGGTAGTTTTATGATCCTACATATATTTTTAGAGTTCAACATATTCTAGCTTTATTTCTGTGTATAGTAGTAGTTTGTGACTAAGAAGTATATCTTAGAATATACTTCGACATTTTCCAAACTGTTTGATGTCCTCACTTTTACTTTTAAAAGTTATTTAGCATACTTATCTTCTATATTACGTCATAGTTCATGCAGAAGACATTTACAAGCTCATTTAAGCTGCTTTTTCGTTCTTAAAACCTACTTAACTCTGTTTGCTTAAGTGCACTTTAGGATTAACCTCATAAAACTATCATAGTGCTTAAACAATCTATTCTTTGGGTCTAAAGGATCTTACTACATTTCTAAAGAACGTAATTCTGTTACCAACTGTTACATTGATCCGGTTTCTTACATAAAAATTACGTAAATATAAGACATGAGCGGACGTCTAGTCACGTGTTCACGAACAGGTTCGATTGTGTTTTTAATGAGAATTCTTTCAAGTAAATTAAGTTGACGACTGTCCACTGGCATATACGTAACAGTGGCGAAAGAAACATTTCTATTTCATTTCTGAATTCGGTCGAGGCATTCATTACAGACCTGTTCAGTTGAAAGTGATCCTGCCTTCTAAGTTATTTAATGGCGTTTCGGACTTATGGTTCCACTGATTAGTTCTACTAGTAGATCCATTCAAGTACTCAGGTTTCCACTTAGACGGTGAAGCCAATGATCTAAGTTTTGACATGTATGTTTTGGGCTCGTCTAAAACCTCTTTGAAAGAAAATGACAAAAAATTACCGGACTACTGAGACTTTTTCAGTTACATTAATTCGGTTATGACGTCAAATCGGTTCGATTGCCGATCGGGGCCATCAATTATTGTGAATGAACATGTCTGTTGGTTTCTTATCTAAGCACTGCACTCTGGTCCAGCGATAGGCCAATTTAACCTATCACATGCTCCTACAGTGATGAAAAATTGCTTCTTCCAGAAATGCCAAATCCAACCCTCGGGGATAACTCACAAGTGTATTTATTGGTCCTATTTTGAACCACACGACTTTATTTCGGAATAAGAGTTAGCTGATCGGGTAGAATTATAATCTGTTTACCATTTTTGAATTAAATCAGGTTTTAGCACTATTGCCGATATAGTATCAAAAGCGTATACACACACATACCTACATAATAATATAGACTTGAGTAGGTGACCTAAAATTCTCGCTATCAGAAGGTAAACTTATACCTACGCGAATGTAATTAAGTTACCGACCTTCCTATACCACTGCATATTATTGAGCAAACCTGCAAAATACCATTGTGTTCGAATCTGTATGCGTTTCCATTATTAGCCCGTAATATTAGAGCAATTTTAGTATTAGAGCAATTTGTGGCGTAGCAGCCTTTTATTTTCTGTAATTAGCCAATTTCAATAATGCTGGACATTTCAAATGATATTAGCTTCTTGAATACGGTGAAATGACGTAATTAACATGCGTGAGAAATTCGGATGCTCAAATGGTCGTACTACCGTTAGAGTATTACGTTAAGCCGTATACAGAAAGAAAGCCGAAAACGCATCGGCGCCGACCGGCGCCTGTCGGCGCCTACAGGCGCCGGTCTACGCAGGTAACCGGCGGAGGCATTTATATGAACAAGCGCTGATGGGCGCCGACCGGCGCCGACTCGCGCCGGTCAGCGCTGGTGCTGCCCGCCAATCATCGTACGACATTTTGCTCGCTCTGCTTCAATCTGCTTGCTTTCTGTAGAATGGACCGGCGCCGATGGGCCGGGCCGACAAGCTTTCGGCTTTCTTTCTGTATACGGCTTTATGAAGTAATGTATTATTTCCTCTAAGCATGGCAAGACTACGAAGTGTTCTGTGCTACGAGGCGTTTCGACTAGAAGTTTGTCATTTTTGAAAGACTTCGTCACTTACGAGGGGCACACCGAAATGATCGGGAATTGAGTACTGAGTTAGAATAAATACTTTTTTGTTAGATCCGTACTGGCCTGCACTTACAATCGTAATCTCGTTTTCACAAATAAATAAAAACCTAGCTTAGCCTAGATACCACAGACCCCGAAAGGGAGATTCCTCTTTGGATGTCGTTTCTTATCAACAAATATTGAAAAAAATGTGTGATTCATTGTCAATGTTTGGCACTTCTTTGCACTAATATTATAAAGAGGAACGTTTTTTTTTATGTTTGTTTGTAATGAATAGGCTCCGAAACTACTGGATTAATTAAAAAAACACCAATTAATAACTTTCTTTTCTGGGAGTAACACGGGGTAAAATTTTCAGACGGGAACGGGACATACACGGGAAACAGCTAGAATATATTTCAAGGAATATGGCCGTTTTCAAGTGAAATCACTATATTCCCGTCCACGTAACTAACCAGTTGGAAAACCGACTTTCGTGTCGATAATTTGACTTCACTGTCGTAACCAGGTGCAACACTAATCCGCTTGCATATTACTTGCAATCATGTTCTGCAATCTCAATGAAAACGTATAAAATGCTAATGAGGTTTGGGATTGAGGATACGAGAGAAAACCCATCATTTGTTTTATTTATTTAATCAGTGCCACACCTGTGCCATATTACAAGAGCTTAAATAAGAGCCCTGTAGTTAGTGAACCAGCCTCAATGTGTGAGGCTCGCGACTTCGAATCCAGGCCCCATTCCACCATCTCTTAAAACAAGCTTAAAAAAGACTAAAAAAACCGACTTCAATCTTCAACTTCTATGGTTTTCTCATGGATGCCGTTATCAGAACTAGACGAAATTAAAATGAAACCAATCTGGAAGCACCAGCTTTCAAATAAAAAAAGAATCATTCAAATCCGTTCATCCAGTAGAAAGTTCTGAGGTAACAAATATAAAAAAACAGACGAATTGATACCTAACCTCCTCCTTTTTAAAGTCGGTTAAAAACGAATACCTCTGCTTAGTCGGTGATAAAAGCGTGAGCATTTTCATTTTAGTAAAACCCACCTAACCATCTGCTACAGTGTGGATGGTACAAAAATGTATGAATCGTAATTTCAAAAACAAGATTATAAACGTAATTTGAACAATGATTATCATAAGATTACAACAGGCATACTATAAGCTCACGCGTGGACAATTACAACGATTTCATTGTGCTAACGCTGTTCTATTGTTTTCAATCCAAGTGTCAAGTAAAGAAAGGTTCTTATACTTTTAGTTTAAAGCTTATTATGAAAGGTTTGTCGGTTGCATGTGATACGTAATTTGCCGTGAAAACAATTTCACTTTATGTTTATTATCCTAACAATGAGTCTTAATTATTTAATAGCATTGCTGTTAATGGTTAGTATTTTTAATACGCTATCGTAGACCTGCATTTAATTTTGCTCCGTAGTTCATTGCTGATAATATAGGTATATCTACTACCCGGCAAATGTTGTACTACCATATAAACCCCACCCGAGGTAACACTCCCGGAGGGTAAAAAAAAAAATACTACTTATTCTTATACCCAACCAAAATAAAAATAAACATTGAAATCCGTCGAGGCGTTTTTAAGCATTTCAACCACAAACATAATAGAGAAGATAACCCAAATCTATTGTACTTTTCACGAAATATTCTTTGGACCCCTAAACGTGATAACAAAGTGGTGAGCCCATTGCCGGACCGGGTGTGTTTACACGTGTCTCGGAATTAATCCTGGGACCTGCTGGTTTCCTCACGATGTTTTCCTTCACCGTCGAGCTAGTGCTAAAAATATGTACGTGGTAAGTTTTGAAAAACTCATTGATACATACCAGGATTCGAACCCGAGTGAAGCTGGCTCTTTAACCGTAAGGTTATCGCGACCGAAGTCAGGGGGAAAACCTATTATAGGTAATAGGTTTATAACATGCCGTTACCAGCTCTTGTGGCAGCTTTCTAGTCCTATCAACTATTTTTCAAGCCATGCCCTGTCAGGCATGCAGTCGTTCCTGGCTTAGCCAGAAAATCATGTTTACTTGATTACCGAAGTTGGCATGTTGTTGGCTTGCAAACATGCCGGGGACGTGAGTGAATACGATTGCCATTTGCAGGATTTATTGTAGAATACAGTTATTTGACCGCACAATAGTGCCATCACACCTAAATGTACCGCAATTCCACAATCCGACTGGTAAACGCTTGGTAAACGTATTGTATAATTTGGAGATTTCAAAATATTAATAATATAAATGTGAATCAACTTAATTTATAAACAAAATAACCGTTACCGATCTTAACCTCAAACTTCAACCATAAGAGCGTTTTTAGATTTTTTATTTATCTAAAAGTTTCTCGAATTTTTAATTGAGTAAAATATTTGAATTTAATTGTCGTATACATTATGTTCTATTCTTTTATATTTTGGTATGTTTGTAACGAATAAACTCAAAATCTACATAACTGATTTCAAAAATTCTTTCACCATTAGAATTCTACAATATCCGTGAGAAAAGGAGGATGTATTTTAGTCTCGTTTTCCCTTAGAAACGGGAACTACGCGAGTGAAAAATATCTCATTCCCACGGGAAAATATAAAGAGGAAACTGCATGGCCGATTGGCTGACCGACTGATCGATCAACGCACAGTCGAAACGTCGTGACGTAAGGGAACACTAAGAAGGATTTTTTAGAAATTCCCACGGGAACGGGAATAAACAGGGTCCGCCGCACCGCAGGGCACCCGGTATTAAAAGCAAAGCGTCCATGTGAATTGTGAACCTATAAATATGAATCAATCAAAGACCACAAAGTAGCGATGGCAGAGACATACATTTCCTCTTAGTATCGGTAATTGTACACCAATTACATACTACAATTAAAAACAGAACACAATTAGACGTACGTAATGAGACAATTGCAAGTAATTACTGGGAACTTGTCATTTCATCTTTGTGACCACATCTTGAGGTAATTGTTAAGTTTTATTAAATTCCAAGATTATTTCGTTGACAATAATATTATAAAAATTCCTTACGATAGCGGCTTCTAAGTAACAGTTACGTACAACGGCGAACGAATTTTAAACAGCTAACTGTTACTTTTATCTGATGGATACTGTTATGTGTTGTATCTAATGGATACTGAGAGAAATACTATGTATTTGACAATAAAACAAGCTTTTGCAGATAATAAACTGCTAAATAGATGATAGTTAAAAAAAAGAACAGTGGTAGCTAAAGAGCCTGCTTCACATGATGAAAATCAGTGAGGCTCGGGTTCAAATCCTGGCATGTACTAATGAGTTTTTAAAACTTACGTACATATTTATCACTAGCTCAACGGAAAAAAAACATCGTAAGGAAACCCGCAGGTCTCAGAATTAATTCTGAGACATGTGTAAACTGACCCGTTCCGGCGATGGGCTCACCACCTCTATCACGTTTAGGGGTCCAAAGATTATCTCGTGAAGAGTGGGTATATCCAGAAAGGCGTGAGAATATTTATTTTATTTTTTATTTAAAAAAAATCTGCTACCACTTTTTTCTAATACTTTATACCTACAGGTAGTTATTTAACTAACGTATCTTTTAATTGTTTTATTTTTTGTGTTCAGAAGAAATATTGAAAGAGTAGTTTTAACGAGAAAGTTAGTAAATTTTTAGTACTTATTCATTCTTATGATTAGTTACGATAGTAAGTTTTAATATCATGGGCTATTCATTGTTTGTAAGATAATAAAAAAGTTTCACGGCCAAACATTATGTAGATAAAGGCCTTTGTACTTTCTACCAAAACTATCATCGTATGTCGTATGTTTAAACATTTTGATTTCTACGATTCAAATAAAAAGAATCCTTAATATTATAAATGCCAAAGTGACTTATTTGTTTATTTGTTTGTTAAGCTTTCACACCTAAACCATTAAACCGAGTTTAAAAATTCTTTCACAAATGGAAAGCTACATTATCACGAAGTAGCATAGGCTATATTTTGTACCCGTATTTCCGCGGGAACGGGAACTACAGGGTTGAAACCGGTAGGTGCTGCTAGTATAATAAACTATAACCTTTGCCCATGACTTTGTACTGACGCTATTTATTTAGTCCAGTGTATCGTGTAAATAAAAAGAAATGTCCTTTTTTGTTCCCAAATGTTGACTTAATGTCAGAATTTTTTAAGCCACCCAATGAAGATTATTTGACACGCTTAACAAATTCCATTCCCATTAGGAATTAATAATATTTCGTTACAGAAATTTGTGCCTACCAAGGTATGTAAAGCAGTATACTGCTTTGTCGTCGCAAATTTTAAAAATTACACACAACAGTGTCTAGGTATGTCAAGGCGATTTCACGCATATCAGTACATCGTATTACTGCAACAACATTATTATAATTACCACCTATTCTACTATAAAATTACTTTAACACAGTTCCTTGGGTGAACTTAATTATTATATTCAATGGCAACCTTTTTCGAAGTGAGCCTGTATCTTAGCTGAAAACCACACTTTTTTACTAGTCAGACAAATATGCGTGCTAAAATTTTTTTAATTTTAACCGAATTTAAAATAGAAGGATTTTCTCAATTTGACTTTTATGATTATTCTGAGCACGTGTCACAGACCCGGTATGGCGATGAGCAACCCTCACCAAAAAAGGGCACCATCACGTTTAGGGATCCAAAGAATTTACTGGTGAAACGTGAGTATTGCAGATTGCAGAATATTCCAGAATTGGAATACCTCTGCCTACCTATTCGGGGATAAAAGTCGTGAAATTATCTATTTTAATATAAAATTAATCCTTAACCTAATGTTAGTAACACATTACCATAGTAATTAAACCTTAATCCACTCAACATAAGTACGTACTCGATTTCACACTACGATTAAGCTTAACATAGATTCTACTACGATAACATACCTAGCGTAAGAATACATCATAATAATGGGTTACTATGACCCCCAGATGTGGCTTGATATATCATAATTGTAGCTTACGGCTTCTGAATTACCATAGTAAAGATAGGATGGCCGCTAGGCGAAGCTTTGTATGCATAATTTTATGTGTGACCTCTCTTTATGAAAATAATTAGATACGAGATATACCTATATGCTGGTATAAATGTTTCCCCCAGCTGTTTATAAAGACTTATAGTTTAACAGATATTATAAGAGCTTCTTAAGAGTACCTATAGATAATTGAATAATTATCCAAATAAGTATTTCCAGTCATTTTTGTTTGTAATGAAATGTTATAGGAAATGTATTGCAAATTAAAAATGAGTTAATGATATTAGAATGACTTTGACTGACATCTATCCATGTATGTTTCACAACTTGTCACGTTTAGGGGTCCAAAAATATTCTGGTGAAAAGACTCTTAGGTACTCCTACCTCTGCCTACCTAGTACCTATTAGTGAGAATAGTTTATTACATTTTATTTTTATATAAAAAGTATATAAATATGTAGAATAGAGCAGTGATAGCCTTACACGGTTAAAGAGCCTGCTTAACATGATGCAAATCAGAGAAGCTCGGTTTCGAATCCTGGCATGTACCAATGAGTTTTTCAAAACTTACGTAACCTACATATTTATCACTAGCTCGACGGTGAAGGAAAACATCATTTCTCGATCGATTATTTATTTTATATAAATATGTGTATTATTTGTTTCTATAGCTTCCTATTCGTTATCAGTGAAAAGATAACAGGAAATAAACTAATAAACTAAGTAGATCAACAAATCACGTTGCTATTATCAATAGAATAAATTCTAGTTGTTTTGCATAAACATCTGTAATTCTGTTACTCAATAACGTTTCCGCTTGTTTCAGATAACCGATGCTGGAGCTGTTTGGATAAGTCCTCCTTTCGTCGACCTCTTTAGTTCACTCTATTGGTAATGTCATTGGCTGTATGACATTCCGACTAAACGCACGCGTCCTAATTTCGTGGAATCTTTCTCATTTAGTTCCTAACAAAATTGGGAAGTGAAAAACTATGCGGATAGGATCCTTAGGAACATAGTTTGAATTCTCTCTCAGAAGATTGTGATAGGTTGTGATGGCGTCAAAGAAATGTGTAGGTGTGTGGACCATTTGTGTGGTGCTGTGCTTTCTCGGACAGATCTCCGGTTTGGATAATGGACTGGCCCTGACGCCCCCAATGGGATGGCTGGCGTGGGAACGGTTTCGATGTAACACAGACTGCAAGAATGACCCTGACAATTGTATTAGGTGAGTAAACATGATATCCTACTAATATTATAAACGTTAGTATGTTTGTTGCGCTTTCACGCAAAAACTACACAACGGATTTTGATGAAACTTTACAGTTATGTACATTAAACATCAGAATAACACATAGGCTATATTTTATCCCCGTATTACCACGGGAATGGGAACTATGCGGCGAAACGCACGGAACAGCTAGTATCTTATACTCGTAACAGTACCTATACCGAGAGAGCAGTCATAACACTATTATTGAGCCCACTATACTCATGCGTGAGTCTCGGTTACGCATCCTGGTGAACCCGAGCAACGTAATAACGTTTTTGTAAGTTTGCAACGAATAAACTCAAAAACTGCTCTACCGATTTTAAAAATTCGTTCACCAATGGATAGCTTCATTTTCATTCCCCTATTCTCACGGGAACAGGAACTACGCGGGCGAAACCGACGCACCTATCGATCCCACGCTATGTGCCCTAGACCTTTGCTATCCCAGTACCTTAAATTAAGAGAGACCTCAATTAGTCGAGTCGTGAACTATTTAAAGAAGTAGCTTCTTGTCTTACAAACCATTATGGTGTAGGTTTAGGAACAACGTACCAGGTAGTTACAAATAATGTTTTTTGAGCTTAAATATTTACATATATTATTTCAAAACTTACGTACATATTTATCACTAGCTCGACGGTGAAGGAAAACATCGTGAGGAAACCCGCAGGTCCCAAAATGAATTCTGAGACATGTGGAACAGACCCGGCGATGGCTTACCACCTATCACGTTTGGGGGTGGAATATCTGGTGAAAAGTGGGTAGTATATCCAGAAATGGAATACCTCTGCCTGCCCCCTCAGGGATATAAGGCGTGAGATTATGTATGTATGTTATGTATGTATTTCTGGGAAATAAAAAAAATGTCTCGCCTTTTGTCCCCGACGGGGTAGGCAGAGGTATTCCATTTCAGGTAGTAGGTACCTACCCACGTTTCACCAGTAGGTATATTTTTTACTTCTCCTGAGCCACAAGGATATCACGAAATCATATTATAACGGACAATGCGGAACATAAAAGTATTTCTACTGGTGAAAAGTTGTAAAGAATTTTCAGGAATTAAATACCTCAGTCTAACCCCTCGGGGATAAAGGCGTAACCATATTTATTAATTTAATGTCAGACACTACCCTTTATAGACTATACCATCACAGTATCACTTACGGAATATTTATTATTGGTGTCCAAAACAGTTACTTTTATAGACTTGCTGTTCTAAAGACCCTTTTCCATCTCCCCAGCGATCGCCTCTTCCGTACGATGACGGACATTCTCGTGTCGGAGGGATACGCGGCGGCCGGCTACGAATACATCAACGTGGACGACTGCTGGCCAGAGCGTGAGCGTGACGCGCGCGGGCGGCTCGTGCCGGACCGGGAGCGGTTTCCCTACGGCATTAAGAGCTTGTCGGACTATGTGAGTACTCCTTTACAATAGGGTATTTTAGTTTATATGAGAAAAATATATAAATAAATTACTGAGATAGCTCAGGCAAAAAGGCAGTCTGAAAATTATATTTTAGTTAATAAAACAACAAATTAGTGACCGACGAAGGTCTGATCATCGCCGGGTCTCACTCTATTACCATGCGATTATTAATTATCGTAACATCATCAGTGGCATGGCCACGTAAGTATTGAGAGCGGCAAATATTTGAGACATTAGATGTCTTAACACGATCTTTATACTTTTTAAATCTACAGTAACCACATTACTTGCTCCAATTCACATAGGTATTATGTCCGTAATGGATGTCAATACTTATTACATCGTTTTTAAATCAAAAGTATTTAACATACCTATTATTAATATTGTATAAAATCTAGAGCAGTGATAGCCCGGACGGTTAAAAGAGCCGGCCGAAAATCAGTGAGGCTCGGGTTCGAATCCTGGCATGTACCAATGAGTTTTTCGAAAACTTACGTACCTACATATTTATCACTAGCTCGACGGTGAAGGAAAACATCGTGAGGAAACCCGCAGGTCTCAGAATTAATTCTGAAACATGTGTAAATAGACCCGGTCCGGCGATGGGCTCACCACCTACCACGTTTAGGGGTCCAATGTATCTCGTGAAATGTGGGTATATCCAGTAATGGAATACCTCTGCCTACCCCCTCGGGGATGAAAGACGTGAGATTATATTATATTTTTATTATATTATTATATATATATTATATTATATTATCTACAAAGTAATATTTATAGTGCAATTATTGTAAAATATTCATTTACGGAAACAATTAAATAATATTGTTTACGAGTATGCAGTGCAATAAATAAATAGGTTATTTATGCTAACTTGACCCTTTCATATTCATAGTTTGTTTATGATTATAATCAATGATCGATGTGACAAATGCTAATTAAAAGTAGTTATGACTATGCTAATGGAATTGAAGTTAGTCACAATCATCTACTACTTCATATTATGGTGTTTATTATATTACCACGCTAACGTGAATTTTAGTCGACGTTTTTTTTATTATGTAATTCGGAACACATTGAATATTTAATTAGTATTAGCTACTTCAAGCCTGATCTGTCGAGACATAAAAATACTATATTCATAAAATAAGTGTCTGTAAATTATCTGCTACTACGTTCAGACAACACTAAGATATGAACATGTCGTGCTAGCTCAATTTCGGTAAACTTAATTAGGATAAATAGTTCGAATCTTAACTTAATCACAATTTATTATTACCTAGCGAAACAAATTTCCAGTTTATTATACAAAACTTATGCAGATATTGTCATACGTCACAAATGCATAAATAACCTTTGCCATGTGACTTTTCCTTTTTCACGATATACTCGTATTATCTAAATCGTATAAATAGTAGGATCTAAAAATCACAAAAAAAAAAAAAAACTTTTTACAATTTCAAGCATTTTTTGTCTACAACCCGCAGAACTAAAACCACGATTTTTTTTGAAATAATTAAGATTGTAATGCTTCTATTTGAAAACGCAACACATAGATTAAGTTCTTATAAATGCCTACGACATAAAGTCATAATTTATAGTCAAATAGTCTCAGAGCAACAGTAAATTCGGACGAAATCATAAGTAACATAGGATTCCAACGTTGCAACAAGTCATATCATTTACTCGTAACTCTGATACGCTTGGCTGATACCCGTTACTCCTATTGGTATTTGATCCGATACTAGTTTGATTTATTGGCGTAATTAGTGATGATGTAAAATACATAAACAGAATAAGCAGCTGGTGCGAAATACGTGATGATGACACGATGTGACAGCTTTCTTTATTCGGTAACTCGATTGATGATTTATTAATTTTGGCAAATCTAAAAATTTTTATCAACATATTTTATAGGATATTTATTCATAAATAGCTATGGCTTCTGAGTTCGCTTTCTTATTATAAAGGCTAGATAATATTAAATAAATATCATTAAGGTGTCAATATTATCATGGTGTCATTAAAGACCCGTGCAGACGGCGGACAATGGTAGACAGCGGTATGTTGATTTAGCGCATTCGCAGTTTTGTTACTTGCAAGATTACGCAGTATCCAAGACCACCTTGTTGAGCCGGAATGGAATGGAGGCGAATTTAAAAAAAATTACCTTTACGAGTTTTATGTCAATTGCGTAACTTAAAAATAGACACGAGCTAAAAAAGAGGTCGCGCGTCTACGGGGAATCCTCGCGCGTACTAGATAGACAATTCGCAATCAACGAGGCGAGATTGACGCTTCTGTTTAAGCCTTAGAATCTCTCGAAAATCACACGAACACCAATGCGTCTATTTGGGCATCCCTGTCCGCCAATGGGTTCGATTCTGTTTTACAGCGACTAAACTTATTTTAGTTTACTCCTGTCATTGTCATTCTCCTAGAAAAGAAAAGAGACGATATTTAGTCCTGTCAAATTAAAATTAGTCCTGTCAAAGCGGTGATAGCCCGGACGGTTGAAGAGCCGGCCGAAAATCAGTGAGGCTCGGGTTCAAATCCTGGCATGTACCAATGAGTTTTTCAAAAACTTACGTACATATTTATCACTAGCTCGTCGGTGAAGGAAAACATCGTGAGGAAACCCGCAGGTCTCAGAATTAATTCTGAGACATGTGTAAACAGACCCGGTCCGGCGATGGGCTCACCACCTATCACGTTTAGGGGTCCCATATATCTCGTGAAATGTGGGTATATCCAGTAATGGAATACCTCTGCCTACCCCCTCGGGGATAAAAAAAAAAGGCGTGAGATTATATTATTTATTATTATAGTCCTGTCAACTAAGGCATTTCATAACGTGTTTAGTGAATAAGTCAAGACTAAAACAGCCTCTGACAGTACTAAATTCAGTAGGTTATCTATCACTTTTGAGGTAAGACAGACAGGACTAAACTAAAAATAAGTTTAGTCGTTGTAAAGCAGAATCGAACTCATGGTCCGCCAGACAAAATTCCACGTCTGCGCAGGCCTTAAATAAAAAAAAAATGGATTTATCATTGCGTACCTCGTAAGCTCGTGTGTAGTCCTTAAACATGTCGTGATCTTGTTATTCACTTCGGATGTTAAGTAATGTTGATTACGTAACAACTTATAAGTGATTGTAACTAAGTAGGTACTACTAATTGGGCCTCATAGCTTATTTAGGTAATACAATCACGTAACATATTTTGATTGTTTGCTCTAAGTAATTAATTTTAATTTCTAAAAGAAAGTAAGTTAAAGTAGTTAAGTATAACTATGCGAATCAATCTAAAACCGATTAGATCATTCATATTGATTAAACGGTGAAAATACACAAATTAAAGACAACCATCTAACGAAGTAGGTATTGAAAATTGGCAATGAATTTTATAGAACTGTTTTATGATTCTGTTTAAAAGTTATTTGCCTAAATGAATAAAAAAAGTATTGACGTAAACTAGATATTTAGTAGGTCCGGTATTATATAAGGACTGCCAAGGGGTATAGCTTTTACATGGGGGGGGGAGGTCCAGCTTCACCTAAAAGTGTGTAGTTATAGTCCGTGATGTCATGCCATAAAAAGAAAGAACTGTAAAGTAGGGATGTAAAAAAATAATCGATTTTTAAAATAATCGATTATTTTTTTGAAATAATCGATTTTTAATAATCGATTTCTTAAATAAAAATAATCGATTTTTAATTAATCGATTATATAAATTACGCGTTTTAATCGATTTTTTATAAACAGCGCCACCTTTGCGGTGGTTGAACCTTAATGTTGTCGTTAGGCTTTTTTACTTATCGTTTCATTTTATTTTAATACTACGAGTACTCTTATTTTTTGTCTTTTGACTGTTTAAACTTAAAAAATAGAGAAAGATTTTTTTTAAGCTATTGTATAGCTTCTATCGAGGGCCTTGAGCGCGGGGACCGAATCCAGAAATTCCGTAACGAAAAAAACCTCACGCTCCCCACTCCGACGGGCACGGAGGTGTGGCTTGAAGGCCGTGCATTGTCTAACGTCGTTTCTTTTCGGCAGTCTTGTTGATACAAAATGCTATGCAATAGCTTTACCGCGGCAGTCCCCGAGTGCCACACGTCTTTTTTTATTTTAGTTTTTGAGACCATAACGTAGTCGTCTAGTTTTTTGATACTCGTTTTAAGTATTTTATTTTAATACTAGTCAAATGTAAAAGAGGATTTTATTGTTCAAATATGAAAAGCATATAATAATATAGATTTTTACATATTATTATGTATTAGAAAAAAATCGATTTTTTAGAATAATCGATTATTTTCAATATTAATCGATTTTTAAAAAATCGATTAATTTTGAAGAAAGAAAAATCGATTATTATTTAATCGATTATTTTCCTGTAATCTTACATCCCTACTGTAAAGTGTAAGCCCCATTAGAATCAATCACTTGGAAATTACAACAAGCACCTTCGATCAACTATAGCAACTAGTTGATCGAAGACAAGCACGGATGCAAAAGATGCATGTTTGACAAAAAATTACGTTTTAGACTAAGGGGAGGGGGTGGGTCCCGACCAACCTCCCTTTATATAAGCCCATGAGTCCAGCATACGAACATTATATAGAAATCTTAATATTGATTTGCCAGTGCATCTACAATAACCTGGTTCTATTAGTGTTCTATGTTAAAGTATAGTCGGAAACTGAATTGCAGTGATGCTAAACACAATATCACACTAATACTTAGCTAAAACAACATTTATCTTCGGCTTAACGGTTTCCAGATTCTTTAAGAATTGTACCACATTCTCGTGCCAGAATGATACATTAAATAATCTCATTAACTTTAACGCTTTTATGATGCTAATTTGTAACAGCTTGGATACGTTCACGCTGATTTGCAATTTTATGGAAAGAGTAATCCTAATTTTGGGCACATTCCTAACTCAAGTATTTATTCGTATCTATATACATAATTTTTCGCAACTTTTCCTGAAAAAACAAAACCCTGCAATGCAAAATACTTATAAATGAAAGTGGTCGATATTGAACAAACTAATTTCAGGAATTGAGCTTATACTGTTACATCTATGCCACTCTTCGTTGTTATTATTAATCAATGACACTTTTCGTTGTTATTTAATACTCAGGAACGGGCTCACCTATCCAAACCAAATTTTTAGGCTTTATTCGGACTATTTAGCAGTTGTTTTATGTGAAGTTTGCTTAAAACCTGTCGAGTGGTTCTTCATTTATCACATTTTTACAGGAGAGCGTCTGTCGGGTAAGCTAGTATTGTATATAGATCGTAGTACCTACCTATATAATATCTCAATGGCACAAACTCAAGAGCCTTGGATACACCCCCTCCCTACATCATTTGCCGTTCATTTTGAGAAGCATCATTTGTTATGTGCTCCTACAATGAGGTTAAGACAAAAACATGTTGAAACATTAAATATATCTTGTGACTTTCAATAGGTCGTCGTGTTATTGGCATTTCCTGGTTAAAAGCAAGGTTAGGCTTCGAATCTTGAGTTTCGCTCGTGTATAATTTAAAAAGAAACTGTGCATTGCCGAAATATAAAATTTTATTTATTTTAACTATTTATATTTATTTGTTTGTAGTTTTCATTTTGCTGTGCGAATATTTGATGTTATACTTACTTAAGATGTAATCAGTTATCATCCAGCTAAATTTCTTCAAAATCTTTTCAGTTATCAACTCGTGAACTTACAGTCGTTTTTACAATATAACTAGCTAAACTAAAAAAAATAACGAAATTATTTTGATGACCAATAATTCGATAAATAGTAGGGATAAAACGTAGGGCTAATTCAATAGGTAACATGCATTTTCCGCAATATCATGATAGAGATTGGTTGTAAACCATTGTTTAATTCTTTGTAAAAAGCCGTTTATTTACTATGAATAGCTCTGTAACAATAATCTCTACAAGTATTGTGTAACGGAGAAATTAGCTTGCGTCACCACTTTAATACAACTTCTATTAAGCTGGTTGATTATTATATTGTTCGTTAAGATGGAGGAGTACTAAATATGTTGTTCGAGTTAGTAATTTTTGTCTTTTCATAAAAGTAAATAAAAATTAAATGCTGTTCATTGCTAAACACATTTATTTGAAATGGATGGCCCCCTTTAGATGTTTGAAAATGTTTTTAAAACCCAGAATACAGTTTTAACCCAGAGTACAAAGAAAGAAAAAATTCAATTGGTTTTTATGGGATTGTGTGTGTGATGGACACACGTTTATCGGATAGGTAATTAGGCCTACTATATTAATGAAAACACGAAGTTTTGTGATGATGGATGTTTGTTGCTTTTATTAAACTTAACAGTAATATTATAGCTTATGCATTAGATTAAGACATAATAATATGGTACTTTTGATTCCGGCACCGATTAAGTGTATTTAAAACTAGCGGTTTTGCGTGGATTAACCCGCGTAGTTCCCGTTCCCGTTTGAATACGGGAATAAAATATAGCCTATGTTACTCAGAGATATTGTAGCTTTAAAATTCCAATTTTAAAATCGGTCCAGTAGTTTTTGAGTTTATTCGTAACAAACATACAAAAATACAAATCTTTACTTTGTATAATATTAGTGTACATGTAGATGACACAGACGCAATGCTGGGCGCGTTCATTCAATGACTAACCTAGGGTAGGGGTCGGCAACCTTTTGAGTAGGAAGAGTCATAAATTACAATTTACAGAATTTCTAATATTTTATAGAGCCACCTTACATTTACATTTTTTTCTTGCCAACCATAAATAGTACTTGCAAAAATAAGTTATTTCATAAATTAAACTTATATATTTATTCTTATGTAGTTAAGCAGTGTTTTTTCACAACAAATTAGAATGTAATTTCTATTATTATTATCTAATTATTAGATAATGTATTAGATAATCGCTTATTATTTAATTTAAAAAAAAGCAAGTACAAAGGGTTGAAACATAGAAATGGTGCATTATACTCGTTAATCGATTCAGAACGATTTCTAAATGTTTTTTTTTATAAATTAAATATTATGCGTATGGAACTAAAGAGCCTCAGCTTCACATCCAAAGAGCCGCATGTGGCTCACGAGCCGCAGGTTGCCGACCCCTGACCTAGGGCATTTTACGAGCTTCTTCGTGTATCGGATGGCCTTTTAAACCCTTGGTTCTAGATTTCATTGAGTTTACCCACATCGGAAGTCCTTTAACCTTGCACTTTTGTACTTAAACATTAACATTAAATAAGCATACTTGTAACTACATATCGTGATACGAAACACGCACATAAATGTTGACCCCCAGGGAATTTAACCTATGACCTGTGACTCAGAAGGCAGGGTCATTACCACGCAAGCCAACAGGCCCAACCAATTATTCTCAAGTAACCTTCATACGTGCAGTTTTCCAGTAATTATACTTATTGCAGCTTAACCCAATCCGATCACGGTAATTTCTCGTCCGGAAACAGACAGCTTGTCAATGTCAATATTAAACTCGATTAACGAGAAACGATCGGTTTCACTATCGACGGCTCGGTGACACTGACGCTAAAAAAGTTTAATTATAACCTGAAAAACTGAGAGCAACGCCACTTAATTGTCTCGCACTTGTAATCGTGAGCCGACAACATATTTCTCGCGATGGAAATGTGCATGATGATTGCGAGTTGTGATTAAAAGAATGTTTCTTTTTAAGGTGATCTTAGACTTGTTATAGTCCCCCCCTTTTGTTGTTTTTTCTTAGGTTAGCTGGTTAGGTTTGTTCATATTGCCAAATAATAATGTTTATGTATCTAAATATTCTTCCTTCTGATATCATCAAACTCTTAGTTCTTCTTTGTTGTGAGATAAATAAATGAAATAATGTAAGTACCAATGAGTGATTTCAAAATTTACGTACTCACACATTTTATCACTAGCTCAACAGTGAAGGAAGCAGGCTCCGGAATTAGTTCTCAGGTATATGTAACATCATTCTAGTCCCTCAGTGGGCTCAGTACATGAAACTAGGAGTAGCTATTGCAAAACCTTCGTTTCATCAATAAATAGCTAAAAGAAATTGTTGATAAACACATAATTAAAAAACATTTTTATAGCAAGTACCAACGCACTGATAAATTTCAGAAAACTCGACGAACAATTTCTATTCAAACCGTTACGAGGAAGTCATTTTATTAAATTAAGATATTCGTCTATCTCATCTCCGACCGCAAAGCAAATAAAGCAACGTCTAATAGTTTCCTAACCGCAGCCTGAGACTAACCGCAGATTGTGCTGGCGGACCCCGAGAAAGTGTTTCGGTAGCGATCTCGGCGCAATATGCCGTTATTGCTAGAACTATACACGTTTTTTAAGGGTTTCTGGAAATTTAATCAGAGCCTCATGCAATTTATTAAGATATGTCAAATAACTTTAGATGGCTTGAAAGATTCTGACAGTTAAATGTCCACTAGCCTAACACTATCTTCAGATCCGCGGTGGAAACTTAGAAAGACCCTTAGATCAGTAGTGGACCGCTACGATTTGATGAAGATGATGATGAACATGTGCTTAACACAGACTAAAAGAATGTCCTTATGATAAGCGAACACCGCAGACAGTTATTGGAGGACGCGCTATACTTATAAATAAAACAATACTTTTTTAGCTCTTGTTAACGAACAAATTCTTAATACTCAAACTGATTTATTTGTTGTTTTAGATACTTTGGATCCTAAATAAATATGTAATTATATGACATAATTCCCACACAGTTTTTTAGTCTCAATAGAGTAATATTGCGGGTTTTAAACAGATGATAAACATCTAAGAATATTACATTATAAACACTTGGTTACGTGTTTGGCGCATGGAAAATCGAATCTGCAGAGACAGTTCCAACGCAGCTCAGACCTAGGTCTTACTTTCTTAATTTCCATTAAATAGAATGAGTGTTATGTATGTACGGAAAAACATATTACTGTATACTAAAAACTGTGACAGGCATAATTGTAATCTTAGGAATAAAAATAAACTAGAGCAACCTCAGTCACGATTAAGTAAAATTAATAATTCCTTTGTGGGGCTTTGCATACGCTTTTATAATAAAAAACCAGAACAAATTTTGAAATTGCCTGAAACTGTGTTCAAAACTCATGTTAAACATGTACTTTGTAAAATGGCATATTACAAACTAGACGATTATATAAATGACAATGATGCTTGGAACAGATTTCCTCCAGTCCAGCGCAATACGATAGCGAAAACCAAACGAAACTATATAACCCAATTTAGTATTAAGTAACAATTGATTAAAAGAATATTGTGTTGAGGAGTTTCTTGCCCCGCTTCTTCTCCTCAACCATACATGCTGAAGCGATGGAGTTGAAATGACGTTCAATAAGTGAACTTGTAAGTTCCTATTTTGAATAAAACATTTTGACTTTTGACTTTTGAGTGATATTCTTAAATCACAATCACGTGTGGTTCTAGAAGCTACGTAGTATCAGAGGTAATGTCTATGACATATAATGTAACACCAACATGATAGTCGTTTGTTAATAACCACTAACGTACAAAATCATTGGTTAATATTACCGATAACGTATCGAAACCGGTTTTAACCATAAATATCTATTGTTTAGATCTTGGTGTCCTAAATTATCAAGTCAGATGTGAACTATTGAGTGAAAGCTGTGACGTCATATCACAGTAATTGCTAAATGTCACCGTTACCAGTAATGTGTAACAATCGCCATATTTTTTGCTCCCTCCGCCACTTTTACTTTTTATGTGATTGCGCTAAAATTCTTTAGTGATCAAGTTTGATAGATAGAAAGTTTTCTTAATGTTATTTGATTGGATATATTGCCAACCATTTGTCCTGGCCATAAGATTTGGGAAATTTTACAGATTTCTTATGTTTTCTAAAATCATCGGCACTCCACTGTTCAATACAGTAGCTCGGTACATGATCCTTATCCTAGAAATGGCTTTGCATTAGGTCGTTACATGGTCGTTACCCAAGAAACTGCCGTTTTGTACAGAGTGCTCAAAAAATCTTTTCATACAAACAATTTTGAATTTTATTTTGGTTTTGAACTAAATCCAGCATAAATTTTATGTGTACGTTAAAGAAAAATATTTACTTAATCTGACCCGAAATAAAAACGATTCGGAATATCGAAGTTTAGTTCGAAACAAAAACTTTAGTCTGAATTTATAGACAATTTCATAAGTAGTTTAAGTTAAAGTAAGGCTACTAACCAACTAACAAACTATGGACTAAATTAATTGACTGAAATAAATGTTTTTTTTATTAGTAAAGACCTAATATCTAATAAAGTAAGCGTACGTGGAATAGAATGACAAAGTTATGAGATTGACACAAGCTGTAGACAAGTCACGAGACGTTTGTCGACTGTTGCTAGGAAACCATTATGGCAATAGTGTAAAATTGATTCACCTTATCAACCCAAAGAGATAGCTGACACTAAGTTCTTTGGCACCGTCTGTACCCTAAACAGGTTAATAGATTTTAATAAACGAGGTGGCGTTAGATAAATTGTCTTAGTTGCGGAAGTGCTACTGGGTTGGTGACGTCACAAAAAAAAACTTAATTGGAATTATAGATTTTAATAAATAATAAGGTGTCGTTGTTCTTTATCTCAAAAGTGTCATGGAGTACATTTTTACCTGGCTGCACCAGAAAAAGGCAAACTTTTTAAAACTTTTAATGAATCAGTTATATATGCTGGTGTTTTGAAGTTTAGAGCAGTGATAGCCCGGACGGTTAAAGAGCCGGCCGAAAATCAGTGAGGCTCGGGTTCGAATCCTGGCATGTACCAATGAGTTTTTCAAAAAACTTACGTACATATTTATCACTAGCTCGACGGTGAAGGAAAACATCGTGAAGAAACCCGCAGGTCTTAGAATTAATTCTGAGACATGTGTAAATAGACCCGGTCCGGCGATGGGCTCACCACCTATCACGTTTAGGGGTCCAATATATCTCGTGAAATGTGGGTATATCCAGTAATGGAATACCTCTGCCTACCCCCTCGGGGATGAAAGGCGTGAGATTATTTATTTTTATTTTTTTTTATTTTTGAAGTTTTAGTGTATATACTTGTAAGAAGTACCTATTACTAGAATACGAGAACGCGGATATAGAATAGAATAATATCGCTGGCCATTGGCCAAAAAGGGGAGCAGATGTGTTGAATATTTAATTGATAAAGATTAAATTGCAAACACTCCACCTGACAAATGATTAAAGCTATCAATCAATCAAATTAGTATATGCATAAAACATGGTAGTTTAGCTGACAAGAATACTTAAACTATGTATTTTATTCGCCTATAATGAGACGCAAAAGGTACCTAAGTGTCACATGGCAGTTATAAATTGATCGAGTACCATGTTAAAGCTTTTTTGACGTTGTTTTATCGCACAATCTTGGCGGATATATTTATATTCAGACTAAACTCGAGTATTTATGACAAACAAAATACATAAGAGCTTTATAATGGTTTTTTTTATTAATGCTGGGCTTACTCTTGACCACAGTCAGTGGTCTTTGCCTTCGACCGAAGACAAAGACGGGGCCCACGATATGTAATAAATAATCTACTGTATAGCTGATAACCGCATAAATTAGGTGTAATGCAATTTTAATTGCCTTTTCAACGCCTCTCCGTGAAGATATACGGTGATACTGTCAGATTTGATCTGGATTCGTGTCTAGTTGCAATATCATCTGGAGTCACCTAATTTGGATGGATATTGTTTATCGATACAGATAATTTTGTTTAATGGCTTTTAGGTGTGATATATCGCATTCGTCCACGAATGAGTTTCTTTATTCTTTCGTTTTAGTTTTACGAGATTTGTTGTTTGTATCGTCAACTTTGTTTTATTTATTCATTTGATTTTGGGTTTCCATTACGATCTTATAGTTTATGTTTTATCAACAACCTAAAAAATTCCAAAGTTGAGCATAAAACTTTTTAATACTAGGAAGATATCGATAGAATCACCACGCATTCGCGTATTGTAGTTCGCAGTATAAGAAAGAAAATATTTAAGTGTAATTATTTTTTACCTACAGAAATAAATGAAATTCGAACTTGGATGTGGTGGGTTGGAAATTTATTTATTTATTTATTAGAAAGGGCTTGCTGAGAATAACTCGTAAAAAAGCATATTTATAAAAAAAAAATTTAACTTTAAATTTATTAGTGAGGACTTGTATTTTTTTATTTAAGAATGCTTACCATTTTGATATAAGATAAAGTCACACGGAGAATAAGATATTTTGCAGAATTTAAGCAGGTACATATTCATTTCCTCAATCACTACATAGTATAAAACAAAGTCGCTTTCTATATCCCTATGTACCTATGCTTAAATCTTTAAAACTACGAAACCGATTTTGATGCGTTTTTTTAATAGATAGAGTGATTCAAGAGGTATGTTTAGGTATTAGCATTGCACCCGTGCGAAGCCAGGCGGCTAGTTATTCATAAGTCGGTAAGATGCGATGAAATTTCATAATTGCTGGGTTTGAATCAATGCTTTATAAGTACTTCAGTGCAGTCGGTATTCCAATATTTGCTCACTGGTTCGTGTACCTATAGGTCAGTAAAGGGCAGGCTCCTTTAGGCACAGCGCCTCTGTTGCAATATCAATAGTCTTACAATGTTTAAAGGTCTGATTCACGATCTTTGGTCCCTTTGCAGTAAACTCCATGTATTGCTATAATATAGTTTTTTTTTTTTTTATCCTATTACTAGCTGTCCCGCGCGATCTCACCGCAAGTCTCGTTACCGTGGGAATACGGGAATAAAATATAGAATTTTTAAAATCGGTTCAGTAGTTTTTGAGTTTATTCGTTACGAAGATACAAACATACAAAAAAAAACAAATCTTTCCTATTTATAATATTAGGGTAGATGTAGATTTTTAAATGGAGCTGTAGATAAGTGTTGCAGAGCGATATCATTGTGGTATCAATAGTAACGATGCCACAACAGCAGTGATGCTATATATTATAAGAGTTGAGTCTAAAAGTACCTAACTCTAGTTGCGATTATAGATGCATATGGCATCGAAATATAAATCTCAAAAAAGTCTGTTTAATTCTCATAATCTCTCAATCGGAAGTTGACATTTCTCTTCTGCTTGGTTAATTCTGCTTCTGCAAAAATTAAGTCAGTTTCCGATATGTTTTACATCAGACTGATATTTTGTTTATACTACTGATTCATTGCTTTGAACAAATCTCGTTGAACTTAATAGGGAATTAAACTTTGCTCTGAACAAACTATTTGTTGACACGAATTATACCGGGCCGTTTAGTTTGCACTTAGTGCTTTTAGCGTTTGCTTGACATTCGAAAATACATTAGCTTTATATATTAGCTTTGCCACTTTTTTATTCACCAGTAATACTATCTTAACTTCAAATTGTTGTTTTAAAAGAAATGTCTTCATTAAGTTAGTGTGATCATTGCAGAACATTCTCTTTCCATTGATGGTGTTAATTTACCAAGATATACATTTAGAAATGTTACAGTGTTCATGAAATCAACAAATCATAAATAAAGTCTTATAAACAACATCTTCTAATTCCAATTCCATAAACCTGAGATCACAATTTGCCTGATTTGGGGTTTTGGGTCCATTATGTTTACTTGATGGCTCCTCAAATCAATTTACAACCGCAAAATAAATGATACAGCAATTTTGGTCAGAAACCTCTCAACCAATCATAAGTGGCACAAAATCAAACGAACACCAAAACAAATTTAAACCACAAAAAACGTAAAAATCAAAGGTCAATAACTTTAGGTGATCTTTATGCGCTATAAATCTTTTGTGGATATAATTGAAATAACCTTTAAAATCTAAAATAGAGGTAGACAAAAATATGTTCAAGAAAAAGCTATTTGTTTTAATAATGTCTTAATTAATCTTGTTTCTGTAAGTTTTTGCGAAACTTGAACAGTTATTGCGTGAATAGTCAATGGCGTTCTGATAAACAGGACATCAATATTTTATCGTTTGGATAGCATTTGAAATGGTTCTATTTTTTTTAACCGAGGATACAACGGAGAAGATTCTGAAGTCGGCGCGTTTTTTATGTATCACCACGCATAACTTTTTTTTTATGATAAAAAGGGGGCAAACGAGCAGACGGGTCACCTGATGGTAAGTGACGTCCGTCGCCCATGGACACCTGCAACTCAAGAGTCACAACTGCGTTACCGACCTTTGAGGTGGGAGTAGGGGGAGGGGAGGGGAGAGGAGGGAAGGGGGAGTGGGGATTGGGGCCTCCGGTTACCTCACTCACTCAACGAAACGCAATGCATTGCTTTACGCTGGTTTTCTGTGAGGCCGTGGTATCACTCCGGTCGAGCCGGTCCAAGCGTGCCGAAGCATGGCTTTCCCACGATTTTTACAGAGTAGTCCGATTTTTCTAAATAGATAGAAGAGTATTCGTGGTAGTAGCATGCATGTTTCGCTTGCTATAGTAGATCTTAAATAATGATCAAAATTATTTCGTAGGAAAAATGGAACATGATTTCTCCTTATTTTCAGCCTTTACGAGAGATTCAAAAATCGCATTAAAAGATCATTTAATAAGTGGAATAGAATTTCCATTTATTTACGACAATATCAAGTTTATTTATACTTAAAACTAGCGACCCGCCCCGACTTCGCACGGGTGAAATGCTTATACTAAAACATTCATCTTGAATAATAATAATAATAATAATAATAATTTATTGTTCATAAGTAGCCTAGTACAATTGTAAAAGGTTATTAGGTAAATTATAATTAGGTATTAAAGGCGGAGTGCATATTAAGTAACAGCCGATATCTAGAATAGGATACCCTGAGCTCTAGATATCGGCTACAAATTAAAGGTACATGTAAATACAGTGCTTATGAGGGTACAACAGTGCTTTTGAGATCAAAATTTGACTTAAACCTTATGACAAATAGTTTTAGTTAGGTAGATATAATAAAATTAGAAAATTTAAAAAATTAAAATTAATTATAATAAAATTATGCCTGTTGTGTATGTGTGTGCGTATGGGGTGTTTGAGGGGGTGTGTTTGTATGTGAGAGAATGTGTTTGTGTGAGTGTGTGCGCTTTTGTAACTTGTGTTTTAAGCTGGAGACTGCAGCTGAGTTTCAGTTTCTTCATAATTAAGACTCCGTAACCAAGTCGATACAGATTTCTTGCATTCATTTTTATGAAGATTATGTATAGACATTTTACGTTGTAGAGTGTTAAACAAATAGGGACCTAAAAAGCAAAAGAATTTATGACTGAAGCTGGTATTGTATTGAACGGATTTTGCAATGAGGTGATTTCTTTTAGGGGTATCAGTGAAAGGAGTAATTGAATGTTGTAACAGAACAGTGTAAAGGATAAAGAGTTGACGGACAGTTAGTACTTCACAATACTGATAGAGGCAATTTGTGGGAAATAATCTGGGTTTAAAAGTACAAACTTTAAGTAGGGCACGTTGGGCACGCTCTATGGTAATAAAGTGCGATTTTGAAGCTCCACCCCACGAGGTGATACAATAAATTAGTAGAGACTGACAAAGGGCCAGATATATCGTTTTCAGTATGTAAGGGTCTGCAACATGTCTTAGGTGTTTGAAAACAAATATTAGTTTGCGTACTCTATTTGCTAGGAGGTTTATATAAGGAACAAAAGACAATCTACTATCAATTAGAATACCCAGGTATTTAATTTCATTAGTTCTTTGAAGTATTGAACAAGAGCACGAAGAACTATGGACATGAATGGTATGAGCAAAAATTTTATATTTTTCAGGATCTGGAAGATGACGGTTTAAAATTGAGAAGGTTATGTACTTTGTTTTATCAATATTTAGAGTAAGTAAGTTTAAATTGAGCCATTCTGAAACTCTATTGAAGCCAATTTGAGCAGAAGAAAATACCTCATCCCATGTATTTCCAGAAAAGTAGATAACTGTATCATCAGCAAAAGTTAAAAGTTTACCATTGGGTATTTCCAAATTGCAAAGGTCGTTTATGTAGACTAGAAATAGGCTGGGGCCCAAAATGCTACCCTGTGGAACGCCGTAGGTGACCGGAAGATCATCACTTGTATTTTCGTCAATCATAACGCGTTGGGATCTTCCATTTAAGTAATTCTGGAAAAGAGAGAATTGCGTTCCACGAATACCGAGGGATTCCAGTTTAGACAGCAAGATTGATGATGAAACTGTATCAAAAGCCTTACTTAAATCAAGAAAGATAGCCAGGCATTTATTTCTTTTGTCTAGGTCCATGACTATCATATTAGTAAGATCGTGAACAGCCTGAGCCGTGGATTTACCCATACGAAAACCATATTGATGTTTACTTAGCAATTGTTTACTCTCAAGATAATTCGTTAAGCGGTTATTTATTATTCTTTCAAGAACCTTAGAGAGGGCAGGCAATACTGATATGGATCGGTAATTGGTAACCTGTTTGCGGTCTCCGCTTTTGAATATCGGATGGATAAGCCCTTTCTTAAAAAGTTCAGGAAAAATACCAGTGGAAAGCGATAGGTTACATATGTGAGTTAATGGTGGAACAATTAATTCCCGGTAGGCTTTAATAAATTTTGTGGAGATACCATCCCAACCTACTGCGCAGTCATTTCTAAGCGATAATATAGTTTGGTTTACTTCTTGTTCATCAGTTGGTAAAAGAACAAATGAATGGGAGGTTGATGGAGTAGGTAGAAAGTTTATGTTGGAATGTTTTGTTATGTTTTCTGCTAAGCTTTTACCAATATTACTGAAAAAGTGGTTTACATTGTTAACGGATTCATGAGGGGTATTACAGGAAAGTAGGAGATCTTTTGCACAGGTTTTTTCTCTATTTAAGTATGATATGTCCTTAATAACTGTCCATAGTTTTTTATTATTAGAACCAGCTTCAATCAGTTTACTTTTTTCATATGACCTCTTAATTTTCTTTAAGAGATCATTACAAAAATTTCTGTATCGTTTATAAGTTTTACAAAGGATTTCATTATCTGGGGATTTTTTAATATTTTTATGCATATTGTCTCTATTTCTAATACATCGTAATAAACCGGGAGTGATCCATGGTTTGATAGGTCTAAAACGGCGGGGGAAGAATACAGGGATAGAGTTCTTGATAATTGCCTGTCGTAGAATATCGAGTAGAATGTGGGTGGCAGAGTTGGCATCAAGTGCATCATGCACCTGGGAGAAATCAGATTTTTTCATATCCTCATCAAGTTTTAAATAATCTATTTTTGTTGAGCGCTTAGATGGACTTTCTATTTTATTCATATTAATTGATATAAAAACTGCATCGTGATCTGTAACTGTCGAGTTTATTACTAACGTGGTAGAGGAATAAGTGGATTTAATAAAGATGTGATCTAAACAAGTGGAATTATGAGTTGGCAGGTTATGTGCTGGCAATAGACCGTGCATAGCTAGTAAATTTAAATATTCATCAGAATTAGTATCTCTGTTGTTGTCCCTGATGAATCACTCTATCTATTAAAAAAAACGCATCAAAATCCATAGTTTTAAAGATTTAAGCATACATGGGGACACAGGGATATAGGGACAGAGAAAGTGACTTTGTTTTATACTATGTAGTGATAGTGATACCATAATTCGAATGCAATACACCACACGGCTAGTAAGTAAGTATATTTATATGAATATATATAGGTAAGATATAGTAAATAGCCATTTTTAGAATTGGTTTAAAAAACACAAGAGAGAAAATCCGAGATCACAATTGTGCAAATAGCAATGTAGACCATAACCTGCTTTCCTGCGCCTGCGCCGGCTGCGGCCAAATCGTCCGTGATCGCTCCAAATCGCATCTTGCAGCTGGTTACGCTCCGCGGATGAGAAATTGCATTCTGTTGCGGTGAACTTTCTTTTGTGCCCCCACTGGGTTAACTAAGTTGATTCTGCATTTTACTTCAAGGTTTTGAAACAATACGGTTTTCTAACGTCATATTACTGATTCGTAGGGCGCCTAACTTTTTCCCTAGACTTCGTCCTCTTCGACCCAGTTTAAAATACTCTCTAATAGATCTTCCCAAATCACCTTCCCGAATTACTCTTGCAGAACAATAAGATCATTGATTCCATCCATTACTTGAACAACTTATAGGCCGGTCACTCTTCTTCTAAGATACAGGGGTTCCCCTATTTTAGAAGCTCAGGAACGTAAAATTTTTGTAACAAATACTCTAATTAAATAAAGTCGTAATACCTTGTGTCATAATGTATTTGTCTTGTGATAAATAAAGATTTATTATTATTATAAATAGGTAAGTAACTCGGTTTCTAGGCGAATTAAGATCAAACATGTATACCAGATTTTAAGTTACACCGGTAACAATGCAACTGGGAAAACGATACCTAGTTAAAAACTAACCTAAACTCACCTAGACCGAAGACTTTATCCTATACAAATATAACTTCATTTCAAGTTCCAATTTTTTTTGAATAAGACATTTTGACTTTTGTTTTTAAAATTTAAGGAAAATGCATTTTTTTATCATAATTGAATATAAAATATTTTATAGAATTTGCAATGGAAAAAATAAATATGGTAAATATAACTAGTCTGATGACCATGCCCCACTTGTCAGAGTCATACGTAAATTAATCCGCGTCATTTCAACAAGGGGACATTACACCTTGAAATGTCCAAAACGAAAGAAACCAATTCTTTGTTACAAATGTTACAATATTATATACCTACCTACAGCCCGCATGACATAAATATTCATGATTTTAGTGCACTGCGCAAATATGCATATTGGGTTAGGGCTGCCACTTCTGAGAAACGTAGGTACCAACTAACAAAAAAAACTGGTGTTTTGCAACAATTTATAATTGGTAAGTAAAATATTAGAAAATAGTCTTCATTTGTTTGTGAAGTGTGTTAGTGTAGTGTCTGGTAACAATTAAATATACTACACTAATATTATAAAGAGGAAAGTTTAATTTTTTTGTTTGTTTGTTTTGATTGAATAGGCTCCTAATCTACTGAACCGATTTAAAAAATTGTTTCACCAATGAAAAGCTTAATTTATGGGAGTAACACATAGGCTATTATAATTTCAGTCACGAGAACGGGACTTACGCCTGTGTAATCGCGCGAAATAGCTAGTGTCAAATAAAAGTATAGGTATTTCGTGAACAGCTGATAGTCTTACGGTTGTAGATTAAGTACATTGTCCATATCTAGATTTTGTTATTATCTAGTACCTTTAGTTGGCAACCCTACTCCAAATAACATTCATACAGTCCGTTAACCAAATCTGTTCAATGTCATCCGCCCGTGAGAAAAGCGTTCATTCAATCAACTTTTGTCTCAGAAAGGTTTTCGCATCGAATCAATTTCGTTTCGACTATAGCACATTATTGAATGTATTTTTTAAATTGTCAAGGGCAAGGTTAGGGTGCGGTAGTTGGCTGAAATTTTATGGACTGGTTTTCTGATTGTTGTACTTGTTTTTGTTTTTATTCTTGGAGTCGATTTTCGACCTTAACATAATCTATCTTATGCATAGGTATAAGTATATATAAAACCACATGTCCTGCCTGACTTACGAAACTTTTGCTAATAGGGATAAGCAAGAGTTTCGAAATTCCCATGGGAACGGGAAAAACAAAGGGGTAACCTGAGCTCCAGCTAGTAACATGATAATGACTAACAAAAATTGTTGTCTCTGATCAGAGGCAAATGGCCACAGAAAAGATTTAGAAGATCTTATATATATATATATATATAAAAATAAAAAGCTATTCGTTAGTCTCACTAAAACTAGAGAACGGCTGGACCGATTTTGATGAAACTTTTTGTGTGGGTCCAGGGATGGTTTATACGGTGGCAGAACGACGTCTGCCCTGGCCACTAGTAATTCAATAAAAAGAATCTTACGGTAGTTTCTGTGGCTGTGATATAATACAATAAAAAAATTTACCATAAGTACAATATATGGCTACTCTGTTTTCCACAATTACTCAATTCTAAAGTTTAAAAACAACTATAAAATAACGACCAGCAATAAATTATATTGAGAAATCCCTTTTTGCGAGTCGAATTTCAAAACCGCAGTGTAATATCTATGTCTTCTAGTAATATACGACTTCCTCTAAGTGCTATATTAAATTGTATTCAATAAAGTGACCTTACCGTATAGCAACGTTTCAATTAACCTGTGATAAACATCGAAAACGAATCGAATTTGAATGGCGACCTTTTCTCAGTAGCGCTGAAGGTCGCAGTAAAAGTGTGAAAAAACAGCAAACGCCCAGTGACTTAACGGTAAGTAGGCCAAGTTTAACAGCCACGAATCGATTGATCTGTCGCGGTGCGTGTAAAAAATCGTTTTTTGTCACCATTTCCCTCAAAATTTACGCTTTCATTGAATCTTCGATTAGTTTTTATTTGATAGTTGATTTTTTTTCTGCATACTTTCATTATAAGTAGTGGTTGAATACGAATCAATAGATAATAAAACTAGCGAAACTTTACGGTCCGGTTGATATAGGTACTTTTTTCGTGGCCGGGTTAGTTTTACCATTTTACTTCTACTTGCACAATATAAACCGCCGGACCAAAAAAATCTGCATCATAGACCATAGTACAGGATAACATTGAATAAGAAACTTCGTTCACAAAACTAAATGAAGATAAGTAATATGTAAATATGTAATTGTTTGAAAGTCATTGAAAGTATTTTGATTCAGTTTTTTTAGTCCTCCAGTTAAGTTTTCTACATTGAATCAACGAAGCCAAATCCTACTAATATTATAAACGCGAAAGTTTGTTTGTATGGATGTTTGTTCCTCTTTCACGTAAAAACTACTAAACAGCTATATAGCTTATACATCAGAATAACACATAGGCTATATTTTATACCCGTATTCCCACGGGAACGGAAACTCCGCCGGTCAAACCGCGGGCCGCTGCTAGTTAACCTATAATAGTAGACCCGGATAACAAAAGGCATTTTATAGTAGACAATCAAATCGTAGCCGGAAACGTGAAACAGCAAGTAAGGCACGAACGAATGCATTCTCCACACTGACACGCGATGCGGCAACTGTGTCATGTTCCGGCTGCGGCTGTCACGTCGGCGCGCGGCGTTGACACTGCAACTGTCACGTTAACCTTGACACTGCGCGCGCGCATCTGACGCTGACACTTTGAAGGGACTTGTGTTTCCGGTCTCATTGTATTAAAAATATTTGTACTTTTAACAATAGTTTTTGTAAAAATCAATAACATAGTTGACTGTATAGATGGTTGACTGGTAGATAATGCCTTTAGGCATTAAGTTCGCCATGTGTACATTTTCTTGGTACATGAAGTTAAATAAATAAATATAGAAATTAAATTGGGACTAGTCATTTAAAATCATTAATAAGATTTATGAATATAACATTTATTTACAAAGAAAATATACATTCATTTACCATAATTACAGATAAAAATGACCTCCAAAGAGGAACCATAAAAAAGATTATTTCTAGACAGAGAGATTTATAAATATTTGTCAAAAAATTTAATACTAAAAATAAAGGCCATATGAATACTAACCATTCAGTACAATTTCTGTTCATGAACATTTTTGTTTGTTTTTGTCCCAAACAACTCACAGTACATACAGACTCTATTTAGTTTGGGACCATAGACATATTAACACACGGGACACGAAACGTAGTCGTTCTCGCCTACAGTACTTTTTTGACGTGCTAGGAACTTTTTACCTTAGCAGATGAAAATGATGAAATTGTAACGTCAGTGTGATTTGTTTGAGCGTCCGTAATAACAACAACTTGTAAAAATTACCAAATGCGCTGTATTGTTCTGCAAAATCTACAGCAATCGAACACCGTATGTTTCTTTTCACCAATAAGTACAATTTTGTTTTATTTTAGTGGTTTTTTTTGGCAAAATCAATTAAATTCGGTACAAAATTGCCAAATAAAACGCTAAATTTAAATATACTCATTATATAATGCACTGTAATGAAAAATCTGTTCTCTTGTAACTAGTCGGATTATATCGGTCAATGTTTCATTCGTTCATTACATTTAACATCAATTAGTGATTGCCGTTATCGATAAAAAGATATCGATGTGAACGAATGAAGTATTATGGACTTATTACACAAAATTATGTATGCTGTAATAAAATGTATTCGACTATTAAAATGCAATGTAGGTAATCTATTTTATTAATGTGTTTATTTATTTGTATTAATTTAATGATATTGTACGTCACTTCAGTAATTATTCATTCATTTTAGACTCCCAACAGGGCCCCAATTACACTAAATGTCAACGGCTAGAGTTGGATGACAATGACAAGTCAATGGTCCATCAATGGTGTTATTTGGCACTTTTCGTATACAAATAACACCATTGACATGTCATTGTCATCCAACTATAACCGTTGTCATTTAGTAGAATTGGCCCCCTGATCCTTCCAGAAAAAGAAAGTGGGTGGAAGCAGTTCGAAAACTGCAAACATGGATTCATAATAAAGACTACCGATATAATAAAATAATAGTACATTATGATATAAGTGCGGTAGGTTGAAAATTACAGCCGAGGCGATATTGCTAGCCCGAGCCGTAGGCGAGGGCTACAAGTAAGCAGAGGCTGTAATTATCAAAGCGCACGTATGTCATACGACGATTTATAACACATTTGCGAGGAAATAAAATAAAACTCCGACTATGGTAAACGAATAAAAACAATACAGCGTTAAGAAAAAGCGCGCGGCGCGCATCATCATTTTTTTTAGGAAAAGGCACAAAAAAACAGCCAGTACTTATTACTAATAAAGAAAAATAATATTTTTGTGTTTTTGTTACAGATTGGTTGTAATTTACTGTCAAAATTAATTAAATTAAATAATTATGTACATAAATATTTCTTTAATATATTTTATCTCCCAAAGTTAATTTTAATCATAAAATGTTGACAACTTTTTTGACATAAAAACTCTTTGCTGAGATTTTAAAAAGTACCGTTCGTTTTAAGACGGAGCATCTTGATAAACCGCGCGTTTTACTTTACACTTACCGCACTTGGGCGTAATGAGATAGGTAACGATATTAAAATTGGTGAAATAAGACACCTTTTACGAGCAAATGTGTTATAAAAGCCATTATAGTTAAAAATGGCTTTTAACGCAACACACTTAGGAGTCATTGTTACTTGAAATAATTTTGTATTATTATTATTAGGAAAACGTTGAAAGCGTTAAGTTTTTTAAAATCTTACGTGCATATTCATAACAACAATTCATGAAAACATCGTGAGGAAACACGCAAGTCCCAACAGTTAATATGTAAAGCTAATATAAAGTGTGTAAAAAGCTAATACTTTACTGTGGCTTACTTAGCTGTAGCTTGTAAAATTAAATAGTTCATATTTTATCATATTAGTTATCATATCTATTATATTTTTGCTATCCTTTTTTCACCAACGTTAGTATCGTTTTTAACATTTATATACCCAACAAGCCTTTTTTCTGTAATATAAAATCTCTATTCGATAGATTGATCGTTCATTCATTCAAATGTGTATCGATTTCTATTCACGGAACATCACTAGTATAACATGTCATTTCCCCATTCCGTCAAAAAAGTGGTTGAAGTAGATTTCATACAAATGTTCGATCGTTTCGTGTCCCGTCGTTAATAGGTCTATGTTTGGGACTAATACCCGTGTTTCGTTGTGTTTACGCACAATGAAAGTCGTTAAGCCATGTCAGATACCCTTGGGTGGCTTGAAAAATTCTGACTGTTAAGTGGCCACTAGCTTAACACCATCTCCCAATCCGCGGTGGGCTCGCGTGGGAGATTATAGCCCATACTTCCTCATGTGTGAGGAAAGACCCTTAGCTCAGCAGTGGGCTGTTACGGGTTGATGATGATGATGATGATGAATACCCGTGTGTGAAATTGTGTCTTACAACTTTTTTTATATTTCCTAAGTAATTTTCGTGTGGACATATGATACAAAGTAAATGATTTGAACCGGCAGTTAACTACCCTATTATTTTTAATATTTAATGCAATACACTGAAACTACTCTACCGTAAGCATATTAGTAATGTTAAAAGATACTCCATTTGCTTGTAAATTAGGTGCATAATGATTTAATGATGTTTCACCACAGTAAATTACAGCGGGTCTTTCATAAAGCACTAAAATCCAGTCTACTTATTTCCATAACAACCTTGTACCACATGCAAAAACTGCGGAATTAATTTAATGAGCGACAAGTATAAGCTTCTGTTTCAAAATAAACGTATTGACATTTAGTGCTGTACGAACTTTTCAAAGGGTGTAGCTAAAGAAAAAATTTGAAAAAAATTTTGATCTCTCCGGGCTCTGATTATAAAATATGCAATGTTTATAAAAATAAATGTATCATCTAAAAACTAAATTACTGATTAAGTATTCTTATGTTAATAATAAATGATTATATTATAAGCTGTAGGTATAAACTGCTTATTGTAGGGCGCGTCTATACATAGAGGGTGCTAGGGAAACGTTTTCGAATTCAGGAAGCAAGTTGAAATAATTTTGCCTAGTTTGGGACTAAATAACTGTGTGAACGGTGTCCCACAATGTTATTATTATATTTTTCATTCTAATTTTAATTTAGAAAAAAGTAATACATCGTTTTTTTTTTCAAATACCCAAACTACAAACTTGGTACTGGTCTGGTCATTTCTGCGTCCCACCAGAGTCTGCGCACTGTGCCTGGGCACCGCTGGCACCGACCTAGTTACGGCACTGTTGACATTAAAGGTTGCCTTTCAAAATAGAGTCAAAGATAATAATACCATACATGAAAAACGTGAGGTCACAGCAATTTTGTTGTCAGTTACGATTTGATAGACTAGATGAAATTGATTATGTTATACATGCCCTGCCCTAGTTTTCTGAACCTTGTCTAAATTAAATGAACCTATTGCAAACTGTAAAACACGTAAAGGTCATTTTAGGCAATCGAATTTCATAAAACACGAAATGAAATCACCTCTAATTGGTCGTCTTCATCAATCATGAATTGCGGACTGCCTTTGACCGCGAGGCACATGGGCAAAGAGATTAAAATATAATTGCATAGAGGGGACAAAGCGAGGAAAATTTGAAGCTAAAATTCATTCCAAGTGGAATAAGTCTAGTACAATTTCGACCGAATGACAGCTCGCGTTCATACTAACTGAAATGACGCTTGAGCTTCAAACATGCTTCAAAGTTTTTTATGAAAATATTCCCAATGCCCCCTTTATGTCCTATTATATTTTAATCTCTGCACATGGGCGAACTTGAGATTGAGTGAGGTAACTCTCTCTAATGCTTGAGGCAGCATGTCAATCTTTAAAGCATAGAGCCTCACCTACGACATTTGGCTCAAAGTATATCACGCCTTCAACCGAGCCATTCCAATGGTATACAAAGCAAATAGCAACAAACGCCACAACTTCCTAATTAGTTTGAAAAGTCGGTAAAATTTATGAAGATATTGTAAACTTTTACCGCCAAGGTAGGCCGAAAAAAAATTACCGCAGCATTTCAAATCTCTTTTAAGATAATATATGTACTTGAAACAGTAGATAGGTTACTTTTATAGGTCTCCGAAAATAGGAACACTGTTACAAAATGTATACCTAAGTCTGGAATAGCTGTGCGTGAGTGTACTCTTATTATTACCAATTAAACTGATCGTTTTTCCTAGCGATTAACAATAACTAAACGTTACAATTAATACAAGATTTTCCTCACGACGTTTTTATGTAAAATCGGTTGCTGCAATCTCGTTACAATACTTACAATCGGTATGTCGAAATGGGCCCTACAGTTAAGTGAACTTATGTGAACAGGTAACAATGGCAGATACAAATAACAATAAGTGAAACAGTGTACTGACTTGTTTTATCTCTAGATTTATCTTGTGACCTTCGTCGAAGGATCCGGTGTGGTTCTCACGCCTTCGCTGTCGCGTGGAACACAAACACTAGTCAGGTTTCGGCCTCAAAATCTACGGAATTGTTACGGATTTTGTAACACTTTTATGGCGTGTTGTCGAATTTTTGGCAATATAAGATTTCGATCGAGTTTTTAGTTTTACTGGTGTCATTAATTCTGGTTAAGTGCTTTCTATATTTTAAATGCAAATTAGAGAATATATTTTAGGAATAGCTACGTTATTCCTGTTGAAATACGATGTTTTTTACTTTATTTATTGCAGCTATTTTTAGACACTTGGTATTTCTTAACTTTGAATTTCAAATTGATACCCGAATAGATAGAATCTTAATACATAATATTTATTACCGAGATGTGCAAAGACGAATGTTTGTGCTTAATTAATTATGTCGCAAATCTAAATCTTTAGATGCTAGATCTAAAAGACGATCATTTTCAAGGATTTAACATTTTAGCGTCTCATAAAGGTTTCGAAATTAACTGGTTTGAATCACATTCGGAGGAAGCTATAAATAAGTATCATATCTATTGGATCTAGAGCTGGAGGTCACGTCGATGCAACTGCACGCCCTCTAAGTGTCATGAATTTAAGGCTGGAGCACATTGCTCGCATGTACAAGCATTTCAGTGCGGTTGTACTCAATTACATTGTAAATGATAGCCTTTCAAGCAGCAGGCGTGCTTCATTTTCATAGTGTTCTTTCGTATTGTTCGGCCGTCGTCGTTTTGACAAAAGTACGCGTCTAACTCCTCGGTCGCGACTCACGCAAGTGTAGGTTAACTTAGGAAAGGATTCTTGAAAATTCATCCCCTGAGGGTGTTGAATAGGGGACAAAAGTTTGTATGGAACCTCGTACTTAATGTTTTCTAACTCCATTTCATTTTTTTAAGCTTGGGAAAAGCTTTTTAGGAAAACACTTTTTTCTACTACAAGTGCAATTTCAATCAAGTTGTGATAACCTGATTCTGTTCTCGTATTGACTAAACTAAATTCCCAAGTCGAAGGGAAGATAAAGGAAGCCATTACGCCTCCATTACGGTGGCACATCTGACACCGTTGCGAAAGCGGTGTGTTCCCACGAGCTGGTGCAACTGACTCACGACTCAATGGCTCTTGGTACTTTAATATGCACCACTATATGGCTTGTATCCAGGGCCGTATCTAAGGCTTGAGACCTACGACCATTCTCCTATTTCTCTACTAATATTATAAAGAGGAAAGATTAGAATAAACCCAAAAACTAAAAATAAAAAAAAATAAAAAAATCTCACGCCTTTCATCCCCGAGGGGGTAGGCAGAGGTATTCCATTACTGGATATACCCACATTTCACGAGATACATTGGACCCCTAAACGTGATAGGTGGTGAGCCCATCGCCGGACCGGGTCTATTTACACGTCTCAGAATTAATTTTGAGACCTGCGGGTTTCCTCACGATGTTTTCCTTCACCGTCGAGCTAGTGATAAATATGTACGTAAGTTTTTGAAACTCATTGGTATATGCCAGGATTCGAACCCGAGCCTCACTGATTTTCGACCGGCTCCTTAACCGTCAGGGCTATCACTGCTCTTTCCCCAAAACCCAAAAACTACTGGACCGATATTAAAAATTCTTTCACCAATGGAAGGCTCGAATATCCTTAAGTAACATAGACTATATTTTATTCCCATATGCCCACGGGAACGGGGACTACGCTGGTGAAGCCACGCAGAACAGCTAGTAGGGTATAAAAGTGACAAAGCTTTAGTGAAAATTGCCACCGCCATAGTGAAGTGACTCCGCCGTAGTCACCAATATCGTATGTAACTAAAATAATAATAAGAAAATATTAATCAAGTCAGACCCTCCTGTATAATGTGAATAAAACTTAGGCACATTCATTAAATGTAATGTTTTAGTAAAAAGTAATAATAAGCATTCCATGTCGGAAGATTGCGATTCCAAAATAAGGTTCCTGGGCGCCCAAAAACCTAGCTACGGCCCTGCTCGTAGCTACTGCTGCGTAAAGCACTAGTTACAGGAGGTGAATTGTCACGATTTTCCATGCCTTGACGTGATCTGTCAACTTTTGTATGCGCGTAACTCTTGCGTAGCTACATGGTAGCTTCCCACTTAGAGTCATGCGAATACAAAATTAAATAATCAAAATTTTAAACGAAAATGGTTTGTCTTAAACGGAACAAAATACATTTAAATTTATTATAATTATACTAGCGGTTCTACCCGCGTAGTTTAAGTTCCCGTGGGAATACGGGAATAAAATATAGCATATTATGTTACTCAGCAATATTCTAGCTTTCCATTTGTGAAGGAATTTTTAAAATCGGTAATAGGGAAAATATAAAAACTGGTTACAAAGAGAAATACGTAGTATTCCTGAACGATTACACCTAGAAACTTGAAATATAGTGTGTAGGTGTCTTTCATATCGTATCTAGGCAACCGCTATGATGGCATGTTTGGAAATTCCCAAGGGAACGGGAATAAACTGGATGCGCGCGGGTAATGTCGCTATTGGCACCCACTAATTGAAATATGGTATGTAGGTGTTCTCTATGTCGTAGGCAATCGCTATGAAGGGATTTTTGGAAATTCACACGGGAACGGGATCCGCACGAGTAAAGCCGCTGGGCACCTACTAGTTCATAAATAAAAAGAGAACATATGCAATTAATTAAAGAAAGAGGTCACATATAGTAAAGTGAACCACGAACAATTTTTTTTGTTGGTGGGGCCACCTTTGTCTACCTAGGTGATCCACGAACACAATTTATTGTTCGTGGTACACCTAGGTGAACTGACTAGGTGTACCACGACCAATACCTCGATTTTTTTGAGTTTATTCGTAACAAAGATACAAACATGCAAAATCTTTCTTCTTTATAATATTAGTATAGATTATTATTAAAGTCACGCGTGGGATCCTCAAATTGGGTTGTTGACAAATACATGATTACCTTATATGAAAGTTTACTATGCAATAATTTTTAGATTATCTCCACAAACCAAAAAACTAACACGGCTTCAAGCTATATTAGTTTCGTTAATTTAGTAACGTCATAAAGTCATCCATCGATAAAGAGTGGATAAATTTCATTGTGACTGGCCAGATTTTCAAACCCTTATAACTTTTGTATTTATAAATGAGTTTAGAAAATTATTAGACTAGATAACTAAAATATTTATTAAATTTGTATAATTTGTTAATACAATTACAATGGGGAGTTTTCGGTGACAGCTGTCACTTGAGTATTCAAAGGTGTCAATAGATGGTGCTGATAAGCCTTGGGTTTTTTTTTACCTAATCTATGGTCGCAAGAAATTGTCAAACAAAAAAAAACAATCTGACTTTTTATCAAAATAAGGTTACGTACTCATTGCCTTGTATTTTATTTATTGTTCTGTTTGTACATTGTTTACGAGTGGTTTGTGTTACAACAAAAGATCCGAATCCACGATAAACAAAAACTCAGTCTCCTTCATCTGCGAAAATGCGTGGACCATGTATAGTGTATGGGTGTAAAATACGGAGGAACCGAAGCTCGACTCGACGCACTAGGAATTTAGGTTCCTAAAACAAGATCTGTTTTATTGCGTTGCCTGCTGACGCGTTACACTCACTCACACACAACACAACAACGGCACATGACATGACGGACGGATGTGTCACGTAAAGCGACACATCAGTGTTGCCAATTTCTAATTCCCAGTGTTGATCAGCGCCATCTAGTTCAATTTTAAGAATGTCATTGAAAATTCCTCATTCAATCACACGCAACTACCCTATTGTGTAGGGCATGGTAACAGGTTAAAAATTGTGTTACACCTTCATTCCTTACGAATACTTAAAGAGGCTGTCAATACCGCGATCATAAAAATATCGTCTAATAAACAAGAATTGGACATTCTACGAATTGGATATTCCGCGAATTGGACATTTTGCGACTACATGACATTTTGCGAGTGTGACATTCTGCGTCGAAACTCACCAAACATGAGTTATTATCGACATTTTTTGCGTTTTGCGACATATCGACAGTTTAAGAATATCATTAGGAATAAAATGTGTCTACCTCACTATATTTTTTTATCACGTCTTGTATATCAGTTTGCAAATTTTGTAAGCCTTAACATTGTAACATCATTTTGACTGTATACCAATTATGATTGAATACATAAATAAACTTGATTATATCAATTATTACCGATATGGGAAAGACTTCGCTTCTGTAATACTATTATTAACTAACGATGATTCGAGAAGAGACACATTTAGCTCGCCCAAGATAAAGGTGCATCCCGACTACCCAAGGCACTAATTTAAAATAATACACACGCCTCTGTGTCATGGCTTGCACGATAATGACCAATCTCGCAGTCCGAGGCTTGTGTTCCTTTAAAGTTGATACGCTATTAAAATTCCCATTTACGGCAAGGCGAGGTACACCACAATCTCTAGATTGCTGACCCCGCCATTTGATTTCAATTTCGACCACAATAACCACCATAGGCTATCACGACATCATTTTGGACTTACCAGTGAACCATAAAGTATAAATTTATATCGTTTATTGTTATGGCAGCAACCTTGATAATAGCTGTGGGTGGGAACGCCTCGTGCCTTTAATACATTATTATAATGATCCACGATAATGATCGAGTTTTTTGCAAGACATTTCGTAACCATAAAATTGATTATCTAACAATGATCAAATTATGGGTCTGGTTACAAATTTTACTCGGACATTTCTTAATTTGCACAAAGAAGTCGTTTGTATCACTGTTTTGGTTCTTAATTGACAGAGAAATAATATTATGGCCTTCGAGATTTTGGGCCTTTCGAGAAAGGTGTGGCATTACCAGATATTGTATTTGGTCATAAAAATACTTAAACTGAATTTCCGTTATTCTCAACTTTGGGAATAAATCGATCGGGTAATCTTAAAATTTACTTTATATCGGAAACATAATCATTTCAACTGTTCCTTGTACCTTTTACTGGTAAAGGGCATTCAATACTTATTACAAGAAACATATTAAAATTTACTTTTCTTTGTTACAGGTCCATAGCAAAGGCTTGAAGTTCGGTATCTACGAAGATTATGGCAATTTCACGTGCGCTGGCTACCCGGGCGTCGTCGGCCATCTAGCTGGTGGTAAGTTCTTCATAATTAATCATCATCTCATCGTCTTTATCATTATCATTATTAAGATATCGATTCTAAACTTCAGATAACTCGCCTTATCAACATTGGTCTTCACCATTAGGCTATCGATGTCTACCTGTAGGTGAATCGTTATTGTCATTTGGCTATCGATTTCTGACAGGGAAGAGTCGTTTTCATTATCGTTAGTATCATCATTATTTGGCTATTAATGACTGACTGTGACATGGCAAACAACCTCGTACTCCAATGTTATGATTATATTTGATGGATCTACCACTTATTTGTTCAACTATAGTGTATTCACATTCAGATAACGTTATCTTTTTAAATTTTGACTATTTATTAAAGGGGTAGCTTTGAAAGAAGTATTTAACATTTGTAACCATTAACAAAATTGCAATACATTTGGAGAAGACTTACGGCATTTTTGGAATATTTTGCAATGGTTCTACTTATTTTTTAAATAATAAGTTTTCCTCAAAATGTTGCAATTTTTATTAGCATTACATTTTCTGTAAAATATATTAATTGTTGCAACAGCAACCGCGAATATTTGAACAGAAGCCTCCATCATCATTATTTTCTTTTCCTATTGTTTTGGGTCTCCGGTCTATGTCTTCTTTCAATTTACTCCTGTCAACCGTTATAACATTTACTTCCTTCTTCCACATATGTACGTCTTCACACAATGCATCCATATCTTCTCATAATTTAAAGTAATGCAATGCCATATTGACATAAATGACAGAAATTTTATGTTTCGTAATTATGAGGCATGCAAGTTTTTTGATGTTATTTTTTGTTTCTAGAGAGTTTATTTTTGTTTGAGCAGTGATAGCCCGGACGGTTAAAGAGCCGGCCGAAAATCAGTGAGGCTCGGGTTCGAATCCTGGCATGTACCAATGAGTTTTTCTAAACTTACGTACATATTTATCACTAGCTCGACGGTGAAGGAAAACATCGTGAGGAAACCCGCAGGTCTCAGAATTAATTCTGAGACATGTGTAAAAAAAGACCCGGTCCGGCGATGGGCTCACCACCTATCACGCTTAGGGGTCCAATATATCTCGTGAAATGTGGGTATATCCAGTAATGGAATACCTCTGCCTACCCCCTCGGGGATAAAAGGCGTGAGATTATATTATATTATATTTATTTTTGTGATAGTTTAATTCGTGAATCGTGACACTGGAATCGGCACCCTTTGTGCGGAATACCTTTTGCATTTCAATTTTAATGAGGTATTACTGTACTTACACGACTGATTTATTATAAGACAAGTATAATATAGTAATTTTAAGTAGGTGCCTTTTCTAAAATTAATGAGATTGACTATAGAACCGATACTATCAATCAATAATATCAATATACAGTGAAACAGATATTTCACAATGTCTGAGCGATGTCCTAACAACCTAAATTACATTTGAAATTACCTATTAGCTATTTCAGTACCGTATGTAAGGGTATTCACACGTATTAACCATATAATAAATATTCTATTTACACCTTTGTGGAAAGTGTTACGATGGCTGACATAAGACAGTGATATTGCTCGGTTTAGTTGTTTTGTTTATGTAGGCGTAAAACGTATTTTAATTTCTTGTTCTAAAACGGACATCAATTCCGTAACCTGGAAAGAAAATATATAAATTAATCTAGAGTATAAAACATATTTTTTTCTTAATATTCAAATTAACAATGTTGTCATACTTTTGTAAATATTTATTTAATTTGTGTATTTTTACTTTAATTATTCATCAAAAAACTTTATAATAATATCCCTACTAATAGAAAATGTGAAAGTTATTCTATTGTTTGTTAGCTCGTCACGGGTAAACCACTGGACCGAAGTTGATAATATTTGGTCAATCAAGTATCAGCGTCCCGCGGACGTTCAAGGACAATAGAGAATCCGATGGGACACAACAAAATAGTGTCTAATTCGGTTACTTAAAGGGCTGTAGCAGTTGACGTCACAATAGTTCCTCGTCGATGTATAGATAGCATATATATATATGCATAGACCTATTAAATGTATAGTTTTCGTTCATGATTCAACTTGTATGCAAACCCGGGCTTCTTTCCGCAACTCGACGTCTTTTTAATCGACTTCAAAAAGGAGGAGGTTATCAATTCGTCTGTATTTTTTCGAGAACCTCAGAACTTTCGACTGGGTGAACCGATTTGGATGATTCTTTTTATTTGAAAGCTGGTGCTTCCAGATTGGTCCCATTTTAACTTCGTCCAGTTCTGACAACGGCATCCATGAGAAAACCACATAAGTTGAAAATTGAAGTCGGTTTTTTTTACTCTGTATTGATTCGACTTTCGATAATATGTAGGGACCCAGCTGTAGCACCACAAACTAGCCGTAACGATATCGCGTCATTTGCGTAGGCCGGCAAATTGGCTTCTTACAAATTACGCAAGGCAGTCGCGTGCGGGCGGCTGTCTCGTAAAAACTGTGGCACACTTCCTGACCGGCCGATGAGTTATTGCATAGGCGCCCTTACACGAGCGATTATGTTTTGCTATATAGGTACAATGTCTGATACAGCAAACAAAAAAATGTAAGGAGAAGCAGAGGTGGAATGCTCCTCCATCCTGAAAAGGGAAGATCTTCCGCCAGGTGATGTGATCGAGCCTAGGGACCGCGGTCCAACGGTTGATGTTGGACAGTTGTATTTATACAAACTCATTTGAAAACTTCGATAGCGCGGTTTAGAACTTGGCCCTCTATGTAGTGTTCCTACAACGTTTTCCAACTATAGTGCCAAAGGTATAATGTAATACGAACTATTAATTACCAATGAAAAGCTCAAAAGGACTAAAATGGCCGATCCCAAGTGATACGGAAATTAGGTTCAGAGAAAAAGAAGTACCAAATTATGGTACAAGCGTTTTTTCATCGATTTGATACGCCGTCAATACATCTCCTAGTAATTTGGCTGAATGAATATTAATTGGTACCTAATAGTTGTAGCCAATAGTGTGTAGTATCAAACGAATCTGCAAGAAAATGTTGTATCAATAAAGTTGCACGAAAATCTGCTGGCGCGGCGTCTGGTATTTCCAACTTCAGATAACCCGTCAGCCCTTAAGGCTATTTCTATACTAATATTACAAAGAGGAAAGATTTGTATTTTTGTTACGAATAAGCTCAAAAACTATACTGGACCGATTTTAAAAATTCTTTCACCAATTTAAAGCTACAATATCCCCAAGTAACATAGGCTATCTGTATAAGTCGAGCAACAAGCGGCACGGCTGTACCATCCTTTTCTCGAATAAATTCACGCCATTTTCGACCTATTTTATTCCCTTATTCCCACGGGAACTGGAACTAAACTGGTGAAACCGCGCAGAACCGCTAGTTCATAAAAAAAACATTATAATAGATTTGCTTCTGCAAAGTCGATTTCCAGTGAGTCGCAATGGAATGCGTCTTGTTTCAAATCTGCATAGCATCCGAAAGTGCGTGCCGCGCCTAAGACTACCGCTACGTCAGTTCTGTGACACGCAACTTCCTCACGACGTAGTAAACCCGACGTGGAGTCGTACAAAAAGAAATAAACTTGAAACCGGAACAATTAGTCGAAAAGATGTGACTCTGTTTCCCTCATTTGAAAGCTTGTTATGAAATTGTGTAATGATAATGACTATACATAACAACTTGAACTTGCACCGTGTGTTTAGCTACAATTAACAGTTACGTGATCTAACAGACTACATCGAGTCACCTACCTACAAAAATTGCCAGGTCACACGTCATATGTCTTCTATGAAACGCAACGTAACAGTGTAAGAATCACTTTAGTAGTTCATCAAACCGACATTTCATTTTATTTCGCAGGTCTCAGCACCGTATACCTATCTGTCATCATCTTTAACATCACTACTGAGATATGTCTTTTCCTCACTTAGATATGTTTATGCTACTGTTACTGTTACTATCCGATGTTGGAGCATGTTAAGACGTTCAGGTGATGCTGGCAATCACCAAATTTACTGTTGTATGACCGAAATCACTATCTCTAGATACATAGTATAAAATAAAGTCGCTTCCCGTTTGTCTAGATCTTTGTCTAGATGTATGCTTAGATCTTTAAAACTACGCAACGGATTTTGATGCAGTTTTTTTTAATAGATAGAGTGATTCAAGAGGAAGGTTTACATAATGGTCTCATTTTATTCCTCATCCATAGAAATTAGGGAGGCCCCTGAGTAGTTGTATTAGCCCCATAAATTCACGATTCGCCCCTGACACTCACAGTAACCTAAACAAAGCTAACTTGAACGACGTCATTACCAAGATCTTCAATTCCGCTCAATACTCCATTGTGGCAATCGATCGGTTCCGGCAATACCATTAACGGTAATAACTAATAACTGACCGACAGGGCTGCAATGCATTAATTTGTCACGAGTGGCTTGACCGATATGTCGATAGACTGTCTGGTACCTGCCCCGGTTGGTAAACTTACCCTTGACATAATTACAGCTGTATTCTGTGTTACAGCTAAAAATGTTTTAGGTGTAGGTGTTTCAGTGATGGCACTTTCCAGCTGGTAATAATGGTAAGCTTTTATAGGCCCCCGTTCTCGTGGGAATACGGGAATTAAATATAATCTATGTCATTCAGTGATAATGTTTGTAATGAATATTTCTGGTGAAATAATTTTTAAAATCGGTCCAGTAGTTTTTAAGGTTATTACTTATTAGTTACGAACAATACAAGTCTTTCCTCTTTATAATATTAGTGTAGGTAGCTGTTCCCCGCGTTAATTACTACTCTTTTAGCCCTTTCTTCCAAAAAATATTTCCATTGAAGAAATAATTTTTATAATCGGGTCTGCAGTTCAGGACCTATTCATTAAAATAAAAGCAACAAAACCTAATCTTTCTTCTTTATCATTTTTGTCTATTTTATTATTAATAATAAGATTCGCTATCATCGCGAATTCTCTTGGATATCCAAAATTCCCTTCTTAGCGCTCTCTGTAACCTTTTGCATCATGCGGTTCAGCCGGGGAAGCTGTCACGCGCGATTAGACCATCCAGAGGAGGAACTCAGGATGACCACCTAACCGGGGTTAGGATTTTTACAAATAAAAAGTCAACGTGTTTTATAGGATATAATTTATTGGTAACAAACGGAAAGCCTAAAAACACGGTAAACAAATAGAAATATATGTTCCTACTCCTACTAAGGTTCTTGGGAAGTCAATTGTAAGGAAAAGAAAAAGTTAAACCTGGGCTTTTAGATAGGTGGATCTAGAGACTAAGAGCCGCTAATATAAAATTAATGGGACATCCTACGCCTCAACGTACGGTACCGTGTGTTATAGGAAATAGGTGTTTTAGTTCTTGATTAAAGGTTTAAGACTGTCGGCTAAACGTAATAATCCTTTTGAAAATAGAAAGTCAAGATGATTAAAAGCAAATTGGGGATGATTAAAAACGAAACGGTGGAATTTTGAAAATAGAAGGCGAGAATTAAAAGCGAAATGAGGATGATTAAAGACGAAATGATAAAAGAGGATGAAGATAAGGTTGAAAACCGCAGCGGAACGCTGCAGTACCCTCAAACGACACAAAAAGGGGTTTAAGGTACAAAATTGTATGCTTCTACACCCAAAGGTGTCGAGTAAGGTATATAGCCGCAAAAGTAAAATTTGGACTTGACATCTGACTGTATATCGCTTTGGGGTGCCTATGAATACTTATAACTAGCTCTGCGAATAAACATATAATAAGGAAGTAAGAGTATCTATGCTATCTCACACGCGGGCCCACACATTGTAGATCTAACACAGATTCATAGAAATTCAGGCTTAGTATCAAGATTACCTAATAAAATAATTTTAGATAATAGTAATAGTCTATTGTTTCTGCCTACCCAATGGGAAATAGGCGTGAGATTATGTATGTATGAATTAATTTTAGACAACGCCTAAGCCGGTGGGTAAGTCTGAAATTTAGCTCAAGAATTTCTTATGTACCTATCCTATTTAAACTAATAAGTATTTTCCAAATGCCACTCTTTCCCAAAAGCGGTTAAATGGGGAATGTAAATTAATCATTTTTACAAGCTTTTATTTAACTTGCAATTTATGTTTGTTCGGGTAGAATCTTGCAACTCACTTTTGAAGCAGATATCTTCAACCGATCTAAAATTTTGTACAGGTACACGGTTAGTTTGGATTAAAATGCACGAATAAATATGTAACGTCATTCTAAATCCAACATGTTGGAACACCATAGATGGCAGACTAGTTATTTTTAATGCACTCCTACAATATTATCAAATGAAAGGACTTCATAAGAATAACTCGAAAAATAAAGTGACGTCTCTGAATCCCAAACACTGTCTACAAAAAGTTTCTTCTTTTATTTTATTTTAAACTAGCGACCCGCCACGGCTTCGCACGGGTGCAGTGCGAATACTAAAACCTTCCTCTTGAATCACTCTATCTATTAAAAAAAACCGCATCTAAATCCGTTGCGTAGTTTTAAAGATTTAAGCATACAAAGGGACATAGGGATATAGGGACAGAGAAAGATACTTTGTTTTATACTATGTAGTAATAGTGATGAATGATGATGCCATTACAAAACTAGTGGCATCACAAGTCGATTTAATATGTTCTTAAAGATGTTTATTATCATTACAGACGCAGCCACCTTCGCCGCTTGGGGTGTGGACTATGTAAAACTCGACGGGTGCTACGCCCTGCCAGCTGATATGGACCATGGATACCCGGAGTTCGGTCGCCAGCTCAACCTGACTGGCCGACAGATGGTCTACTCCTGCAGCTGGCCGGTCTACCAGATCTATGCTGGGATCCAGGTGCGTTAATTCTGTTCTCTTATCGCTAAGGTGGGCTGGAATAAGATCTCATTGGAAACATGGATTCATACATAAATTTGCTAAAGGTAGGTACAGTCAAGAGCACTCTAAGCTTGACACTTCGGAATTTGAACTTGCCCTGTATTCTATCAGATCATTTTATATGATCTCAGCTTAAACTGGTAGTGTAAAGCTTGACTTGCTCTTGACTGGTACCGTATCAATCGGTTTTTCTCGCCAAGAAATAGAAGTTTTTCTTCAAATGTTGCTTGTCTAATATACGATGAACTATAGTAAACTAATAGCTGCCTTACACATAATGGTACCTACTTAAAAGTCATTGCAGCTACTGCTACTACCACTACTCTAATTCCATCATTTACCTTCCTTTTGAGCTATAAGTTGAGTTTCCGCTCCTGGCCAACATTCGTGTGCCTATGAAGATCATCATTGGTTTCGTATCTTGTTTATATGTACTAAAGTATGTTTATCCAATCAATTTTGCTTCCCCCAGCCGAACTTCTCCTCGATCATCGAACACTGCAACTTGTGGCGGAACTTTGACGACATCCAAGACTCGTGGGCCTCCGTCGAGTCTATCATAGACTACTACGGAAACCACCAGGACGTCATCGTGCCCAACGCCGGACCAGGGCATTGGAACGACCCGGATATGGTAATACAAATTTAAGATTATAAAGAGCTGCCCTTGAGTTTCTTGCTGGTTCTTCTCGAGGTACTGCAATTGGACCCAGCAACTCGTCGGTGGAGATGGGCTGCTTTTTACGTTTAGAAAATCTTAGAGTGCCTTGTTATTAGACTATTGACCTTTCTAAGTGTACTTTTCTAAGTGGTCCGGTGATGGGCTCACCACCTTCACGTTTAGGGGACCAATATACCCTTTGAAATGTGGGTATATCCAATAATGGAATACCTATGCTTACCCCCTAGGGGATAAAAGGCGTGAGATTATTTTTATATTTTTTTTTATTTAAGTGTACTTTTTGTTCCTACTGAAAATAAATAAGAAAAGAGCAGTGATAGCCTTTACGGTTAAAGAGCCGGCCGAAAATCAGTGAGGCTCGGGTTCGAATCCTGGCATGTACGAATGAGTTTTTCAAAAATATGTTTATCACTAGCTTGACAGTGGAGGAAAACATCGTGAGGAAACCTGCAGGTCTCAGAATTCATTCTGAGACATGTGTAAATAGACCGGGTCAGGCGATGGGCTCACCACCTATCACGTTTAGGGGTCCAATGTATCTCGTGAAATGTGGGTATATCCAGTAATGGAATACCTCCTACCCCCTCGGGGATGAAAGGCGTGACATTATTATTATTATTATAGAAAATAAATGATTTTTGACTTTTGACTTAATACCACCAGTATAATAGTTGATACAAGATTCAGAATAGATTGCTTCAAGCCTCATATATCACTGAAGCAAATCGTCTCTCTAGGACACTAACACGGATATAGTAAATGATTCCATTATTTATGAACTCTAAACTTGATTTGAATCTATCTCATACTTTAAACGGAACAGCCAGAGATAAAAACCCGAATTTGGACATTGAGTTGTAAGCATAATTAACCTTTATCCAAATTATAAACTAAATCTTATCATGCAAAAAAGCTAAGCGAAGTAATTATGCTCAACCAACTCCACTACCCACACTCAAAAGCTACTGGACGGACTTTGACACATTGACATTTCGATGTTTTTGTCCTAAAGCGTAGACATATAATCTTGCAAACTTACAGCGGAACCATCGCAAAATGTCAGATTCGCAAAATGACGGATTCGCAAAATGTCGGAATTCTGACATTCTGCTTATCCGACTATTTGCTTTTCGCAAAATGACAGATTCGCAAAATGTCGGATTCGCAAAATGTCGGATTCGCAAAATGTCGGAATTTTAAAGATACTTCCCACGAAACTAGGATAGACGAATTTGAAGTCTTGTCAATGAAATGATGATAATCCAGTAGATATTTTGAAGAGTTCAACAAAAATAAATAAAATAAAAATAAAAACTTTAGGTAACTTTAGGGTCTTTTATAACGATAAAATCTCTCTAACAAACTTGGCAAATTAAATGAACCATTAAATCTTTCACTTATTTTTTTAGTATGTAAAAAAAATACCATAAATCCTAACTTATTCTAATTGAAGAAAAAGGGTAAACTAACATCTTCATTAAATACGGTAATTAGTTTCATGAAATGAGCTCCATTTTGTCGGATGTCCTAGCGATCGATACCATAAAAGTACAGGATGTTACTGTTTCAGATTTTAGCTGGTTCGAGTCCCGGGTGATACAAGCGAATTTTAGAAAATCTTTGAATACACTTTTGTTTCTTTAAAAAATGAAGAAATGATTCCTTTAAGTAAAATGAGCTAACTAGCGGCCCGCCCCGGCTTCGCACCGGTGGACATGTACATTGATATATCACCCATCAGTCAGTCTGTTTATCATATTTTTTTTATCAAGTTTATATATATATATATATATAGATTAACAGATTTTTTTGTTGAACTCTTCAAAATTTCTACTGGATTATCATCATTTCATCGACAAGACTTCAAATTCGTCTATCCTAGTTTCGTGGGAAGTATCTTAAAAATTCCGTCATTTTGCGAATCCGACATTTTGCGAATCCGACATTTTGCGAATCTGACATTTTGCGAATCCGTCATTTTGCGAATCTGACATTTTGCGATGGTTCCCTTACAGCCACTAGATTAAGCAAAAGATCAATATCAATTTCACAAAAATATGAACACGGACCAAAGAAGCAACTTATAAAGCACTAGCGGATGCCCAGCGGCGTTGCCCGCGCGGATTCCGTTTATTCCCGTTCCCGTGGGAATTTCCGAAAATGCCTGCATAGTGGTTGCCTACGACATACTTAAGACACTTACATACCATATTTCAAATAGCGGGTGCCCAGCGGCGTTTTCCCGCTTGGATTTAGTTTATTCCCGTTCCCGTGGGAATTCCCAAAAAACCCTTCATACCAATTTCCTATGTCATATCAGACATATTTATACCATTTTTCAAGTTTTTATGTGTTATCGTTTCGGAGTAGTACGTATTTCTCTTTTTAACCAGTTTTTTTATTTTCCCGTGGGAATGAGATATTTTCCTGGAATAAAAAGTACCCTAGATGTTGACCCGGGTACTCAGTTATCTCCATACCAAATTTCATCAAAATCCGTCTAGTAGTTTTTGAGTGATGCGTGCACAACCAGACAGACAGACAAAAATTCCAAAAATTGGTGTTTCGGTATCTATATCGATAACTATACACTACCGTTAAAATTTTCAAAAAATATTTAATGTACAGACACGGCCCCGTTAGAGTTTTATTATATGTATAGATATAGCGTACAAACAAAAGTATAATATTTGTCAATATATAAAGCTTAAAGACTAGTTTACTGCCGTTATTCAAGACACAATAGATTTAATTGTTTGAAACGCGAATATACGCTTGCGGCAATCAAGTTCGGTCTAGTAGCAACAATATAGGTAACAAGCAAACCATATTCCATTTATACTCGTCAATACAATCATATTTAAGTAGGTTTCGCTACTTAGAGCAACACTGCATAATTTAGATGATAAATTACTCTTTTTACCCGGGTATCTACTTAAATGTCTTTAGGTTAATGCCATTAATAATGAGGCTACTCACGCCAATTCACACGCTAGTGCAAACTGCGAAGGTATCATTATCATCTCGCCAATGATGGATGGCCATTGCAAAGTCATTACATCATATTTCATTGAGTTTGGTCTTATCTAAAGAAGGCTACACTGATTTTAGCCCAAAGTTTCTATGTATTGTTTCATCAGGCTTATTTTCCATTGTAATTTTTTCATTTATCTCTTTATGTAATTAAAATACATACCTACATTGTCTTTTAAATACTGTAAACTTTTTTGTAAGCTTTATTTATATCCACATAGCTTAATATCCTAAAAAGGTGTTATACTAGCTATTCAACATAAGTATAACCTATATAATCAAGATTATAAACAGCATTTTCAACTCAATCATCATCATGATCATCTACATTTGGACATCACCTCCCCTAATGAGCGCCATAGCGCCCTGTCTTTAGCTCGACGCATCCAGCATCTGTCTGCAGCCTATCTCAGATCGTCATCCCATCTGGCCGGAGGACCAACTCAATACTACACTGCAACCTTAAAATTATCTTTATCTATCCAAAAATGAGAATATTTTTTCAACCCGTACTTATTCATTTTATCTCTCCTTCCCAGCTGATCATAGGTAACTTCGGGTTGTCGTACGAGCAGAGTAAAACGCAGTTTGCTATATGGGCCATCCTAGCTGCGCCATTACTGATGAGCGTGGACCTGCGGACGATCAGGCCGGAGTACAAGGCTATTCTGCAGAACAGGAAGATCATCGATGTTGACCAGGACCCACTTGGTATTCAGGGGAGACGGATATACAAGGTGATATTGATTTTCGTTTTATCTTAAACTATAGATCCGACCAGGCTTCGCACGGATGGAAACACACCTTGTCCTGTCAATTACGAACAAAACAAAAAACATTGAAATTGATCAATCCGTTCTCAAGTGATGATCTTTCATATCTGCAATAAAATGTTATTTAAATAGATTTGTTAATTTTACTCATAATAATTAAAGTACCTATAAGATCTTTGATTCCCCCCCCCCCCCCCCTGTACTATTTTTAGAAAGGTGTAATACTCTCTTAGTAGACTCTGCCTCATAATTTCCAAAATTCTAAGAATCTTTATTAAAAAAAATATATGATGTGTTTTCGTTAATACATCACTGTAGTTCAGAACTATCCAAATGCCGGTTCTCTTTACATTGACTAAAGTGACCAAGTTTTTGATCTAAGTAAATGTTTTTTTTTTAGTTTTTGATCTATCTAAGTATGGAACTAATCAGACCTCTAACCTTTTCCAGCACCGAGGAATCGAAATCTGGTCAAGGCCTATCCTGCCCATTCACGGAACTTACTATTCATACGCCGTCGCGTTCGTCAACAGACGGACAGACGGCACTCCTTCAGATGTGGCTGTGACGCTGAGAGAGCTCGGACTGAACAATCCCTCTGGATACAGGGTCGAGGTGAGACAAAATAACTTTCTGTCGAGACCTTATCTCTAAATATAAATATTTTTTAACTTTTATCTATCTGCGATCAGCTGTTAAGCCTTTATCAGATCTTATCATCTTCGTCATCATCGTTACATGGAAGGAAGCAGTCCATTGACTACATCCTTTTCATTTTATTTTCCTCTGTTTTTATTAATTAGGTTGTAGGATTTGACGCCTTTTAAGTCTTATCACATCTGTAGTAGGTACTGTCCAGAAGTTCTGTTGCCAGAGAATTTGCCTCTAAAATGAAGAAGATTTTGATGAAGAAACCAATATACATATATCATACTAGCGGTTTCTGGTGAATTAAGCGTTAGTCTCGTTACATTAAGAAAATTATAGCCCAAATTACTCCAAGAAAAATGAGCTTTCCATTGGTAAAAGAATTTTTGAAATCGGTCCCGTAGTTTCGAAACCTATAGCACATACTAAACTGGTCTGTGCCTACATTACAGACAAACATTTAAAAATACAATATTTCCTCTATGAATATAGAAGTGTAGACGTAGAAAAAATCGTAAAACGGAAGATCTTTCGCCAGGCAAAATTATCGTGTCTGGATGGTCGTTGACGTTGGACTTATCCTTCGCACGACTCATCTCCAAAAAGAAAAATGTCCAAGCAATCAAATATGTCCTGTCAGTAATTTGACCACCCATAAAAATGTCCAACTATGCAGAATTTTGCAAGAATTTTAAAAGCGCGTTAGTATTAGCAATGTTTTTTCCGTCTGTGCTCACAATTTATTGTTCCATATCAATAGATGTTTTTTTTTTAGAGCCTCAGTTGATACGATAAGCATTTCGAAGACAGTCGAAGAACTAATATAATTGGTATTCTCTTTCAGGATCTGTACGAGGATGTCGACTATGGAGTGCTGTCACCACAAACCAAGATCAAAGTGAAAGTCAACCCCTCAGGTAGAAAGTGTCGCACTAATAAGTATGCAATGGGTGCGGTATGATTTGACCATAACGCTTGGTGCGGTAATGTATAAGGATTAAGTAGAAGACTAACTCAAGATGAATTTCGAACAGGGTTAAAAGCAAAAGTCGAGAGAGGGTGTGGAGTGGGTGATAAATAAATGACAATCGTCGTAGGCAATGCACCAGATAGTGTTGATAATTTGGTAGTAGATTTTACAAAGTAGGCAACATTTTACTTAACAAAGATCACGGTTGTGGTAACACATTTACTGTACATCATCATCATCAATCATCGACATCATGCGTTTTCCAATCATTTTGTAAATACAAATAAAATACGTTGGTTTTGGGAAAAATAAACAAACAGGTTGTAAAGCGTATTGGCTGGGTGCGAAGTAGGGGGTGGGGGAACCACGAATCGATCGCAGCGCCCATGGTGGCTAAAAAAGAAACTCGGGTCGGACGAACTGTCACTTTTTACTAGAGAAACTTACGTATTCGTGCATTCTTAGTGGAAATAAATACTTGAACATGGGTAACGAAACCTATTGCGTAGTCAACTGCAAGAATAATGGCAAAAATAGTGATCGCAAATTCTATAAATTTCCAAGAGCAAGTTGGAAACAAGATCAACGACTGTAATGATGTTTTGTATGGCGTTGATGTCACTGAAGTTTGTCTAATTACACTAGCTTCAATGGTGTGGCTCAGTTGATTTTCACATTTTATTTCTTTTACATCTTGCACATGTTGAGCCAAAACTAACTGTTTGTCTTTTGTAGTGGTCTGTGGCTGGAAAATTATATTGTGCGTTATTGTCCGGAATCCAGTTTTTATAATCAATTTGGCCATGTCAAAGATATTTTAATCTCTTTGGGCCATGTTGAACTGAAAATACACAACAGTCTGCATTATTATCGACAGTACTGCTATAAATAATGGTCTACAAGATACATGAAACGCTCTAGGCGATAAATTTTGTCCATTTCTTTACTTATTTCCCGTGAAGCCATGAGAAAGTCCGTGTAGGTATACTGCCTGAAATTTACTGATTGTGGCATTTTTGACGGGAAATAAAAAAGGTCAACATTATTATCGACGCTATAGACTTACAATATCCAACAGGACCTAAGTAAATAACGTTGTTTCACTGAAATTATTTTTGTGTTTACTTACTTTTCGTAATGACAGCCAGCCATTTGACATTTCAAAGTCCGCCCTAATTTTTACCACTAGTTGGCGCTGTCATCGCGCACCCAGCCAATATCGTTTAGATTTTTTTTTATTATGGTACTTTTCCTGTTTCTTTATTCACTAGCGACCTGCCCCGGCTTCGCACGGGTGCAATGTTGATACTAAAACCTTCCTCTTGAATCACTCAATCTATTAAAAAAACCGCATCAAAATCCGTTGCGTAGTTTTAAAGATCTAAGCATACATAGGGGCAGACAAACAGCGGAAAGCGACTTTGTTTTATACAATGTTCCTAATGATGATTTAACTTTATGTACTAAGAAAATATACACATTTAATGCCCAAAGGAATTATCTACCAGTCAACCAATAATTCGAAAATTTGAAGTACGTACCTAGTTCAAATAAACAATTAACCGAATTTGTGTCAAGTGATTGATGTTTAGCTTTAATATTATGTGCAGTGTGTATGGACTTGAACGAAATGAGATTTATTAACATTTTTTCTGTGTACAGGTGTGGTTATACTACGAGCTGATGCTCAACCAGGATTCGCTTACAACGCCATCCCCACACGGACGCCATACGCGCCGCTAAACGACGTGTTCAGACTGACAAAAAAGTAACGCCATCTACCGCGAACTGGTGGAACTACAACAACTTCAAGTCAATCTAGGATCTAAAAGTACAATGATCGATATTCAAACTCTTCTTTCTTCGATTTGGTGTTAAAGATAGTTACCAACCTCTCTTCTTCTCAGTCTTGCCTGTAGGTTACATTAATTTATGTCTCGTTCTTGATAGTGTGATGAATTGTGTCCGTGTTCTGTGGAAGGAGTTCCCTTGTAGCATAAGTCTATTGTATAACATATTTACTGACTATTTATTTTTGATAATGTTAGATTTATTCCTCTTGCGGCTACAAAGTAATGTACTAATGTGATTATTTTTATTTCTTTCTAGTATATCATCCGGTAGTTCTAATCTCTTGCTTCGGGATACTCCTTTTGTAGAGACGTGTAGTTAAAACGTAACAAATTACGTGGAGAATTGTTTTGCCATTATGTTGTACCTAGGATAAGGATGTACATTTTAGGTGCCTGTAAATGTAAGTTTTGTAGAGAACACAATAAAATAATATCTGTATAATAAAAAAACGTTTGATTTTTTTATATCGAATTCCTTAAACCATGTACTCTCGGCTAACGACACAATATACGTAATAAGGAAAAAATATCTCTGGCTAATTTGGAATTAAATGATGGTGTGTGGGATGTTCCACAATATGTCGGTAAATTAAATTTTGTCATAAATATTTTGGTTATATATACACTTCTGTTTACATTCAAATAATAAATTCCACCATGTTATTGGATTACTGACTCGCTTAACAATATTTATTCAAGAATGGATATTTCGGAATCCCGCATCGTCGATCAGTTCAGTTTGTCGGCCGGTGAACTTATACCCAGAAATAGTTGTCCCAATGTTTTCTTCCTCGATGATGTTGACGCTTCTGTAAGAGGAAATGGGCTGTTTAATATTAAAATCACTTAATTTGAATATTTGTGTCGTAGAGATCTCTCTGCATCTTCACTACTTTGCGATTAAAGCTAAAAAATTTACCAAATTTTGACACTATCCACGAACTACAACACTATATCAAATTATAAAAAAAATCGGCCATGATTAGTTTGGTCTTATAAATTGCTTGTGGGAAATCTTTTTACATACATACCTTGTTTGCCTAGATTGTGGACCACGTATGGCCTTACTATTAACACGACTTGTATCATCGTTATCCTTATTTTGGAATCTTCGCAAATGTCTGGATGCGTAAGATGCACTAGGCATTGGTTTATTCACGAAAATAAACTCATTATGATCATCATCATTTTCAGTAGCACCAATTACGTATTTGTTAGTCTCATCCCATTTTACGCAATCATCTTCCAAACTCAAATCTGAATCAGTTGTGTAATCATCTTCATCACATTTTTCTTTGTCTTCTTCAGAAGAGTATTTATTTTTCACCTGTGTTTCTATTTCACTACTTTGATCTTTTGCTTCTTCACTGTTCGATTCTGTACCACTGCTACGTAGTACCATATCATTTTCATTAGATGGTTGATACTTTATTTCTTTACTGTTTTGTTGTAGTGAGCTGAGGAATTTATTAGCGTTTCCTTTTGATTTAATAAATAGAGGAGGCCTAGTAGGAAGCATTATATTTTTTCTAACAGTATATTTTTTAATGTTAGCTTCAGTCGTTGCTTCTGATTTAAGTTTAAAGGCAGCAGTTTTGTTTTGATTATTGTTTCTCACAGGTAACCGATTCAAATTATCAGAAGTGTCCGTTCGGCGTTCAGTCAAAGGAGGTTTGACTGTAAATTTTATTAATTTCATCATCGGTCGCCTTGTCGCTGGCTCATATTTAAACGTACTTTGCGGAGTTGTTTTATATTTGGGCATTATCTTCTTCATAGCAGGTCTTTTTATGGTAGAAACAGTCGTTAAAGACATGTCATTTTTTCGCGATGGAGTAACAAAAAATTTCTTTAAAGTTTTGGGGAAAAACTTTGATTTTCTCCCATCTTCCGTTGAGCTGTTCTTTGCAATTGGTACGATGTTTTGTACTTCATCAATGCTAGGCCAAGTTTGAGCATGAACTATAGTCACCCCAACAACAAATAGAAGAATCTAAAAAAATAAAATTAGCTCATTTAAAATACTTGAAATTTAAAGGGGTCTGTCTACATTAAGTAATTTAGAATCTGTATCCTATAGTTGACACGTAATTTTTACCATAATGTCGAAGCTACAGAGAAAGATAGTGTTCCTACTCATTATATTTGTTAACTAGCGGTTCAGTGCGGTTTCATCGTAGTTCCCATTCCCGTGGGAATACAGAAATAAAATATAGCCTATGTCACTCAGAGATATTGTAGTTTACCATTGGTGACAGAATTTTTTAAATCGGTCTAAGTAGTAGTTTTTAAGTTTATTCGTTACAATCAAAGATATTAAAATATAATAGGGCATAGAGGGGACAAAGCGAGGAAAATTTGAAGTCAAAAGTAATAATAATGGAATAAGTCTAGTACAATTTCGACCGAATGACAGCTCGCGTTCATATTAACTGACATGACAAGGACATGACGCTTAGGCTTCAAAGTTTTGTGGAAAAATATTCCCAATGCCCCCTCTATGCCCTATTATACACACACCGGCACAATTAGCGGAACAGAAAAAAAAAGGGGGTATTTACGCATTTTTGCGTGTTACTGGCCGGCTAAACAAGCTTTTTTTAAATTTGGGTTTTAATTTAAAAATGGAATACTAAGCGACTGCCATTTTTTTCATTCTTTTGTTTTAATTTTCATTGATTCATTTTTTTCGACCGCTTTTCCGTTTTTAGAAGGTTCGTGAATTCCATTTGAAAAGCTTTGAATTGCAGTTTTTTGAGGCTTTTGAGTTTTTTCGCATATTGATAATTTACGAGCATCTAAGTATGCCTGATTTAACGCCATCAGACATCATTAGGGCAGATCAAATGAGGAGAAATGGTCAAACCTACAGATCGATTGCCAGAAGCCTTCGTCGATCGTTATCAACGATTCATCGTAGCATCCAACGATACAGATTGACGAATACTCTAGTGAGAAGGAGAGGACAAGGCCGGAAAAGGTGTACTTCAAGGAGGGATGACCGTTTTCTCCAACTTCAAGTCCGACGTAACACAAGACTAACGGCGGTGCAGGCTCGAAATGTACTGGAAGAGGTACGAGCAGTAAGGACGAGTGAGCGAACAGTTCGTAGAAGATTCGAAGAAGTGGGTATAGGCTCGAATGTGCCCGCCAAAGCCCCAAAACTTGAGAGACATCATCGCACAAACCGTCTACACTTTATTCGTGAACATCTTGATTGGGACTTCGACGACTGGGGACAGGTTCTTTTTACTGATGAATGCAGAGTTATGTTAAATCAAATTGATGGAAGGCAGCGAGTATGGAGACGCAAAGGAGAACGGTATATCCAGTCTAATTTTGAAAATACAGTTGCATATGGCGGCGGTTCAATTATGGTCTGGGGAGGAATATGTTTAGGAGCTCGTACGGAGTTAGTACTGGTCGATTGCGGGAATCTGAATGCTGATCGGTATATCAGGGAGATTTTAGAAGAACATGTTGTGCCATTTGCCCCCTTTAATGGTAACAACTTCATTCTAATGCAGGATAATGCTCGGGCTCACAGTGCTCGCACAGTACAGACATACCTAAACCATGTTGGTATAACGGTGATGGAGTGGCCAGCACGGTCCCCCGATATGAACCCTATAGAACACGTCTGGGACTTGCTAAAGAGAAGTGTAAAGTCAAGAATGCCACCTCCCAATAATCTCAACGAGTTGCGAAACGCATTACTTGAAGAATGGCAGATGTTGCCCCAAGAAACCATTGATAACATCATCCGCAGCTTGCCCAGACGGATGAAAACCCTCATCAGAGCACGAGGAGTATTCACTCGATATTGAACAGTCATTGAAATTGTTCTTAACCTTTGGAAAATCTTGAATTTTCTGCTGTTTCTCTATAATTAAAAAATCGAAGAAAAATGCATTTTGTTTAATTTAATTTTTATTTTAATGAAACTTTAAGTATGGTGTTACAAATAAATGTCAAAACATGTTAATTTAATTGTTGTTTCATTTTAAATAATATATTGTTTAAAAATTACATTAATTGTTCTAAATTCCCTCTTTTTTCTCCCTTTTTTTTCTGTTCCGCTAATTGTGCCGGTGTGTGTACTTAAATCTCTTTGGTTACAATACATATATAGACAAGAATACAAACCTTTCCTCTCTATAATATTAGTGTAGATGTCTACGAATAAGGCTTATTCCTTATTCGTAGGTAGATGTAGATAAACAAGAAACAAGAATATAAACAAATTGAAGTTTTAATGCTTAAAACTAAAACACGCATTCTGCCTGAGTAGTATTAAATGTGTAAGTACAGACAACACAATGGAAACTATTGTACGTATAGTATGCATACGACAAATTATTCGAGAAGAAATAAATAGAAAGTAGTAATAGCCTAGTTTTAAGTTATATATATATATATATATATATATATATATACATATATATATATATAATCTCACGCCTTTTATCCCCGAGGGGGTAGGCAGAGGTATTCCATTACTGGATATACCCACATTTCACGAGATATATTGGACCCCTAAACGTGATAGGTGGTGAGCCCATCGCCGGACCGGGTCTTTTTTTACACATGTCTCAGAATTCATTCTGAGACCTGCGGGTTTCCTCACGATGTATTTCCTTCACCGTCGAGCTAGTGATAAATATGTACGTAAGTTTTGAAAAACTCATTGGTACATGCCAGGATTCGAACCCGAGCCTCACTGATTTTCGGCCGGCTCTTTAACCGTCCGGGCTATCACTGCTCTATTTAAGTAATAAGCTCTGTTTTAAGTAATAGGGGTTTGATTCCAGGTATACCAGAATGTGTTTTACAAAAACTGGTAAAAATATCGAAGAAGAATAACTTGGTTCTCTAAAAACAACCCGGTCCGTCACTCCATTATGTTTAGGAGTCGAAAAATACTATGACGAATAGTGCTAACCTACTTCTAGCGATGTAATATCTCTACCAGTTCCCTCTGCAATAAGGAGTGTACTTATTTACTAGTTTTTTCCCGCGACTTCGCCCGCGTTCCGGATAAAAGGTAGTTTGTGTTACGCTCACGTATAAACTAGGTACATTACTGTAATGTTTCATCAAATTAGTTCATTAGTTTTTGCGTAAAAGTAACAAGCCGTTATAAATCTATCCTGACAAACTTTCGCCTTTTTGATATTAGCAGGACCTCTTTTTAAGAAGTACGTACGTATAATTTACTTACCAATGTAGACTTCATTTTAATACCTATAATAATCCCCAAGGAACACACAGTATAGACGTTAGCACAAGGAACAATAAGGGACTGAGTGGAATTCTAATTGTATCAGATTTTATACATCGATTTATGGATAGATTTACTAATTATCGAGTACATGTTCATTCTCAATTATAGAAATGCATTAATTATATCATAATAGATAAATTAGGTACCTAACAAATTAGTAGTTAATCATAATGCAAAAAGTTCATTCATGAATCATAACATGGGTGACAAAATTATATTATAGACTTACTAGCGACCCGCCCCGGATTCGCACGGGTGCAATGCTAATACTAAAACCTTCCTCTTGAATCATTCTACCTATTAAAAAAACCGCATCAAAATCCGTCGCGAATAGTTTTAAAGATTTAAGCATACATAGGGACATAGGGATATAGGGACAGAGAAAGCGACTTTGTTTTATACTATGTAGTGATGATAAAACAAAATGACTTATAAAAAGTAACCTCAGAGAAATAATAAACCAGGTAAGAATGAGTTATATAGATACCGGAATACTAATTTATTACATTATTCTCGTGTGTGTTTGACCTCTGGAGATCACTCGACACCGATAACATTTGCATACCTACCTTCTTGGAGGATATTGACCTCCATCAAAGTAGGTATACAATGCTTTTTGTAAGTTTAACACCGTGAAAATGATTACAATTAGTTTCGATGCTGATAAGTGTGTAAAAAATGCGTAGTTACGTACTATGTCTGCTTACGAATCTATATAATATATGTCACCGTAAAATTGCAAACACCGTTAGATTATAATCTATCTCGCGAGATTGTAGACTGTCGAAAGATTGTGAACTGAACATACTGCTTACAATTTAACGCATTATTTTTCGGTAGATTATAATTTATCGAAGTGAAACTGATAGATCACAATCTCTCCAGCGTTAAAATGTCAACTGCCCAAGGACTGTCCCTGATTGGTCCGTCTTGCCGTAGTTATTTCTGTGCCCATAGAGTTAGGAATCAACCACAGATGTCAGTTAAACAAAATAAAATTATTTAAAAAATTGTGACATTAAGTATATTGTATTTATGATTTAGTAGGTAGGAAATAAATAATTCTGAGAATCAGTGAGGCTCGGGTTCTAATCCTGACATGTACCAATGAATTTTTCAAAACTTACGTACATTATTCATCACTAGCTCGACGGTGAAGGAAAACATTGTGAGGAAACCCGCATGTCTCAGAATTAATTCTAAGGCATGTGTAACAGACCCGGTCCGGCGATGGGCTCACCAACTATCACGTTTAGGTGTCGAATATTCTCGTGAAAAGTGGGTATTTCCAGAAATGGAATACCTCTGCCTACCCCCACGGGGATAAAAAGCGTGAGTTTTTTTTAAGTAGGTATAGATTTTGTTTTGTATTTAGTTCTTTAATATAGGTTTTATTTCGTGATCGTTTTTTTTTTCTAAGTGAAAATTTAGTTACTTTTTAGTTTTATTTTATGTTTGAAGAGAAAATATTTCTGTTTTTTTGTTCCATATTTTTCTTAACATAATGTCAGAATTATTGATACCTATCTACTAAATAATAAATACAATATACTTAATGTCACAATCTTTTTATTGCTTTTATTTTGTTTCACTGAAATCTGTGGTTGATTCCTACCTAACTCTATGGGTACAGAAATAGCTACGGCAAGAGACCGACCAATTAGGGACAATTCTTGGATAGTTGACAATTTAACGCCAGAGAGATTGTGATCTATCAGTTTCACTTCGATATATTATAATCTACCGAAAAATAATGCGTTAAATTGTAAGCAGTATGTTCGGTTTACAATCTTTTGACAGTCTACAATCTCGCGAGATAGATTAGTATCTAACGGTGTTTGCAATTTTACGGTGACATATATAAAAATGAATCCCTTTTTCCCTTGGTCACGGCATCACGCGTGAATGGCTGAACCGATTTGGCTGAAAGTTGGTGGGGAGGTAGCTTAGAACCAGGAGACGGACATAGGATACTTTTTATTCCGATATTCCCACGGGAACGGGAACTGGAAATTTGCGGGAACGGGAACTACGCGGGGACGGGAATGGGAACTACGCGGGTAAAACCGCGTGAAAAATTATCATCTGACTAGCGGGTGCCCGCGCGGATCCAGTATATTCCCATTCCTGTGGGAATTTCTAAATACACCTTCATCGGTTGCCTACGACATTAAAGACACCTACATACCATATTCCAAGTTTCTATGTGTTATCGTTTCGGAGTAGGTGGAGAATTTCTCTGTTTCAGTTTTTAGTTGGAGTAACAGAATATGTGTAGGATGGCTGACCTTAGTGGATACCTTCTGTTTGCATGACATTAGGTTTCAAATTTTTCATTTTTCTTTAGTGCTTCCATTAATAAACAAAATTATCAAAGTTACTCTATGAAAATTATAGTGCCATTTGTATTGAACAAATATAGCGTCACCATGACATCAATGAAATAGAAAATAGCGGCTTTGTGGTCAAATGAGCCCACAGACGACTTAGCCCGCGGGCTAAGTTGACCCCTTAGTTTTTTTTCGTAGGTGACTCGACCCACACGTACCGGATGACTCAGCCCGCGGGCTCAGTCGACTACTATTTTACCGATAAGGGTCCATTCAGCCCGCGGGTTCAGTTGACTACTATTTTCCCGGGAAGGGTCCACTCGGCCCGCGAGCTAAATCAACCACTAACATACTGCTTCAACTGAGCCCGGTGTAAAAGGCTACCCATTTTATTTTTTATTTTCAGTAAAGCAGAAATTAGTATGGATATGACAATTAGCAATAGCATACCCACTTCATTAGATTCCCAACTTTGAGTATTAAACCAACAGGAGACGTCATAAAACGCATTTTTTGACAAAACAATTAAACGTTAGCTTGAACTAGATACACACAAATACATTCATCAATCCAAGCACTCCGTGAACTCAAAAAAACTATATGTATTTAACAGGTGTGCGCGTTGACCGACACTTTTTTTTTGGCAGAGGGGAACGCCTGTCAGTGGCGTCTCCGGTTGGTTTAATACTCAAAGATTCCCAATGATCCCATTATTCCCGTTTCTGTACGAATTTTTCTAAATCCATTCATAGCGGCTTCCTACAACGTATTTCAAGTTTCTAGGTACTATCACAGAAAAAGTAATAGTTGGTACTATCGTTTCGGAGTAGTACGAATTTCTCTTTTTAACCAGTTTAAGATAGATAGATGATATATTTTTCTGGAATAAAAAGTTCCCTAGATGTTGACCCGGGTACTCAGTTACCTTTATATCAAAGTTCATCAAAATCCGTCCAGTAGTTTTTGCGTGACAGGCAGACAAAAATGTAAAGAAATAGTGTTTTGGTATCTACAATAATCTACATGGATAAATACTCTACACTAGCACTAAAATTTTCAAAATTATTTTTGTAAGTACCTACAGACACGGCCCTGTTAGAGTTTTACTATATGTATAGATATTTTAAGAGAAACAGATCATGAGTAAGTCTCGAATGAGCAATTTATTCGCAATTCGAATTGGAAACTATACAATACAGCACACATGATTATAATTTATTTTGTATCTTGACCGCTAGCGCTGTACCGCGCCTTACAGACGCGCGCGGGGAGGGAAATGGAGACACAGGACAGGTCAGGTAAGCATGTAGAAGGGCTGATATTTTACCCCCACTCTCGTCGTGTACGTATATACATATAAGTATGAAAATGTTCGGCCTACGATAGACTTCGTGCACGCGTCCGTCGCAGACTTCGGAAATGGCGCCATACATTTTCAAACATTGACTATTGTCGTATAAGCCGCGACCAACGGAAGTTTACCATAAGGAGCGGTATAGCGCAGCTGAAGATTGATCACGTTAAAAGATCATAAACTTCAAACTGAGGCAAGTGACGGACAGTTTGTCGAAATTCTGATATTTTGCAGCAAAACGTGTAACCTTCCACTGGATTATCAGGGTGCCAGGTTAACCAAGAGAACCTACTGTCCCCTTGACAAACGTCATCACAAAACACCAGTCTCTTGATTTCCTGTGGAGTATAATAAGGATTATTAACACCCACAAACGCTATACCGCGAAGTGTCCCCGGTTCATACACAACTTTGTAGAAATATAACGGCACAGGAATGACTGGGTTGTTATTTTCATCCGAATAAAGGAAGATGTCGATCATTTGGCCGAACTGATTGCTCAGCCTAGTCACTCCGTATGTTCCTGTGTATATTACAGTGTTTAATTCCGCCGAGTGTACGTGCTCTCGTAGGTCCACTTCTAGAGTATTCCAATTGCCACCATTGAAGCCGGCCCACTGAGGAGCGCAGTTCACGTAATGGAATGTCGCGCGCTCTCCAAAGTCGTAGACAAAGTCAGTTTTAGCTGCCAAGTGGCCTCTATTTAGAAACTGTGACTTAGTGAAGTATGTATCAATCATAGGGCCTACGTGTTGGGCTACAGCGTCTTTCAGCCCTCTAGGAGAGTACAACATCTCGACCGGAATAAAGCCGTAATTGCTCCCAGCAATGAAGTACGGTCTATCCACTCTTGTCTGGAAGTTTGCGTTGTAAGGTTTCTGCGTGTACTTTGAATAGATAGGGTTAAATGTTGCATCATTGAAGCACGATTCGTAGACTGGGTAGAATTCATTTTCAATACTGTACCCGACTTCTATGATGCGGTTGTTGTCGTAACACCTTCGTTCGGTGCTTCTGCTGCTGTAGGTCGGAGCTTCGTGACATCTGAATTGGCTGAACTCAGCTGGCACGTGAAGCCACTCTTCGTTCTTGAAGTTTTCTCCACCTTCGCATGTCACGGTCGCTGTAATCACCTCTCTTATAGCTTGGGGATGAAGAATAAAACCTGCTCCTTCACAACTCAATGTCAAGGTCTCTCCATATACCATTTCGTGGTTACCAGACTTGTCAGTGGGTTCTAAAAGTTTACCATTTCTGATGATCACAGGCATAGGTTGTCCGAAGTGAACTCTTGGGTGGATTATACATCTTTGACCTATTTGGACATTATAAGCAATGATCAACAACATAAGCAGTCGTTGAATCATGAGTCATGACGGTTACTGAACGTTTATGATTTCTCAAATATTTCAATTTTCACGATTATTTATTGCTTTACGCTTTTATTTGGGGGAGCAAAACTATAAAAAAAAACAGTACTGAATAATTTTGATGAGGTCAAAACTGGGTAAAAAGCAGGCGGCGTCAAGTGGGTATGGGACTTGGGTGTCATACCTAATGGGGAATTTTCTGTGTGACAAGTTAACTCAATATTCTATAAAGGGAGTATTTAAAAAATTGTTTTATATATAATAATATATAATTTAATTATATGTAGTGTTTTCTAAAATATGTTAAAAAAATTAATTCAAAAATACATAAAAAAGTATTTATGTAAGAGAACATCATTAACACCACAGACATGACAGACGAGACATCATGATGTCTCGTCTGTCATGTCTGTGGTTTTTAAAATTACAATTTTTCTTTTCTTCATTATTGCATTGAGTTGAGCCGTGGTTGAGTCTTTGTTCCTCCGCATTAGTGTTGACGTGCTTGCTATAGTGCTAGCGAAGTATTTGTGAGATAGAGACTCGAGGAGATAGAAAACGTGTTTGTGTTTTGTTTGTCGTTATGGCTGACAACATCAGAAGAAAATGTTTGAAATGTGGGCTAAAGCCGAAGGAAGATTCGGACATCAAAGCTTACAGATTTCCTAACCCCGGAGCAACAAATATATTGAGGTAAGTAACAATATTTACACATTATTTTTGTATGTATCATCCTAGCAGCGCCACACTACTCTGGGTACGAAGTAGTCTTGAATTTCGTACCCTCGCGGTTTAGCAGATATGGGGGGGGGGGGGGGTTGGTGGTTTTGCCAAAATGACGTCTTTACAGCAGCACCAAAACCTGTATCCGTAGCCAGTCTTCATGGACGAGTTTAGAGTGCCTTGTTATTAGGCTATTGGCATTTCTAAGTGTAATTTTAATTACCTACAGAAATAAAAACATTTTCATTTCATTTTACTTTACTAAATCAGATGACATGTCTAGTAACCATAGTACAGTCTCAGCCTATACTTTTGGATGAAAATAACCATTTGCCTGAATGTAGCCCTCATTTTTCTCAAAACCACTGCATATAGATCTGTAATTATTATTTTAATCATAATTATTTTTCTAGGACCCCTGATATTGAGCAATTCTATATATCTGTGACTGGAACAATAATGAACAAGAATACTGTGGAAGAATTTAAAACTATTGACAAAGCAGCTTTTTTAAACTCCGTTGGAGAAGTGATATGGGCTAATATTAAGAAAAAGACCTGGATCACCAATCCTGTATTGAATTTTATTGTACTGGCATTTGCTGTAAGTTGATGAAGTAATTTAAAAATAAGTTTTTAGTATGTCATCGACATCATCGACAACCCGTAACAGCCCACTGCTGAGCTAAGGGTCTTTCCTCACACTGAGGAAGTATATGGGCTATAATCTCCCACGCGAGCCCACCGCGGATTGGGAGATTTTGTTAGGCTAGTGGCCACCTAACTGCCGGAATTTTTCAAGCCACCCAAAGGTATCCAACATGTTAAGCCATGTTGGATACCTTTGGGTGGCTTGAAAAATTCCTTGATGACTTCCATTGTTCGTAAACAACGAAAACCGGGACCAACACTTTAACGTGCCTTCCGAAACACGGAAGCGCTCGTGATATAAATGCCACTAGGCGGTCACCCATTCACTGACTGACCGTGCCCAACATTGCTTAACTACTTTAGTATGTACCTACCTTGATTTATTGAAGCCAATTACATTTTATCTATAGATAAATTATGATTATATTATGATTGTATTATAATATGCTAAAAGCGATATCTAGTGGATAATTTTCTTTGAAACTATTTCGTACCCGGGCATCTTAATATGTTGCAAACATATTTTAGAAATATGATGTACCTACTTTAAAAGATGTATATATTTAAGTCCACGAAGAATTTAGTGTGAGTTCTACTCCCTTCCTAAAAGTACAAAATAGTACGAAATCGTCGTGTAGCCTAAATGCAGAAATATGCTATATATCATTTTGGCATCGCCACCAAACTCTACATCTGCTAAACGGCGAGGGTACGAAATTCAAGACTATTTCGTACCCAGAGTAGTGTGGCGCTGCTAGGATGATACATACATTACTCTTATGTCAATTTTGTCGTAAAATGTTTGTAAGAATGATTTTAATTTGTTTTCAGCTATGAATCTTGGGCCAAGTTTTTTTCCCGGATCTGGGGGAACGGCAGTGCCCCCGCCAAGTCGAGCAAAAAGCGGCACGGCCGTACCATCCTTTTCTCGAAGCAATTCACGCACTTTTCGATCCCCTATAACTTCGTTGTGGATAAACCTAGAAGCCTGAATTTTCAGTAACCAAGCATGCATTGTATAAACACAGTATATTTCAAAATTCACCCAATTTGAACCAGTAGTTTTAAAATTATAAATATTCAAAGTTTCCTAATTTTGTCACTCACTGACTGACTGACTGACTGACTGACTCACTGACCGATCATCAAAACTCTAAGGCACTTCTAGCAGTCGTAGAAGCTTCAAATTTAGAATACAATTAGGGTTTAGTGTATAAATCAAGGAAAAACTCAAATAATTTGCAATTTCGGTCTAGGTTTCTAGATACACTAACTGCATAAATAACTTTGTAATCCCATAATAATTGTATAGGATTACAAAATTAGATGTTCAAGTGGAATCTTGCAACTCAATTTTGAAGCAGATATTTTCAACCGATTGAGCTGAAATTTGGTATACTTATGTAAGTTTGGCCACAATGCAATATTATGGTACCATCAAACTGATCTGATGATGGTTTAAGGAGGTGGATATCGCAACTCCTCAATGACTACTCGTAAACCACTCGAGTTTGGGCTCGTATGATTCGTCTTGACAAATACTTTGGTGCTAGATTGTAACCAGGGTCTGATGATGGAGCTGGAAAATGGCCATGGGAACTCGGTAATTAAATGACATAACCCCATGGGACCGTGGGGGCCTTCAGATGACCAGAGGGCTGGCAGCTATCTCTGTCAAAGGATCAACCTAGATATCCAGAGAGGGAATGCAGCCAGTCTTCTGGGCACTGTCCTACATGGTTCCTCTTTAGATTTCGATTATCTAAAGTTACCAAATCCTTGACCAACATGCATGGGATTAACCGACTCGACGCTATGTAAGGCTATTAATTATAATTATTATTGTAAACCATATTTATTAGTAAGACATGAGATTAAAAAGAGCTGCCCTTGAGTTGCTTGCTGGCTCTTCTCGGGGTACTGCATTTGGAACCAGCAACTCGTCGGTGGAGATGGGCTGCTGTTTACATTTAGCCAGTCTTCATGGAAGAGTTTAGAGTGCCTTGTTATTATAAACTATTGACTTTTCTAAGTGTAAATTCAATACCACCTACTGAAAATAAACGCCTTTGACTTTAGAGGACATTTTTTATCTGTAATTACTGTAAATGAATACGTATATTTTCTTTGTAAATGAATGTATATTTTTTTTGTAAATGAATGTATTTTTCTTTGTAAATGAATGTATATTTTCTTGGTAAATGAATTTATATTTTCTTTGTAAATGAATGTATATTTTCTTGGTAAATAAATGTTATATTTTAGTAAAACAATACCTAAGAAAGTTTTTTTTTAGCTAAATTAAGTTTTATAATCTTGTGTTTAAATGTTTATTCAGACCATGTCCATATAATTCTCCGGGGTATTATTCATATCATATTCTGAAAAGTTATTTAGGTAAAACTTCAATAGAATATAATATGAATAGTACCCCGGGAGAAGTATATGAATAGGCTCTGAATATACATTTAAACATTCCACTATAAAATTCAAATATCCCGCCATACGGTGATACGTCAGTGGTTTTTAGGGTCATCACAGAGATCGCGCTGTAGGTCGAGTTTTGTCGCCATATTTTTGTATGAGGTTGGCATTCTTCTCCGCTAGGAGTAAAAGTGTTCTGTGGTAAAAAGTAACCATAATGTTAGTAAATATTATATTTTTACAGACTATGTCAATCTCACAAAGAGATTTTAAGTAAGTAAGTAACAACTCTTTATAATTGTACTCCAATAAAATATCCAATCAGTGACACAATGATTTAAAAAATTAAAATGGGTGGTCTTATTTCTTCCAGACAACCCTTACCAATTTAATAAAGTTAATGTAAATAAAACAACCAAAATCTTTAGGTCTTATAAAAAATACGTCTTGCAAAAAATTTAATTACCAGTACCAAAATTCGTTAAGATAAGACAGACACGACCGTTTTTTATCGACACATATCATATTCTTGTACATATTCACATTCAAAAACTTACATACATATTCACCACTCCTTACCATCACTACCTACTAGCTCGACGGTGAAGAGAAACATCGTGAGGATAACCGCAGGTCCCAGAATTATTTCAGAGGCATGTGTAACAGACCAGCAGACGTATTCACGGAGACTCGATACCGTTTCCGATCGATTCAGATCGAGTGAAAAATTTTCCGATGTCGAATCTATCGACTTCGGAAACTTATTCTAGGCGTTTCTGATAGCCACGGAAAATTTTCCGAATCCTTATGTCACATATGACATTAGTTTTCAATACCAACATCAACCCATCTCGAAAGTTTTCGACACCAACATCAGCCCATCTTCAAAATGTTCGACAGATTTTCCGATATCGAATATCGAAGCTCCCTGAATACGCCTGCCGGTCCGCGGCGATAGAATTCTGGCGTCGGGCTTACCACCTATCACGTTTAGGGGTCGAATATACTCGTGAAAAGTGGGTATTTCCAGAATCCTCGGAAATAAAAGGAGCAAGATATTTTGTATGTCATATTCTATATGTGCTTACGTATTATAATACCTATATCGATGAACACTTTATTAAAACGATTAGATTAATAAAAATCATAATCATCTCTTAATGGCGAAAAAAAGTGTACGCACTCAGTTCAAGATTTAAGTGCACTTTTGTTAGATTTCCGCAGTCAACCTGTTATAGTTTCGCGCTGTCCGTCCCTCCAAAGTTCTCCAGATCTGTGATAGTTTTTTAAAACACCCTAATATGGAGATTAGGTACATCACACGAGTTACATCGGATTCCACATGATAATATTGCTACCGTCTTACCTACCTACCTACTTAATTTTAATAGGTTAATAAATAATATTAATTTTAGAGAGACATTGTGTAAAGTGGTACTCAATTAACAATAGCATCACATAGTATTTCCTTGACTGATTATAAAAATTATGGTAAAGTAATAACAGTTTAGTAAACTTTTACAGGTGCTGTAGCCTGAAAGTGTTTTATATAAACTACTATAATTTTATAATGTGTGTCATGCGTTTAATTGTAATAATTTTAATGAGAAATAAAGAATTTTTACAAACAAAAACATCACACGCGTGAGAGAATCATCAAAATCGCGAACATACACACATAATTAAATTGAAGTCGGTTACATGACGTGCTAAGCACAAAAACTGTCCTTGGCTGTTGAACCCGTGTACATACGAATTATGATATCAATTATTGCAAAAACACAGACGGAGGACCAACCAGCAACATTTTTAAATAGAAACAAATGCGAATGTAATTTGCGAGAGAAATGATCGAGTATTGGATTGCTATTAATTGGTCATCGTCATCAACCCGTAACAGCCCACTGCTGAGCTAAGGGTATTTCCTTACACAAGAGGAAGTATGGGTCATAATCTCCCACGCGAGCTCACCACGGATTGGGAGATGGTGTTACGCTCGTGCCACCTATCTGTCAGAATTTTTCAAGGCACCCAAGGGTATCTGACATGGCTTAACGACTTGAATTATTTTAACTTTCGGTGAACAACATACATTACGGTTGACGCGGGAGGCAGATCCATTTATCTTTAAATTGAAACGTCAATGTATGTTGTTCACCGAACCTTCGGCCGAACTTTCCTCAGGTGTGTCACTACAGTAAGTCAGATGTTGCGGGTTCCATTCCCGCCCGGGACCAACATTTGTGTCCGTGAAGCGTACTGGCAGGCCTCGCAGACGATGGACCGATGACCTGATGAAAGTTGCGGGTACGAACATACAGGAAGCATAAGACCGTGTCATAGTTCGATGCTTGAGGGATTATGTCCAGCAGTCAACGTCTTTCGGCTGATATGATGATGATGTATATTACTGTAGTGACTCATATAATGTTTATTAAGCAGAATGCTCATGCAGCAAAAAGTTTGCGAGTGTTCCCCCGCAGGCATTAGTCTCCTAACTTTTGTACCAAAGACTTGTATTGACATATCATGTAACTCTGTATATTTACATAAAATATTGAGAGCCACTGCTCTCATCGTACATGCCAGGACCGTTAAAGAGCCGGCCGAAAATCAGTGAGGCTCGGGTTCGAATCCAGGCATGTACGAGACTCTTTTCACAAGGACTTAACTAAATTTATTTATTTATTTATGGGATAACAAACGGATACAGACATTTGTGACACAATAAATTATTAACCTAACCCTTCACCGTTCCCACTGAGAACACAATAAAACAGGTATCAGTAACAATACTAACCTACTGCGAGTACAATATTTCTTAGAATATTTCTACCGAAGTTCTGAGAATTACTGGACTAGTGCTAACTAGGCTTTAAAGCAGATTATTAGTAAAGTAGACAGTAGAGAGTAAATTACTTGTTCTAGTTTTTATTTACCGATAAACAATATAATCCAAAGAGCAACCACGTGACGATACTGTACGTTATTCATCAATACATAATGACGACTTCATATACCTACTGAGAAAACTTAGTGTTGTGAAACGCAATCTCCGTTCGTTTTCCCATACAACAGAGACAAAAAACAGGTTGTAACATTCAATTTCCAACCAGTAATTGTGTCCCTCGTAGTATGTCTTGCCAGATTCACATTCTCTACTACCACTGGTTTTTGTTTGCAATACAGAAGTAAAAGTAATAATTATGTATATGAGTAAAAGTGCAGATTTCTATAATTTAACAAACAGTCTAGGAAAACGATTAACTCGACGAGAAGTAAGTACCTACAATAACGTTCCACTGCAGAGAATAATGAGAGCATCAGGGGCGTAGCTACCGCCGTATCAGCCGTATCAATTATACGGGGCCCCCGGGGGTGTGGGATAACTGTTAAAAAATTACCTTAGAACTTCGATGGGACATGAATGCCTGCCAGACCTGCTACTATTGTCCATAGAGGCAGAAACTTTAGAAAAACTAGTCATCATCAGCTATAAATGATTTAATAAATCAGTTTACCGAAAAAAAGGCAAGGAGAGCCTAATATTTAATTGCAATTGTTTGTAAAAATTTTGGAAAAAGTCACAGGTAGATAATTATGATGAATAAATATTTCTTTTAAATTTTTACAAATATATTTTTTTTGTGACAAATCTTTACCCTTCATAATGGGCCCCAAAACAAATTTTTAACCGGAGCCCAAGGCACGCTACGCCACTGGAGAGCATGCAATATACACCGCTAACCACACGCCCGTTCGTTCCAAGGACATTTGGTATGTCACAACTCGATAGAAAACCGATATTATGTTTGCAATTTATAATATCTACGTAGACAATGACATTTCATTAGTCGATGTGTAAGACTATTAAATATTGCAGAAAAAGAGCTGCCCTTGAGTTTATTGCTGGTTCTTCTCGGGGTACCTACTGCATTTGGAACCAGCAACTCGTCGGTGAGATGGGCTGCTGTTTTCATTTAGGCAACGGGCCCCACGCCTGAACGGCTTGCTCAAGGGGCTATCATGTTGTTATAAATGTAACTTTTTATGAGTGAAAATGTCAGTAATTCAAAAACAATTACATTGATACATCAGATATACACATTGCAACCCTTTCATGTCGCAATATGTCCAATTCGCAATGGCCAGTGGGCTCAAAATTTCCAATTCTCACAATGTTTGGACAATATGCAAATGGGAAAAGTTGCTAATTGAACAAGTTGCTAATTGGACAATTTAAGATTTGAACATTGTGAGAATTGGACATTTTGAGCCCATCTGCGGGTCTAAAAAGGCCGTTTCGGGTGAATCATAATAGAATTCTATTTCGATTCATATTTGAAATTTTCACCAAATACGAATCTGCTAATGAATTGAATAGTCAGTGAATCACTAAATTATGGGACCATTTTACGAAATTTAGAGGAATTCTGCTTAGGATTTGCTGGGAATTCAGAAAAGGAGAATTGCTCAGAGGAATTGCTCAAAGTGGCCATTTTAGACCCACAGGACATTTTGCGAATTGGACATAATCCGACTAACCCTTTTCATTGATACAATGACGTGAAACTTACACTTACACTGCTTATTTTGTACGTTGCCGTAGAATTATCAAACAAGTAGGCAGCTGTATGACGGAAGACCATTCATTTCATTACAGTCTCTGTAGCTGACACAGACACACAGACATTATAATTGGATTGCATAAATCATTTATCAAAACAATTCGGAAGTCTGCACCTTCGTCTCATCTCATTCTAGTGCCGGCGACAGAGAGAAACTGACGTACTACATGCAGATAAAAATAACAGTGTGACAAACTTGGTTTCTTCCAGTGTTTGACAGTTCCCAAGTGACAGTTACAAGTTGGAATATGGATAGACGGACGGTGAGTTGGCTTTCATTTCACATATGGAAATACGAAGCATTTAAAAAAAAAATAGTTTTCTATAATTGATGTTTGTATTTCAAAAACTTCGATTTATGAAGAAATCTTTTTTTGTGAACGTTAGTAGATACCTACTATTTTTTATTTTGCGGTAGTAATATAATATTAAAAGGTAATAATGGTTTTAAGTACTTAAGCAACGCTTATAATTAAAATGTGGCATGCTATTTCCAGATATTTAAACATAGTTACTGTACTGTTCGTAACTTGTATAGATAATACTTTAACTATAGATAATTACCTCGTTATTACGTCAGTTCAAGGATGGTTCAAGGGCTTTGAATTACTTTGCAACTTTTTTTTTGTTAATATTTATTTATGCGTTTGCTAATAAAATTTTTAATTAGATATTTATTTCGATAGGTATTGTATTGATTTTTTTTTTCAATTTCAATTTTCAATTTCAATTTCAAATCATTTATTGTGACACACAGGTTACATTAATTATACAAATCATGCAGGTCTTAAAATCATGCAGGTCTTAAAATCATGCAGGTCTTAAAATCATGCAGGTCTTTCGGGTCGCAATTAGGTAGTCCCAAAACGTTTAGGGACACTTAGTGAAAAATGGGTATTTCAAGGCATGGAATACCTACGCTGAAATCCTCTGGATAGAGCTGAGGCTTACTGAACCATCCGTTATAATATTTGGAACAAATACTTTTTATCTCAGTTAAGTGATAATAAACATCAAATAGTCAGTGGGAACCGCCAACTGACATGGAATGTATCTAATTGTGTTAATGAGTGACGCAATCGCGTCGTCCTTTTGAGTTAGTACTTTTAATACGTCGAGTATGTCGTGGAATTATGATTTTCCTATATTTATCTACACTACTGATGGGCTTGTTAGCTCAGTTGATAGTCACCCTGCCTCCTGAGTTGGAGGTCGCGGGTTCGATCCCCGCTCGGGGCCCACATTTGTGTGCATGAACATGTATGTTGGCTTCGTGTCTGGTCGTTTAATATTTATTTAAGTATGTTTATCAGTTGTTTTGTACGCATAGTACATGCCCTGAATAGTTTGAGACTAAATAACCGTGTGTGAATTGTACCCCACAATTTATGATACAATATGTAACAGAATAAGCGCAATTCCCGAAATTAGTTCGTTCAGTATCGACTACTTATTTCCGAAAAAAATATTGGCATATAGCTGTATTTAGTGCTACGGAAACTCTACTATTATTTCTCTTAATTTAAGAAAATTGGCAAGACGTACGAAGGCATCTTATTTTTTTTATATTTATATACTAATCGGGGTGTATGAGGAATTCCGCTTATTCTGTTACTCGTTGTATAAATATTAATAATAATAATAATATAATCTCACGCCTTTCATTCCCGAGGGGGTAGGCAGAGGTATTCTATTACTGGATATACCCACATTTCACGAGATACATTGGACCCCTAAACGTGATAGGTGGTGAGCCCATCGCCGGACCGGGTCTATTTACACATGTCTCAGAATTAATTCTGAGACTTGCGGGTTTCTTCACGATGTTTTCCTTCACCGTCGAGCTAGTGATAAATATTATAAAGAGGTAAAATTTGTATTTAATGTTTGTTTTTAATAAATAGGCTCCGAAACTACAGGACCGATTTTATAATAAATTCGTTCACTAATGGAAAGCTTACGTATACATTTTCCATAGTGCAATCGTTCAGCAGACGTATTCACAGAGACTCGATACCGTTTCCGTTCGATTCGAGTCGAATCTATATCGAGATCGGAAACGAATCTATCGAGATGGGCTGATGTTGGTATCGAAAACTAATGTCATATGTGACGACACCAACTGTCTTAAGTGACATTAGTTTACTATACCAACATCAGCCCATCTCGATAGATTCGTTTCCGATGTCGATAGATTCGACTCGAATCGAACGGAAACGGTATCGAGTCTCTGTGAATACTCTGCAGATCATGAAAAGTAAACAATTTGACTAGGCAATCAAACACTATTATGTATTATCCAAAGACGTTTAAAGAAAAATTTTAGTAAAGAGAATGATTTTCTTCCAACCTCTTTGGTATTTTATCTTATGTTTACTGTGCACTGTTAACACAATTTAAAAAAAATGAGAATAATCTTTGAAAATTTCTAAGCCCTTATTAAAAATAAATAAAACGTAGTAGACAATCCAATCCTATTTATTACCGCGGCCAAGGTTGGTATTGGTAACAGCAAACAGGAAATTTTGGAAAGATGCCCAAAAATTTACCATTTTAAGACGAAATATTCAAGATAGTTGATAGTGTTAAAAAATTGCGATTAGAGAGAGTTTAGTATCAGACGGCTATCTACGTATTCCGATTTATGATTTTCGTAACTAACGACACTGGCGCGGTGTCAATCATTCGGACAAGACAACAATCCAAAATAAGGACTTGATTGTTAAAAAAAAATCTTCCTACATCTGGGCTGTATCAAGGACGTTTATTAAACGTCCTTGGGCTGTATATACTAATATTCTGAAGCGAGCGTGCACACATCTACGTGCTATGACCCCAGTTTTGCCTCCTTTTGTATAAGCACAGCTCATGTGTTTCTTTCAATGTAGGGGCTTATAAGTCCACTTATTAAAAGTCATTGCGATTCCACCGCTTCGGTATGTAGTTGAGGAATATAAGATTATTTGACCGTGATAAAAAATTGGACCATGTCACATATATTGGCACGCTAACAACAGCCCATAGCCGAGCATGGTCATATCATATTAGCACTTTGAATCTATATTCTACCTTTAGGTACCTATATACTCGTATAACAGCAAAATAGCACTCACTCATTTATCACGAAATATCAGAAAGTATAAATGTTCCAAACTTGAAATTTGGCAGGTGGATTCCTTGCATTATCCGTAAAGAAAGTATTTACAGAAATTCCCACGAGATCGGAAAAAAATCGATCCACACGGACAACTAGCTACACCCCGGCCGTTATAACTTGACCACTCTGAAGTTGCGCAAATGGCTGCGCAATAAGATTTTTAGCGGACCATTTGGCGGTACGGGGGGGTTTGCGCAGGCGAAGCCTATGTTCAGAGAAGCCAAGTTAAAACGGCCGTATTGTACCTGTCAGTTGGGAGATACAAGTACATAGCAATGACGGCTAACTAATTGCGAGAATTGTTCAAACAATTAGTAATTAGTAAACATGCGGTGAGTATTTGGAGAGCGATTGACGCCTAGGGAATTTGTCAGTTACTAAACACAATCGAATTGCTTAAGACATTCAGATTATCCGAGATTGACTATTGAATAGTAGTTTATACACTGAGGGGAAAAAGCACTGTTTTATGTAACGGACGCGATATTGAATCCTGAGCAAATTAAGGATTAAAGTTTTAATTCCTGAGCGAGAATCAAACCCATTGTCTTCTCGTGCTCGGTCACATGATTGGTCCAAGACATAGGTCTTGCCAATACTATTACCGTGTTATGTGATAACCTTTTAACAGAGCACAAGAGTTATAATAGCTCCAAAACAACCTATTTTATTACTAAATAAATTAGCTCTACCAAAGTTATGCCTTTATTAGTCGGGTTATTACAGAAAGTGCTCTGATATGTCCAAAATATTCCAGTTTATTACTGGTGGCCCTAGTAGACTTTGTCCTGCTACATATAAACTATTCACTGACCCACTCGAAACCACACAAAAAGTTTCATCAAAATTGGTCCAGCCATTTTGAAGTTTTTGTGAGACTATCAAACGGCTTCTATTTTTATACTTATATAGGGTTTTCCCATCATAAAAACCATCTTTGAACTTCAACAATTCATTTTTATATTATAGACTAGCGACCCGCCTCGGCTTCGCACGGGTGCAATGCTAACACATAAAACCTTCCTCTTGAATCACTCTATCCATTAAAAAAAACCGCATCAAAATTTGTTGCGTAGTTTTAAAGATTTAAGCATACAAAGTACATAGGGATATAGGGAAATAGGGATATAGGGACAGAGAAAGCGACTTTGTTTTATACTATGTGGTGATTAAGAACTCACTTCTATCAGAGCTACAATTGTGTATATAGTAACTTGCCTATAGTCGGGTTATTATATAGAGCTTTGATACTTTCAAAATAACCCTCTTTACTTTATTCCACCTCTAAAATTGTCGTAGGCCTTATATACAGTGTGAGTCTCCATAAAGTGCTCATATGAAAATGGGTGAAACTAGACCCATTTTTATCGACGGAAAAAATGTAAAAAATAATCTGAGATTTTATTTTAATTTTTTATAAATATTTTTTCTTTCGCTTACGTACTGTTGACTTTATGTAAATAAAACGTTATAACTTTAAAACTAAGAAGTATATCGTGATAAAATAAAAACAGTTATGATGTACAATAACAGAAGATACTAATAAAATAAAAACAATACCCAAAAAAGGGTACGTAAGAAATAATAAAAAGGGACTTTTTGAAGAAAATCTGTATTTTAATTCGTGTTTTTTAATTAATTATCAAATTTCTCTAAATAATGCCCATATTATAGGTAGTTTTTATTACTTTATGTTATTTTCCATCGTATTACCTTTCAAAAAACAAAAATCCCGTTTCTCTATCCATATCACAACGTTTACTATGAGTGTTTGAACTAAGTCATTCCGAGTGCACCATTAAACGCTTTGTTTTAGATTGTCCCATTTTATTATTTCTTAGTACCGTTTTTTGGGTTTTATTTTATTAGTATCTTCTGTTATTTGACATCATTACTGTTTCTATTTTATCACGATATACTTCATAGTTTTAAAGTTATAACGTTTTCTTTACATAAAGTCAACAGTAGGTAATCAGAAGAAAAAAATATCTATAAACTAAAAAAAATAAAAACTTAGATTTTATTTAACATTTTTTCCGTAGATAAAAATGTGTCTAGTTTCACCCATTTTCATATGTGCACTTTATGGAGACTCACACTGTATATTCTGAACTATAAACTTTCCGACTACAAAGTATCATTGTACTATTATAAAGGACGTCCATTTTGCTTTACAGATAACCCTGCTTCTGCTTCTGATAATTGCCAGTGATGTCATTGCTCTGTCTTTGTTCCCGTGGCGACAAAACCTGACGCAGTATACCAAAACAAACGACTCCAGCCAGATACATTCCGCCGACTATACTAAATACAACTATTTGATAACGACGTACCTATAACCCTTTTACGGGCATAATTTGTCATTGGTTTTGAATCTTATTTCAAGAGTTCAATATTTGCCACTACCAGTTAAAGTGTTAACAAACAACAGGAGACGTCTAAAGACAATTTTTCCGACAGCGCCATTTAACGTTCTATTTGACATTTGCGATTTGAATTGGGACCCAAGACAGAGCCGTCGAGAATAGATCAACAGTAATTTCTGTTTTATGATTGCCTATCATTGCTAAAAAAAGTGTCAAATTACGAGAAGATAAAAGTATCCCCGTAATGAAACTAGAAACAGTGTATTATATAGGCAATAAAGGTAGAGGACCCCAACATTAATTCCTCAGTCGATGAAACTTTGCAGGTTTGTAGTATAGTATGAGACAATACTTGCATAAAAAAATCCAAAAAAAAACCTAACCGAAGTTAGGTTCTTATACTAAAAAAAAATTTTTTTTTGGTTGATAATTTGATAATTTCTGAAAATAATGTAGCGTGACGGTTTTTATTTTGGATTTTCCTATTGTAAGTCCACAGCGACTATTAAATGACATTCCAGTAGGTATATATACGTATAGAGTTTTATTGTTTCTACCAGGAGATTTTTTTGGATATTTCGCATATAGATTTGATTTGATATGAGATTTCTTAACACACATGAATATTGCTGGCAAAGAAAATTTTGACTAAGCATTTTTCCCAAAAAAGATATCAAATAAATAAGTATTTCAGTAAAAATACCTAATTTCGGTTAGGTTTTTTTTTATTTTTTTATGCAGGTATTGTCTCATACTATACTACAATCCTGCAAAGTTTCATCGACTGAGGAATTAATGGTCTTCATACAAAAATCCGCTTCATTGCCTGGACTATTGGTAGTGTGTTATATTGGTAACGGTTAGACAGTAAATTCTGATACATAGTGGGTACGAGTAGAAGACAATTATAACAAAACTGAAACGAAACATACATACTGAAAAACACCTAGCCTGTTAGCTCAGTTGGTATGGTAGTGACCTCGCCTTGTGAGTTGGTTAAGTGGCGGGATCGATTCCCGGGGCCAACGTGTGTAAATCAGATGAAGTAAGAAGTATAATGTAAACTGACGTTAGGTGCTTTCGATCGGTCGCTATTGTCGCTAAGGCCCATCGTAGGCCCCGTCTTGTCTGTCAATAGTAAGCCCATCATAATTAAAAAAAAGTTCATGTTCAGTTGTGGACATCTGAGATGATGATAATGAAATGTTGTTCCTATAAAATTAAAGGGAGATGATGTTTATAAGAATTTATATATATATAAATCCTACAAAAGACTAGGTAAGTATTCTACTAAGAATTCTACGAGTAGATTCTGTCATTTGGAAGTTTAACTAATAGAGTTGTATAGTTTTATGATTCATTTCATCTAGAGTTTTTTAGTTTTAGTTATAAATCACATAGGTTTACGATTTTATACTTATAATACGATAATCTAGTATTGAATCTCAGACTGATATTATATACTTATTGATTTAGTATATTATTTTTGTAGTTTTAAAAACTGTATTAAAGTAATATTTAAATTAAATGATGTAAGTATGTGAATAAATATACAACATTGGATTAAGACTCTTTTACTTCCCTAATTAATAGGTACCAGAAATGCAAAAGTAACTATGTGTCTGTTACTTTTCATGGCAAGACCATTTCACCAATATTTATGAAATTTGCCAGATAGTACTTTTAATGTCAAGTTGCATGAATGGAGAGCGATGCTGATGTATCAAATATCAATGAAATTTTTAACCCTTTTCACATGTTCAGAAAAACAAAAACCGGCTGCTTCAAAAGCTATTCTTTGTTCTCTGTATATGACTACCACAGAAGCAACTCTAGTCAGCAAATAGCAGTTCAGTTCATCAGCCGTTAGGGCAGCAAGTTCTGGAGTGGCGACCACGATTAGGGAAGCGTGGAGTGGGCAGGCCCCCCACCAGGTGGACCGACGATCTGGTTAAGGTCGCGGGAAGCTGCTGGAGGCGGGCGGCGCTGGACCGGACGTTGTAGGGGGAGGCCTTTGTTTGTGTTGCTTAGATGATGATGATGAACAATTCACGAAATGTTACTATGCATTAATTATTTAAATGAAAAAAAAAATAACTACTATTGTGCTATTCCATTAGGTAATAAGCTTGACATGTTAAATCTTACAATGAAATACAGCAACTTTTTAAACCGCCTTATAAAAAAAAGAGGAGGTTTATCAAGTCGACCGGCTTTGTTAAGTGTGTTCGCGGATAACTTATTTGTTTATGCACCGATTTTGATGGTTCTTTTTTTGTTGAAAAAGTGATATCCCAACGGTGGTACCATGATAAGGAAACCAGGATCTGATGATGGCATCCCGGAGAAGTAGAGGGACACCTTCTAAAATCATAGTGGCGACTAGTCCTTGGTTTAGTTCCTGTTTGAAGTTGTTTTTTTGTTTATGTAATTTTTAAAATCCAAACATCTGTCGTCCTTACAAAGGTAAGATGGGTAAGGTAACTTAACATTTAGTACTGCTGGTTTTTTCAAGATTTTGGTTGATACACTCACGCGTACTTGACATCGTAAAAATACCTAAATTAGCAAGAAACTAAAAATATTTTCTGCTTGCACAGGATTTTTAAAAGTCGGATATAAATGTAGCCGACACTCTGGTGATGAAAACGAAGAAATACAAACCGACTTCCACAAATAGCACTAAAGACTATTATTTGCATATTCAACATCCACCTACTGTTACTAAACCTGTTACGCTGATAGCGAATGATTTGCGAATGATGTGTTCCGTTCTTCACATAAAGTTCTTTATCAGATTTCCACAAAACCTATACGGGACCACCCTTTTGGTGCAAACAAAGATTTATTATCTGTCCAAAGTTTGCGGAAATATGGATTAACATACAAAAAACATACGTGACAAATTAAGAACATCCTCCTTTTTTGAAGTCGATTAAAAAGATTGACAGATACAGACACTATTCTGATACAGACACACTAGAAAAACATCTCATCTTTCTAAAACAGGACCTCGTAGTCCTAATTAGGTACTATGAATTATTATGTTAAATGAGTTGTTGAACTTGATTACGCGAATGCATTTGCTGGAAAACGTTAAACGCATTACCTTAGTAATGGTAATTCATAAAACTGATTAATGGCAACAGACAATGAGCAATGTACTTAATAAGTTAATGATTTGGCTAAATCATTTGGATCTCAATATAAAACAGTTCAAAATTTGGTAATACACCTTATAACTATAAAAGTTTCAATTCGAACGCATCTTATATTTCAGTATTGAAAAAGGGACAAAAATGAATCAAAATGAGGTAAGTGCCTATGTAAAATAAATTAAATTAAAATTTCGTTATGTGAGCTTTTTGTGTACCAGTACTACATTTTTATTATAGTTACTTCTTGACCTTTTCCCATTATTCTATAGTTAATTTAAATGTCTTGGCGGCTCCACTAGTAGCATAAAGAGTGTTGACTGGGTTAGATTCCCGCCCTTTGCCAAACTTGTTGTATTAAAGTATGATTATTAGTAAATATCTATTTATTAGTTATTTAGTAATCAGGATCTACCTAGTTAGTGACTAAATAACCGTATGTGAATTCGTGTCCCAAAATCAATAACCGTAGGTACTTCTAAATATTGATTCTCACTTCATAGTGAGAATATCTTCATAGACATGATATTTCAGAACTGTATTCACTTCCTTCTTGCACTCTACATTTACATCTACAATAAGAACTGTTGTAACAATATTTTATATTTTCAGAAAATCATCGTCCTTCTGTTCATATCGATGGCCACTGGAGCAGTGATAGACACTAGAAATGAAGGGGAAATAAATACCAAAGACTATAAAAGCGAAAGTGTTGCAGCTATATCTAAAAATGAATCTAATAACGATGTGTTTTCTGAAGAAACTGAACCAATAAAACCAAACAACGTTATTAATAGCGACTTAAAAAACAGTTTTCAGTTAGCGAATTCGGTAATAGAAATAGTCAAGAGGGTTCTGGATATTGTATCTAAAATGGACCTCTCGGAGCAAGGCGTGCAGAGTCTAGTACAGTTAGTAACAAGTCTTGTGTCAGTGTATTTGGGTCCATATTCGAAGGTGATCATACCGATGCTCTCCAATTTAGCTGTTATAGTTTTTAGGTAAGTTGATTTTTATTAAAAGCTTTTATTTAACTTGCAATGTATGTATGTATGTAACTATGTATGTTCGGGTGGAATCCTGATATCTTCAACCGGTTGAGCTGAAAGAACATCGGCAGCTTTGGTACCCACTGAAATAGACACCCACGGGGTATCACACTATGCTTGTTATATTGACTCATAACAAGTCGAAATTTTCCATATTTTTTAATTAATCTAGCAGTTGAAAATATTGAGTCCAATAAAACAGAAATATCATAGAAACATGAATCGATCGATTGGGAAATCTATTAATACCAAAGAGATTAAAATATAATATAAGGCATAGAGGGGACAAAGCGAGGATTATTTGAAGCCAAAAGTTATTCCAAGTGGAATAAGTCTAGTACAATTTCGACCGAATGACAGCTCGCGTTCATACTAACTGACATGACAAGGACATGACGCTTGAGCTTCAAAGTTTTGTATGAAAATATTCCCAATGCCCCCTCTATGCTATTATATTTTAAAGTCTTTGATTAATACAAAAACTTTTTTGTTGTTTTGGTAAAATTGAACGTCGTGTCATCAGTGTCATCACGTCAACCATGTCATTCACTAGGGATGGCCAAGTGAAAAAATAAATTGATATTTATCGTATCGACATTTATAAATACTATAGATAAAAATCGAGTGAAAAATATCGATATATCGTCAGTTTTTACATTATTATTTATACATATTCTCAAATTCGTAAAAAAGGACTATGAAAATAGTATTTTTTCATAAATGCTTGAGTCTAAACAAGTATCTAGTACCTAACATGAAATGAAACACGAAACCAGAATTGCGTTAAAAATATATTAAAATTGATACGAATTCGATACTGTAAAATAAATGTCGATATATCGCCATTAAAAATATCAACGATATATATAATATGCTAATTATGTATTTGGAAAACTATCGATATTTTTTGCCCAAGCCATCATTTACTGCCACTATGTGGCATAGAGTAACTTATATGGCATTTGGTAGGCAGTGCTATTTTCTAACAAAGAGGTTGGAAGAAAATAATTTTCTTTCCTAGAGAAACTTTTTCTTTACACGTCTTTGGTACCTAAAATCTCATAATAACCTACAAAATACACTAGGTAACGAATAACTTTTAAACCTCAACTTATAAAAATGTGGTATGATTACATATTATCTTAGTCTGTCCAAGAACTATCGATTTTACACGGTTTCGTCTTCCGTGGGCAGGTGTAAGTGGGGTACCCAAAACACATGGACTTTTGCCATTGTTATTTGGATACTTATCTAAGTTCGGTGACAATGCAATATTATGGTACCACCGAGCTGATCTGATGATGGAGCTGGAAGATTGGCTAAATGTAAACAGCAGCTTACTAACTAGTGAGAACGAAGGATCTTTACCGACGATTTGCTGGTTCCAAATACACCTCGAGAAGAACCAACAAGAAACTCCATGGCAGTTCTTATTTCCGGGGGGTTGATAAAGGCGTTCTAATCTTGGATATACTCTCTTTCAGCAGGATACTGTTCCAAATACCTCAAATCCAATTTGGGGCCAGCGGATTTTCTCGCGATGTTTGTTTTTATTTTATACTTACATATTTCTGTAATTAATTTATATCTTTCCAGATCGCTAAGATGATGATGGTGGTGGTGGATTTGATTAAGAACAAGTATCCAGTATTAAGACGGAGAACATATCCGATTATCCGAACTTGTATTTGGAAATTCCTTTTAGCTACGCTAAGTTAATGTTGTTTTAAGTACAATATTTATATAATAAAATTTGCTGTCAACTTAATATTGGATATGTATGACTCCCCTTAATGTTTTATTAATTTTTGTTACTTTTGTTAGGATATCCGCCTTTACGTTCTTATAATTTCTACTAAGTACGTTATGAAATGCGTGATGTTTTATTTTATTTATTTATTATTTATTTTATATACAAGCTTCCCAACTCACTCATAAATTTAGAACAAACTATATTAAAATTGCATTGGTGTGGATACCTACTGCATCGCCAGCTTGGTTACCCGACCAATAGAACGTACGGAAGGATGGACATATGTATACGTATGTGGCGCAGGTTTAGTAACAGGGTCAAAGGACCCTAAGGGAAACAATTGAAACTATCAGAGGGCGACCTAGGCTTACTTACATCGATCAGATCGGCGATGTATTGAAGAAAAGCCAGATAGAGAGTACCCGAAACTGACGAGCAAGTATGAACCGAGTAATGGATGTGGATGAGGCGCGAGAGGTATGCCAGGATCGTAGCAGTTGGCGGGCTATTGTCTCTGCCTACCCCTTCGGGAAAAAGGCGTGAGCATATGTATGTATCAGATGATTTTTCTTCAATGCCACAATACAAGCACCGTGGGCCCAAATAATGTCTTAGGAACAAGTAAAAATGCTGGTATATCTTACCTTCCCTTTTTATATCATGTCAACACTTATACAAACACATGTTTCTTTTTTTTTATCACACGGAATAGTACATCTCTAGATACAACTATCATCTGCCCGTCGCCTCGTCGACGGCATCGGCTCCTTGTACCGCTGCATGGAGTTCAGACAAGCCTTGGCCGTCTTACTATAGGTATCCATGTACTCTGTCCTGCCAGGGTAATCTGTGAACCAGGTAGCCAGTGCCTTGGGAGAAACGCCAGTGTGCGCAGGACCCGGCGGGTTGATGGTCGGACGGACGGTAGGCGGTTTCTCGGTGAAGTGTGTTGGGTCTTTATAACACTGGAGCATGCCCAGTCTGTGGCTTTCCATTGGTACCGGCGCGGTTGATTGGGCGGCAGCGATTATTGCTCTGTAGTCGGTTATTGGGGACGCTGTGTACGGAATAAAATAATTATAAGAAATAAAAAATAAAAATAAAAAAACTCACGCCTTTTATCGCCGAGGGGGTAGGCAGAGGTATTCCATTACTGGATATACCCACATTTCACGAGATACATTGGACCCCTAAACGTGATAGGTGGTGAGCCCATCGCCGGACCGGGTCTGTTTACACATGTCTCAGAATTAATTCTGAGACCTGCGGGTTTCCTCACGATGTTTTCCTTCACCGTCGAGCTAGTGATAAATATGTACTTACGTAAGTTTTTGAAAAACTCATTGGTACATGCCAGGATTCGAACCCGAGCCTCACTGATTTTCGGCCGGCTCTTTAACCGTCCGGGCTATCACTGCTCTTTAATTAACTTAAATCTGAAATAAAAAATATAGGTAAGTATTTGAGAAGTAAACCTCTGGTGCCTGAGGGACCAAATCAAAATGTTTTTATTCAATGTATGGGCTCATAAGTCCACTTATTGAAAGTCATCACTACATAGTATAAAACAGTCGCTTCCCGCTGTCTGTCTGTCCCTATGTATGCCTTAAAACTGCGCAACTGATTTTCATGCGGTTTTTTTAATAGATAGAGTGATTCAAGAGGAAGGTTTCAGTATTAGCATTGCACCCGTGCGAAGCCGGGGCTGGTCGCTAGTAATACATACACTAATATTATAAAGTAGAAAGATTTGCTCTTTTGTATGTATGAGAACAGGGCTCTTTTAGGTGAAATCTCTTGAAACAGCAAGTGTTGAATCGATGCAAAAGGTCATGTTTACCCTTTACTTGATTAAAGAACTTAAAAAAATACAAGTTTTTTTTAAAACGAATTCAAAAAAGTTGGTTTCTCAATTCGACCGGTTTTTTTTATGTGTGTTTGTCGATAACTTCGTCCTTTATGAACCGATTTTGCTGATTCATTTTTTTGTTGGAAAGGTGATACCCCAACGGTGGTGCCATGATAAGGAAACCAGGATCTGATGATAGCATCCCAGAGAAATCGAGGGGAACCTTCGAAAATCGTTATGGCGACTAGTGCTTTTTACTTTTTTTAGTTTCCTGTTTGAAGTAGTTTTTTTTGTTTAAAATTATTTCTAGAAGCTCTTCTAACTTACATCTCTTTTTGAATGTGGCTTGGTACATGGTGATCATCTTGCTGTCTAGGTCATCACAGGGGTGGTCCAGAATATCATTTGTGACGTCCACCATCTGCAAAGAACAAAATGATTTAAATATAATTAATGCGCCTACAACAAATTTACACCTACTTTTTTCTTATAGACAACGACAAAATGATTTGTAAGCATTTTATACACTTTTTTATTTTATCGAATTTTGAATTTGGTCATTTGTCTCTTAGCAATTTTTGCACTTTATTAGAGTCATCAACATTTATTCGGAATTTCTACACTTTATGAACTTTCTTTAGAAGGATTAACAAAAAATAAAACACAACTGCAATTGATATAACTTCTTAGTGGATTTCAATGCGAATTTCACTTGAAACTTTTACTTTAGCTACTACTAGCGACCAGCCGCGGATTCGCACGGTGCAATGCTGATACTAAACCCTTCTTCTTGCATCACTCTATTTAAAAAAAACGCATCAAAATCCGTTGCGTAGTTTTAAAGATCTAAGCATACATGGGGACAGACAGAAAGCGGGAAGTGACTTTGTTTACTATAGTGACAGTGATTTTGCGAAAATTAAAAAATATATAGAATAGGTAAGTTGGAAGTAAGGGAGGCTAATTCACAGAAGTGACTGGCCTGTTAGCTCAGTTGGTATTGACCCTGCCTAATGACACGAAACACGCGGGTTTGATTCTCGCAACAAACATGTCTGTTGACTTCGTGTCTGAATGTTTAAAATTTATTGAAGTAGGTACCTACGTTTATCGGATGTTTAAGGGTACAGTACCTTAATTAAATTCTTTGCTTAGTTTTGGCCTAAATAACCGTGTGTAAATCGTGTCTTAAAACCAAACAATAGTTGCATTTTGACTTAGTAGCAGATCATAAAAATTGTATATTGGAAAAATTTCTTCACATCTTCGGACGTGACAAACCTTGGCCTAAAAATGATAATTGCTGCAGAGACACATAGATTATCATCGAGTAGCAGCGGCCTCTTAGGATAAGATTAAGTTATCTCACGTTCTAGCTAGCATCTAGGTAACACGAAAAAAACGTTATCCAAAGACTAGGTAAGTCATAGAGAGGGCTCAGTTGTCCTAAGTATTAAATCTGGAATTGATTTTATGACAATAATCTTTTTTATAATTCGGAGAAAAAATCTGAAAGGAAAACTGTGCGTAACACAATGTTTGTGGAGTGGAACATTTAAATCGATGGGAGTTAATATTTTGATTTACCTCATTCCAAATCGTAAGTTACTCAGTGGGCTGAAAATGTAAAATTCGCATATTGACCAAACCGCAACTTCGCCAATTACCAAAAACATCTAGATAGAATACTTATAGGTAGCTCTACTGTAGGTAGCAGGGATGTTACGGAGCTTCAACTTCGATTCCGATATGTCGGAACTTCCGATTGATCTTACACCTCCGGTTCCGACTTCGGTTCCGATACTTTTAAATCGGAGGTAATCGGAGGGCGCTCGGTGGCTCCAGTCAACGCGTACGAACAGGTTCACGCATCTCACCCCGGGGAACACGCGTTCTGTCATCGATTAATATTTCATTTGTTGTTACGCCATACATATAATATGGTTTGTTTTGTTTTGTGCGGCGTGGTGTTAATTAATTTCGTCAAAAATCAAATTATTTGAACACATCTTTCTTAGCCACCATCTCTGACTCCGCCTCCGACTAAGACTCACAGACAGACAGAGACATTCCGATTCCGACTCCGACTCCGAAAAACCAAATTTAAAAACTCCGACTTCGGTTCCGATAAAACCACCTCCGTAACATCCCTAGTAGGTAGGTAGCTACTTCTTTCATAAGTAATCATAATCTCTAGTGTCTGTAGAACAAGCACTAGCTGTGTCTTAAATCTGATTTATGTACAAAGATGAAAGATTAGTAAGTATTTTGTATTTTTATATGTTTGTAACAAGTCAACGCAAAAACTATGGGACCGATTCTAAAAATTCTTTCACCAAAGGAAAGCTTACCTTTCTAGGAGTAACATGGGCTATTTCCAAACGGGAACGAGAACAGCTAGTGTCAAATAAAGACGATTACAATTATGAATCGCCCATAAGGCAGTTTGTACGAGAAGATGATTTCTCAAGTCATTTATAGTTTTTTATGAATTATTTTGAAAAACTCAATTTTCTTCACACAGTATTTCTTCGCATCTCACCTGCCTCCTCAGCTGTTCATAGTCGTGGCACAGCTTCTTCTCCTTCTCAAGCAGCTGTTTGTACTGCTCTTCTCTAGGAGAGTAGGAGTGGGCGTCGCAGTGGCAGTAGGGGGCGACGGGAGGTGGGCGCTCGGGGGGAGCGGCGTTGGGGCTAGGCGGCTCACATGGTCTAGAAAAGGGGTTAACTTACAATTTAGGGACCTCAATCTTGCGGCAAAAACACAATCTCGAAATTTGCGAGATCTCGGTGTAAATATATATATATACTAGCTGATGCCCGCGACTTCGTCCGCGTGTGGAATTTGTTATTCCTTTGAGTTTAGAAAATATATCAAGAAGGATGTTATACACTATCTATTTACAATAATACACACACCGGCACAATTAGCGGAACAGAAAAAAAAGGGAGTATTTACGCATTTTTGCGTGTTACTGGCCGGCTAAACAAGCTTTTTTTAAATTTGGGTTTTAATTTAAAAATGGAATACTAAGCGACTGCCCTTTTTTTCATTCTTTTGTTTTAATTTTCATTGATTCATTTTTTCCACCGCTTGTCCGTTTTTAGAAGGTTCGTGAATTCCATTTGAAAAGCTTTGAATTGCAGTTTTTGAGGCTTTTGAGTTTTTTCGCATATTGATAATTTACGAGCATCTAATTATGCCTGATTTAACGCCATCAGAAATCATTAGGGCAGATCAAATGAGGAGAAATGGTCAAACCTACAGATCGATTGCCAGAAGCCTTCGTCGATCGTTATCAACGATTTATCGTAGCATCCAACGATACAGATTGACGAATGCTCTAGTGAGAAGGAGAGGACAAGGCCGGAAAAGGTGTACTTCAAGGAGGGATGACCGTTTTCTCCAACTTCAAGTCCGACGGAACACGAGACTAACGGCGGTGCAGGCTCGAAATTTACTGGAAGAGGTACGAGCAGTAAGGATGAGTGAGCGGACAGTTCGTAGAAGATTCGAAGAAGTGGGTATAGGCTCGTATGTGCCCGCCAAAGCCCCAAAACTTGAGAGACATCATCGCACAAACCGTCTACACTTTGGTCGTGAACATCGTGATTGGGACTTCGACGACTGGGGACAGGTTCTTTTTACTGATGAATGCAGAGTTATGTTAAATCAAATTGATGGAAGGCAGCGAGTATGGAGACGCAAAGGAGAACGGTATATCCAGTCTAATTTTGAAAATACAGTTGCATATGGCGGCGGTTCAATTATGGTCTGGGGAGGAATATGTTTAGGAGCTCGTACGGAGTTAGTAGTGGTCGATGGCGGGAATCTGAATGCTGATCGGTATATCAGGGAGATTTTAGAAGAACATGTTGTGCCATTTGCCCCCTTTATTGGTAACAACTTCATTCTAATGCAGGATAATGCTCGGGCTCACAGTGCTCGCACAGTACAGACATACCTAAACCATGTTGGTATAACGGTGATGGAGTGGCCAGCACGGTCCCCCGATATGAACCCTATAGAACACGTCTGGGACTTGCTAAAGAGGAGTGTAAAGTCAAGAATGCCCCCTCCCAATAATCTCAACGAGTTGCGAAACGCATTACTTGAAGAATGGCAGAGGTTGCCCCAAGAAACCATTGATAACATCATCCGCAGCATGCCCAGACGGATGGAAACCCTCATCAGAGCACGAGGAGGAAACACTCGATATTGAACAGTCATTGAAATTGTTGTTAAACTTTGGAAAATCTTGAATTTTCTGCTGTTTCTCTATAATTAAAAATCGAAGAAAAATGCATTTTGTTTAATTTAATTTTTATTTTTATAAAATTTTAAGTATGGTGTTACAAATGAATGTCAAAACATGTTAATTTAATTGTTGTTTCATTTTAAATAATATATTGTTTAAAAATTACATTCATTGTTCTAAATTCCCTCTTTTTTCTCCTTTTTTTTTCTGTTCCGGTGTGTGTATTATAAAGAGGAATTAAGGATTTGTATTTTTGTATGTTAATAACGAATAAACTGAAAAACTACTGGACCGATTTTAAAAATTCTTTCACCATTAGAATGTTACATTATCCCTGAGTAATATAGGATATAATCTATGACGAAAAAAATTAGGTATCCTTACTAAAACTTGTCTGTACATGCCAGGATTGGAACCTGAGCCTCGCGAATGAGAAGCGGGCTCTTTAGCGACTGGGCTATCATTGCTATTTAATATTTTTGTTATTAAAAACACCCTATATACAACGCGTTACAGAATAAGCGCAATTCCTGATACGTACCCCGATTAGTATACTAACATAAAAAGATGGTGATGCATTCGTACTTTAGTTTTGTCTAACCAAATTGCTTAAATAAAGAGCGATTCTTATTCTCTTACGTAAAGCCTAGGACACTCTCTGGATTATGATTTTTGAATTAGTTCTTGATGTCAATGGCTACGCATGTGGTCATAATAACAAATAAATTTCCATAAGGAACCCATAGTGAATTCTCAAAAAAAAGAAGTGGACTTTGTATGGAGACTATTGAAGAATATTTGTGCCAAGTTTCAAGTTGAAGATAAGGAAATCTTGTTGTTTGTTTTGAGGAGTATTTTTACAATATTTTGAATTGATACACCCAAAAATAAAGGTTTTCCGTACATACCAAACTCAACCCCTACTTTCACCCTTTTGGGGGAGGACTTTCGAAAAATCCAAAAATACGTATCTCATCATTTATTTCTAAGAGTAGTTTTTTTTTTTTGGAAAAACCAGAAATACGTATCGTGTTGTTTGTTTTGAACAGTATTTTTACAAAGTTTGGAATTGATACACCCAAAAATGAAAGTTTTCTATACATACCAAACTGAACCCCTACTTTCACCCTTTTAGAGGACGATTTTCGAAAAGTTCAAAAACACGTATCTCATCATTTATTTCTAAGAGTATTTGTTGAGAAGTTTCATATTGATAGAATAAAAAAAACAACACGTCTCCATACATACTCCATCCCCTGTTTTACCCCCTTCGGGGGGGTTTTTTAGAAAATCCGGAAATATGTTTCTTGTTGTTTGTTTTGATGAGTATTTTTACAAAGTTTGGAATTGATACACCCAAAAATGAAGGTTTTCCATACATACCAAACTGAACCCCACCTTTCACCCTTTTAGGGGACGATTTTAGAAAAGTTTTAACACACGTATCTCATTATTTATTTCTAAGAGTATTTGAGTATTTGTGCCAAGTTTCAACCTGATAGACGTAAAATAATAATAATAATAATAATAATAAATCTTTATTTCAGGCAATATTTACATTAATAGATCTTAAATAACGTAAACAGAGACCGTAGATAATAATAATATAAAAAACAACACGTCCCCATACAAACTCCAATCCCCTGTTTCAACCAGTTAGGGGTTTTTTTTTGAAAAATCCAGAAATACGTATCTTGTTGTTTGTTTTGAGGAGTTTTTTTACAAAGTTTGGAATTGATACACCCAAAAATTAAGGGTTTCCATACACATCAAACTCAACCCCTACTTTTACACCTTTAGGGGACGATTTTAGAAAAATCAAAAAATACGTATCTCATCATTTATGTCTAAGAGTATATGTGTCAAGTTTTAACTTGATAGACGTAAAAACCAACACGTCTCTATACAAACTCCATCCCCCTGTTTCAACCCCTTAGGGATTTTTTTTGGAAAATCCAGAAATACGTGTCGTGTTTTTTGTTTTGAGGAGTATTTTTACAAAGTTTCGAATTGATATACCCAAAAATGAAGGTTTTCCAAACATACCAAACTCAACCCCTACTTTTACACCTGTAGGGGACGATTTTAGAAAAATCCAAAAATACGTATCTCATCATTTATGTCTAAGAGTATATGTGTCAAGTTTCAACTTGATAGACGTAAAAACCAACACGTCTCTATACCAACTCCATCCCCCTGTTTCAACCCCTTAGGGATTTTTTTTGGAAAATCCAGAAATACGTGTCGTGTTTTTTGTTTTGAGGAGTATTTTTACAAAGTTTCGAATAGATATACCCAAAAATGAAGGTTTTTCAAACATGCCAAACTCAACCCCTACTTTTACACCTTTAGGGGACGATTTTAGAAAAATCCAAAAATACGTATCTCATCATTTATGTCTAAGAGTATATGTGTCAAGTTTCAACTTGATAGACGTAAAAACCAACACGTCTCTATACAAACTCCATCCCCCTGTTTCAACCCCTTAGGGGTTTTTTTTTGGGAAATCCAGAAATACGTGTCTTGTTATTTGTTTTGAGGAGTATTTTAACAATGTTTCGAATTGATACACTCAAAAATGAAGGTTTTGCATACAAACTCTCAACCCCTTTTTCACCCCCTTACCTAAAGGTTGAATTTGGAAAATTCCTTTCTTATTCCTAGTCTACGTCTTCGAAATAATATATGTGAAAAAAATCAGCTTTATATATATATATATATATATATATATATATATATATATATATAATTTTTATTTATTTTTATTTACTGTTTGGAAGATTAACAGCTTTAATAACAAATTATGTAATATAAGTTAAATAACAATATTCCAATTACTGATCTCCACCTATAGGTAACAAATTACTTTAGACTTTAAAAATTTAGAATTCGAACAAAACACATAATCTCACGCCTTTTTTATCCCCGAGGGGGTAGGCAGAGGTATTCCATTACTGGATATAGTTACCCACATTTCACGAGATATATTGGACCCCTAAACGTGATAGGTGGTGAGCCCATCGCCGGACCGGGTCTGTTTACACATGTCTCAGAATTAATTCTGAGACCTGCGGGTTTCCTCACGATGTTTTCCTTCACCGTCAAGCTAGTGATAAATATGTACGTAAGTTTTTGAAAAACTCATTGGTACATGCCAGGATTCGAACCCGAGCCTCACTGATTTTCGGCCGGCTCTTTAGATCTGCTGAGATAAGGGTCTTTCCTCATACATGAGGTAGTATGGGATTTAATCTCCCACGCGACCCACCCCGGATTGGGAGATGGTATTAAGCTAGTGGCCAAATAACAGTAATTTTTTTTTATTCACCCGAGGTTGTCTGATATGGCTTAACTCATCATACGAGATACTTAACCTGCAGCTAAAAATGTCCTCACTGTGGTACTACAAGTGTGATGCAACCACATTAACCCTTAGTCTGTCAGCCCACCAGCTCCCGGAGGGTCCATATACGTCAACACCGAAGAAGCAACAGGTGCTGCACTGAATTACGGCCAATTATGGGCAAAATTAAAACGACGCAGGGTTAATCTCTCGAGATCTCAGTATTTGGAGATCTCAGTATCAGAGAGTGCATTCCGTATTTAGGTAGGTACTTACGGCAGGTATAAAAGACAGGTTGCCAAGTTAGAATCGCCAAAAACCGAAACCTGAATTTAGACCACTATTGTAACTAGATAAACTTTTTATACTTATATTTAATACATACCTAAATATATAAAAGGTTTAAATCAAATACCCGAAACCAACAAACACATTGTTCCCAGGTAGGCATCGAATCCACGGTCCGGCCGCTGAGAGAGTGGGCATAGCTAGCTACTAACGCCTGACGTAAATAATAATAATAATTATTATTATTATTTATTCGGGCAATAGACACAGAAAAGATGTTTGACTATTGAAAATCATTACAAAACTACTAGGTATCATAACAATGCTTTGTCAAAAAAAAAGTCAAAAGTGTTTATTCAATGTAGGGGCTTATATAAGTCTTCGGTACCTATGTAGGTATAGTTGAGAAGAAATGGGGCAAGAAACTCCTCAACACATTATTCTTTTAAACAATCAATGCAATACAAGTAAACATGGTTTGAGTGCTTTCCTGAGCTCGAGAAAAACACCTAACATCATTGTCTTTTAAATATTCGTCTTGCTTATTCATGTTTGCTCAGTAAAAACTGGCAGGCGTTTTAAGCAGTGACAGCCCTGTGGACTGAGGTTAATGAACCTCATGAGTGAGGTTGTGGTTCGAATCATGGTGAATGAATTAATGTTTCTCAAAAACTTACGTAGGTACATATTTATCACTAGCTCGACAGTGAAACAATGAAAGAATTGATTCTGAGACATGTGCGTGCATATGCAACAGCACCCTGGTCCGGCGATGGGATGGATGTCACGTTTAGGAACAAAATATTCAGGTGAAATTAAGTATTTCCAAGAATTCCAAGGTAGAGGTATTCCATCCTTGCTTGGCCGACGCCGGCGTACCTAAGCGATTACTTACTTTCCGACCACAGGTTTTGGAAAAGGCCACTGGAAATCAGTGTGCTGGGTAGTTCCGAAATCCATTTTGTTTTTTTGAACTGAAAGCAAATGAGAAGCATTATGGAAAGCCGATCAGCATTCAAATTTCAACCTCTGTTCAATTTTATAACCGTCAAACACGTCAAATGAATGCCAAATTACCTTTTTAACTTATAACGTTAATGTTTTTGAGATTTATTAATACTATTTTGGCTAATTGACACCCTACATAATTTAGTATTGCTTTGGATGCTAAAAATTTTAATTGCACTAGAATTTCGTCGATGAGGGAAGATAAAATCATTTTTGACGTGTTTTATTTTTTTTTATATGAAAATTTGGAATTTTATTTGTGTTCAAGTGAGTAGTAGACAAAGAGATTTAAATATAATAGGGCATAGAGGGGGCATTGGGAATATTTTCATACAAAACTTTGAAGCCTAAGGCGTCATGTCCTTGTCATGTCAGTTAACTGTGTATGAACGCGAGCTGTCATTCGGTCGAAATTGTACTAGACTTATTCCACTTGAAATAACTTTTAACTTCAAATTGTCCTCGCTTTGTCCCCTCTATGCCCTATTATATTTAAATCTCTTTGGTAGTAGACTACCTAAATATTAAGGTCACGTACTGTGTCAAATAAAAACTTTTTACATCAAAATTATACTTAGAGGCAACAAAACAACAATATTCTGTAAATCTTTATTCTTATAATTAATTCTTACTCAAAGAAAATGAATTCATTTTTATTATTATTATAGTTCTTATGATAATAATGTGATAGAAATCAATATTTTTGCAACAAGTTTTGCAGGCACTTTCTTACATATTTACCATTTTACCGTGGCAACTCTGAAAAAGTTCGACTCAATTTTTTCAATGGCAGCACTGCATGTTTATCTGTCATTCGTCAGTCATCAAATCAGCTGTGTATCACGCAGTGAACATGTAACAACAAATGTGCGTACTAAAATTATTGGTGTGAAAAATGTCCAGTGAGACAATTGATAAAAAATCAACTCAATGTTTATGATAAATTCGCGGTGTAGAAGTAATGGCGCGCCGGCGGAGCAGCGGTATTACGAGCCTGGGATTTAACCAGGATCAAGGTACCTATGTCATTTCCTAGTTCGTCAACCTTTCCTTTGTTCTCAGGTGGATATTGTATTATTCATGAGGTGGATCAGTGTGGTTTTGGCTAAATTAGGTTGCTTTGTGCCTCGTGTGGGTTTATGTGTCGTGCAGCGAGCGTGCGTCGCAGAGAAACGACGCGCCACGTTTTTATCGACGACTCGTATACACGTGTTGTTTATATTTTTAGAGCACCCACGCAGTTTTCATACTTCGCTCGCTATTGTTTGGGCGTTGGTTTGTTTGCATCCCGCACGTGTGGTTGTCGCAATAAGTTTCCTCAAATGGTGGGCTGTCTCAGATTTTCTTACAAAATAATTGTGGAAAAGAACCGCGAACTTCTTGTCAATATTGTGTTATTGGATCAGGAACACTTTTTTCGTAAACAAAGTATAGCACAAAAGGAGACCTTTTTGCTTGTTAGAGCTAGAAAACGTACTTTGCTGTTAGGTGATTGAATCATACTAGCATAAACACAAGTCATTGTGCGTTGCCGACAGTAACTTACAGGCTTTTTTATTGACATCAAATTTTTGTCGCATGTCATGTTATTATTTAGACTTTTTAACTCTTGAGTTTTAGAATGATGTTTATACTTTGATAAAGTTTACTGGTCAGCTTTTCCTCCACCCCATTTGCCGCTTGGACCTTCAACCATCTGATCCATCCATGTTACTTTTATCCTTGCATGGGAACTCTTGTAAACTGTTCCCTTCAAGAAAGAAATTATTTCTTTCTTAAAATTAAAAATATTTAATGTTCTTGAATAGTTAAAAAATAATTTTCTAGGCCATCAGTGCCGCAGTGCCCCATGGGGGATAAAGAAACATATATAATCCTATTATATTTCATTGTTACTCTTGGTGGGTTAGACTATATTTTATGTAAATATTCATGATTATGTTAATCACTCTTTCATCAATTTTGCATTAGTAGAGACTAGTTAATATAGTTGTCACAGATTTATTATCAACTTTGGCAAACAATAGTTTGAATATATTACATAATTAGTATGCTACTCACACATAGCATTGAATTTGCATTGAAAAACTGTTTGCCGATTTCCGGTGACCTTTTAAAGCCATTTTAGAATGTTATGTCTGCATTTATTAGTCCTAATAACATTCCTGACTAACCCATGCGTCTATTCTGACCACCTCACAAAATTACAAGGAAAATAAATCTCCAACGTAAAGTTACTGGGGATTGGGTGTTGAAACCAAACTATTGGTATTTTGAGGATATCATCTGAGGGCTGGTAGTATAAATCCCTTGTGATCAATACTCTTCCGCTTGTAGTAATTGGAGTTGTATATGTATTTGTCATCTATACTAATATTAATAAAATAGCCTTTTTTCTCTGACTTATATAATATTTCTTTGCTCTACATTATGTGCAACCAATTCCTGGTTGCGGCACCTACAATTTGGTCAGGATGTCTCTTGGACATAGGCCTACTCTAAATTATGCCACTGCAATCGATCATAGGCAGATCTTAACCACCCAACATACTAATATTAGAAAGAGGAAATATTATTGTTTGATTTTTGTTTGTTTGTATAGAATAGGCTTTGAAACTACTATACCGATAATAAAAATTACTTCACCAATGGAAAGCTTTCTTTCGTGGAAGTAACATGGGCTATAACTTTCCCACGGGAACGGGACTTACACAGGTGAAATCGCACGGAACAGCTAGTTTATTATGAATGACTAATGGTTGCCCTATTTGTACAGGCATTGGTAGTAACGTCAGAAACTATTTACATTACATTAAAACAGATTGTGATTAAGTTTGCCAATAGTAATAACAGAGTAAGTAAAGGTAAAATTTCGCTTAATGCTACTTTAATAGATTTAGGTTTCTTCGTCCCAATCTTTTGTACCACATTCCAAAAAATTATTTGTATTGGATTTTGTCCACAGGCTGCTTCACATGCTGCCTAACATCTGGCCTGCGCGTTTACAATGTGGAACCACTCGTCGAGAAAGCTCACTACAGTAAGTATACAAACTTAAGCAGCAGTACCTGTACTGCTAAAGCACATGCTGAGTGGTGACCATTTTTGGTGTATTTTTAGAATAAGATTTTTAGTTGTACTTTTTTTTTGTTTTTTTTTCTTTCTTCTTTCTTTCAAACTAGTCTTAAACAAGTACATTCATACAACAAAAAACTGGACTGCATGTAAAAGCCTTCCCTCCTTCCCCACCACACTACCAATCCGCACTACAGGCCCCGTCTTTGCTTTTGGGCAAGTCTCGGGTTAAGAGTAAGCCCATCAGCAGTTTAAAAAAAGAACTGAAAAGATTAGATTTTTTTTTAATTTAAATTGTGTGACACAATTCACAAAACGACCTAATGACAATCCTGCTGGAGTAATCAGAGGACATATGCTGAAATTGTAATATACATACACTCAAAAACATATATATTCATTTTAAAAGTTATTTATTATTAATGTTCGGTATTTATCCTAGGTACATTGTACAGGAAGACCTAAAACTTACTTTCATTTTGCATTCATGTACGTCTGCAGGAAAATGAATAAAATTTATATCCAAAATATTGACTCAATTGGAAGTAATGAATAAAAGAAAACATTAAAAATACTTAGTAGAACATACAATTAAAATGCCGTTCGTAAATAACAATTATGCAGAATAATTTCCATTTTAAATGACTTCACATTAGCATTTTATGTAGCATTGGGCACTACTTATGTCAACATTATAAAAACTTTTTAACAAAAGTAAACCGCCGAAAAACCTGAAAAGCAAAAAATAATTACCTAACCTTTTTCTTCAATTAACTAAGTTCCTAAACTAATGTATGTACACCTAAGTATATATTTTTGTATGTAATTATTTTGAGTTTAAATTAACATAAATAATGTGTTAGTTATTTTAAAATTTATTAAATTATTAAATGTACTCAAGTAAGAAAAAAAAAACATAAATAATGTAAATATATTTTTGTAATTATTTGCATCTTGGCTGCAAAACTAAGAAGACTAAGAAATAACAAATATTATTATAAAACAAGAGGATTATATCCATGTAATGCAGGAGAAAACACACCAAACCAAAAAATTTGTTGCACTAAACGAGTTAATAATCAAAGCACTAAACATGCATGACTGTCGAAAAAAAGTAGTTTCTTTAAAAAAAATCTTGGCTTAGGTTTCTTAGGTCTCTAACCCAAGTACAGTACGGCCGTTTTAACTTGGCAGCTCTGAAGTTGCGCAAATGGCTGCGCAATAACATTTTTAGCGACCATGTGGCAGTACGAGATATATTGGTGACCCCTAAACGTGATAGGTGGTGAGCCATCGCCGGACCGGGTCTATTTATACATGTCTCAGAATTAATTCTGAGACCCGCGGGTTTCCTCACGATGTTATATTTTTTTTATGTGTCAGTACGAGGAGGGGGTTTACGCAGGCGAAGCCTATGTTCAAACAAGCCAAGTTAAAACGGCCGTACTGTATCTTTCTTAACCTTTTCGCCGCCACGGATTTTCGTTCAAGGTTGTGTTACAAAATGGGTGAAAATATATATTTTTTAAACTATTAGTTTTTCTGTACTGGCAATCTCTTTAATCCAAAGGCAAAGAGGAGCTCGGCGAAGTGTCCCTCTGCGAGATGATCTTCCGCAGTAACTGGCTGTTGGTGGTGAAGGCTCGGCGGCCTTGCAGCCTGCTGTTGCTCGACGACCAGGTCCGCCAGTTCCGCGCCGAGGTGCTCTTCAAGTCGCCCATCAGAGCATTGCGCGCTCGGAAGGACAAGTAAGACTATTCATGCCGTAAAGACCATATTACAACGCCTAGTCTGTAAGAAAGAACTCTTTACACTACAATACTAATACAAATATTATGCAAGTTGTAAGTCTCGTTCCCGTGGGAAAATGATAGCTCATGTTACTCCCAGAAAAGTGAGCTTTCCTTTTTTTTGTCAGGATATCCATCTTAGTCTACTACATCTATCTATGCATAATAATCTATGTCTATAATTTGTAAGGAAAGATTTGTATGTTTCTTACGAATAAACTCAAAAACTACTGCACCGATTTAAAAAATTATTTCACCAATAGAAAGCTAAAATATTCCTGAGTAACATAGGATATATTTTATTCCTGTATTCTCACGGGAACGGGAACTACGCGGGTGAAACCGCGCAGAACCGCTAGTCTGTAATATGCAATGTGACACAATGATTTAAAAAAAAGCACAATGGGCAGTGTTATCACTTTAAGAGATTTCTTCCAGAGAACCTTAGGATATGTAACTGTGTTAAAGAGATGAAGGTAGGTTCTGCACTAAAGTCAACAATAGATTAAGGTACTTATACATAGGTATACATAAACCGTCTGTCTTGGATCATTTAAAGTGTGTAGGTAGTTAGTTTTGTTACGATTTCACCCGCGTAAGTCTCGTTCCCGTGGGAAAATTATGACCCATGTCACTCCTAGAAAATTAAGCTTTCCATTTGTATTTTTTTTATTTGTCAGGATATTTATTACCTTAGTCTACACTACATCTATAATATTATAAAGAGGAAAGATTTGTATGTTTGTCATCACTACATAGTATAAAACAAAGTCGCTTTCTCTGTCCCTATATCCCTATGTCCCTTTGTATGCTTAAATCTTTAAAACTACGCAACGGATTTTGATGCGGTTTTTTTAATAGATAGAGTGATTCAAGAGGAAGGTTTTAGTATTAGCATTGCACCCGTGCGAAGCCGGGGCGGGTCGCTAGTAACAAATACACTCAAAAACTACACCGATTTTTTAAATTCATTCGCCGATGCAAAGCTTACTTTTCTGGCAGTAACGTAGGCTAAATTTTATAACCGTATTCCCACGGGAACGGGGAAATGCGCCAATGCGCGTGAAATCACGCGGAACAGCTAGTATTACTTAAACAGGTTGAGTCAACAAAAAAATCTTCGAATCAATCCATTTCCATTTGATTGAAATATCATTGTGATTGTATTATTGAAACGTAATAAAATATTCCAGCGATAAGATAAGGCGACCTTAACCGAATAACCCAGTAATTGCTTTAGAACTCGGCTAAAGACATTGCCACGAGACACTTTGTCTTAATGACTTCGTATTATTGTTTGGTTGTCATACCTCACATACAAAATAACGGGGAAATACACATACGGTCATTCGAACCCAAATTGAAAAAAAATAAAAACATTGATTTCTTTTAATGAGAAGCTGGTTCTTTAACCACACCGCTAGCACTTGTCTAGGAGTCAGCATATCACTACCAGTAGTGCGGATTGGTAGTGTGGTCGAGAAGAAGTCATCATCATCTACCCGTAACAGCCCCCTGCTGAGCTGAGGGTCTTTCCTCACACATGAGGAAGTATGGGATTTAATCTCCCACGCGAGACCTCCTCGGAGATGGTGTTAAGAAAGTCATGGTCACTAGCCACTTAACAATCAGAACTTTTCAAGCCACCCAAGGGTATCTGCTTCCATTGTGCGTAAACACAACGAAAACCGGGACCAACAATTTAACGTGCCTTCCGAAACACGGAAGTGCTTGTGATATAAATGCCACTGGGCGGTCACCCATTTACTGACTGACTGCACCCAACTTAGCTTAACCAGCGTGATCGTTACAAATACACTGGCATGGCAAGGCTACGAGCGTTCGGGGAAGGAGTGATTTTATTTTAACTTGCAAAGTATATTTGATCGGGTGGAATCTTGCAACTCAATTTTGAAGCTGATATCTTCAACCGATTGTACTGTTTGGCATACCTACTTAATTCGGTGACAATGCAATAACACCGAGCTGATCAGATGATCGAGGGGGTGAATATCGCAACTCCTCAATGGCTACTCATAAACCCCTCTAGTTTGGGCTCCTTAGTTTTCTTCCCACAGGGGTAGGCAGAGACGATGGATCGCCACTTTGCCCGATCTTCGCACACTTCCCTCGCTTCCTTCACATTCATAAGCCTTTTCATACACGCTCTTTTATTCTTCGCACTCTTGACCCCAGCTTTTTGAAGGACGTCACTAATTTGATCCGTGAACGTCCTTCTGGGGCGTCCTCTTGCCTTGTATCCTTCAACATTCGCACCATAAATCTCTTTCGTTACTCTTCTTTCATCCATTCGTTCTAAATGACCAAACCATACATACAAAAGCTTGTTTTTAGGATTCCGTACCCAAAGGGTAAAACGGGAGCCTGTTACTAAGAGTCCGCTGTCCGTCCGTCTGTAACCTGTAGACAGTTGAAATTTTCACAGGTGATGTAATTCTGTTGCCGCTATAACAACAAATACTAAAAAACAGAATCTATACATATAAATATAAAAATGAATCCCTTTTTCTCTTGGTCACGGCATCACGCGTGAATGGATGAACCGATTTGGCTGAAAGTTGGTGGGGAGGTAGCTTAGAACCAGGAGACGGATATAGGATACTTTTTATTCCGATATTCCCACGGGAACGGGAACGGGAACTACGCGGGGACGGGAATGGGAACTACGCGGGTGGAACCGCGGGGCTCTGCTAGTATAAAATAAATATTTAAGAAGGCTCCCATACAACAAACGTGATTTTTTTGCCGGTTTTATACATAGTGGTACGGAACCCTTCGTGCGCGAGTCCGACTCGCACTTGGCCGGTGTTTTAGTTTTCATAAACTATAATTATTTATTTTATTTGTATTCATCTCGTTACAGAGTGGCAGTGGTGCTGCAATCGAGTATACAGGTGCTGTCTGTGCCGTCATTACAGCGCGTGGCTCTTCTGCGCACGCCATCGACGCGGCCGCTCTGCGCGCTCGCCACCGAGCTCAGCGCGCCGCAGATACTCGCTGCGCCTGCGCATCGGCGCGGTTCCGTGCAGCTTCTTGTGAGTAGACGTTAACTATTTGCCGCCATACACGGGCCGCTCGAGCAGTAACCCAGTGATCAACATACACGGACCACTCTTGCAGTCAGAGTCAACAGCTTGAAGCTACCATTTATAACTGTTAGTGTAACTGCTCGAGCAGTTGGCAATTTCAATCAGTAGCATCATGAATGTTGAGGAGGAAGCACGACGCGGAATGAAGAGCGCGGGTGGGGGTGACTGCGCGAGAGCAGTCGACAGCTCGAGCACTCAGTGTATGCCTGGCGACTGCTTGACCGCATAATGGAATTTCACCGCGCAGCCAACCGCCCGAAGCAGTTGCAACCGCTTGAGCGGTTCGTGTATTGCGAATGACTATTTTGTATTGAAACTGCAGATGACCCAACGGCGACCGCTTAAAGATGCTGGCACTGTCTGCTTGAAGCAGTCCGTGTATGGCCACTCTAAGTCCTACTGCTCAACTAGTTGAGCAGTGGGGAAGTCACGGTTTTAACAAGCACGAAATCGTCTGGGAGTTTCGCATCGGTGCTATAAAATTGCTACGTTATATACCTACCTACATGTAGATTCAAAAAAATACACAGTCTTTGTAATCCTATTAATTTAGACGAGCATTATTGTAATTTTTATTATTTCGGAAATGACTAACGATTTTTATTAAATTTTGTATACAGATACAGTTTTGCATTTTGCACAGATACAACTGCATAGTTTAGTTGTATGTCCTGTAATAGTATATTTCATTACAAGTGCGGAAAGCCTGTCATTACAAAGAGTTCCGACAAATGTCTACCCGAGCCGAGGCGCAGCCGAAGGTGAGGGTTGACAGTCGGAACAAGTTGCAATGACGGTTCCGCACGTGTACTGAACAACTATTTTTAATACAGTTGCGAAAAAATTAAGCAATTTCATAAAATCATAAAAACACAAAACCTCAACTAATTTTGGAAAATGGCGCCAACCGTAAAAAAATATAAGAAGATATATTTTTTGTTTTCTTCACCCATTCTGGGTAGGCAAAGGGAGCTATGCCCATACAACCAAGTCTTCAGTAGATTTTTTTTATTGACATGAAATGAAAATGAAATTTAATGAGATGAAATGAAATGAAACCTAACCTAATTCATTGAATCAAATCATTAAATCTGACATTGAAACAAATTAGAAGCTTCTTTTTAGAAATGAGTGATAAAAACTTCAATGAATTTTTTTTAGTAAAAACTTCGTGGTTGTTTTTTTTCTTTTTAATAGACATTATTTTGACAGTTGGGAAAGAGAACGCACGAGTTCGGAAAAGGTAAAGAAAAAGCTCGAGTGTGTAATAGCCCTCATCCCGAACGCTATACGTCCCTGCAATATTCCACTTTTTGAGCAACTGTATTAAAAAATAATATACTAGCTCTTCCGTTCGGTTGCACCCGCATAGTTCCCGTTCCGCTTTGGTATATAGATCCCTAGTATTTTTTTATCTTTATTTTAAGAGCTTGGTCACAGAAAGCAACTAAGTATGTCGCTCTATACTTATTTACGAAAGTAATATATAGGTAAACTAGCGACCCGCCCCGGCTTCGCACGGGTGCAATGCTAACACTAAAACCTTTCTCTTGAATCACTCTATCTATTAAAGAAAACCGCACCAAAATCCGTTGCGTAGTTTTAAAGATCTAAGCAGTCATAGGGACAGACAGCGGGAAGCACTTCGTTTTATACTATGTAGTGATACATCAGAATAACACAGGCTATATTTTATCCGAGCGGTGATAGCCCGGACGGTTAAAGAGCCTGCCTAAAATCAGTGAGGCTCGGGTTCGAATCCTGGCATGTACCAATGAGTTTTTCAAAAACTTACGTACATATTTATCACTAGCTCGACGGTGAAGGAAAACATCGTGAGGAAACCCGCAGGTGTCAGAATTAATTCTGAGACATGTGTAAATAGACCCGGTCCGGCGATAGGCTCACCACCTATCACGTTTAGGGGTCCAATATATCTCGTGAAATGTAGGTATTTCCAGTAATGGAATACCTCTGCCTACCCCCTCGGGGATAAAAACGGCGTGAGTTTATACTTATACTTATATTTTATCCCCGTGTTCCCACGGGAACGGGAACTACGCCGGGAAACCGTGGGGCGCTACTAGTATAACATACAAAAACCTCAAAAGAAAGAGACTTCATTTTATACTATGTAAACATCTACACTTTACAGGATGTGTCCCGAGCAGTGAAAGGCGCTCAGTCCAGCTCCCCTGCGGTGGTAGGTTGTCACCAGACCGACCTGGTCTGCCTCAGCCTCTCTGCTAACGGCGCGAAACTAGCCACTGCCTCAGCTAGAGGCACTATCATCCGCCTATGGGATACGGTCACGAAACAGATGCTGCACGAACTGAGGCGAGGGTCTGACTACGCAGATGTTTACTGGTAAGCTATTGCAGTCTGGGATAAAAAAAATGGCCCGTAGCTATATTCCTGCAACATTGCATTGTTTCCAAAAAAGTAAAAAGAATATATTCAAAGTAGGGACTTACAAGTCCACTTAATGAAGGTCATTTTAACTCCACCGCTTCAGCATGTATGGTTGAGAAGAAGCGAGGCAAGAAACTCCTTAACACAGATTTTTTTAAATCGATTTTTACTTGATATTGAATTGAGTTACATAGTTTCGTTGTTTTTTTCTGTCGTATTGCGCTGTGCTGGAGGAAATCTCGTCGTCTATATAGTAGTAGTCGTCGTTTATTTATTTAATTAAAGCAATGACAGCCCTGTAGATAAAAAGCCCGCTTATGCTTGAGACTCGGGTTCGAATCCTGCGAAAGCATGTACAAATGTGTTCTTCAAAAACTTCAGTCCAAATTTATTACTAGTTCGATGGTGAAGGAAAACATCGTGAAGAAGTCCGCAGATCCCAGAAGTTATTCTGAGGCATATGTAAAAGCATGTTGGAAGCAAAGCGTGTCACTTTGAGCGGTCTGTAAACGTAAACAGGAACGTAATTTTTTTATGTATGTTTTCCGGACGTCTGAACCGATTTGGAAAAACCTTTTTTTAAAGAGTAGGTATACTTCCCAGATGGTCGTATTAAAATTTTTTCGAGTTTGTAGTCTCTTTAGTGCTTTTCATTGTGTCGGTTTTTATTTTTGTTATTCAATTATTATATCTAACAAAAATCACAGATAAGTTGAGTACTTTGGATAGGATTAGAAACTAATAGAAAATATATTTTTGTTTGTAAATAATTAAATGCCACAAAGTTCAGTTTGTACCCCTTGAGCATATTTTTTGAAATATTCTAAATATTCTTTGTTATATCACAGTATAAACTTCAACACGTCCGGGTCGCTGGTGTGCTGCGTGTCGGACAAAGGCACGTTGCACGTGTGGGCTGCGCGCGGTGCGTATGCGCATCTCGCCGCTGCACACGCTGCGCCCGACACGCGCGCCCTGTGCGCCTTCACCGACGACAACAATGCCACGGGTCAGTCACCTCTATATGGTTAATAACTAGATATATAGCGGTGATAGCCTTACGGTTAAAGAGCCTGCTTCACATGATGAAAATCAGTGAGGCTCGGGTTCGAATCCTGGCATGTTCCAATGAGTTTTTCAAACTTACGTACATATTTATCACTAGCTCGACGGTTAAGGAAAACGTGAGGAAACCCGCAGTTCCCTGAATTAATTCTGAGACATGTGTAAAGGACCCGGTCCGGCCATGGGCTCGCGGTTAGGGGTCCAAAGAATATCTGGTGAAAAGTGGGTATATCCAGAAATGAAATACCTCTGCCTACGCCCTCGGCGATATAAGGCGTGAGATTATTTATTTATATTTTCTTTAAGTTGGACACAATAAATAGTAAATTAACCTTTAGGCCTAATATGTTTTTTTTTTCTTTTTCAGTGATATGCGAAGACGGCACTTTCCACAAGTTCACATTTTCAGCTGAGGGAAACTGCCATCGCAACGATTTTGAATACTTTTTGCAGGTTAGTATTTACCAATGGCAAATTCCATTATTTACCATGTAAAGTATGTCATTTTTATTTTATTTATTTGACATTATAAAATATGACATGACAAAAAAAATAAAATAAAAAAATTATTTTATTTAATTGCAATTGTTATTTGAATGTACAATTCTATGGGCCTCGAGTCTGAAATGGTTTTATTTTATTTATTTATCAGTCAACATATTAGGGTGAGTTCAGATTTACCAATTGAAAATTCCATTATTATCACTAAACATATTAGGGTTATACCCCCTCGGGGATAAAAGGCGTGAGATTATTTTTTTATTATTTTTCAGGTGGGCGATGACGACGAATTTCTGCAGTGATGATTTATCAAAGTGATTATTACTGAACTACATACTAATACTATTTTGAAACCAAGTGATTGACATTATTAGTAACAAATTGTACTAAATGAGAGAAACTGAGGTTATTCAATGTTAACTAAAGTCCACCACTTCAGTGAAATCTATAAGCAGTTGCAAACTTTGTCTATGGTCGCAAAAGAACTTCAAATCATAGAGTTAAGAAACTTCTACCAACCTAATGAAAAATCGTATTGGTGTTGCTAACAAATAATTGAGAAACTACTATTTGTGATAATCTTCCTATGATAGGTCTTCAATTTTAAAATAGTTAACTTAAAAGTTTGTTTCTAAAGTCAAATGGTTATTTTCGTTCTCTATTAATATTTATACTTAGGTTTCTTTTGCAAAATGGATGCGTTTAGCAGAATAAATATAGGAAGACGAATCATTAAAAATGCATGTTAAATTTAGGGATGGTATGTAATACATTCAATATCTAGAAGTTATTGTTCGTTTATGCAATATTATTTTATTTTCTAAATATCATTTCAAATTCCTTGAATGCAAAAGGTACGGTAAAATGATGGATTATAAGTGTGGTAAATGCCTATGATATTTATGGATACTTGAGGTTAATGCTCGATATTTTAATATAAGGCCAATAGTAAAAGACATGGGACTCCAAATTGCATTTTTATAATAAAAATTATATAATATATTATGTAAATAATTTGGCCGAATTAAAAGTCAAATAAAAGGTTTGGTGTTCCGTTGTGTTTTGTTTTTAATATGCAGAGTTTACAGGTTATTTATAGCAAAAGATTAATAGATACTTCTCGCTTGGAATACTGCGTTGTAAGATACCTCTAAATATAATTGAAACCTATGGTGTCTGAACTAAATTGAATCTAAGCGAAAAGTAACTAAAGTGGTCGTAGTTTAGGACATTTTCTCATCTGACGAAAACACGTACCTATGCGTGAAAATTATAGCATCGAAAATATGTCTAGGTGAGCTAATGGTCGTAGATTTAAATTACAATTTATGTGAGGCAATTTTAAATAATAAACGTATGTGATTGTCTAGTGTAAAATAAAAGTTTATTATAAATCATTTAACGTATAATATATTCTTATTATTTCTCTGCTCACGTTTTTGTCTATCTTATGAATAATATAATCAATGTTATATAAAATCAATTTTTAATGGTTTTTCCTTTTCAGTCTGAGCTGTTTGTTTTGACTTAGAATAAATAGCTGAGTTTTTATTGTACCTAATTGCATTTGCTCATTTTAGTGAATTTATATGATTGGAGAATTCATTGTTTATTTTAATTTCTAAATGGTTAGTCATCAAAATGGTTTTATTGTAATGTTTTGCATCTTATATTTAATTAGATTTTAACATTATTTAGTGGAGAGACATTACTTTATGAGTTCATATTTCATATAAAGGTTTGTATTAGATACATATTCAACCCTATACTTAGGTAAAATTTAATTTTATGTTTAATGTACAAGTTTCTGTGTAATTATGTAAATATTTAATAGTATCATATTATAGATTTTATACTTGGCCAATGTGGCTTGCTTTTTTCAAATGCTTAAAATCGATTGAGGCTCGAACCGAGCATGATAAAAGTGAGTTTCTAGCCTCTATGTCTAAATGGAGCAGTTGACAATGGACAAGCTAATGTTTTATGAATACTTAATATTTTAGGCAACTAAAAGCACATTTTTTGACTAAATACAGAGTTTCAGAGGACAATTTATTTTTTTATTGATATCGTATCAAACGAAACTCTGTTTTGTATAAAGATTTTAGAGATACGGCGGGCACCCAAAGGGGTAGTTTGGAATTTTAACAATAAACATTTCTTTTGTAAGCACTTGTTTGATTTTGTGAACAATGTTTCCAGTAGTTGGACATAACTTAAGCAAGGCATTGAAATGTAAGTTTTAAATAAATCGTGTTATTAAAATCTCACATTTCAACTTTGCTTTTAGAAGAGTTGGTATAGAGTTGTTAAGATGTGTGATGGCCTTAAGACTCTACAGTCAGACAGTTCTATACCCATTTAAAACTTTCATAAGTTTATCTATCTAGCCAGACCACAGAAAGGCCCCATAATAAACAATATTACTAAAAGAATACATTATTATGAGCATAATAGCATTATCAAAATAATCAGATATGAGCTGGCAACAGATGTGCATGATATCTTGTTGGGAAAATTCACCATGAAATGTAGTTATATGCTTGTTGCTTGTTAAAAATATTTTGACGGAGTTAACATTTTCAAAAATGGAGTCTAAAACAGGCCAGAAATGGCCAGATAGATAATGGCCAGAAAGTAGGTACTAAATTTGAAAAAATGGTTTTGGAAAACAAATCTTTTATTTTATTTATTTATATCTAGTAACATAATTTAACAACTACATAGTTTATTTACAAAGTCTATATTATTCACTAGCTGGTTTCTTACGATCAAATGGATCCGTCCATACTTTCATATCTGCAATACAAAATTAGCATTTTATTAACTCTAATAATAATAAACACTGATTGGTAATACCTAGGATTGAATACCTCTGCCAACCGCCTTGAGATAAGATATGACCATATTTTGTTTAGTTTCTATTTAAATCAACCTCTCCTCATGGACCAATAACATGACATGAGTAATGGGCCATTTATACGAGGCCATTCCACTGAGACAATCCACTAATGGCTTCGTGTAAATGGAGACAATCCACTGAAATGGATGGTCCTCAGCTTTTTTTGTATGCAGTTTGGATTGCCTTAGTGGAATGGGCTCGTGTAAATGGCCCATAAGACCTAAGGGTGTTTTTTTTTAATTTAGTATGTATTGTTAAAATACTCAAGTAGTATTCAATTCCTGGCCGACTTTTCACCAGCGACGTCAAATTTTTTGCTGTACATAGTATGTACAGATTGACACTTCTTGATGTGATAAATTTTAAATGTGACCCGTACTTCCTCTTGAATCACTATCTATAAAAAAAACCGCATCAAAATCTGTTGCGTAGTTAAAGATTTAAGCATACAAAGGGATATAGGGACAGAGAAAGCGACTTTGTTTTATACTATGTATGTAGTGATAGTGATTTAGGAAATTATTTTGTAATATTTTTGCAAATCAAGTTTGTCTAGATAGGATAGAAATAGAAACTCCAAAACAGAAAGATCAAATATGTTTCTAACTTGTATTTACAGAATAATCCTCAAGCATGAAACTGATTAACCCTTTAATGGAAGGAAGCATTTTAGGGCCTCTGTTGTTTTTGCTTTATGTTAATGATTTACCCCTAGCAACTGAGAGTCATTGTACTTTATTTGCTGATGATATTTCAGTAGTTATAAGAAATGACTCAAAATCAGATCTGAATGACTGCGTTAATAAAACTGTAAATGACATAATAAAATGGCTCAAAACTAATAATCTGACGGTCAATATTAATAAGACAAAGTACATTCAATTTATTTACAAGGGTGGAACCAAAAAGACTTAAAAATAACTTACGACGATAAAACAATAGAAGAAAATAAGGATACACTGTTCTTAGGTATTCAAATTGATGACAAATGCTCTTGGAAAGAACACGTTGACAAATTATGCAAAAAAATTAACCGTTTTGCTTATGTTTTGTGGCGACTTACTAAAATAAGTAATAGACAGACAGCTCTTAAAGCTTACCATGGATACGTAGCTTCAAATCTAAGATACGGGATTGTAATATGGGGAAACTCCGTACATATCAATAGAGCATTCATAGCCCAAAAACAATGTGTCCGTTCTATATGCAACGTATTACCTTGGATATCGTGTCGACCCCTATTTAAGGAATTGAAACTATTAACAACACCATCAACATATATATATGAAATTTCCAATTTCGTGAAAATGAATCCTAATTTATTTACAAAAAAGAAAGACACAACAGCGTTTAATACAAGATACCCTAACAGACTGGCCATATCTAGAATGAGAACTGATTTCCGCAGTAGAAACTGTCATGCCATGGCAGTAAAAATATATAACAAGTTACCAGAAGAACTTAAAATTCTCCAAAGCACTCAATTTAAATATAAGCTAAAATTATGGCTTATTGAAAAATGTTTCTATTCTCTTGACGAATACTTTAGATGGACATAAGAATAAAAAATAATGTATCTGCCTGTTTTTTAAAAAGTTTTTGGTATAATCTTGTTTGACATATTATTGTATTTAACTTTGTATATTTGAATAATTATCTGACTTTTGAAATGTACCTTGAAATTTTGCACGATTTATTTAAAAAATCTGAATGTATGACTACTATTTTGTACTGACACCATACCATTGTATACAACATTCAAAGCAAATAAATATTATTATTATTATTATTAATGTGCATAGCTTTTTAAAGTTTCCATTGGTTGTAAATCTTATCATAATTACATAGAAATCAATTTATGGCGGCAACTATAGAGCCAATACCCCTGAGAGAATTAAGCGCAATTAGAGGGACAGCTTTTTGTGACTCATTCTGACATCCTCAGGCAGACTGTTGTTTCTTAAAGATTATTCTGTAATACAGACCTTAGTTTTTTTACTAGTTTCTGGTATAACTTACTTCCAGGTTGTATGTCCTCTTGTTTTATTCCACTTCTGGTGTCTTTTTGTATTTGTTCTGGAAAGAACATTTTATAGAATCAACCTTAACCTTGACGCTTTGGCTAGTGCATCATATTCTAGCAGATTTCACAGTGATAAAAAATGGTCTCAAACTCAGGACTAAATGGTTGTGGCAAGGGACCCATGTAGTAACCGCCTACATGTTAAATGTTTTTCGTCATGTATAATGTATCACAGCTGCAAATGTTAAGTTTTTTAATATAACATTTAAGTGTAAAGTTTCCTGTGTTAACTGTTTCAGAGTAGAGGTTGGTCATTTCATGAGAAGCTTACAAAATCATGAGTGAGGAAAGACCCTTAGCTCAGAAGTGGGTTGCTACACTTTGACGATGTAAATAATCATACAAAAATGATTTTACATGTTAAACCTACTCACCTTCACCTAGCCTGCTACTTATGATATACATAATATATGAAATTGCATAACTTGCAAATCTCTTCTACAAAATTTCTAAGGTGAAATCATGTTAAAAAAACCGGCCAAGTGCGAGTCGGACTCGCGCACCGAGGGTTCCGTACAACCTTGCAAATTTATGGTTTTCGTAATTTTTCCTTTATCTATGCTATAAGACGTTGCTTCGTACCAAATTTCAAGATTCTGAGTTCACGGGAAGCACCCTGTAGGTTTTGATTCCCTTGCAAGTGTCGAAAATTTGCGGCATAAACGGCTGTATCTTTTGATTGCGTTGGCTTAGAAGTTTGTTTTTTTCACAGCTTCAAGGGACAGTAGACCTGAGTAATTGATATAAATTTCAGCTTCATACCTCCACGCGTTCCTGAGAAAAAGGGTCTTGACAGACGGACGGACAGACGGACAACAAAGTGATCCTATAAGGGTTCCGTTTTTTCCTTTTGAGGTACGGAACCCTAAAAATGGAGTTGAAGTATATGCTTAGGGGCAGTTAGCAAGCCATAAAAAAACTGTCTGTCCTCTCTAGTAACAAGAGAGAGGACTGGCAGCTTATTTTACCTCACTACCATTGTTAATAAGTCTATCTCTAGATTTGGTTAGGTTATAAAGTATGTTTAATCAAAATTTTGGTCACTAAGGTGAACCAGAGACTTAAATTAATCATGATAAAGCAGCTTATATTCATTATTTGTTATTATTTGAATAAACTTACTGTATTTTGAAGAATCCATCATTGGACTAATAGCAATAGGATAAAGAGTTATCCCTATGAATCCAACAAAAGCACCAATGAAGGTGGCATACCGCCAGCCCTTAAAGAATGCCATTTTTCTTAGATATTAAAATTCAATTCATTTATGTTTGTATGTACATTACATACACAAAAATTAAATTCAAATCTTATCCAAAACCTAGATGAATTTATAGTCTATTTCAAACCAAATGGGTTCGGTGACAGTTCACATTTTTCCTTTTTACGCATACAACTTTCTAGTAAGAAAAACAGATGGTTCCAAAAATAATGAATAATTTATTATTATGTCATTGCTAAATTACAATAATTGTCGCCTCTAAAATTCTAAATTGAAATCTCAGACTATAAATCAAGAAAAATATAAAAAACAATAGATAAAAAGATATCCTTATAATACGTATTGCGTGGAACGGAACTTTTACTCATAGGGATTGACACTACTTAATCTACACTATATCGATGAATTGAAGCTTTTTGGCGGGAATCCGAAAAAAGATGCAATGTTTTTGTAAAATTTTCAATACCTATGTTGTATCTTTTGGGTTTAAAAAATAGTAATAGTGTATTATGTGGCAGGGGTCTGTGAAAGTGTGCAGTGATTTGTAGTTTCGATAATGTATGATATTGTCGTATTTCATCAGAAAGTCGATGATAATTTGACGTGACAATGTCATAAAATTCGATGGAGCCAGCTGCATTCACGAAAAAGTATGACGTATGCGGCGTTCCAGTGCAAGCGAGAGCGCGCAACGAGCGACAAAGAGGCACAATCCATTCCATCAGTATTTTCTTATGACGTTGTCACGTTCAACTAACGTCAGTAAACCGACTTTACAGACAACCGATTTTTTTTTTATTTTACCATGTTTTTCCCTTAGATAACCTGTGAAATTTAAACATATTCAATAAAAAGTAATCTTGAAAAATCATTCTATCAATAAAGTATAAAATCGATTCCATTTCCTTTACAAACTTACTCGAAACTTTAGAAAAAACGATTGGATTTCATTAGGACACATCACTTCAATTGTCAACAGTGAACTGTCACCGAACCCATTTGGTGTGAAATGATCTTCATTGTTCATAGAGAATTTTTTTTTGTTAGTTGGATGGACAGGCAGGCTAAGAACAAAGATCATACTGTCTCGTCTTCAATCTTTACCAAATCTTTCTCTTTTCGACTTTTTTTTTCTCGTTTATATTATCTTCTTAGTTATATTCCTCTGCTTTGGTTCCAGGCATAAAAATACAGTGTTTTCAATACTTCCTTAATCCCCCTTTCGGTCATCGACGGTAAAATGATAGAATCCAAAAATGATCATCCCTCGCATCGACCACTTACTGGACACTTTCACGGACACTTGCCACACAATATACTATCATTACTATGAGTCAAAACCCGAATTAAATCACAAAATGAATATTTTACAAAAAACCATGTCTCTTTTCGGATTCCCGCTAAAAAGCCTAAACTTTTTTTTTCTCTCAACTTGTCTTGGACAGCTTAGAGCCATAGACCATACCGCCTCGTCTTCAGATAAGTTTATCTTTAAATAGCTCTGCGTCTTTCAGTATTAAACTGCGAGTCCATGTATAAAAAAATAAACACTTTCCTATCGAAATATCTCACTTGGTAATCCACAGTAACACAATAGTGCACTTTTACTGAAGCGGCTTCTTGAGGCAATTCGAAAACGTCCATACTACATGCATTTTAACGAATTTCCCATTCACTGTACACCATCAAGGACTTTTGTCCTTTGAGTAGGTAAACCAACTGTTTACCGACATACCCTGGATAGTATTCTAATATCTGTGCCCTGGGTAGGTACTTATATATTTTGTCGCATAGTAAAGGTGTGGTAAAGGTACAGTAGGTACCTACAGGGTTTCTATCAATAGCTGCGAAATTTTACAGGTGAAATTATTTGTGTAAAAAGGATTCAATAGGTACCTACCTAATTTCATTAAATGCAAATTATTTCGAAGATCCCTAGTATTTTTTTATCTTTCTTATAAGAGCTTAGTCACAGAAAGCAACTAAGTATGTCGCTCTATACTTATTTACGAAATATACGAGGGGCGGCTGATAAGTAATCTACCTAAATACGAAAGAAAAGACATAGATGGGTGATTTATTTTTTATTTTTCTATGTAGTCCTCTGCAACTGAAATACATTTGTGACAATTGCCAATTAGTAACATCATACTATTAAAAAAAATTTTTTTTGGAATGGTCGTCAAAATGGTCGTTTACAGCATCCTTCATCTCTTCATCCGTTGAAAATCTGCGACCTCTTAATTTTTTCTTAAAATTTTTGAATAGGTAATAGTCACAGGGGACTAAATGTGGACTATAGGGTGGGTGGTTGATCTCTGCAAACCCGTGTTTCTGTAGAGAAGACCGTGACGTAAAGGCCGTGTGTACAGGCGCATTGTCTTGCAATATTAAAACTCCTTTACGGAGTTTGCCTCATCTTTTTTCTTTTATTTCTTTACGAAGCTGGTAAATTAATCTTGCATAGTATTCATTATTCATTGTAGTATTTATGGGTAGGTGATCTATCATTAAAACTCCTACGACATCCCAAAATATGGTTGTCATTAGTTTGCCTGCTGACAGCCGGACCTTGAATTTTCTTGGTGGCTTTCCCCCTTTGAATTTTCATTGCATTGACTCTTGCTTACTTTCGGGATCCCACTGGCAAATCCAAGTTTCACCACAGATCACTATTTGCGATAGCATTACTTCTTCCTTGTCCTTCACTAAGTCTGAAAATGCTTTACAACATTGCCAACGCCTTTGCTTATTAAAAGGGATCAACATTCTAGGCACCCAACGCGCGCTCACCTTGGACATCCCCAAGTGTTCATGAATTATTTTGAACTCGTTCTTTACTGATGCCCAACATCTCGAGCTATCTCCCACTGCTTGATTCGCCGATCAGCCATGATCAGTTCCTTCTCAATTCCGACGTTATCTGCAGTAACTGCAAAAATCGGCCGCCCGCTACGGGGATCGTATTCTAAGCTCTCACGGCTATGATTACACTACTTCGACCAAAACTTTATCACGAATTCTGAAGGACTTGAATCTCCGAACACCTTTAACATGCGCTTACGAACTGGAGTATGTGTATTTCCTTCCCAACTGAGGAACTTAATCACAGCGCGATGTTCAATTTTGATCATTTTTCAATTTTCTTCCGACATAATGAACACAAAGACGCGACAAAAAAAAATTTAAGCATTAAAAAAAATTAATGTTACGATTTTAAAAAAAGGAATGAACAAGGAATGTGGAAATATTGAAGACAGTTCTATTTTAGAATTTTTCTCTAACAAAGTAGATAACTTATCAGCCACCCCTCGTAGGTAAATTACCTCCGCTTCAAGCCCATTCCAACTAATTTGTATAGGTAGTATTTTGACAATGGATGTGTCAAAAGACTACCTATTACATCCACCAACATCATTACCTATGTTGCACATCATGAATACTTCATATCTACTTATAAGATTTATTCCAAACACATTTCATTTTAATATGATGTACCTAGGTACCTACTAGTCAAAGAGGTTGGAAGATAATCATTCTCTTTCCTATAGAGTGCCAATGTAGGAAATCTCGCCCTAGTGAATCCTCGCCAACATTCGGTTGATAGACCGTATTTTGACGTGGCCGCTGGTTTGACAACACAATGCCATATTGGAAGTCAGATCGAAACAAGCTCTCGGTTTTGACAAAAATATGCCCGCTTGCGTAGTTGTTTGGTGCGGAAACTCCACAGTAAATTCGCGGAAATCCAATACATGCGTTACCTATCACCTGTTAGTATTTTATTGTTCAGACTACACAACAAAAAATATATTTAAATATTTGTATTTTTATTTATAAACATTTCCTTAGTGCTTGACAAAAAATATACAATATCGATAGAATAATTTTATGTCGATAAAATTTGCAATATTTTTTCGAAATGATTTTCAGATTTCCAAAAAAAAATCGGTTAAATCTGCAGGCAGGGCTAAAAATTGGATTCCATCAACACATTCCAGAATTTGCTCTAAACATTTTCAGCCTGACTGCATACTTCAATCTTCTTCTACTTGCAAATATACCAAACTGACAAAGTCTGCTATTCCTAAGTTAAATTTGCCATATTATGTGAGTGTTGGTTTTTACTTGGTGACTTGTAGTCGAAAGTAGCTTGTTTTGTACACATATTTTAAGGCAAAAATCCACATTTTCTGTTTTAGGTAAACTTTCAAAATGAGGTAGAAATTGACACACTAGACAAACAGAACTCTGAAATTTATATTTATAATTCAAATTTGTAAATTTTTCAAATCAAATGAAATTATAGTACAGGTTGCAGCATTTATCGATATTGATTGTGTGGTATATGATTACTTCACTAGTCCGTCACTATTGGAGCAAATTCAAAAGTAAAATAATACGTGAGCTTTCTGATTGGCCGAGCGCAAAATGTCCTTTACATACTATTGGTAAATTGATTGACATTTAGTACGTCATCTCATACTTCGCCCCCCGCGCCCCGATTTTTGGTTGAAGCGGTTTCCATCAAAGATATTAAAGAAGGACGAGTTATATTCATACTGCTTGCGTTTGAAAATTGATCCCCATCGAGTGTGCTACAACATGTACATACTTACTTCTTAGCGTATTTATAGGATACAACAATGACGGGGAAAGATGATACGGAACGAATAATAAAGAAAAAGAGAGCTATCTGTTAAGAGTTGCGCTTAAAATACCATTTGAAATATAATGCGACTAAATAAAATGTGGATAATGAACTACATTTGTTCGCCTCATTTTCCGTGCTCTAGTAACATATCTACGTCTTTCTATATATAATATCTTTGGTTTCCATAGTGTGTTTAAAACATTAGCAGTCTATAGGAGAGAAAAACTTTTTCTATATACGTCTTTGCTACTAGTTATATGTCCTCAACTTTTTTTTTTTTTAATTCTGTATAGGTATAGGTACTTAATATGGTGATCATTGTTACGCATCTTATAGGCAAACTTATTCAATGGAATGTGTCCGGATCGGATCCTCAAACTAAAACACCCCTTTTTTTTAAGCAATTACCTACTGCAAGGTGAATTTATAATGGTTCCTATACCATATACCAACTGCAGAAATAATACTCCAGTAGTCAATTATATGCACTCTAAGAACAACTTACTAACTCTCAGTTCCACTCAGTAATGGCGGGCTGTCACATTGACAGCTCGCAGCTAGAGATGTAGGTATCCACTCACGGGGGATACAGGGCTGATTGACTGCCTGTCCCGCCGACTTCCGTCGACGGGACGAGTGGTTAAGAGCCCTATCACAAAACTACACTCCTCAAGATTAGGCATTTGAACGCGACAGTCCGCTTGCTCGGGGTCACGAGTTCACGGCACTACTCTGCCGTAGCAGCAGCAAGCGATTTAACGTCCTTGATACTTTTCTATTTTTTTTTATTGTAGTGTGTTCAACTTTTTTAGCGGGCGTATGTTAAGAAAGTTTAAAACAATACAATTTACACTACTTTAGAGATAAGAGTTTATATAGTATGTTTTTAGATATAGGTACGTAGATTTTTGCTTAAACTGAGAGGGACCAACCTTGAAATAAAAAGTCTGTTCTCTCTCACACATAAAATGAAGGTTACCAGGGGTCTTTCATCTATACATAGGTATAACAAAACTCTAACGGGACCGTGTCTGTGCATAAAATATTTTTAGAAAAATAAATAAATCGTTGTCATGCAATAATATTCCACGCACAAAGTTAGTCACCATATTCTCTAAGTAGGTGTTTTCTTGGTTAATATTTACGATGTATTCCCGTTGTCCTCATTGGCCGTACCCCCATTATAGGGAAACGGCAGTGGGGACAACGGGAATACATAAATTTCACGTGTCAAAATCCCCATCAAATCTTTTTAAAATCCCTAAAATCTAAATACCTAATGGTTTTTTGACTTAAAGTGAAAATACCAAAAACTTAAAATGTCAAATGGATATATTACTGAAGTTCAAAAGGATAAAACTTGAAATACCTATGTACAAAGTCCCTGAAATAGATTTACCTCACAGTTCATTGACCAAAATGACAAATACCGATATTAAAGTATGTACATAATCTACTTTATAACACATTACATTGTATTTCATTACGCACTTGTGCGTAATTGTAATGTAAATCGCACGGTTTATCAAGGTCCTCCGGCTAAAAACGAACGGTACTTTTTAAAATCTTAACAAATTTTTTTTTTTTGCTGTTTTGTTTTTATTCGTTTATGAAAGTTCGAGTTTTCTTTATTTCCTCGCAAATATGTTATGTAACGTCGTATGTCATACTTGCGCCTACGGCTGGGGCTAGCAATATTGCCTCGGCTGTAATTTTCAACTTACATACACAACATACAGAAATAGACTCAAACAACATTTTTATCCAATGACAAAGAAACTAATGAGCAACCCTCAAACATTCAAAAGATTAAAAAGAAAAACGCCTCAAGATCTAATCTGAGAATAGAAAAAAAATTATAAGGGTGGAACACTGGTCCCATTTCTTGCAATACTATATAATAATATTCTCATCAAAATATTGCTGAATGTTCAAGGACAGATTGCATTAAATTAAAGGAGAGAGAAAAAAATCTATGGGGACAACGGGAAGTATTTTTAATAATTTTATTTCGTTATTTCAATGGGTACAGATAGTGGGGACAACAGGAAGTATTTTTAATAATTTTATTAAATTCCCGTTGTCCCCACTCAATGGGGATATCGTCAATGGGAACAACGGGAATACACCATATTTACTTGAGCCGAAACTTTATTTACGGCGCTTTTTTTGTTTACGGAAATTTATTTATTGTATGTCGCGAGATTTAAGTACTCGTGTTTAAGTAAATATATGTATAAGTAACTGATTGAATTAAATTTTTAGAATTTTTAGTGTAAATATGAGTACCTACTTAAATTTTGCGAAAAGCTTTTATTACGTAATAAATTGTGTAATGACGTTTTAAGATAGTAGAAGTTTTAAAGGGAGAGTGTATTTTATTCTTTTTAGTGCATTAAAATAAAAGCTTGTTTAAAAATTATTTTTTTACTCTTAATTTATTTTTTACTTTTTAGTTGGATTTAAAATGACTTCACATAGCTAACCATGCATTGTCATCCAAACTAAACGTGTATACAAAATTTTAGCTCAATTGGTTATATTCCAGCTCCATCATCAGACACTGACATGTCTGACATCAGACACACCAAAGTACTCGTCAACGCGAATCATACAAGCCCAAACTCGATAGGGTTATGTCTTTTAATTACGGAGTTCCCATGGCCATTTTCCAGCTCCATCATCAGACCCTGGTTACCATCTAGCACAAAAGTTCTCGTCAGGACGAATCAAACGAGCCCAAACTCGATAGGGTTTTGTCGTTAAATTACTAAGTTCCTTTGGCGGTCTTCCAGCTCCATCATCAGACTGGTTACCATCTAGCACCAAACAACTCGTGAAGATGTGTCATACGAGCCCAAACTCGATGGGGTTGTGTCCTTTAATTACCGAGTTCCCATGGCCATCTTCCAGCTCCATCATCAGACCCTGGTTACCATCTAACACCAAAGTATTTGTCAAGACGAATCATACAAGCCCACACTCGAGGGGTTTACGAGTAGTCATTGAGGAGTTGTGATATCCACCTCCTGGCTCCATCATCAGATCAGCTCAGTGATACCATAATATTGCATTGTCACCGAACTTACATAAGTACACAAAATTTCAGCTCAATCGGTATACAAACAACCATCACCACATGAGCAACTATCACAAGTTACAATAAAATACTTCGATGATTAAAACTTGTTATAGGTAGTCGCACTATAATTACGACGAAATTCGCGATCTTTCGGCGTGACAAGTTTTGACACAGGTCCATCGGCGACGAGCGCTCGCGCAGTACTGAGCTCGGCCGGCCAAAACTTTGCTTTATGTAGCAATTTTGCAGTTTGAATTATTTTTCTTTTCAGGTTTATAATGAACTGTTTTTTAAAACATGTATGATGTTTGTATTCCTTATGAACTAAAGTATCTTTTGATATAAAAATCATGTGATATTGTTAATATGGTAAGGAGAAATTTACGGTTATTTCCAAGCGTTTTTGGCAATTTCACGGTCTCGAATATGATTTAATTTCTAGATATTCAATACGTATTAAAAAAAAATTGAAGTAGCTATCCACTTAATCACTATACAATATGTATCAGAAAGGTGAAATAATATTGAAGGGTGTATATGTATATCGTGTAACGAAATACCTACAAAAATATCAGATCTAATATAGCAACTTTTTTCTTTCATATAAACTTAATAATTACTTTTTATGTGTGAATTTTCGCCAACCCTGTGATTGAAGAATAAAAGCGTACGGGCTCCCTACGCGCTAGTGTCGTTGACCGTAGTAGTGGCAGGTAGCGCTGCGCGCGCAGCTGATCGCTCGCGCCGAGCGCCGGTCGCCGCCCGCGCCTTAACATACCTACCTATTTTATTCTAGGGTAAATGTTATTGGAAATAATAAGTTATTAATAGCAGTAATTATTTATTCAAAAAAAATTAGAGATAAAAGCATAGTTTTTATTCAATAATAAATTTAACTGATCAAAACATTGTCATTAAACAAGTAATACCTACCTACATACTAGTCATGTAGTTTCATCCAACTTTTACACTTTGGGATTTGGGTCCGACCTACTATTGGTTTACACACACATTAATACCACACAATAACTCAAAATGTCCACCCGTGCGCGCAGTGGGTACCACCAGCCGCAGGTCCCGGTACCACGAGTAGACGTACAGGCGCGCGACCTTGGGGGTTTGAGCGCGGAACGAACCAGCCTCGCGCATACGCAGACACCTGGCAAATTCTCCCGAAGCAGCTGAAGGATAGCATCCGCTGCTCATCCAGCGCGGCGGTCTACCTTCGGCGAAGCGCACGTGACACAGCTCCCTAACTCGACTGATATTGCCATCAGGAGCACCGACACAAAGTCATTTCATAAGATTCACTTGAATAATCGCGAGACACTGTAACGACTGTTGCGAGTCATATTCTTTGATTATAACACGTCTTCACTCGTTGATAGATAGGAAGCAACTAGGTTCATTGATTTGAAAATGAAAGAATTTGCCGATTTTCTAAAATTTTGTTCTAGGGTTCAGTTGAAAATTAAACATAAACCTATGAAGATAAAAGACGTAAAAAAAATTTTAAGCGATACAATGATAATGAATCAATTAATTACATAATTTACTTTTCTCAATTGTGAAATAATAATAACGTGAAATAAGGTAAAAGACTTAGAATTAGGAATATTTTTTAAAACATACGGAACCACTCAATAAATAGAGGGTGGAGCTAGACTCTTTAATAACGCCGCCGACGGCCCTTTGACCTTTGCGCAGTGTCCTTATTGGCCAAAAAGGAGCGCGCGGGCGTTCCTAGTCATCAATGGATTTTTCATTGATCTAAGACCGCAATCCACGTGGACTACAAAATTCTATCAAAGACTAATAATGTCAGATATTTACGTAGGTAAATTAGTAGGTTTTCTTTAAAACTATGGGGAAAAAAATAATAATGATGGAGTATTATCGGGCCTGTTGGCTCAGTTGGTAGTGACCTTCAGAACCGGAGCTCGCGGGTTCGATTCCGGCTGAACAACATATGTTGGCCTACAGTTGTGTGAATGAACATGTCTGTTGGCTTCGTGACTGGGTTTTCAATAATTATTTAAGTATATCTATTAGTTATTTAGTACTCTTGTGTAGGCTCTGTCTAGTTTTTCGTAGGTAAAAACACGATGTCTTATCTGTACCATGTTTAGTCACTTAATAGAGAGTTCAACAGCATTTAGCAGCTGATTTAAGGGTTGAAAATGATTTTTTTTAATGATAACGTCCACGTCGTTTTACTCCAAATTTATAGTATATATTAAACAAGAGACATTTTTCCCGAACTGTATATAAGCTACTTTATATGACCCTTAATTATTATTTCACCTTTCTGATACATATTGTATAAGCAATATTATTATATATTTTTTTATCTCATTTGTTTACTCGTTTAGTTCAATCCACGAACACAAAAAAGTGCCGTCGCGCGTTTTTCGAAAAACTTGTTTCGGATTTTTTACTTTTATATAGTTAACTAAGATAAAATCGAATAAAGTAGGGTAGCCATTCCCTATAATAATATATTTTCTCTACCATCCCGAAAGTATAAGTTGTTCAAGTTTCCTAGTTTCTCAGATCCAGGAAGCCAAAGTTGGCCTTTAAACGCAAAAATCACGCTCGAAATGTAATAGGGCTCTTAATCAAGCCGAAGGAGGGGTTGGCGGATCGATTGCCGTGCTTGCTGACTAACAGGCCCGGCAATCGATCATGCTCAAAAGTAGGAGTAGGAGGGGTAGCAAGCGTGGCGGGGGATAACCCGCGCCTGCTGCCCCGATGGGGGGAGAGCATAGCCGGCCGAGTCACGGAAGAAACTGTTTCCCGGGACTCGGACTTAGGGCGAGAGGAGGAACAGCATGGGGGGTTTTTAGTCAGTGCAAGCCTGACATAACCTGGTTGTCGTCCCTGCTACCACCAGGTATGCGTAAGGCAAAGAGATTTAAATATAATAGGGCATAGAAGGGGCATTGGGAATATTTTCATACAAAACTTTGAAGCCTAAGCGTCATGTCCTTATCATGTCAGTTAGTATGAACGCGAGCTGTCATTCGGTCGAAATTGTACTGGACTTATTCCACTTGGAATAACTTTTGACTTCGGAGAACGGTCACGCCCCATAGAAAAAAAACCCAGACCCGACAGAAGTGAGACATATCTCAGTTTTTTTGTTATTTTTTATATAGTTAAATTGTATATTTTTTTTATTCAAAATCAGTGGCTAACACCAAAATATTGCCTTATGTTTTTGTTCAGGCGATACAATAAAAAAAATAGAATATGCTTATTTATCTCAAAAATCATAAATGTATGTAACGTGTAGTATGTATGTAAGTGTAGTGTGATGTTCTAGGTGACCTGCAGGGCTAGCACAATCACGTTATGTCGCGGAGAGTAGCGCGACAAAGCGTTCGGTCCCTTTCACTTAGCAAATATCGGAGCGGGATAACATGCGCGGGAGAGTCGAGTAGCGCCTATCGTGAGATGTAGCTGGATTATATTATTTTTGATGTCCTAGTACAACAATCAACTTAGGATTCATTAAAATCGTGGTATTCGATGATTTATTGCAGATCAGTGATTTAGGTACCTATCATTGGAGTTCTATGATCTATAACAAAAAAAAAACTAATATGTTCAAATAAAGTTTTATTACATTTCTATGTCCCTTAAAACATAATCCATACCCAGTGCGGGGTGGTCAAAGTGATCTTGATGCCTAGCCCACCCTAAATAATAGACAACACTAATGACGTGTGCGCAACTTCCTAATGTCCTTTTTCCATGGTAACACGAGCAGTAATATTCGGTTATTGCGTTTATTCCATTTATATTCTCATCAAACATAATATAAGTATAATATATTTTTGTTGTAATGTGTCGCGAATGAATTCTGCACCTGATTAATGTATTATTGATTCTGCCCTCTACTGCTGCTGGATGTCTATATATTTCCATATCATATACTCCCGTGCTTTTTAAATGTTCACTACGGTAAGACCGGGCTAACCTCACGTGATAGGTGCCAATTGAGAATTTAATTAAGTCTTCAATTGTTAGTTGTGGAAAATCAACTTCCGGATCATTTCCAGTCATCCTGTGAAACGTCACTCTTTGTCTGTTTAGATTATTCTCTTCCACATACTCGGCCAGTCGATTAGGGCGTTGTATATTTCGATTAATTATTTCAATGAAATCTTCTGTGTAAGGACTGTCTTCGTACGAATCTTGAAAATTATTAATCAAAGCTGCAGCAATTCGAAAATCTTCAAATATATGCGGCACATGTTTGTTGAAAACTCTGTTTCTGAAGATCTTGAAGTCGCGCTTGAATCTGCCGTTTATAGTTTCGACGACCCATCGCACCATCGTAATAAGTCTCGATTTATTAGCTTGGTCGGTGCTTAATTGCGTGTCTTGTCTTCGTTTGCTTGGCGACATATGAGCATCATAGCCATATGTTTCAATTAAGAGAATTGAATCCCGAAAGCCTCGGTCCAAAATAAATACGTCTCCTTGATGAAATAAAAAATTGAACGGTCCGTCTTCAATCGGTGCATCATGGTTTTCTAATATCATCTTCATTATATCAGCATCGCTGGTCCGTGCAGAGTACGGACCTGTTACGTCCAAAATATATCCATCCGCACACACGATCATGAATGGTTTTATTAGATTTTTATACTTATGAAGGCTATAAGTGCGGCGTTGAAATAAAAAGTTAGAACTTTTTTCTATATAGACGTAAGTTCCATCGAATGTAATTATTGCTTTTGGTGACTCTTCGTTACCAAACAAGACATTTGGTATGACCCGGTTGCGGGCTATCACTTCGTCCCTGGTTATATGGTCTAAGCCAAGGTGCATCGGAACAAAGTCAGTAGTGAGACACTGCCTTACTGTATTTATTTTTCTCCCAACAGTTCGCTCGGATATATTAAAAAGTGAAGCGATTCTATTATGCGGCTCGCCTGATCGAATTTTACACAAGTACATAGCCAAGTCATTTCGTGGAGTATTTGAGGACTGATTAAGGCTTGGTATTTGACTCAGCAAATCGTTGAATGTGGCTCTGTTTCTTCCAGTCGAAAAGCTTTACTCCTCATCAGAAACGTCATCGACATTGAAGTGTGACCTTTGTTCTAAGGCTTGTCTATACATGTTAATGATGTCGCCAACACTCTCCGCATTCAAGTCGGTCATTTGATTTGTTACATTTTCAGGAATCTCTTCTATCGCCATGTGTAGTAAATGCCATTGGCAAATGCGGGCAAGATTTGGTACATAAAAGTTGTGATAGCTAAGGAGTTGTACCTTCACCGAATTAGGCATTTGACGCAGGGAACCGTTGTTGCAGTTGTCAATTAAACATCTCCGGGCCGTATTAGAAGCGCGTCTAACTCCTTGCACATTTACAGCTGCAGCTGGTGGGGTAGGAGCAGGTGACGCTTGTCGCTCTTGATTAATTGAAGCATCGATTCTATGCCGACATGAGTGGCAAACCGACCGAGTTCCATCAAAAGCTATCTGTAACAAAACATAAATACATTTTAAACAAACTAAAAATATGGCTTACCTAATGCTACCATTATATTATTATGAAATCCAACTAAGACTTATTATTATTACATATAGCAATACTGTCCCTTTCTGTCACCGCTCTCAACACGCTCACAATGTATGTCGTCTACTTCTCATTATGAAAATAAAATAAATGTCTGAAGAAAGTCTTTATTAATTCAAGTCTACAACTGCGCCTAACTAAGAATATAACATGTTGTCAGAAGATGAGCAGGAGAAAGGTGAGAAAAAGTCACAAAAGGGAAAGGTCGCGGCGTCGCGCGTCACAGTCAAGACAAGAAGGCGTACACGCAATTACTAGCTCTGAACCTCATTTACCTATATTTTTTACATACATACATAAACTCACGACCCTAATCACTTACGGGGTTACCTTATTTTATTTCTATAAAGTATAAAAAATGAGGCAGCAGCAACAAAGTAAATCATAATACTTAAGACACATGATGTTGTCTATTTACGCCACCGTAATAGGTATCTTACTATAAATATTTTACAGTTCGACACGCTTTTGTATTGCGAAAGACTTTAATTACAAATAAGTACCAAAAATTAAAATAATACATACTTCACCACCAACGATGCGCAATAGTTGTTCTACGAAATCTCTTATGTATGAACGACGACGACGTAGTGCACATTCACACAGAACACAAATATTAATATTGTCAGCCATGTCAACGAACCACTCAGAATGCAAAAATCAAGTCCGGTATAGAGAAAGCCAAAAATCAACGAAAAAATGTAACCTTGAAAACAAAAACGCACAGATCTCAACACAGGATGCGAAGGACTGCGCCGCCGCCGGTCGCCGATACTACGTTGCGCCGGCACACGGCCTCCCCTCCCCGCTCCGCACCATTGTTGTTTTAATGAAAGAGTGAGATGGCATGATTGGTTTCTGTCTGCACCCGGCTACCTGAGCCATAGCATGCAGGTAGCAAGTGACCGTTTTTGTACATATAATAACTTCCGATTATGCAATAAATAATCGAATACAACTATTTTAATGAATCCTTGATTGTTGTACTAGTATTTTAAAAATTACATAGCCCAGCTGCATCTCCATGTCACCTAGATACATCCTATAGTTATTGTATCGTCATTTGGTTACATACATTTATTATTTTTGTAGATAAATAGGCATATTCAATTTTTTTTTATTGTGTCGCCTGAAAAAAACATAAGGCAATATTTTGGTGTTAGCCACTGATTTTGAATTAAAAAAATATATATTTCAACTATATAAAAAATAACAAAAAAACTGAGATATGTCTCGTTTCTGTCGGGTCTGGGTCACAGATGACCGTTCTTCTATCCTCGCTTTGTTCCCTCTATGCCTTATTATATTTTAATCTCTTTGGCGTAAGGCATTAACCCCGCATGCGAAAGAAAAAAAAAAAAAAAGGTATCCACTCACAACCAGGCCTGTGACACTCTTGACACTTGTTACTACCGATTGGTTCACCAAGCGCTGCAATCGAATTTAATTTTTATTTCTAAAGGTAGTAAGTATCCACCATCTTGCAAAACGTCACACTTTTATTTTACTTGTCATATTGGTCACACTGTCTGTCATTGTGCCGGCCGGCTGTTAGGGATGTAAGATTAAAGGAAAATAATCGATTAAATAATAATCGATTTTTCTTTCTTCAAAATTAATCGATTTTTTAAAAATCGATTAATACTGAAAATAATCGATTATTCTAAAAAATCGATTTTTTCTAATACATTTATAAAAATCTATATATGCTTTTCATATTTTAATAATAAAATCCTAAGAGATTCATATTACCATTTTCAGAGATTAAAAATGAAATAAAATAATATGAATAAAGAAATAACAAAATAAAATTTCGATGATCTTCAAATTTAAACAATAAAATAATTTAAAATAATTAGTGTCACAAATCTCCAGTCCTCTTTTACATTTGACTAGTAATAAAATAAAATACTTAAAACGAGAATCAAAAAACTAGACGACTACGTTATGGTCTCAAAAACTAAAATAAAAAACAAACCTTTCTTTATTTTTTAAGTCTAAACAGTCAAAAGACGAAAAATAATAAAAAACAAGAGTACTCGTAGTAGTCGTAGTATTAAAATAAAATGAAACAATAAGTAAAAAAGCTTAACGGCAACGTTAAGGTTCAACCACCACAAAGATGGCACTGTTTATAAAAAATCGATTAAAACGCGTAATTTATATAATCGATTAATTAAAAATCGATTATCTTTATTTAAGAAATCGATTATTAAAAATCGATTATTTTTTTACATCCCTACCGGCTGTTTTTCTGTCGTTTCTTGGATTTTAATTTGTTTTACTTAATTTTCGTTATAGTTTTATTACTTTGTGTATTCCCGGAGTATATTATTATACCATGTGTATTCCTCGCTTTCAAGCTTGAGTTACAAAGTAATCAGTAAACATGCAAAGTGGACAAACAAACTATAAAGTGTTGTGTGAGTGTCGTCATCGCCTGTATAATATTCCGAGAAACGATGATTTACGGGAACTATGGTTATCTTTTCTAATTCCTCACAAATACTCACAATAAAGAGTTAAGTGGGTTGTCGAAAGACCAATTACAGAAAAAACCTGTGTGTCAAAAACACTGCTAAATACTAATTTGACGGAAAGGGTGATCGCATTCAGGCTGTTTTGTATCCCCTCAGACCAAATAAAATCCCTCGCTGAAGTGGAAATAATGCATGGCATGGGCGTGCGGTCCATAGATGCTGATAAGCGCCGCATGCCCTGGGTATTTTTTCCAAAATACATGCAATATATTCAGTACTTTACTATTCTTAACAATTCGCAAATCAACTAATAACGCCACCTTTTTGTTTCTAAGTCAAACTATTTTTGCTTCCTACTAGCCCCGTAGCGCCGCCACTAAATAGCCATATACATTCCTACACGCAAATATTAGACGTCAGTGTGGAAATGTTTCGGAGTGTGCGTGAAATTTTGTATGGGAAATAAGCTCCGCTTTTTCTCAGTCAACCAGATTAGAGGAGTACGGCATAATACGCATCTCTATGTAACGAAAGAGACAGCAGCCCACAGTCGGGTGATTTCGGCGACGTTCGTTAGTTGACGAAGTTCTTTCATTTCGAATAGACCGGAAGTCTAGAATGGGTTATCAATTCATTATGTATTTAATTGTTTATAAGCAGATTAATAATAAATAAACAACTATCTCTATTTCAAAATAACATTTTTCTAATGCAATATTTATTCATTTACACTAAGTGCATTTTTACAGTATTGCTTGTTTGTTTTTTCAATAAAAAGCGTTTTGTCATTTCCTGTCTTCCTGGTTATTGGTCTGTGCTGTCTTCGGGGCATTGCACTTAAAGTTTTTGGCCATATTGTTTTTGTTTTGATACAAGTTACGAAATAGTTTGATGAAATACTTTTTTATATATTGTGAATTCTTAACGAACGAAAGTGAAATAATGGAAAGTTTACGTTGTGATACGTGTAGTGATAGTTTGTGTGCAAAGATTTAAAAACTAACCAGTTTTCTTTAGTGCAACCAGGATTAGGTACCAATTCGATTGAAATTGCACTAAGAATGCAAAAACGGAAGTCACTTCGAATATCCATTATCTGACTTGTTTGTGAATATCAATCATTTACTGAGATGTTTGATGTGGCTGCCCAAATAATTTCGCTTTCTGCATTCAGTGTGAGCATAGGTACTTGGAAATAATTACGGTAGGAAAGGTACAGTAGGTACCTACACTACAGTAACCCGCAAGGAAACCTCGATGTAATTACCTGTTAGCTGTATGGTAAGGTCTCATAACTAATTTTAGTTACGATTTATTAAAACTACCTATAAATAAACATCTGGGTAACACCGCTGGCGGCGTGCTGGTGTTGCATAGGTATTCTAGCAAATCAAATTCTAATAGCATGACCGGTACTATCAACCAGTGCACGCCCCTGATGCATGGCATCCCACTGAGTACTTCTGGTAAGCTTTTGAATATTAAGATTTTCTGACCAATCTGATCAAATTGTATTAATGTTTAATTTCATTTAAATATGTATATTTTCCATTTCCAGATGGTTTTTTTTTCAAGTAAACACACCTATTTAAAATCTGAAACGGAGGCAATGAATTCACTGTAAAAATAGTAAAAGATGGTAAGTATGTATAATTGTTTATATTCTGCTTCTAAAATATTTTTTTTTATATCAAATATAATTTATTTTCTAAACATACAATAAGAAAGGTCAATAATCTAATAACAAGGCACTCTAAGCTCGTCCATGAAGATTGGCTAAATGTAAACAACAGCCCATGTCCACCGACGGATTGCTGGTTCCAAATGCAGTACCCCGAGAAGAACCAGCAAGAAACTCAAACTCTTTTTAATCTCATGTCTTACTAGTAAATATGGTTTACAATAATAATTATGATTAATAGCCTTACCGTCGAGTTGGTTAATCCCAAGCATGCTGGTCTACTAAGTAGTCGGGATCTTTTATTTTCTATAATAAAGTTGTATGCTTACAGAAAAACTTTCGAAGGAGAGCCCGTCAACGAAACCATGGAAACAACAGGGGAAGCAGTAGAATTTATAGATAAACTGTGTCAATGGCTAAAAAACAACAACAAAACAAGGAAAGCTTCATGGCTCTATTCAACCCGAATCTGAGCATTTCAGTTTTTGGCATGAAGCAAAGGACATTATGAAGAATGTTTCATTTGTAGACTCAACCAGTAAACTATAAAAAATAATAAAACACATTATGGGCGTGTTCCTTCGTTAGAAGGATCGATCACGACAATAGAAAGCTTTGAAAGGATAGGAAAGTTGCTGTTCAGGGAGCATAATATTGTATACATTTTTCAAAGAAATCCAAATGAAGACCCATTAGTAAATTTCTATGTCCCCAAAATTTAAGTGCAATAATTGCAAAAGAACATACAAGTATTACTAATGAAATAGAAAACTTTCAGATTAAAGAACAGCAACTTAGCTTATCTTTACCAAAAACTTTTTAATGATGTACAGAGAAGTAACTTTTTTGGTCCATACTTTAAATAATATTATCAAATTAATAAACTAATTTACTGGTTGGGCTGCACCATTCATAAAAAAGAAATTAATAAGTTTTGTATGAAATTGATATTAAGAATGCACAATCATAATTGGTATAACATTATAAACAATTTCATCATCATCATCAGCCTACATTTGTCCACTGCTGGAAATAGGCCTCCCATAATGATTACATACATAAATAAAGAAATAAAAAAAATAACTTCGAATTGTTTTTTATTGCTTTTTGAAAAATAAAACTAAACAGTGGCCCTATATCGATCTTTTTTAAAAGCACATCACTAGCCATGTCGATATCGATTACAATTGAAAGGGTACTTTCACAACACTATGCGACACTAGCGCTCGGTGAACTTTTAGGAACTATTGCTTAAACGGAAGAGTGTCCTATCTGTCTCCGACTAGTTATAGATATCTGTGCTCACAACACCACAACTTCGAGAGAGACCTTTTATTAGAGAACTCTTTCCACAATTCATAACATTGTTTTTTAACTTATGAGTAGGCATTCCGAATAAAAAGAGAGACAGAAAAAAGATTCACCAAATGAAGCAGCCTATTTTGCTATCGACTATCATGGAATCCACTGTAACGGCTCGATGCACCTCGAATTTTCGAGGTGTTTCGATAGCCTGCACGATTTTGAAGTTAGTTTTCGAACTACAAAATCAATCCAAGATCCCTAGTTTTGAGAAAGATTCAATATTTTTAACACGTTTGAAGTAGATAGTAGATTGTCCACTCCTTTAGCGAGACATGCATTTCGCACGGCATTTTCAACCTGCATTTAACGACATATAGCTATAGCACAGTTTAAACTGTGGCTATAGGTACTTTAAGTAAAGGAGAACAGTGGGTCTAAAATGGCCACTTTGAGCAATTCATCTGAGCAATTCCTCCTTTTATTAATTCCCAGCAAATCCTAAGCAATTCCTCTAAATTTCGTAAAATGGTCCCTCATTTTAGTGATTCACTGACAATTCAATTCATTAGCAGATTCTTATTTGGCGAAAATTTCGAATATGAATCGAAATAGGATCCTAAAGATTCACCCGAAACGGCCTTTTTAGACTCCCTGTTCGTTAGATTTGCATAACTCCTAAAACGATATTGGGCTTGGGACGCGATTCGCAACGCAGAAATTGCAATACAAAAATAGCAAATTTCAATAGCAATTTTTATCGACGCATCGCGTCGCATCGCAGTTTTGTTTACAAGCCCAATAGACTAACGCACTGGACGACTGTTGAATGGATATGTCGTACTTATTAATGCTTATCTACCCAACATATGCTAATAAGCAATAATAAAAACAATAAAATTGTTATTGTGTAGATAAGTAGGTAGGTAGGTACCTAGGTAGTAGGTACTTAGTTTTATTTAAACTGGTCTCTGGTTTTACTTAGGTTGTGATTTATACCAGTGTTCCCACTTCCCAACTAAGGGGTTCCCCCCATTTAGGATGTATAAGTAGGATGGTGTTTTTTGGGGGCGTTATATTTTTAGGGTTTATTTTTCAATAGGTACTTGTTTTTTAAATAATAGAAATTAAGATTTAAAGACATAGAAACTGGGGTAACCCATTTACAAAATCATATTTGTTTATATCATCTTATATCTAGTAAGAAATACACAGTGGCGTAGCTATCATAGGGCAAGGTGGTGCAGTGCACCGGGGCCCTCGAGCGCAGGGGGCCCTCTAGCCTCAGCTTTGAAAAAAAAATGAAAAATTTAAAAAATTTAAAAAAAAAATCTTGTGAGCAAGATTTTTGTTTCAATTTCTATTTTTTTTTCATTTAAATCAACATCACCAATGATAAAATTCCTTAAATTTAACATTTTCAACACATGCGCCAAGCGTCCTCGATAAGCATGTGCTGTTTGTTTGTTATCGTTATTTCCGTTATAGGTATAGTAGGTAGTAGGGTTTGCGATTTCTCGAGGTTTTCCAGTTCTCGGGTCTCGAGAACTCTCGAGTCCGATTTCTCGGGTCTTCTCGGGATATCGAGAAATTTAAATTTACGTATATATTTTTTGTTGAAATACAAAACTGAAAGGTTGTTGACAATGTGTTTATTAGAATAATTAAAAATAACAATTTTTAACACAAAACAGAATATTAATTCAGTTCAATTAACGATCAACTCAAACATTCTAATTAAAAACAATTATTTCTCTTATCACAACTATTCTAACAAGCAGCTGAAGACATAGTACGTATAGTAGAGAAGATACCGCCGACTGCATGAGATTGTTGTAAGATTGTGCAGCACATGGTCTTAACTTCCTACTTCACTAATAGGTCTTGTAAAAACTCGACTGCCTAAAACGTTCCAACGTTTTAGGCAGTCGAGTTTTTGGTTTTTTAAATTAACTTTTTTATTTCATACTTTTTAGTTAGTAACCAACTTTAAACCGTTATAAGTCCTAAATGGTCATTCGAAATGGAAAATGGTAAAAGAAACCTAAACATGATTTTTAAATACCTGTCCAATGATACCCCACTTAACATATTTCATTGATTTTCTTATTTTTCTTTTTCACAATTAGGCGCCAAAAATCCGCCATTTTGTTTTATTTTTAATTTGATATACCCAGTGTCACTCTCACTGTAAATACAAATCTAAGGACTCCTCTCAAGCTAAAATCCAGCGAGCCGTTCAGAGCGTGTCAAACAATTATACATACGTACATACATACATACTCTCGAAAAACATAACCCCCCTTCTGGCGCAGTCGGGTAATTAGTAGCTGGCGCATCAGCGAGGTGGGCTATGTGCAGCGAGGTGGGTTGATGTGGGCTGACTGATAGATATGTCTTACTTCTGTTCTATAAAGCGGATAATAACTTGCGATATAACAACATCTAAGAATAATAAGTTTTGTTCGGCTCGGAGTAGTTTTTACATTGCAAATTGCAGCCAAAGTAGTTAGTCATTTGTTTGGCATGGTAATAAAAAGGTACAAAACAAACAAACACTTACCTAATCAATCACTCATACATTAAACTTTCACAGTCAATATTTTTAAAGAAGAATTAACTCTGTAAATACTCTGCCAACTATAAGCGTTCACCACTAGATAATGTACTGTTTTTAAGACGCAAATCTATAAAGAAAGCATCAACAAATTCTAACATAATATAATGAATTTCTAATGATCCTCCAAATGTCATAAAATAAGACGATTTTAGCTTACGAAGTAAAATTCGAATTCTCGATGTCTCGACTTTTCTCGACCTGAATTTCCCGGGAACGGAACCAACCAATTTCCCGGGAATTCCCGGGAACAAACCCTAGTAGGTAGTTTGGATGATTACGCCCGTAGCAGTAGCAGTAGTAGGTATACGGTTAGCGTTGTGCTGCAACTTACAGAACAACGCAACGCATAACCGTATAATCTATGATAGCACGGCGGGACCATAGACCTATTAACACACGGGACACGAAACGTCGTCGTTCTCGCCTACAGTACTTTTTTCACGAACCAGGAACTTTTTACCTTGGCAGGTGAAATTGTAACGTCAGTGTACTCAGTATGATTTGAGCGTCCGTAATAACAACAGCTTGTTAAAATGACTAAATGCGGTGTATTGTTCTGCAAAAACTACAGCAATCGAACACCTAATGTTTTTTTTCACCAATAAGTAGAATTTTGTTTTATTTTATTATTATTTTTTTCTAAAATCAATAAAATTCGGTATAAAATTGCCAAATAAAACGATAAATTTAAAAATACTCATTAAAGAATGCACTGTAATGAAAAATCTGTTTTTTTGGAACTAGTCGGATTATACCGGTCGATGTTTCATTCGTTCATTATATTTCACATCAATTATAGCCTGCGCAGACGAAACACTTTTGTCCCCGTATTTTTTTGTCCGCCAAAATAGATCGGTAACAACTGCATCGAGTAACGCACACGAGGGATTAAAAGTATAGCGTACAAAAAGTCCCCCGAATAATCGCGGACACCGAGGGGCGGGACAGGAAAAAAATTACGAGGCAGTCCCTGAAAAAATAGAACTAACGTGACTAGGCGCTGCAACGCACACGGCACACTTTAGTCTTCGCTGCGCGCTCGATAGGGATGTGACATTGATCCAAAAAAATTACGATTATTCTTTTTGATAACTAATGGATTTTTGAAAAATGATTAATTTTCTTAAAAATAATCGATATTTAAAAATCGATTACCTATACGAAAAATAAATACCAATTTATATGAAAAATTATCATTTAGGGATTTAATGTCGAATTAGGAAAAAACTAAATATGGTATTTTTTGCTTATTTATTATTATTAACCAATTAATAACAACAATTCTTTCTTCTGGACCAATGCACATCCTCATCATTATCAGAATAACTTTTAGAGGGTTTCACAATTGAGAACAACCCTTCAAAAGTTCCAACCGACGTTTTATAATATTTGAAGAATCTTTTTGGATATTGTTTCAACCATAGCAAAAAATTCTAAATTTATGGTTTCAACTGAGCATGCTTCGCATGGAAATATCCATTCATTAATCGATCTGATATAAAGGGATGGACTCAGTATTCTCTTTTAAAACTACTTCTCTTTTTCTTAAACTTCATGTAAATTACAACATAACGTAATCTCAGAATATTCGCTTCCATAGCGTGCGCCTCTCTAAATTTTCGGGGGACAAATGATCGAACACCGTGTGCGTTGAGTCCGCGGCAAGTTTTTTACGATTCGGAGGACTTTGTCCTCCGGGGACTATTAGTGATTGCCGTTATTGATAAAAAGATATCGATATGAACGAATGAAGTATTATGGACTTATTATACAAAATTAAATTATGTATACTGTAAGAAATGTATTCGATTTTTAAATACCGACATTATGTAATCTATTTTATCAATTAGTCAGGTCAATATACCTAGACAAATTTTGGAGGGAAAAAATTTATATCAATAAGTTCAAACTACGCGGAAAGAGGGGAGGAGGGCCCGATTCTCTCCCTATGCACCAGTGCCCTTGCCCCCCTAGCTACGCCACTGAATACAGTATAGGTGAGTACACATAGATTTGGGAAACACATACTTACAGATTATAAAGGTAAAGTAATTTTATGATATTTTTTAATTAATTATTAAAATGATCAAAACAAAGATAAAATAGTATATTTTATATCGAGGGACTAAACGAAGCCAAGAGGTGGTTTGACTCCCGAGCTTGCGAGGGAGTCATGAAACCGAGGGTATATTAAGTTAGCGTTTAGTCTCGAGGTGGAAACTGTACTTTTCACTTTGAGTGCGAGAAAAATTGTCAATTTAGTACAAATTTTTATTTAAAACCCAACAAATTTACACTCGACAAAAATTCAGAAATTTTCGCGGTCAGTTTTTTCTTCTAAACCTGTCAGGCTGTCACAGATTAACAAAGAGATTTAAATCTTAAAACACATGGCGCCACCTTCTTCGCGGAAAGACCATGGAACTAAAACTCTTCACATTTTCGCAATGAAGATGGTCCACACTCTACAGATATTTACTGGCTGTTTGAGGTTGTCTTTTTCTCATTAAGGAAATTAAAAAAAAAAATACTTTATTGGTCACTTTAGTCCCGCTTCGTAGGGCTATATTCGCGTACTTTTAGAGCATGAGAAGTGAAAAAAAATTTAGAGGGATTTTCTGCGGAGTGGTTGATCGAAGGCGATTTTCAAGAAATTGTACTAAGTTGTTTTAGGGGCAAATTTTTTTCTGAGAGTTGGTAGCACTGAATTTCATACGTATTTTGTTGCCATTAACACAATAAAAAAATACATAGGTATTTTGTCTTTTATCAGAAAAATAAGTAGGTTAAGTAGGTACCTAGTACCTACCTACTTCTACAACAAGACATCATAACTAGTTAAGTAAATGATTCATTTCACTACTGGACAGCAAAGAGCTAATTTAACAAAAACGACATACTTTCTTACTTAATAAGCAAAGGTTATGAATGATTCATATTGATAATCTATTGATTAAACTAAAAAAATAAATAATCTCACGCCTTTCAAACCCGAAGGGCTAGGCAGAGGTAGGTATTCCATTACTAGATATACCCACATTTCACGAGATAGGTACCCCTAAACGTGATAGGTGGTGAGTGAGTCCATCGTCGGACCGGTGGGTCTAAAATGGCCACTTTGAGCAATTCCTCCTTTTATGAATTCCCAGCAAATCCTAAGCAACTCCTCTAAATTTCGTAAAATGGTCACTCATTTTAGTGATTCACTGACAATTCAATTTATTAGCAGATTCGTACATGGTGAAAATTTCGAATATGAATCGAAATAGGATCCTATTATGATTCACCCGAAACGGCCTTTTTAGACCCCCGGGTCTTTTTACACATGTCTTAGAATTAATTCTGAGACCTGCGGGTTTCCTCACGATGTTTTCCTTCACCGTCGAGCTAGTGATAAATATCTACGTAAGTTTTTGAAAAACTTATTGGTACATGCCAGGATTCGAACCCGAGACTTAATGATTTTCGGCCGGCTCTTTAACCGTAAAGGCTGTCACTGCTCTAACTGATTAACTAAGTAGGTAATTAAATACCTACTTCGATCAGTTATACATAAAGCACTTCTTCAATATTTCCTTATCACAAAGACTTACGGTAAAAGATAAGAGCAAAAGAAAGAGGAAAAGTTTTATCTTTCGAAGATACTTACTCTGGAACAAGTCCCCCTACATTAGCACTCTTTATGTACCTAGAAAATATACATAACTATTATTTCTATCAACCTCTTTGTAAACCCACTTCGCACAGGATAGTCCGGTCAATTTAGACATAAAAATAGTGGTCAAATAACAATAATTCCCACAGAGCCAAATTTTGGTGGAGAGCTAGGGTTTACCTTTACAAATAAAGTCTTAAAAATCCCCATCGATCCTGTGTGTGCTAAAAAAGTTATTCGGTGTCAAAGGTAAAAATTTGAGTTTTTTGGATTTTTCTCGAAAACGGTAAGTTTGATCAAAAAGAACCTAAAGCCAAAGTTGTAGATCTTAAAATTATCTCCTAAAATGATTATTATAGTTTTTTACTAAGAGTTACCATTCCTGAGATATCACGATTCTAAGAGTCACAATTGCCTTGAGCGCCCGCCTTCGCGATTCAAGGAAAAACACACCAAGCGGCCGCTACCTTGTTACTAAAAACATGATAGCAGCGAAACTACTGCAGCTACGCGAAAATAAAAACGACGTAGGGGTAGCTTATAATATGCAGAATCAATGTATATAAAAACAAAATCATAACTAATAATTAAAAGGTCTCAAAAAAATAAACAGTAAAATCATTGCGAAAAACCGACGAACGACCCTATTTTTTCATGGCGATTTGTCGTCGCATCAAACTTTGGACATTATGATAGTTTTACATAATTGGAAGGAGTAATCTTGAGGATTACATTGATATATAACAATAATATAAATATTGAATATTTACATTAAAAGAACAGACTTTCAAGAGTATAAATCTGATAAAAATATCTAAAGGAATCAAAACAATTAGTTAACCCAATAATCAATAGCGATATCAATAATAAGGTATTATCTAGAACTTGACGGGTATTGTTCCCCTAAATTATCCTAAAATTGCCATGACAGTTAGTAAAGTAGGCCTACAGGGGAAACCACGGTAAAAAAAACGCGCCGAGTACACTACCTCACAGCTGGCGTGGAAATGTGTGTATATCATGTAAAATGTGACGCTTAGAATAGCGATATCTCAGCAATGGTAACTCTTAAGAAAAAAAATTATAAGGAACATTTTAGTAGATAATTTTAAGATCTACAACTTTGGCTTGAGGTTCTTTTTGATCAAACTTACCGTTTTCGAGAAAAATCCAAAAAACCTCTAATTTTGACCTTTGACACCGAATAACTTTTTTAGCACACACAGGATCGATGGGGATTTTTAAGACTTTATTTGCTATGGTAAACCCTAGCTGTCCACCAAAATTTGGCTCTGTGGGAATTATTGTTATTTGAAATGTCTATTTTGACCGGACTAGGAGGTATCTGCGCTAGAATTAAAAAAAAAAAAAGTAACTAAGTACCTACCTACCTGAGTAGGTTTAGGCTTATTGAATTGAAAGATACAATGAATTTCATATGATTGGTGAGATCGTGGACCTTACTACCTTCAAATATTGTTTAGACTTTGCAAGGGTACCTACAGAACCATTAGGACTAAAATAAGGGACTGCTTCCACACGAATAAGATGTTTTCTTAATCAAAAAAGGCGTTTTTTTAACTCATTTAGGTGTAGGTAAATCGATAAAGATGATCCTAAATCTAAGCCAGATAAGCGAGAGTACCTACTACGAGTACCTACAACTATAACTATATTAACATGACTGTCATTTTAGCAACGTTTTTGGATTTTAAAATGCCGCTTCTCAATTTTGAGGTCCATGCAATGTTGTGACTAAGTAGGTACCTAGGTAGGTAGTTACCTATTTGTCAAAAACTGACAAATTGCCAGAAGGGTTGTACCTACATAACTAGGTAGGTAGGTATGTACTTTCGAAGATAAAAATAAAATAATTAATCTTACGCCTTTTATCCCCCAGGGGGTAGGCAGAGGTATTCCATTTCTGGATATACCCACATTTCACGAGATATTCTTTGGACCCCTAAGCGAAGATTGGTACCTACCTATAAGAAGTTAATGCTAGATGACGCATCTCAGGCCTCAACAGCACCAGGGCTAGTTTGAGTAAGCTACAGCATATTTCTAGCTAGCTTTTCAGAAGATTTAGTCAAATACCTAGGTGAGCTTGGTACCTATTTACTCCTGATATAAAGTCAGTTTACAAAAAACAAAGCGTTTTTAAAGTAAGTAATCGTATTTGGCCACTGTTACCGCTCGGTTCCATTCTCTTAAGGAAATAGGTATAAGGGTTCATGAAGATACTCACAGGGAAATTTAAGTAAAACAGATTATTACATATAAAGAAAATCCGTAGATATATGTTATTAAGTGTAACAAAAAAACTTAAAAATAAGCAAACTTAACCAACCTATCTTAAAGTAGTATCGGTTACAATAGACAGTAACCTACTTACAATAGCATTAAGTAATAAGTTTAACAAAACATATTTTTAAACTACACTAAATGTTTTCAAATCGTTTGTATCTACATAAGTACTAAAGAAATTGTTAGCGGCGCCGTCTTCTTTCAGTAATTGAAGTAGTTTATTATACACGAGTTTAGGTGCATCTATGGCCCAAATGAAATCTATATGATTGAATTGTTTATATGGAACTATGTAGTGTTCTATAGGATTCACTAGCTGCACAAACAAGTTGGTCGCGTCGACGTCACTGGCCAACCAATCGTTATCCGAGCTAAATAGCGCTATTGGTAAAGTTATCTCGTGCACCGGGTATTCGGGAGAGTCCACGGTTCCGTACTGTCTCATGTTTCCTTCGGGGCCGTAGTCGAATTGCTGGAATCGCCCATTGTTGCGGATTATTTGCGCATAGTGGACCAAAGTTTTCGTAGAAGCCCCTGCTGGCGTGTGGCCTAACATAATCGGCAACAGAGTCCTATTGAACTGTTTCTCATCATGGCCACAAATAACGAACATCGAGTTCTCGCATATCGCTTCCTCGTAGTGGTTGATTTCGCAGGCGTGCTTCGACAGCCATCTCAATACAGCGTTCTGCGGTAAAAACTCATTGGCACCAAGAAGTTTCATTAAATACTCAATGTTGTTTCCAAATTTGGCAAGCACCTTAATAGGACCCTGAATATCAGTCATGAAAGCAACCGGAGCTAAAGCGAATCCTGCCCTCAAAACTTTGTTGTACTGCGTTTTTGTGGAGAGCAATGCAAACAGAACTGTAGTTCCCATGGAGTGGCCGATATAATCAATTTTCACTTCCCATCCTTTCAATTCCATGATGTAATCGATGACGGCCGGCAAGTCATGCTGACTGACTTCGTGGAACGTGAAGTTCCAGAATTCGAAGGTATCCACGTGCCTCGATACGTGGGCTCTGGAGTAGGTGTTGCCTCTGACGTTGGCCATCCAGACGTCGTAGCCGGCGTCAGACAAGATGTAAGCAAGTGCCTTTTCCGGTCCAGGGATGACCCAATCAGCTGAGCTACCGAGCAGCCCATGATGCAACAGCACTGTCTTCTGAGGGCTCTTCTTCGGGTCAGCTCCTCTCCGATACGGTATCCTGTGGACGGTGAGGAGATACCCGTCGTCTGTGACGATAGTGTGCGACTCTGAAGAGTACCCGTGAACAGCGATCAGCTGTGGCGTGGTCATATGCACCATGGGGTCATCGTCCGAGATTTTAAACTCCACATCCTCCGACGCTATCGTATCAAATGCGTTATCAGCAGTTTCTGTGTGTTCAATGTAACCTTTGTGCTTCCTCCGTACCCTGCCTCGATTCTCTACTGGAATCTCATTGTCTATTTCGGTGTCATTGCTGCTGAAGAAAGAAGTGATTCTGCTCCTCACATTGTCTAAATAAAACCTCTTGATGTTTTTGCCTTTTTCTCTCACGTAGTCGGTAATCTCAGAGGTTTTGTTTGTAAATGTGTCGAGTAAGTTTTGTGGGAACCAATTGCGGCGGCAGTCCGCGTTGTGCACGAGAAATAAAGTAAACAATACGAGAACTGGTAGCTTCATTGTTTGCGACTGGTCGCGACGGACGATGCCCGAGACTGAGCTATTACGAGCAGGCGATATATAAGAGGTCAAGGGTACGAAGTGCGCATGTGTGCAACGAGTCGTAAAAGAAATAAACAGCATACCTAGATAGTGGACAGCTACCGATGAGTCATTTGGGAATTGCTTTGTTTATACATATTTCAGATTTTATTAGCTCTGATAAGGGCGAAAACTGAAGTAAACCAGATCGAAAATGATAAGCTTGAAGTAATATTATGGTAGGTACATACCTACCCTCGATATATAGTTTTATTAAGTAATTGCTTATAGAAGTTTTCGTGTAGGTATCTCGTATTATCAAATATCGTCAAAAACACAGAAATTTTATGGTAAGAGTTCAAAGATTATTTTTATTTGCATATGTAGTACAGTAATGAGTAGGTAACTAACCGGCATAATTTTATTGATTGAGTAAATATATTTTTGAACTAGCAACTTTCCCTCGCTTCGCTTAGGTTTACCAAAACAGGCATACACTATTTCTACTTTTATTATTGGTATAGGTACATCCCACCACCAGGTAGGCCAGAGTATGAGTTACCACAATATATCGCCATGCTAGGTATCTAAGTAGTTATATTCTCTTTGATATCATTTCTAAATCACTGGCCATTATAGGATTAATGATTAAACATCGATAAGGCTATTAAAAAATATATTTGACAAACAAATAATAGTACGAATGTTAATTTAGAATAAAGACTTAACTTTTTAGAGCAGTGATAGCCCGGACGGTTAAAGAGCCGGCCGAAAATCAGTGAGGCTCGGGTTCAAATCCTGGCATGTACCAATGAGTTTTTCAAAACTTACGTACATATTTATCACTAGCTCGACGGTGAAGGAAAACATCGTGAGGAAACCCATGTGTAAACAGACCCGGTCCGGCGATGGGCTCACCACCTATCACGCTTAGGGGTCCAATGTATCTCGTGAAATGTGGGTATATCCAGTAATGGAATACCTCTGCCTACCCCCTCGGGGATGAAAGGCGTGAGATTATATTATTATTATTATTTACTTAACTTTTTCACAGAAATCCTCAAAATTATCTATTTTCCATTTCTTAAATTCCTATTCCGAGGTTTTCAGTTTTAAGGGTCTCGTAATCTTCTTTGCCTGAAATAAAATATACCTAACATAATATTCCTATATACTTAATAGAATATAGGTACCAACCTAAATATCGAGATGCTAGGTATCTAGTGGTTATATTCTCCTTGATATCATTTCTAAATCACTGGCCATTATAGGATTAATGATTAAACATCGATAAGGCTACTAAAAAATTTATTTGACAAATAAATAATAGTAGGTACGAATGTTAATTTAGAATAAAGATTTAACTTCTTCACATAAATCTTCAAAATTATCTATTTTCCATTTCTTAAGTTCCTTTTCGAGGTTTTCAGTTGTAAGGGTCTCGTAATCTTCTTTACCTGAAATAAAATATACCTAACACAATATACCTACATACATAATAGAATATAGGACATGAGATTAAAAAGAGCTGCCCTTGAGTTTCTTGCTGGCTCTTCTCGGGGTACTGCATTTGGAACCAGCAACTCGCCGGTGGAGATGGGCTGCTGTTTGAATTTAGCCAATCTTCATAGACGAGTTTAGAGTGCCTTGTTATTATAAAACATTGACGTTTCTAAGTGTATGTTTAATACCTATAGAAATAAATTATTTTTGATTTTGATTTAGGCTACCTACACATATAAATAAATAAATAAAATCGATTATTATTTATTATTAATCAATGGAAGTCATCAAGTCATAATTGATCTCAAAATCCGCAATAGGCTTACGTGGGAGATTATGGCCCAATCTTCCTCATATGTCAGGAAACCCATAGCCGAGCAATGGGCTGCTAATAAATCGGATAAATAACTTACTGTAAACCGGAAACCATCCACTCAGCTCACATGCAGCAACATTGAAAGCACCCAGCTGTTTCGCGCCAGAACTACTCTTTCTGGGCCAAACAACCACTCTAAATGCTTCTTTGTCTCCCCCATCTTCCACACTGTCCCCCCTGGTCATGAACACATTATGAGCTAACGATTTGCTAAGAAAATACGCCAGAAGTTTATATATCTCCTTTGAAGATTGATCGACGGAATGTTTTGATACTTCGAAGCAAAAGCCGGGGACTGGATAGGTTTCATCTAGGCGGTACAGAGGGCCGACGATGTGTTTACAAGACTGTAAAAAAAAAAACTTTAATTTTTACTGCCTTAGCCTGCCTAGACTCTCTGCCTAGTCCAAGGATTTACTTTTGCTCATATAAAAAAAACCACATCAAAATCCGTTGCGTAGTTTTAAAGATTTAAGCATACATAGGGATATAGGGACAGAGAAAGCGACTTTGTTTTATACTATGTAGTGATAGTGATGTACTATGTAGGTATGTACTAAGTGACGTCATAATTTTTCACCAACTTCGAAAAAGAGGAGGTCATCAATTCGTCACGTATGTTTTTAGTACTCAATTGCATCACTACTTTAGAGGTGTTATAAGTATTAACGAATGCCGTGACTACGTCCGCGGGAGGAATAAAACGTAGCCAGTGTTATTCTGATGTACAGTCACACATGAAGCTTAACACTTGTAGTGCGAGTCTGACCTCTAAGGCAGATGTAATAAGAACGTTACAAAGTCCATGGTGCTCTTCACTGTAAAGAAAGAAAGAAATATTTATGTACTACTGTACAAGCTATTATTACTGTTAAGTTTCTTCCAAATTCAAATTTCGTCAAGATAATTTTAGAGATTTCGCCCTGTAAAGGTAACCAAGATAGGTACTTACCACATATTCCACGGGTAACTTATTTGCTTCCAACAATAAATGATAATGTAAATGATTCACGGAAGCTAGTGCGCACAAGCCATTGAATACAATCCGTAAGTCTCTGCAAAGAATAATAATAACATTGAACAGCGTTTCATAAAAGCAGCCCAGGCGTTAAAGAGACCGCTTCTTATCCATGAGGCTCGGGTTTGAATCCTGGCACATACCAAAGAGTTTTTAAAAACTTATGTAGGTACAGATATTTTATTAATAGACTAGCTTGATGGTGAAGGTAAATACCTATTGTGAAGAAACCCACAGACTGCAGAATTAATCTGAAATATACAAAATAGCACCACAGTCCAGCGATGACCTGTCATGTTTAACATGACACACTCCTGAAATTTGCTTAGTCCAGGGATGGAATATGTCTGCCAACCCTGTCGGAGATAAGGTGTGAACAAATAATAATAAAAAAAAACGGTTGTCTGTAAAGTCGGTTTACTGACGATAGTTGAACGTGACAGCGTCATACTTTTTCGTAAATACTGATGGAATGGATTGTGCCTCTTTGTCGCTCGTTGCGCGCTCTCGCTTGCACTGTAACGCCGCATACGTCATACTTTTTCGTTCATGCCTTGCCAGCCGGCTCCATCGAATTAAAACACCACAGAGTAGGTACATTATATATATGTATAGTGTAAAAGACGTTGTCACGTCAAAAAGAGTGCTTGTTTCAACCACTTTCTTTTTTAATTTTTTTGCCAATAATGCCTTGCATTTATGAAAATAAAAAAATTGTGCCTACCTACACTCACCGATGCTGAGCTAAGAACATTAGTTGTAAAGTCAATTTCAAACTGTCTACGGTTACAATTTGCGGAAGACATTGATTCACTGATGGACACAGCAGACTGTGGTACCGTGAGATTGGACTGACATTGACTAGCACTATGTGATGATTTAATTCTGGAAAGAAAATATTTACTTAAGCATGTAAGAGTATGATTAAGAGATACAGTTGGGAATAGCATGATTGCAGATAGTTGCGGCCCAAAAGATGATATAGTGGCTTGGATTGAAAAAGGAATACTGGGGTAGTTTGGTTGTATTGAGTGGATGAATAATACAGATACAAAGGGTTTTGAAATTGAGTAAATCCGTAGATTGCCTAGGTCTACAAGGTAGGTGACATTTGAAAGAAAAATCAGATAAAGAGAAACAAACCATGCACAAGTTGTTTAATGGATGTGAGTGAGGCACTAAAGATTCTACAAGGTTCGCAGCAACTGCTGGTATTTTGTCTCTGCCTGTACCGACGAGAAAGCAGTGTGATATTATGTATCTATCTCACCTTTTTTTCTGATTTACATCATTTAATTATTGATTTACACTCCTCTTAATGATATTAATTTCATATTCATGCAATAGACACATACATACAAAAATAAATTAGAGCTTACAATATGACAAAACATTACTTTTATTTACAATTAGCAGCGACCGCCGGTTCACCCGCGTAATTCCCGCTCCCATGGGAATATCGCAATAAAAAGTATCCTATGTCCGTCTCCTGGTTCTGAGCTACTACCCACCAACTTTCAGCTAAATCAGTTCAGCCCACATCAAGCCAGTACTTATAAAACAGACTTACCGTCTACATCTGAAACTATATTAAACAAAACTTCTTTTGGTTCCACTTTGGTAAAATTGAATTTATTTCTATCAAATGGTTGGCAGATGTCATCTATATTTTCTGGAGTCCTCCTTTTTGTCCCACGATTAGGATTTAGCTGAAATTATGATACCTATTTTTTAATTGATCACAGACAAGACAAAGTCGAAATGAATTTATTACTGTAGGTAAACAAAAATTATAGGTACCTACTAAGGCCGCATTCCAAAACAGGTAAAATTCACTCCGTGAAGTGTAAAGTGAAGGATAGTGTTATGAAAAACATTATTGTGTGATTGAAACAGACTACTGTCAGGTAATAATTAACTTGGTTTAGGAACGCGGCCTATGATAGGAAACAAGCAGTTGTGTACACTCAAGAGCACATGAAGCTTTACACTTGTGGTGCGAATCTGACCTCTAACATGATAGAAATAAGAATCTTGCACACCTGCAGTAAATACTTTTCGTCGACTAATTTCTCTTGTACATTGTTTATTTTGTAACGAAACACATTAGGCACTTCATGAATTTCGTTCCATCTCGATTTTAGGTGTTCTATGAAATTAGTACTGGTCAGAAGAGTACTTGGGCATTCGTATAACTTGATCTTTAACATATTTATTTACTAAAAATACTAATAAAACTGTTTGTTTGTTGTGAAATGTCGACTCGAAAATTTGCCATTTGGAGACAGCTGCTGCCTGCTTTTTTTTTTTTTTTTTTTGTTGTTTCACCCCTTACAGGGTAGGCAAAGGCATTACGCCATGCAGCCTCGTCATTAGTTAATGATATCCTTATGTAAATGGCTCTGCTTCAGAGTCCATGCACAAAAATACAGTGTCTTTAACACTTTCTACAACCCTAACGTGCCCTAACTTGGTTATCAGTAAAATGATAGCACTTTTACTGACGACTTTATTGTGACTTTTTGAGGCAATCCAAAAATGTCCATATCTCGCATTTTATCGAATTTCCCATTCACGGACACTTGCCACATAATAAACTATCACTATTATGAGCACAGAACACTTTTACTCCTAGCGGAGAAGAATGCCAACCTCATACAAAAATATGGCGACAAAACTCGACCTACAGCGCGATCTCTGTGATGACCCTAAAAACCACTGACGTATCACCGTATGGCGGGATATTTGAATTTTATAGTGGAATGTTTAAATGTATATTCAGAGCCTATTCATATACTTCTCCCGGGGTACTATTCATATTATATTCTATTGAAGTTTTACCTAAATAACTTCTCAGAATATGATATGAATAATACCCCGGAGAAGTATATGGACAGGCTCTGAATATACATTTAAACACAAGATTAAAAAACTTAATTTAGCTAAAAAAAAACTTTCTTAAGTATTGTTTTACTAAAATATAACATTTATTTACCAAGAAAATATACATTCATTTACAAAGAAAAATACATTCATTTACAATGAAAAATACATTCATTTACAAAAAAAAATATACATTCATTTACAAAGAAAATATACGTATTCATTTACAGTAATTACAGATAAAAAAATGTCCTCTAAATTCAAAGGAGTTTATTGTCAGTAGGTGGTATTGAATTTACACTTAGAAAAGTCAATAGTTTATAATAACAAGGCACTCTAAACTCTTCCATGAAGACTGGCTAAATGTAAACAGCAGCCCATCTCCACCGACGAGTTGCTGGTTCCAAATGCAGTACCCCGAGAGGAGCCAGCAAGCAACTCAAGGGCAGCTCTTTTTAACCTCATGTCTTACTAATAAATATGGTTTACAATAATAATTATAATTAATAGCCTTACATAGCGTCGAGTCGGTTAATCCCATGCATGTTGGTCAAGGATTTGGTAACTAGATAATCGAAATCTAAAGAGGAACCATGTAGGACAGTGCCCAGAAGACTGGCTGCATTGCATTCCCTCTCTGGATATCTAGGTTGATCCTTTGACAGAGATAGCTGCCAGCCCTCTGGTCATCTGAAGGCCCCCACGGTCCCATGGGGTTATGTCATTTAATTACCGATTTCTCATGGCCAATTTACAGCTCCATCATCAGACCCTGGTTACAATCTAGCACCAAAGTATTTGTCAAGACGAATCATACGAGCCCAAACTTGAGTGGTTTACGAGTAGTCATTGAGGAGTTGCGATATCCACCTCCTTAAACCATCATCAGATCAGCTTGATGGTACCATAATATTGCATTGTGACCAAACTTACATAAGTATACCAAATTTCAGCTCAATCGGTTGAAAATATCTGCTTCAAAATTGAGTTGCAAGATTCCACTTGAACATCTAATTTTGTAATCCTATACAATTATTATGGGATTACAAAGTTATTTATGCAGTTAGTGTATCTAGAAACCTAGACCGAAATTGCAAATTATTTGAGTTTTTCCTTGATTTATACACTAAACCCTAATTGTATTCTAAATTTGAAGCTTCTACGACTGCTAGAAGTGCCTTAGAGTTTTGATGATCGGTCAGTGAGTCAGTCAGTCAGTCAGTCAGTGAGTGACAAAATTAGGAAACTTTGAATATTTTAAAACTACTGGTTCAAATTGGATGAATTTTTGAAATATACTGTGTTTATACAATGCATGCTTGGTTACTGAAAATTCAGGCTTCTAGGTTTATCCACAACGAAGTTATAGGGGATCGAAAAGTGCGTGAATTGCTTCGAGAAAAGGATGGTACGGCCGTGCCGCTTTTTGCTCGACTTGGCGGGGGCACTGCCGTGCCCCCAGATCCGGGAAAAAAACTTGGCCCAAGATTCATAACTGAAAACAAATTAAAATCATTCTTACAAACATTTTACGACAAAATTGACATAAGAATAATGTATGTATCATCCTAGCAGCGCCACACTACTCTGGGTACGAAATAGTCTTGAATTTCGTACCCTCGCCGTTTAGCAGATGTAGAGTTTGGTGGCGATGCCAAATGATATAATATAGCATATTTCTGCATTTAGGCTACACGACGATTTCGTACTATTTTGTACTTTTAGGAAGGGAGTAGAACTCACACTAAATTCTTCATACATACATACATATGCTCATGCCTTTTTCCCGAAGGGGTAGGCAGAGACAACAGCCCGCCACCTGCTACGATCCTGGCATACCTCACAATACTAAATTCTTCGTGGACTTAAATATATACATCTTTTAAAGTAGGTACATCATATTTCTAAAATATGTTTGCAACATATTAAGATGCCCGGGTACGAAATATTTCAAAGAAAATTATCCACTAGATATCGCTTCTAGCATATTATAATACAATCATAATTTATCTATCGATAAAATGTCATTGGCTTCAATAAATCAAGGTAGGTACATACTAAAGTAGTTAAGCAATGTTGGGCACGGTCAGTCAGTGAATGGGTGACCGCCTAGTGGCATTTATACCACGAGCGCTTCCGTGTTTCGGAAGGCACGTTAAAGTGTTGGTCCCGGTTTTCGTTGTTTACGAACAATAGTCGTCGTCGTCGCAAAAATTCCGGCAGTTAGGTGGCCACTAGCCTAACAAAATCTCCCAATCCGCGGTGGGCTCGCGTGGGAGATTATAGCCCATATACTTCCTCAGTGTGAGGAAAGACCCTTAGCTCAGCAGTGGGCTGTTACGGGTTGTCGATGATGTCGATGACATACTAAAAACTTATTTTTAAATTACTTCATCAACTTACAGCAAATGCCAGTACAATAAAATTCAATACAGGATTGGTGATCCAGGTCTTTTTCTTAATATTAGCCCATATCACTTCTCCAACGGAGTTTAAAAAAGCTGCTTTGTCAATAGTTTTAAATTCTTCCACAGTATTCTTGTTCATTATTGTTCCAGTCACAGTTATATAGAATTGCTCAATATCATGGGTCCTAGAAAAATAATTATGATTAAAATAATAATTACAGATCTATATGCAGTGGTTTTGAGAAAAATGAGGGCTACATTCAGGCAAATTGTTATTTTCATCCAACAGTATAGGCTGAGACTGTACTATGGTTACTAGACATGTCATCTGATTTAGTAAAGTAAAATGAAATGAAAATGTTTTCATTTCTGTAGGTAATTAAAATTACACTTAGAAATGCCAATAGCCTAATAACAAGGCATAATAAACTCGTCCATGAAGATTGAAACATTACGTACTAACGTCCTCACGAGTACTAAATGTTGGTGAAGTTATATACTATGAAAAAAAAAAACCTTTATTTACGGATACAGGTTTTGGTGCTGCTGTAAAGACGTCATTTTGGCAAAACTACCAACCCCCCCCCCCCATATCTGCTAAGCCGCGAGGGTACGAAATTCAAGACTACTTCGTACCCAGAGTAGTGTGGCGCTGCTAGGATGATACATACAAAAATAATGTGTAAATATTGTTACTTACCTCAATATATTTGTTGCTCCGGGGTTAGGAAATCTGTAAGCTTTGATGTCCGAATCTTCCTTCGGCTTTAGCCCACATTTCAAACATTTTCTTCTGATGTTATCAGCCATAACGACAAACAAAACACAAACACCTTTTCTATCTCCTCGAGTCTCTATCTCACAAATACTTCGCTAGCACTATAGCAAGCACGTCAACACTAATGCGGAGGAACAAAGACTCAACCACGGCTCAACTCAATGCAATAATGAAGAAAAGAAAACTGTAAATTGTAATTTTAAAAACCACAGACATGACAGACGAGACATCATGATGACAGTATGCCATGGGGCTGCCAATGTTTATTAATGTTCTCTTACATAAATACTTTTTTATGTATTTTTGAATTATTTTTTTTAATATATTTTAGAAAACAATAAATATAATTAAATTATATATTATTATACTAGATGAGAGTGATGAGTGATGAGAGTGGCCGCAAGCGGCCACGCGTGTCTCTGTGGGGTCGTATTTTGACAGAAAAATAAAGTCAAATTTTGGGCGCCCATCTTGTTTTAGCCATTTTAAATCGAAAAACAAAAAAAAATTGTTAAATATTTTTTTTCATGGCAACACTGTTTACTGAGACCCACAATCGCTCCATACAAGTCAACTTTCCAAAGTGTTGCCAACTGGCTAAAAAAGCCGATTATTATTATGAAAATTTAAATTTTTCAGTAAAACAAAAATAACGGGGCGGCCATCTTGTTTTTTCAGATTTTCGGGATTTTCTAGTAAACTACAGGATATACCCTATGCGATGACACCAAACACATCCCTGTAGCATATCGGCATCTGGGAGATCAATTCGGGTCTTTTGAGGTCTACCCTAAAAATTAAATCAACCATAACTTTCGGTGTTGCCAGGCAAAAATAAAAAAACCTACAAAAGGTCATAGGGAGAGATAAAATGTACCGTTGACTGTTACTCGTTTTTGCAAAATGATAAAATTTCGAGTTTTGACTTTTTGCATTAAAAGTTAAAAAATACCCCAAATTTTGGGAAAATTGTTAAACATGGCAACACCACGTAATGAGACCTCTAACCCCGCCATACAAGCCAACTCGCTCAGGTGTCGCCATCTTGCCGAAAATCGACATTCAAAATCTGGTAAAATTCATCTTTTTCTTTGGGAGCAAATCACCGGTCGGCCATCTTGGTTTTTCAAATTTTCGGGATTTTCTGGTAAACTACAGGATATGCCCTGTGCGATGACACCAAACACATCCCTTTAGCATATTGGCATCTGGGAGATAAATTCGGGTCAAGTGGGGTCTAAAACCACTCCAACTTTGAAACACTACTACGCGGCCGCCATTTTGTTTTTTCAACTTTTTTAATTATTTTCGTAATTCATCTAAACATTTCTACAGATTTCAAAAATTTCAACCGGATCGGCCGGAAAACAAAAGAGATACGATAGGCAAGCCTGGCCGCCATTTTGTTTTTTTGAAAAGTCGGAATTTTCCCGGGGTCACCCCGCCATCTTGAACACTTTTCTCATATATGACTTGTCTCCAAAACGACTCCTTCTGGGAGAACAATTATGTCAATGAGTCAGTGAGTGAGTGAGTGGTAGTCTAGCTTTATATATTATAGATATAAAACAATTTTTTAAATACTCCCTTTACAGAATATTGAGTTAACTTGTCACACAGAAGATTCCCCATTAGGTATGACACCCAAGTCCCATACCCACTTGACGCCGCCTGATTATGAGTCAAAACCCGAAATACACAGCAAAATGAAAATTATACAAAAAACATGACGTCCCTCTTCGGATTCCCGCCAAAAAGCCCCGCTGCTGCCTGCTGGCGATTTTGACATTGACAACCACGTCTTTTAAAATTTGAATTGGACATCGGCTACATACTCCAATCAGCCTAAATATTGTCGAAAAAGCTGGACATAAAAAGCCAACTCTGCTTATTTCCGTGAAGCTGATGTTTTGAGTTGTGCTACCTAAACATTGTATAATTTCAGTCATTTATTGATACTATTCGATTCGAAAAGAAAACAAAATCTGAATATGTTGATAAATTACAATATATTTCAGTCATATTATGCCAGTGTTTGCTATTTTTAAGCACATTCCTTTGCAATCTAAAAACAATGAGGTCTCTACATATTATCTAGATTCTGTTTTAAAATTATTATTAGGATTAGTAGGATTATTTTCATCATAAAGTAGCAAAACTTCCATGATTTTATTTGAAACCACAGCAGCATTGAAGGAGTTCATCTGTGATAGTTTTTTAGCTACAAGCCGACCAATTCGTCCATGTTTCGTAGAATCAATGCCAAAGGCATCATTTTGTACATTTTTGAATACTTCTAATAGACTGTCGGCAATATTTTTACATTTTGATTCTTTGGAATCATTGATTTCCAGTAACTGTTCTTCGTCGCTTGTCCATTCTTTGTCTGTAACTATAATTTCAGATTTGTTGTCCTACAACAAATAAAAAAAATTGGTTAGTCCAAAAATTTTTGAATTTTTATTTGAGTGTGATCAACTTCTTGGATTTGTAACTCTTCCAAACCTCCACTAAGTAAGCATTTTTAATCTTTGATCTGAACATATAAAATGCAGGGACTTTATTATCTATTTACAATTGAAATTGTCTTTAATTGTCATCAATTAATTATGCGGACAGAGCTACTCTACGCATGCTGGCAGTATGGGAGGTGTAATCCCATACTGCCAGCATGCGTAGAGTACAATGTACAATGTACGTCAAAGTGAGACTGATTACTATTAAAGTTGTAAATAGACAATAGGCCTGCTGGTCAGGATCAATTAATTTGCCTTTGGCTCCTGATCTACTTTTAGTAGCTCAGGCTCTTAAAAAAAAATCATGACATATTTTATACATACTATGAAACAATTAAATCTTACTGTTTCTTCGTCTATATAGCACTCTGTTGATGTTTCAGCAGTGCCGGTTTTTCTGTTAACCTTCCTTAGGAACTGACAGACATCCCACAAGTGCCAATGAACTTTGTACTCCTGTAAAATAACATAGGTATTTTGTCTCTAAAATATATGGATGGTAAAAAATATATGAATTATTCTTAAATATGTGTAAGTTAAATAATTATGTAAAAAAACCTCTTGTGGTGTGCCAGGTTTGTTTTAGATGGTGGTGGGCAAAAAGGAGTTACCATACATTATTTACCCAGGAATTTGTTTAGAGAATTCAGTGCTTCTGGTAGCTGGACTCAGCTGGAGTAACCAGAGTGGATGTGTATGGCTGAAGAGAGGGTTTGCTGATGGGAGTTTTGAATATGCATCATTGTCATCATTTATCATCATTATGTCTTGAATGAGGACTAGTTATACTTCTACACCTTATCTTGCTGGCACATTTTAATTACTATAAGAATATCTAATCCGACTCTTTAACACATTACAGATAGGTACCTACTTTTTATTTATTTTTTCTGAAGTCTTTAATCTAAGTAATGTTGGTAGCATGAGTACTAACCTCTCCTTCACCTTTTAATTGACTTGCATTTATTTTCCTCAAATAATTAGCAAAAGTAGACCTAATATTCGTCCAACGGTGCTTTACAGCTTGGCCACTGAACTCGTTACCATATTTAGCTGCAAATTCTGCGTATGTTTGGTCCCTGTAATCTACCGATGTATATTTCGGATGTTTAGGATTCCAAATGTTAGGACGACTTTGTATAAACTTAACTAACTTTAAATTCATTTTTCTTGTCCAGAAAACTTTTTCTTTAGTAAAATCTGAGATCATTTTCTTCTTCTATTAAAAATCAATTCAAATCAAAAATAAAACTCGCACACAATCACATCACACAACTTTTGACAGTTGGCGCCACCACACGGCGCCCCGCAGCCTGGCACTTCTGTCAATGTCAAGTTGACATTGACAATTTTAGGTTTTTTATGGTTGATGCGGTAGTGATAACTTAGCAATCAGCCTAAATAAGACCCCGAATTCACAGTTGTTTTGGCCGTGTAACAGAATGTATGCTCAAAAATACATCTAGGATTATGATAATCTTTGGAATGATTCTTAGTAAACTAAGAAGTCTTAGTAGTGAAGAATAATTCTTCGCTTGAATAAAGTTGCGACATGAACCAAAGCTTTTTAATATCATTCAGTAGGTACATAGATAGGGATCTATTTAAAAAAGGTAGAGTAAGATGGTAACTAATGTGGTAACCTGTAGGTGTAGGAAAACTGCTTTTCATGCGTGAGACTCAGGTTCGTATCGAGATGAGGTCATTTACAAATGAGATTATAAAGAACTTCGTCAGTAGATTACTGCACTTACCTAGGTAGATACATAATAGTTATCACCATCTGGACGATTTAGGTTTAATAAAAGTAAATGCAAATTTTAGTAGATAGGTACCTGCTTACTTACTTAAAAAAACGATATCTTAAACTAAGTTTATCAGAATTTTTATAAATCACCTAAAATCTTTCATTTATGTGTACCTACAAACTTAGTTATGCGGTCGCGTAAAAAAATAAATTCTACATTATTGTTCTCCTAATAACACCTAAAGGCATTCATACAATACGTAGGTACGAAACCCTTCGTGCGTGAGTCAAAATCACACTTGACCGTGAAATGAATGGAACATTTCACGGCAATTACAAACCGGTCAAGTGTGATTTTGACTCACGCACGAAGGTTTTCGTACCTACGTATTGTATGAATGCCTTTAGGTGTTATTAGGAGAACAATAATGTACTTACAATTTATTTTTTTACAAATTACCAACATTGTTATGTTTTTTTTAATGTTAAAAAAGGGGGCAAACGAGCAGACGGGTCACCTGATGGCAAGTGACGTCCGTCGCCCATGGACACCTGCAGGCTGCAACTCAAGAGTCACAACGCGCTGCCGACCCTTTAGGTGGGAATAGGGGGAGGGGTGGGGAGGGGGAGGGGGTATTTGGGCCTCCGGTTACCTCACTCACTCAACGAAACGCAATGCATTGCTTTACGCTGGTTCTCTGTGAGCAGTGTTGCCAACTTAGCTACTTTCTAGCTAGATCTAGCTATTTTTGGGTGTCAGGCAGCTACAAATTACAAAATCTTGTAGCTAAATTTTTTAGCTACTTTTACGCTCTTACAGGATGTGAGTAGTTTCGAGACTTCATAGTAGGGTACAGCCCCTAAATTGTACCTAAACGTGGCTGGCTTATCTATTTTATGACTAATACCTGGATAAATGAAGGGGATAAACAGATTTCTTCGTTTAAAACCTATTCTGCGTTCTTCCTTGTCTTATTTTATAAATTTAAAATTATTGCTCGCTGTTATAATAATCTGAAAATTGATTTATCTATGAAAAAATACACGTAATGTACTTACTTTACCTATTTTAAAGTTTTAGCTACTTCTAGCTACTTTTTTGTGTCAACAAATCGGGCAATCTGGCTACTTTTCGCAAGATGTCTAGCTACAAGGTAAGGGTAGCAGTTGGCAACACTGTCTGTGAGGCCGTGGTGTCACTCCGGTCGAGCCGGTAGGGATGTAAGATTAAAGGAAAATAATCGATTAAATAATAATCGATTTTTCTTTCTTCAAAATTAATCGATTTTTTAAAAACCTAACTAAAATACCTACCTACTTAATAATAACTATAAATATTAATACAAAAGAGAACCCTTCATTTGATGTTATGACTCGGGGCTAGCGTCTGCATCATTTTTATAATTTCTTTGATAAATTTAATAAAATTAACAATTACATTACTGAACATACGCTACCGAGACGCACATGTAATAAGACTAAGTAGGTATGTCCTGTGTTTTGAATTTAAAAGTACCTAGTATTGAATAAAAGCCAGACAAAGAGTACCCGAAACCGACGAGCAAGCATGAGTCGTTTGATGGATGTGGATGAAGCACGAGAGAACTGGGACCAATTCCACTAAATGTCAACGGTTATACTTGGATGACAATGACGTTTTAATGGTCAGTCAATGGTTTCATTTTGGCAATTTTCAGAGAAAATAACACCATCGACTGACCATTGACATGCCATTGTCATCCAACTAACCATTGACATTTAGTGGAATTGGCCCCCTGCCAGGTTAGCTGAACCGGGGTGCTATTACACAAATTTTAGAATTCATTCAGGGACTTGCGGGTTTTCTCACGATTTCCTTTACCAAAGAACTAGTGAAAAATATTTACGTAAGCTTTGTGAAAAACTCTGGTTATTCGAACCCGAGCCTCACGAATGAGATGCGGCCCCTTTAACCACTGCTATCTCTGCTCTATCATATCAACATTACTTTATTATATCGACATTATAATTATATGTATTAGGATTTACGGAAATATGAGTAGGTGGTATTAGGTATATTTTCACTAATTGTTTTTATTACTTATTCTCGGCAAATGCTAAATATTATTTCTGCTTAGCCTTGTAGATAATGCCTTTAGGCATAAAGTTAGCCATGTGTAGTTCTTTGTGTACATGCCGTTAAATTAATAAATTTAATATTTCGATGTAGGTAAATTACTGCATAAACAATATAATGTGGTACCTTAAATTAGGCAAATATGACAATCAGTCGATAAAATTAGAAGTGAACATAATCAAGCACAATTGGCGGAAAATGTGGTTTTAATTGGAATTCGAATGTGTTGAAAGCCACAAAACCAACATCACTTGTTTTTGTCATCGCTTTTGTTATTAATGTTAGCTTATAATAAACTAGCTTTTCCCGCGACTTCGTCCCTATCCTGACATAGGTATATTAATATAATGTCTTAAAAAAAAATTATGAAAAATTGCGTACTGGCGTGGAACAGAGACAGATGCGTCACAAGCCGAACGCTTAGGCCGATTGTGCCTCTCTATCGCTTGTTCCGCGTTTTCGCTTACACGCTCGACTCAGGCGGAACATGACAATGAGCTTGCTTTTTATAAGAGGAGTAGACAGAAGAAGCAGAAGACATACCTACATCGGCTTGCTGCATTGCTTTATATACCTACTAGCTTTTACCCGCGGCTTCGCTCGCGCACGTTTATTTCACCCCCTTAGGGGTAGAATTTAGCAAAATCCTTTCTTAGTGGCTGCCTCCACTGTATACCTACCTTTAGATAGCTTTTGCTAAATTTCAAGTCTCTAGACCCAACGGTATGCTGTGCGTTGAAACATCACCAATCAGTCAGTCAGTTTATCATTTTATAAATATACTATAATACATAGATAGATACCTATAGAAAAACGTGACGTTGACGTGGGAGAGCCATGCTTCGGCACGCTTGGGCCGGCTCGTAGGGATGTAAAAAAATAATCGATTTTTAAAATAATCGATTATTTTTTTGAAATAATCGATTTTTAATAATCAATTTCTTAAATAAAAATAATCGATTTTTAATTAATCGATTATATAAATTACGCGTTTTAATCGATTTTTTATAAACAACGCCATCTTTGCGGTGGTTGAACCTTGACGTTGTCGTTAAGCTTTTTTACTTATCGTTTCATTTTATTTTAATACTACGACTACTACGAGTACTCTTATTTTTTATTATTTTTCGTCTTTTGACTGTTTAAACTTAAAAAAATAGAGAAAGATATGTTTTTTATTTAAGTTTTTGAGACCATGACGTAGTCGTCTAGTTTTTTGATTCTTGTTTTAAGTATTTTATTTTAATACTAGTCAAATGTAAAAGAGGACTGGACATTTGTGACACTAATTATTTTTAATTATTTTATTGTTTAAATTTGAAGATTATCGAAATTTTACTTTGTTATTTCTTTATTCATATTATTTTATTTCATTTTTAATCTGTGAAAATGGTAATATGAATCTTATTTTAGGATTTTATTATTAAAATATGAAAAGCATATATAGGTTTTTATATATGTATTAGAAAAAATCGATTTTTTAGAATAATCGATTATTTTCAATATTAATCGATTTTTAAAAAATCGATTATTTTTATTTAAGAAATCGATTATTAAAAATCGATTATTTCAAAAAAATAATCGATTATTTTAAAAATCGATTATTTTTTTACATCCCTACGAGCCGGCCCAAGCGTGCCGAAGCATGGCTCTCCCACGTCAACGTCACGTTTTTCTATAGGTATCTATCTATGTATTATAGTATATTTATAAAATGATAAACTGACTGACTGATTGGTGATGTTTCAACGCACAGCATACCGTTGGGTCTAGAGACTTGAAATTTAGCAAAAGCTATCTAAAGGTAGGTATACAGTGGAGGCAGCCACTAAGAAAGGATTTTGCTAAATTCTACCCCTAAGGGGGTGAAATAAACGTGCGCGAGCGAAGCCGCGGGTAAAAGCTAGTAGGTATATAAAGCAATGCAGCAAGCCGATGTAGGTATGTCTTCTGCTTCTTCTGTCTACTTCTTCTTATAAAAAGCAAGCTCATTGTCATGTTCCGCCTGAGTTGAGCGTGTAAGCGAAAACGCGGAACAAGCGATAGAGAGGCACAATCGGCCTAAGCGTTCGGCTTGTGACGCATCTGTCTCTGTTCCACGCCAGTACGCAATTTTTCATAAATTTTTTTTAAGACATTATATTAATATACCTATGTCAGGATAGGGACGAAGTCGCGGGAAAAGCTAGTTTATTATAAGCTAATATTAATAACAAAAGCGATGACAAAAACAAGTGATGTTGGTTTTGTGGCTTTCAACACATTCGAATTCCAATTAAAACCACATTTTCCGCCAATTGTGCTTGATTATGTTCACTTCTAATTTTATCGACTGATTGTCATATTTGCCTAATTTAAGGTACCACATTATATTGTTTAAGCAGTAATTTACCTACATCGAAATATTAAATTTATTAATTTAACGGCATGTACACAAAGAACTACACATGGCTAACTTTATGCCTAAAGGCATTATCTACAAGGCTAAGCAGAAATAATATTTAGCATTTGCCGAGAATAAGTAATAAAAACAATTAGTGAAAATATACCTAATACCACCTACTCATATTTCCGTAAATCCTAATACATATAATTATAATGTCGATATAATAAAGTAATGTTGATATGATAGAGCAGAGATAGCAGTGGTTAAAGGGGCCGCATCTCATTCGTGAGGCTCGGGTTCGAATAACCAGAGTTTTTCACAAAGCTTACGTAAATATTTTTCACTAGTTCTTTGGTAAAGGAAATCGTGAGAAAACCCGCAAGTCCCTGAATGAATTCTAAAATTTGTGTAATAGCACCCCGGTTCAGCTAACCTGGCAGGGGGCCAATTCCACTAAATGTCAATGGTTAGTTGGATGACAATGGCATGTCAATGGTCAGTCGATGGTGTTATTTTCTCTGAAAATTGCCAAAATGAAACCATTGACTGACCATTAAAACGTCATTGTCATCCAAGTATAACCGTTGACATTAAGTGGAATTGGTCCCAGTTCTCTCGTGCTTCATCCACATCCATCAAACGACTCATGCTTGCTCGTCGGTTTCGGGTACTCTTTGTCTGGCTTTTATTCAATACTAGGTACTTTTAAATTCAAAACACAGGACATACCTACTTAGTCTTATTACATGTGCGTCTCGGTAGCGTATGTTCAGTAATGTAATTGTTAATTTTATTAAATTTATCAAAGAAATTATAAAAATGATGCAGACGCTAGCCCCGAGTCATAACATCAAATGAAGGGTTCTCTTTTGTATTAATATTTATAGTTATTATTAAGTAGGTAGGTACCTACTGCGCAATAAACTTCAGTTTAAATTTATTTGGGCACAGGCATTTTTTCGAGAAATTACCTGAAATATTGAAATTTCCAGAAAGTGTAATAAAATAAAAAAAGGTTCAAGTAATCAAAGAAAATCATTTATTGATATACCTACGAAAATCTTAGTTTATCATTTGTATTATATTCATAAATTTAATTAATTTTATTATATTTTTAAACACTGCAGTAACTTTAGAGTACCTACGTATTGAAAAATTCCGGAAGATATGTGATAGTAATTTTATAATTTCGGAGGCATATCCATATTAACATAACAATCTACCTAACTCCGATCACTGGCGATCTCATAAGGGTTCCTTTTGACCCATAGAAAGACAATTTGGACATAAATGAAAACAAGGCTTTTATCGAAATGCTTTTATAAGCTCAATGACATTTTTGATGAGTGAACTTTTTATACCTTCCTACTTACATACGAGTAACCATATTTTGTAATTTTGTTTCTAATGTAAAGTTTCGGGGATAAAATATAACCAATGTGTTATTCTGATGTATAAGCTATACTGTAAAGTTTCATCAAAATCCGTTCAGTAGTTTTTGCGTGTAAGAGCAACAAACATCCATACATCTATACATCTGTACATACATACAAACATTCGCGTTTATAATAATAATAATAAATTATTTATTGTTTATAAGTAATTGTAGAAGGATAGTATCTACTTATGAAATTTTATTTTGTAAAGGCGGAGTGCATATTAAGTAACAGCCGATATCTAGAATAGGATAGAGGTCTAGATTATTAAAGGTACATGTAGTACAGTGCTTATGAGGGTAGGGAAGTGATGATAAAGTACCTATGTGTTACAGAATAGTGTTAAAATAATAAAAAAAAACAATATGAAACTTGGACGATTAATAAAAAAACCAGATTGATTAAGAAAAATCAAAACACGAAAAGAGGTATTTAATTTATAGAAATGAAATACCTTTGGTACCCCCTCAAAGATAAAAGGCGTGAGCATATCTATTTTATTATTATTTATCTTTTTAGTAGTTTGAATAAAATCTTTTTAGTAGCATGGATTTCCCCAAAACTTTCTTAGATAATTCGTATAAAATTTGTCAAAGCAACCGCAATTACTGCTCATATTTATAAATTGTTATCAGTGGTGATAAACCCAAACATTGTTTGTTATAATTTATGAGTGCATCATCACGTATCGTCGCCCAGCAATGAAAACCTCGGATGTCTCATTTCTTCAAAAAAAATTATTTGTTCTTTAGTTTGATAAACTCGGTAAGCAGAGATTACTGTAGCATACTTTTGAATCGGCTACTTCCAGCGCCGTCTATGACGTACTATGAGAACCTTGTATCAAAATGCGCTCCGCCATCTTCGTCTGAGGAACTCGCAAGTACCGTTAATTCCGGATTAAAAATTGAAAAAAAATGTGTTCAAAGTACCAAATTTGTAATTTAAAGTGTCAAAATACATGAAAAAGTAAGTAGGTACCCTTTATGATTCATAAATTTTTATGAAGAACTGCTACTTTTTATGGCGATCTTGTCTTGGAATGTATTTCTGACCTCGTATTTGTTTTATTATAATAATGCAGACCTTGTAAACTTGGTTACGGGATTTTCACTGCTTTCATACCACATAGAGATTATCTTGTATGAACCTTTACGAGGTTTTCATTTTGAATGCAACCATGTATAACCCGTATAAGCATTAACAAGTTATTTACACTTTCGGATTCTTTTACGCAAACCTCGTATAGTTAATTTTATATAATTTTATAAGATAAAGTCAAATAAATTTAAGCGTATTGGCCCTGGACTTGGTTGATGAGACAAGAATGAAGCAAAAACGCGCCAAGAGAGGCAAAACAAATAAATAAAACTGGACTTACAATTAAATTACAATTAAAAGGAGAGAGTTACAGTGAGAGGAGTGTTTAAAGGCGAAAGTGTAGCGGAAAAAATAGTTTTCTTCATTTTTTATTCGTGTTTGAAGATAAGGTACCTAAACGTATCCTATCTGAAATGTTCATAGTCAAGTACGAGTGTCCTATAAGGCGAGTTTAGCAAAAGTGGGCGGAGGTTCAATTTTATGGTACTTATCCGTTACCGTTCCCTTACATAAGCAATTGTTTTCTTAATAAGACTTTTCTTTTGTGATATTTTAATGTTTTGTGTTATTTTTTGACGCATATTTTCTAGATAATGTACCTAATCATTAAATGGAGACATTTAAGTAGGTAGGTACTTTTGTTTAGATTAAAGTTTATACTTTTGGAAGAAGTTTGTTTTGTTTATTTTTAATGCCTTTAAATTGCCTATTGTGTGTCTTATTGTTCCTTTACGTAATAGTATAATTTTAATGCAAACATGTGAAGAAAATACAAACTGATTACCAAGACTGTACATTGTTTTAATGTGAAAACCATATATAATCCTACAAAAAAATTTTAAGTTGTGATGAAAACCTTGTAAGTCACATCATACTCATTTAGGCACACGCTATTCGAATCAATGTGATACGTTACTGAGGAATGCATAAAATGCAAAAATAAAACTTACAAAAAACAAAAGTTAGTACCTTCCCCACCCATACTTTTTTTTTTCTTCCTCCTGTGAAACTCTATTAGAAACACTTACGCGGTTTTCATTGCTGGGAGACGAAATAGGGAAAAACGTTCTATTATAAAAAAGATAAGCTGAAAGCCGAATCTATCATATTGAGTTCGAAAATGAAGCTCCGAGGATGTCTCGGTGTACTGGCGGTAATATGCGTGAATACAATCACGATGGCCGCCAAACAACATGGAAGCCTGACATTCGTTATAGATAACACAGCCTCGATGGGATCTGAGATACGGCAAGTGAAAGAAGGCGCCAATGAGATAATGAACATAATCCTCAACGAAAAGAAAAGCCAAGTACAGGATATAGTGCTCGTCACGTTCAACGATCCAGGTATGAGGAAATTATATTATACGACATAAATATTAAAAAGAGAAATATTTTTTCTCACTTACAAATACGTTCAATAGCGAACGCGAATTGATAAAGAACACATGAACAAAGTGTCTTACCCTAACAAAAACAGAGAATCGTCAGTGGACTATACTTTCTTAGAATAGTGACTTATTGGGTTCGAATCTGCTTTACAGCGACTAAACTTATTTTTGACTCATGTCATTTTCTTTCTCCTAGAAAAAATAAAGAGACGAGAGATATTTAGTCCTGTCAAATTAAAATGGGTCCTGTAACGTGTTTAGTGCATAAGTAAAGAAGTCACGACTAAAATACAGCCTCTGACCGGACTAAATTCGGTAGGTTATCTTCTATCCCTTCTCTTTTTTTGGGATAAGACAAAGACTTATTTTAGTTTAGTCCTGACTAAACTAAAATAAGTTTAGTCGGTGTAAAGCAGAATGACGCCCCCATTAGCAACTTAAGTTAAATTTAAATTACTTATTAGCCTCATATGGCTAGATTGTAGTTATTTAAAATGCTATTGAACGCGAATTAAATAATAGAAAGCGTGCGCTCAAAGACAATAGATAAGTATTCTATTCAGTCTGCATTCAGTTACATAACGGGTTATATTTATAACTAGCGGTTCTGCGCGGTTCCACCCGCGTAGTTCCCGTTCCCGTGGGAATACGCGAATAAATTTAATATAGCCTATGTTACTCAGAAATATTGTAGCTTTCTAATGGTGAAAGAAATCGATCCAGTAGATTTTGAGTTGATTCGTTACAAACATACAAGAATACTTACATAAATACATATCTATACGCTTTATAATATACCTACTAGCGGTTCTGCGCGGTTTCACCCACGCAGTTCTCGTTCCCGTGGGAATACGGGAACCAAATATAACCTATGTTACTCAGGGATAGAATCGGTCCAGTAGTGTTGAGTTTATTCGTATCAAACATACAAAAATACAAATCTTTCCTCTTTACAATATTAGTGTAGACTAGCGGGTGTCCAGCGGCGTTGCCCACGAGGATATATACTGTTTTTTCCCGTTCCAGTGACACCTTTCACCGTTTTACTTTACCACCATTTCAATCCAACAGCTCACAGTCATGTGATTAAAGAAAAATCCAAATTACGTATAAAAACTACTAACAGGGACGAACTAACAGCTGCGTTAAACAGTATTAATGTGCTTGCTGGATGGGACTGTCCAGAATACTCCATGGATGGGTTGTACCTTGCCCTACAGCAAAGTCATACCAACTCCTTCGTATTCGTCTTCACCGACGCTACGCCCAAAGATTTCCAGTTGACTGAAGTTGTAAAGAAACTTGCACAAGAAAAAAGTTGCCAGGCCAGTTTAACAGATAAATAGTACCTATAGAATATTACACGAACGACGCGAAGATTTCTTATTTACCTACTTCCTAAGGTGTGTATACCTACTTATTTTCTGCTCGACGGAGGCGGAAAGCGGCAACCGAAAATTGACGCTCTCTCGCCCGGAGAGATGACAATGTATTTTAACGTAAATTATGTATTCTCTTCCTTTTGATTTGACTGACTGTTGCCGGTCTAACTAAAAATCTTGTATATGTTTCATCTTGATGAAGCCAACTTAAGGCTAATTCATGTTACAACGGGACGGTTCCCGTCCGGGCTCGGACGTGCCCCGTCCGGGGCGAACCATCCTACAATACGCCTCGACATTTGGCACAGCGCTTCATACAAAAAGTATTTGATAGTGCCCCGGACGGGGCCCGTCCCGTTGTAACATGAATCAGCCTTGTCAGTACGTGACGAAGTAGCGAGGGTAGTGTCCTGCCTAGTCAAATGAGTTAGGTACTTTTTATGATTTGTCAAAACGAAATTTTACTATGGAAAATGTACCTACCGAAATAGCAAGGTGTGACGTCATAGTTTCTAGTGCTCAATTGCAACACTTTTTTTGATTGTTTTGTTATTTTTAAATTTGTTATAGGTACCTAGTTACTTAATTTTAAAGTGAAAACCGAGATACATGTTTAAAGGTGTTTTGGGATAATGTTTTAAATGAATGACTACTCGCAATTTAATTTCGAAGCTGTCAACTACCCCATCATAATATTTTAATACGATTGTAGGTGTTTTTCTTCCTGACAAAGGCTTCGAGATACTGTTTACATTACGATCAATTCGAGAATTTTGTCTACTACAATGACATCGCCAACGCAACCTCCGGACAAGTGTTTCATCTGGAGAAAGCACAAATTAAGAAGGTAATAAAATAAATTCTACTAATATTATAAGCGCGAAAGTATACTGAATTTTTTTACCGTCTGGAAAAAAATATGACGTATATATGGCGTGTATATGGAGCCGAAGTTATACACGAGATTGATTGTTTAACCTGTCACGTCATATTTTTTTCCAGACGATAAAAACAATCTGGCTGTATATGGGAGGATAGATGAATATTTGTTACTCCCTCACAACAAAAACTACTGAACGGATTTTGACGAATCTGTACAGAAATATATAATATCAGTGCTTGCTCTTCTTTCCCTGGTCGTAAGTATTGACAGATGTACGGAAGAAGCAATGTATGTCAATATTAAGACGATTGAGATTATCTGGGGGCACGGCAGTGCCCCCGCCAAGTCGAGCAACAAGCGGCACGGCCATACCATCCCTTTCTCGAAGCAATTCACGCTATTTTCGACCCCCTGTAACTTCGCTGTGGATAAACCTATAGAAGCCTGAATTTTCAGCAACCATGCAGGCATTGTATAAACACAGTATTTTTCAAATTTCATTCAATTTGAACCAGTAGTTTTAGAAAAATAAATAGGCGCTACAAGATTTGATACAAAATGTATAGAAAAGGTGCGCCCGCGCCCCTATCTCAGTATGTCTCACGTCGCACCTCTTCTATACATTTTGTATGAAATATCAAAGAAGTAGCGCCGCGCCCGCACTTCGCCCGCGCCTCACCTCTGCTCGACGCTTCTTGTATTGGTCCCGCGCCTTAAATCATTTATAGCTGATGATGACTTTAAGTTTTTTTAAAGTTTCTGTCTCTATGGATAATAGTGACAGGTCTGTCAGGCGTTCATGGTTAAAAAAAGAATGGGAAGTTTTTATTCATTTTTGCCGTTGACCGGGGGCCTCGTATAATTAATACGGCAGATACGGCGGTAGCTACGCCCCTGGTCCTATAATATAAATATAAGTGTTACGTAGCTTGACGATGAAGGAAAATATCGGGAGGAAAACCGCAGTCCCCTACGCACAAAACCATTGTTTCAAAAGTTATAATTCGATAAACAGGATTCAACTGCGCCTTCTCGGAGGCGTAATTTATACACCCTTTATACTAGTTTAAAAAAAATATAATAATAATATAATCTCACGCCTTTTTTATCCCCGAGGGGGTAGGCAGAGGTATTCCATTACTGGATATACCCACATTTCACGAGATATATTGGACCCCTAAACGTGATAGGTGGTGAGCCCATCGCCGGACCGGGTCTGCTTACACATGTCTCAGAATTAATTCTGAGACCTGCGGGTTTCCTCACGATGTTTTCCTTCACCGTCGAGCTAGTGATAAATATGTACGTAAGTTTTTGAAAAACTCATTGGTACATGCCAGGATTCGAACCCGAGCCTCACTGATTTTCGGCCGGCTCTTTAACCGTCCGGGCTATCACTGCTCAAAAAAAAATTGTGGTTAAACATTTCCACACGGTTATTCAGTCCCAAACTGGGCAGAGCCTGTACTATGGGTACTAAGCAACTGATGATCATACTTAAATAAATATGAAACACACAGACAAGAATCCAACCGACATGTCTATGGATCGCGGGGATCGAACCCGTGACCTCTGACTCAGAAAGCAGGGTCACTACCAACTGAGCCAACAGGCCCTTTAGGGTTTCACTTGTAATATGAAATGTAATCTTGGGAGTCTAATTTAATCCGCCTCTTATTTTCCCCTTTATTTGAAGCTTTGCAAGTGTTTGGATGTTAATTTTGATGAATACAATAATTTGGTATCATCGGGCTAATCTAGTGATAGAGCCAGGAGGTGGAAAATGGAGTTGTTGATGGCTATTCATAATCCCTTCGAGTTTTGGGTCATTTGATTTTTTGATGAGTGCCATAAATGTAACAAAATAGTTTGAATCTTGTAGCAAATCTGGCTTAATAACTAAAAACAATGTTTTTATTTTCTAGATTCTATCTTACATCAGATTCACTATAGATGGAGATCAAACTTTGATAGATTCAGAGACTTTTCCAGCTAACGAAGAAGGTTTTGTACACGTAAGTATTTCTGCAAAATTTTTACGTATGTTTCATACGACACATAGACTAAACTTAAAAATATATATATATAATACTAGGTAACTATGATCAATAACATTTTCAATTAATGTTAAAACTAATTTAATTTACAGAAATGATATTTTATTATAATTAAGTACATTTAACCTGTTTACATTTGTTTTCCTGGCATGTACCAATGAGTTTTTCAAAAACTTACGTACATATTTATCACTAGCTCGACGGTGAAGGAAAACATCGTGAGGAAACCCGCAGGTCTCAGAATTAATTCTGAGACATGTGTAAACAGACCCGGTCCGGCGATGGGCTCACCACTTATCACGTTTAGGGGTCCGATATATCTCGTGAAATGTGGGTATATCCAGTAATGGAATACCTCTGCCTACCCCCTCGGGGATAAAAAAGGCGTGAGATTATATATTACATTTGTCAAAATTACATAAAAGTCACCACCCATTATCAAGGGTCCACAAAATATACTGATGAAAAGTGTATATTTTTCTTATAAATAATGATAACAACTGTACATTTTAAATTGTTTTTCAGTTCACAGTTGATGACCAAACTGAATACGTTCTTATTTCCACATCGGGAACATACGTCGTTTTGGAACTTACAGATGGCCCCACCAGGAACTATGAACGAGTCACTTGGATTGAGCATGCTAAGGTTATTGATTCAGATTACAAAAAGTTCTTACAAAGTCCCTCGATTCTCCTCAAGTCCTTAAAACACTTTCCATATTCCATTTAGTAGCACAAACTATTCGAAAAACTCCTTTTTAAAAAGCTCATGTAGTAGATATGAAAAGATTTTTTCACACCACATGCTCGACATTGCCAATTATCCTCACCTCCCCAAAGTAGGTCATTATTAACCAGCGGGTTATAAAGAGATTCACTACAATATTACGACCCGGCGGGTTATAATGAATTCTTATGAAAAATTATTCCATAGAGACCTACAGCAAAAATAACTTATTTGAAAATCGAACTGACCACTACAAGACATATTACCCTTGCTTTTTATAGTTTCTTAAAAGGTTAGAAAAGTAGAGTATTCATTCTCCTTTGGGACAAATCTGTTTTCGTCTTAGGCGAGTTTGAATCCCTCGCTGCACTCAGGAGTCCGTTTTAATATAAGGCTACTATAAATTACAGACTACTTAGTAGACCAAAATGCACGAGATTAAAAAGAGCTGCCCTTGAGTTTCTTGCTGGTTCTTCTCGGGGTAATGCATTTGGAACCAGCAACTCGTCGGTGGAGATGTACTGCTGTTTATATTTAGCCAATCTTCATGGACAAGTTCAAAGTGCCTTGTTATTAGACGATTGACTTTTGTATGTGTAATTAGCAATTACCCACGGAAATAAATACATTTTCATTTTTCATTAATTCCTGAGCGAATTACTGCTCAGGATTCAATATCGCACCCGTGACATAAAACAGTGCTTTATCCTCTCGGTGTATAATCTACTATTTATAACTTAGGTATTCTAATATCTCTGACTTGAAAAGTTAGTGAAGTATTATATTTTGCTTAGGGACTTTAATAGATTGTCACAATTGTGGGATTTAGTAATAGAAATTTAACGTTAACTGAAGCCGCTTTGGCTGAAATGATGATGACTTTGATGATGTAGTTATCAGTCATCAACGTAATATCTTAGTATGTAGAATAGAATGAAAACTTTATTTGGTTTAATATTTACTGAACTTATTTAAGCGAAGACCAACGATGCGAATAAAATCATCTGGCATTTGAATATGGAGAAACTATTAATGTTTTGGTATAGTTAAATATTGGGTTCGATTCTGCTTTACAGCGACTAAACTTATTTTAGTTTAGTCCTGGCATTTTCTTTCTCCGAGAAAAGAAAAGAGACGAGAGATATTTAGTCCTGTCAAATTAAAATTACTCCTGTCACGTAAGTCATGTTTAGCCATTTTAGCGACCATGTAACAAGGTCAGCGATAAAAGTGACAGATAAGCTCGTTCATAAGGTTCAAATTAGTTGGTTTTTACATGTTTGACATTAACTTTTCAATCTATGGTTTGTTTCTGTCCTTTTTCTTCCGTATTCTATTAAGTAGGATAGCCTAACTTAAAATTAGGAATTTTAGCTGGTCAGCCAGAATCGAGTCCAGTGTGTATGTAAAATAATCTACGTTTTTTCAGGCGATAAAACTGATAAATCCCCTACCAGGATATTATACTGTGAGGGTGAAAAGTGGAAGTGTTACTACGGTAATGGTTTACGGTAAAACGGACTTTACGTTCAAGCACGGATTTTCTTTGAATGAAGCATCGTCTCTTGAGGGGACCAAAACACAACCCACCGATGGTAATTTTTTCAGCTAATATTATTTTTTAATCTTCGATGTCTTAGGTAGAAATAAGAATTACAAGTGCCACATTATCATAATCATCCTGTAACCGCCACTTCTTGTCTTTCCTCACTTAAGAGGCAGAATAACCTCCCACGCGAATTGGTAGCCTCAGTACTTATATGTTTTTTAATGTAATCAAAAAACTAATATAAAAGTAAAGGTACGAGTAGTAAAATAAGTGCATTATTTTCAGCCACAACAAGTGTTGAGTACGGAAAGAAAGCTGTACTAAATTGCAATATCAAATCATCATTCCCAATTCAAATTCGCTGGCTGCGGATAGTTGGTGCAAGAGAAGAACAGATCAGAGATTCGTATAAATGCTCTATATCTTCGGACGGTTCTCAACTGAAAATTAACAAAATTTATGTGGATTTAGAGGGAAAATACTTTTGCAAAGCTGTGCATTAACCCACCTATTTTGTAAATTACGACCTGTGTGCCGTACTTTAATTCAAAACTAGCATCTTCAATTATGAAGATGCTAGTTTTGAATTAAAGTACGGCACACAGGTCGTAATTTACAAAATAGGTGGGTTAATCTTCAGCAAAAAAAATATCTTTGGCTTAATTTAAAGGAATGTACTACCAAATTTGTTAATAACAATTAATTTTGCAGTTCCAACTATAACAAGTGTCGACAAAATACCAGGTCCTCATAATTTTAACAGCGATCTCTTATTAACTTGCAAAGTGAGGGGGTATCCGAAACCTTCCATAGTTTGGAAAGATGGAGCTGGAAATGCGCTTCCAAGTGAGGTATAAACCACATATTTGATTCCAATAAAATTTGATAGCACCTACGGTTGCTTTATTGCGTTTATAGAATGTTGTAAAAATTATGAGCGAGTTCCAGTAATTCACTTGAAACCAGACTATAATTAACACATACGAGTATTCAGCGAAAAACTTTTCTCTTTACTCTTTATGTGTAAAGTAAATAAACAAAATAACAGACTTACTGGAAAGCGTAACATAAAACTTCCACCCCAAGATAGAAAGACCAACTGATAAAAGATGCAGGCACTAGTATATTTCAGGCCATGTTCGACCAATCATTGTAGAAGGACGATTATGTTTAGAATTGCCTGCAGTAGACATGCAGTGTCTGAGTTGATG